>CM056450.1:2895000-4095000 GCA_029783895.1 Triplophysa bombifrons
ACCACAGATGGGACTCGAACCCACAATTCCTTGCTTAGGAGGTCAGTGCCTTATCCATTAGGTCACTGGGGCTCCGTTGTTTGGCCATTCAACAAAAAGAGTAACCACGCAGGTATTTGGACACAGTTCAATATAATTACAAAGATTTTAATTATGTTTTGGCTGATACTGTTGTTCATTAAATGGGGTTAGCAGAGGATGGTTTCGATCCATCGACCTCTGGGTTATGGGCCCAGCACGCTTCCGCTGCGCCACTCTGCTCAAACACACGCCAGATGGGCCTCGAACCCACAACTCCTTGCTTAGGAGGTCAGTGCCTTATCCATTAGGTCACTGAGGCTCCGTTGTTTGGCCTTTCAACAAAAAGAGTAACCAGGCAGGTATTTGGACACAGTTCAACACACTTTCAAAGTTTTTAATTATGTTTTGGCTGATACTGTTGTTCATTAAAAGGGGTTAGCAGAGGATGGTTTCGATCCATTGACCTCTGGGTTATGGGCCCAGCACGCTTCCGCTGCGCCACTCTGCTCAAACACACCCCAGATGGGACTCGAACCCACAATTCCTTGCTTAGGAGGTCAGTGCCTTATCCATTAGGTCACTGGGGCTCCGTTGTTTGGCCTTTCAACAAAAAGAGTAACCAGGCAGGTATTTGGACACAGTTCAACATACTTTCAAAGTTTTTAATTATGTTTTGGCTGATACTGTTGTTCATTAAAAGGGGTTAGCAGAGGATGGTTTCGATCCATCGACCTCTGGGTTATGGGCCCAGCACGCTTCCGCTGCGCCACTCTGCTCAAATACACCCCAGATGGGACTCGAATTTACAATCCCTGGCTTAGGAGGCCAGTGCCTTATCCATTAGGTCATTGGGGCTCCGTTGTTTGGCCATTCAACAAAAAGAGTAACCACGCAGGTATTTGGACACAGTTCAACATAATTACAAAGTTTTTAATTATGTTTTGGCTGATACTGTTGTTCATTAAAAGGGGTTAGCAGAGGATGGTTTCGATCCATCGACCTCTGGGTTATGGGCCCAGCACGCTTCCGCTGCGCCACTCTGCTCAAACACACCCCAGATGGGACTCGAACCCACAATTCCTTGCTTAGGAGGTCAGTGCCTTATCCATTAGGTCACTGGGGCTCCGTTGTTTGGCCATTCAACAAAAAGAGTAACCACGCAGGTATTTGGACACACTTCAACATAATTACAAAGTTTTTAATTATGTTTTGGCTGATACTGTTGTTCATTAAAAGAGGTTAGCAGAGGATGGTTTCGATCCATCGACCTCTGGGTTATGGGCCCAGCACGCTTCCGCTGCGCCACTCTGCTCAAACACACGCCAGATGGGACTCGAACCCACAATCCCTGGCTTAGGAGGCCATTGCCTTATCATTTAGGCCACTGGGGCTCCGTTGCCTGGCCATTCAACAACAGGAGACTCCAGACAGGTATTTGGACAGAGTTCAACATACTTTCAATGTTTTTAATTATGTTTTCGCTGATATTGTTGTTCATTAAAAGGGGCTAGCAGAGGATGGTTTCAATCCATCGACCTCTGGGTTATGGGCCCAGCACGCTTCCGCTGCGCCACTCTGCTCAAACATATCCCAGATGGGCCTCGAACGGAAATCTCCTTGCTTAGGAGGTCAGTGCCTCATCCATTAGGTCACTGGGGCTCCGTTGTTTGGCCATTCAACAAAAAGAGTAACCACGCAGGTATTTGGACACAGTTCAACATAATTACAAAGTTTTTAATTATGTTTTGGCTGATACTGTTTTTCATTAAAACGGGTTAGCAGAGGATGGTTTCGATCCATCGACCTCTGGGTTATGGGCCCAGCACGCTTCCGCTGCGCCACTCTGCTCAAACACACCCCAGATGGGACTCGAACCCACAATCCCTGGCTTAGGAGGCCAGTGCCTTATCCATTAGGCCACTGGGGCTCCGTTTGCTGGCCATTCATCAACAAGAGTCACCACGAAGGTATTTGGACACAGTTCAACATAATTACAAAGTTTTTAATTATGTTTTGGCTGATACTGTTGTTCATTAAAAGGGGTTAGCAGAGGATGGTTTCGATCCATCGACCTCTGGGTTATGGGCCCAGCACGCTTCCGCTGCGCCACTCTGCTCAAATACACCCCAGATGGGACTCGAATTTACAATCCCTGGCTTAGGAGGCCAGTGCCTTATCCATTAGGTCATTGGGGCTCCGTTGCTTGTCCATTCAACAAAAAGAGTAACCTTACAGGTATTTGGACACAGTTCAACATAATTACAAAGTTTCTAATTATGTTTTGGCTGATACTGTTGTTCATTAAAATGGGTTAGCAGAGGATGGTTTCGATCCATCGACCTCTGGGTTATGGGCCCAGCACGCATCCGCTGCGCCACTCTGCTCAAACACAACCCAGATGGGACTCGAACCCACAATTCCTTGCTTAGGAGGTCAGTGCCTTATCCATTAGGTCACTGGGGCTCCGTTGTTTGGCCATTCAACAAAAAGAGTAACCACGCAGGTATTTGGACACAGTTCAATATAATTACAAAGATTTTAATTATGTTTTGGCTGATACTGTTGTTCATTAAAATGGGTTAGCAGAGGATGGTTTCGATCCATCGACCTCTGGGTTATGGGCCCAGCACGCTTCCGCTGCGCCACTCTGCTCAAACACACCCCAGATGGGACTCGAACCCACAATTCCTTGCTTAGGAGGTCAGTGCCTTATCCATTAGGTCACTGGGGCTCCGTTGTTTGGCCATTCAACAAAAAGAGTAACCACGCAGGTATTTGGACACAGTTCAATATAATTACAAAGATTTTAATTATGTTTTGGCTGATACTGTTGTTCATTAAATGGGGTTAGCAGAGGATGGTTTCGATCCATCGACCTCTGGGTTATGGGCCCAGCACGCTTCCGCTGCGCCACTCTGCTCAAACACACCCCAGATGGGACTCGAACCCACAATTCCTTGCTTAGGAGGTCAGTGCCTTATCCATTAGGTCACTGGGGCTCCGTTGTTTGGCCTTTCAACAAAAAGAGTAACCAGGCAGGTATTTGGACACAGTTCAACATACTTTCAAAGTTTTTAATTATGTTTTGGCTGATACTGTTGTTCATTAAAAGAGGTTAGCAGAGGATGGTTTCGATACATCGACCTCTGGGTTATGGGCCCAGCACGCTTCCGCTGCGCCATTCTGCTCAAACACACCCCAGAAGGGACTCGAACCAACAATCCCTGGCTCAGGAGGTCAGTGCCTTATCCAATAGGCTTTTGGGGCTCTACTTGGCTTATTTCTATCAACATACTTCTTGGTTGCGGGCTCGGCTCTCAGGTGCCTTTAACTTGCAGTGAAGAAGTCATATTCTGCTGTCTTATATTATTCTTTTTATTACTAATTGTAGAAGGGCAAACGATTTGGCAGAGTTTTCACTGATTTAGTTGTTAATTAAAAGATGTTAGCAGAGGATGGTTTCGATCCATCGACCTCTGCGTTATGGGCCCAGCACGCTTCCGCTGCGCCACTCTGCTCAAACACACCCCAGATGGGACTCGAACCCACAATCCCTGGCTTAGGAGGTCAGTGCCTTATCCATTAGGCCACTGGGGCTCCATTTGCTGGCCATTCATCAACAAGAGTCACCACACAGGTATTTGGACACAGTTCAACATAATTGCAAAGTTTTTAATTATGTTTTGGCTGATACTGTTGTTCATTAAGAGGGGTAAGCAGAGGATGGTTTCGATCCATCGATCTCTGGGTTATGGGCCCAGCACGCTTCCGCTGCGCCACTCTGCTCAAACAGAACACAGATGGGCCCCGATACCAACAACTCCTTGCTTAGGAGGTCAGTGCCTTATCCAATAGGCTTTTGGGGCTCTACTTGGCTTATTTCTATCAACATACTTCTTGGTTGCGGGCTCGGCTCTCAGGTGCCTTTAACTTGCAGTGAAGAAGTCATATTCTGCTGTCTTATATTATTCTTTTTATTACTAATTGTTGAAGGGCAAACGATTTGGCAGAGTTTTCACTGATTTAGTTGTTAATTAAAAGGTGTTAGCAGAGGATGGTTTCGATCCATCGACCTCTGGGTTATGGGCCCAGCACGCTTCCGCTGCGCCACTCTACTCAAACACACCCCAGATGGGACTTGAACCCACAATCTCTGGCTTAGGAGGTCAGTGCCTTATCCATTAGGTCATTGGGTCTATTCAACAAAAAGAGTCACCACACAGGTATTTGGATACAGTTCAATATATTTACAAAGCCTCTAATTATGTTTTGGCTGTGTTTCTGAGCCTGAAGCGGGAGTACTACAATTAATGAGAGGGAATATTTGCTGAGAAACACAGACAGCATCAGAAAGCACTGATCCATCTTTTTACAAGTGCTGAAACAGTTCTTCTCCCCTAAACTGAACGTTGTTTCTAAGAGGTATCGCTTCAGACAACGCGGTTAGGCAGTGGGTGAGTCTACAGACCATTACGTTGCAGCGCTTCGCGAACTGGTAAGAGCGTGTGCTTTTGGCGATATGGAGCATGAAATATCCACGATCAGATTGTGGAAAAAACGTGCATGCTTAGAATTCGCGAAAGACTGTTATTAGAGCCAGAGCCACATAAAGGGTCAACAGCAGTATTACCGCTTTGATTCTACGGATCACATTGCAAATGATAAGTCCTACCGTGCTAAACACTGTAAATGTAGAATGTGCGGGGAAATCTGACATTTCTCAAAAGTGTGCAAGTCATCATCAAAGTCAGTTAATGAAGTAAGCCTACGCGAAGTGACGGTCCTCAGTCTGAATGACTGTAGTACAGATGATGGAGCTCCAATGGGCACTTTTACTGTTGCTACCAACATACTCCCTGCACAGTCTTGTACCATGAAGATGATGGTAGATACAGGCTCGGGTGCATCAATTCTGCATCTGAACATTTACAAAGAACACTTCAGTTCATGTGCTTTGTCTCCACCCAAAGTTCAGCTTTTGAACTATTCAAGGGACAACATACCTATTTGTGGCTCCTTGACAATAAACATGACATACTATGGAAAAAGTGTTGTTGGTGAGTTCAACATAGTAAAATCGGAAACACCTCTAATTGGACGTGACATCTGTAAAACATTGAACATTGAAATTAAGGGTGGTAGCTTTATTGAACCTGTCACTCACTGTGCAATGCTTCAGCTGCCTAGCAGTCTGCCTACATTCACTGATACCCCTGCTTCTGCATTAATCTCTAAGGGGTTGGAAGGCGCTAAAGACTTCATACACAAAGTAAAGGTTCGCACAGAAGTTAAGCCAGTAAAACAAAAAGTATGTCACTTACCACTACCAGTACGAGCAGAAGTGTCAGAGGAACTGAAAACACTAGAGGAGAATGGTATCATTGAAAAAATAGACTCATCTGAGTGGGTGTCACCCATTGTCGTCACAAAACGAAAGATTGAACAAAATTCGTAAGTGTTGACTAACGGGAGCCCAATAAAGCTGTAGTTCCAGATAGCCATCCCCTACCATTGATCGAAGATATACTGTCTGCACTAGATGGATCAGTAATGTTTTCTTCGCTCGATCTCAAGAATGCTTATTACCAGTTAAAGCTACATGATGAGAGCAGAGGACTTACTGCTTTCATCACTCACGAGGGCCTATACCAGCTCTGTAGATTTCCCTATGGGCTGTGTTCAGCACCATCTGCTTTTCAGCGTATGATGACAATGATCCTTAAAGGGCTTGAAGGTGTACAATGTTACTTTGATGATGTTATTGTACATGGTGCTTCTAAAGCCATTCACAATGCAAACCTCAAAGCTGTTTTGCATTGGATCAGTGAAGCTGGCTTGAAACTAAATCCAGACAAATGTAAGTTGAATTAAACTTCTTTAAGCTTTCTCGGATACAGACTCTCAGCTGCTGGCCTGCACCCTGATGACACCCACACCACTTTAATTACAAATGCACCGCACCCTACAGATGCAGCTACACTAAGGTCGTTTTTGGGCCTCACTGCCTGGTACAGCAAGTTTGTTCCTGCCTATGCTACTCTGGTCGAACCTGAACAGTCCTGCGCTTTCCTTATCTAACCCCAATCTCGACACAATACTTTCCTGTGATATTTCAGATTATGGTGTCATGCTGTCTTGACTCAGCTTGATGACCACGGAATAGAGAGAACCATTGCTTTTGCTTATCGCTCCTTATCTGATGCAGAACAAAAATACTTCATCGTAGAAAAGGAGGCTCTTGCCTGCGTCTGGTCTGCGGAGAAATGGCGTACATGGCTGTGGGGAAGGAAATTCATGTTTTCAAGCTCTTACTACTCTACTAAGCAGCAAAGGTAATAGCCGTGCTGGTTTACGTGTTGCCTGATGGTCTGCACGTTTACTGGAATTTAATTATGACGTTGAGTACAGACCAGGCCCCTTGAACAGAGTTGCTGATTGTTTGTCAAGAATGCCACTCCCTAACACTGAGCATAACTATGCTGAAACAATTGAATCAATTGCTTTGATCTCATTTGCTTCTAATGCAATCTCCAAAGGTGATTCCAGACTGCATGCAACAACTGCACAGTGTTGACTAAACTCTATACGATCAGCAGACTGGCTGGCCAAAATACAAGAAGGATGTCAACCAGCATGTACAACCCTACTTTCTAATCCGTCATGAGCTTGCTGTAGTGGAGGGATGCGTAGTCAGAGGTACACATCGTCTTCTGGACCATGAGTTACTACTGAAAAAACTCATAGACCTTGCGCATGAATCACATCAAGGCTTGGTTCATACCAAACAGCAGCTTAAGGAAATTGCACTGGTGGCCCAAAATGGATAGCCTTGGGAGTTGCATGGGAGAAGGTTTCTATCGATATTGTAGGACCATTTGAGACTGCACCAGCAAACTGCAGATATGCCATAACGGTTGTTGATTATTTCAGTAAATGGCCGGAGGTTGCTTCCTCACCCAGAGTTGACACAGCTGCTGTCACACAGTTCCTGACTTCAGTCTTCGCCCACGAAGGAAATCCAAAAGACCTTGTCTCTGACAATGGACCTCAGTTTATTTCTTCTGAGTTTTCTGAGTTTCTAAGGGAGAGAGATATACGCCATTTCAGATCTGCTGTGTATCATCCACATGCAAATGGACAGGTTGAGAGGTTTAACAGGGTCCTAAAAGACTGTTTCCAAACTGCTTCGATTCAGGGAGAGCCTTGGAAATCATTCACTCAAACATTCCTTATGAACGACAGGAGTACCCCTCATGCTACCACAGGTTTTACACCCTCAGAGATGCTCCATTGTCGATACATGCGAACAAAACTACAAATCATGAACTACCCTGTAAAAGCTACAGACCACAACATACTACGACAACGTGTGAAAAGGAAACAAGACAAAGCTAAACAGTACACTGATGCCAGGAGAAATACAAAGTCCTCTCGACTCCAACCTGGAGACCTAGTGCGGATTAAGAAACCCTGGAAAGTAAAGAAATGTGACCAAAAGTTCACACAACCAAGATCTGTTGTGCAGAAGAGAGGGGAGGACTCCTATCTCTAGGATGATGGTAAAATATGGAATGCTTCACGTCTTGCTGGAGTGCCGGAAACGAGTGATGATGACACTTACGAAAAGCAACAATCTGCATTACGAATGGTTAACTCTCCAAGTATGCCATTGAGGTGTACCAGGACAAGGCAGAAGCCAATCTGGACTAGGGACTATGTTTTACATGAGTAAGAAAATCAAGAGAGGTTGAACTGTTAAAATAATGGAGTAAAGAAGATAAAAGTTAAATATGTTCTTCATTTAATTGTGTTTCACAGTTCTTGTTAATTATAGGCATATACATGTTTCTGTTATTTAAAATCTTTCTAAAAAAAGGGAAGAAGTTGTGTCTGGATAATTGTGCTACTTTTAAGGCTTCCGCTAGTTGGCACTGTTGTATATACTTGTTCTATGGTAGGAGAGCAATGTATGAGGAAGAAGTGTTAAGTAAACAGAATGTGGTTCAGTACGGCCTGTTTCTCTGCTTCTTTATTTGACCCATTCCCATCATAACACTAGGCTGTACAAAAATACACTATGATTAAATGCATTTAAATACAAAATACCGTTACAAATTAATAGTATTTTGTATTTCAAATGGATGTATTTGAAACACTGTAATCTGATAAGGAGGTTTATTGGCAAAAAGTATTTTATTTTGAAAATACAAAAATACTAAGATTAAACAGATTAAAATACTAAGATTAAACACCGCCAGAAGGGAATGAAAACTAGCCCAATTGTTTTCTGGTGTAAAATCAAAGTTAAGAACAGTCAAAAGACGTTTATATTGCTGTATTTGCTTATCTGAATGGTTTCCTAGGTATTCTATACATTTTTTGTTCTGTTGAACTCAAAATATATTTTTGGGGGGGATTTAGGAAAGCAAAAATCTTCTGCGTCACCTTTGGCTACCATTATGGTCTTTTCTGCTATGGTAGTCAATGATGCCAAAGAATTTTCAGTTTCTAACATTCTACCAAATATATTTGTGTTCAACCGAACAAAGACATTTATACAGATTAGGAACAACTAGAGGGGGAGTAATGCATAACAGAATTTTCATTTTTGGGTTGGGTGTCCCTTTAAAAAAGATCCCATGTGTGCAAGGCCACGCACGGAAATGGACGAAAAACGTGTTTTCTTTCATTGTGCAACGTGACATTCACCTGACGAAACATCATTCGGATGCATTGTCTAATACCACCGCTATATTTTTCTCTTTGGTTGAGCTGGTTGAGCTGACCTGCCTGTCAGACTCGCTCCCCACACTTTTTAGAACGGGACGATCCTGGAGTTGCCAGGTATTCATCCGAGTATGAATTCACATTAAGAATCTCATCAATTAACATTAATCCATAGAATATTTAAAAGCACCGCTTAAAGCACCGGCAGTTCTGCGCCTATTTGGAGGAAATAGAGTCTGAATTTGAGGATGTGCTCTACTTCATTGAGGTACGTTGGCTCAGTAGGGGAAATGTCTTGAAGATTTTTTTTGAGTTGAGAGCAAAAGTGAAAGCCTTCATGGAGCCTTCCTGTGTTAAGTGATCCCAAATGGCTCATGGCTTTTCTTGTTGACATCACACAGGAGCTGAATGTACTGACCAAGAAGTGACAAGGCCAGGGGCAGTTTGTCAGTGCTGCCTATCACAACTTGAGGGCATTCTCTACAAAACTTGTGTTATGGAAAGCCCAGATTTCTCAGACAAACCTCTGCCATTACCCAGCATACTAGACACTCATGGATGTGGACACACCATTCAGTGGTGAGAAGTATACTGATGCCATTTTGAAGCTAAAGGAGGAATTTGATCACAGGTTTGCAGACTTCAAGACACACAGAGCCACTTTTCAAATTTTTGCTGCCCCCTTCTCGTTCGATGTGCAAGATGCTCCTCCTGTACTTCAAATGGAGCTCATTGACCTGCAGTGCAATTCTGAACTCAAAGGCAAGTTCAGGGAGGTTACTGGAAACACAGACAAGATTGGAAAAATTTTGAGAGAATTGCCACCAACCTTCCCTGAGCTGTCCAGGATGTTCAACCATGTACCTTTTCGGGAGCACATATCTATGTGAAAACTCTTCTCAACCATGAACTTCAATAAGTCAAAGTACAGGTCCAGACTTACTGATGTGAATCGTCAAGCCATACTTAGGGTTTCTACTGTTTCCTCCCTCAAGCCAAATGTGTCTTAGGTGTGAGAGGAAGAGCTGCCAGGTCTCTGGGAGCAAGGAGTAGGCAAGAGAAGCCTATGTTCTGAAGAATCGTTCATGTTCAGAAGGACAGTTCATTAAGATCCTTCCATGTTCAGAAGGGAAAGTTCAAATTCAGAGGTACCGTTCATGTTCAGTAGAAACATATATGTTGATGAACTATTAATAATAAAGATTGGGAAGACTGGATAAGTTGTGCTCCTTTTTTGGAATACTTGAAACCCTTTTCTGTAAAATACTTAATGCGGCCCAGCCTGACCTAGACTCCAGGTAAATTGAGTTTGAGACCACTGGTTTAGGCAGAGTCCTTGGGCTAGACCTTGGGCTAGGTGCTGCTGTTTCTCCTGAGGAGTGAGACACAAACGTCCCAGTTGCATGGGTTCGGAGGCGGTGCGTTGACTAGCAAGGGAGCCGTGTCTGTTGTGGGTTGGGGATGCTAGAAGTGGATGGTAAGGTGGCTTTGGCAGCGGCGTTGGCGGTGACGTGTCAACCGGCTCTCTACGCGCACATCAAGACTAACCAGGGTGGTCAAGAGGAGCCATTTCATTGGTAATGCTTGGGCTTAATCCATCAAGGAAGGCTCTTTCATTCCGATCACATGCCGCCTCAAGGATTCTGAGGAAAATGCCATAATCCATAACAGAGCCCCCCTTCTGGGTTTCGCGAGATAACCGAGCGTCCGTTTCAGTCAAACAGGCTGACCATCTCCTTGCGGAAGTCCACAAACAATGCACAGCAAGGAGCCTTGGCCTTCCAGGCTGCTACACCCCAATCTCGAGCCGAGCCAGAGAGAAGCGTCATGACATAAGCAACCTTAGTAGCTTCGGAGGTGTACTGCAAACCGCAGCTGACTGGAGGTCTTCTAAATGGGTAACAAGTGCTCCGGCACTCAGGAATTAAGGACTCTGACCTCCTCTGCGGTGGCTTTGAGCTGGGTGGCTTGTTGTCTCAGCAGAACTTTCTGTTGGGCGAGGGCATAGCGTAGGGGATCACAGCCTGCTGAATCCATATTTGTTCATTGATGAATGAGCCAGAGTCAGATGCAGGGTAGTAATAGATTTTAATAGACTCCCTTTGCAAACACAAGCAATGTGGAAGAACAGATGGGTAAAAAACCACTGAAGTGGAGAAGTCACAAAGTCTACGGGAAAACCGGAATCCGATTCCGTCGGCGAGGAGTCTCCTGGACAGAAAGCGCCATGCAGTAGTCCGAGTCTCCGAGGCAGTGGAATCCCAGAGGGAGCCTGGATAAAAACAGGCAGCAAGGCAGCGGCAGACACCAGTGGACTAAACGCTGAGTGAGTGAGTGAGTGAGAGACCAGCGAGGGGAGCACGAGCGCACCAGACTGCACGAGCACGGAGCGGCAGAGAGCACCCTGGGTGACACCTTTTTGGACTAAGCCTTTTTGAGTGTTTAATAAATTCCCCACCAGGGTTGCTTTCACTGTCACTGTGTGTGTGTCGGGTCTCTTACCCCGCCACAACGCCATGAGAAAAAATATGGTTCATTTGTTTCAAATTTCATTTTTGGTTTGATTTTAAAATAAACAAATCTACGCCCTTGTAAAATGATACATGGAATATACGTAGTAGTTGAAATTTATTATATAAAATGACCGGTTTCTTATTTAGCCATTATCATTATAAAAATAACTTATAGCAATGCATCAACAATAAACTTTTATATTTTAAGTTGAAATGATTTTTAAACAAATCACTATTTCATTAGAGATGAACTTCTTTTCACATAATTGTAAAAACATAAACAAATAGTTAGATTATCATAAAAGGATCGTCATCTTACCTGTTTGTTTTGCTGGAAAGTCATACTATTGGTGTAACTGTTTCGATTTGTTGTTAACTTAGACCAGAAGGAGAGGACAATGGTTTTCAACATACTCAATAATAATTGTGCCTTTTATTATATCTGTGGTCATCACTGTTGCCTTTCCCTACCTTCCCTACTCGTATTTCCAAACCAAATCATTTTCACTGAGAAAAAGAGTAAAGTATATCAGATTTTCAGTTGAAATTGCAGGTAGCTTTCCTTTAGCTCACTGGTAAGAGACTTGCGTTAACAATGCAATGTTGTGGCTTCAATCCTAGGAGATTGCACATTACAATGTATAAATGTATAGGATATTGCAATTTAAGTCGATTTGTATTAAAACGTCTGCCAAATACATACATGTAAATGTAGGTAGCTGTGTTTGGAATGATAATTATTAAATTTTTTAGATTTCAGAATAACGACTGCAGAAATGCATGAAAGTTCCGACCATTGTCTTATACATAAGTGTTTAACCATTCTGATTTTAGTGTATTATAACTTCCTCATACATTGTCTGATTTTATTCATCAATGCATATTAAAGGGACGGTTCACCCAAAAATGAAAATTCGATCATCATTTAATCACCCTCTTGTCATTTTAAACCTGTATGACTTTCCTTCTTCTGCAGAACACAAAAGAAGATATTTTGAAGAATGTTGGTAAGCGAATATCACCACACCCATTTACTTTGATTGTATTGACGCACAAAAATGCAAGTGAATGGCTGCCGGTTCACAACATTCTTCAGAATGCTTTTTTTCTGTTCTGCAGCAGAAAGAAAGTAATATATGTTTGAAATGACAAAGAGGGTGAGTAAATGTTGACAGAATTTTCATTTTGGGGTTTCTATCACTTTAAAAAGGAAAAGAAAACGTAATGAAACATGGGATCCACTCGATCTTAATCATCATCACCTTCTTCGGACCAAATGTGAAGTTCTAAGTATTTCAACTCTTTGTTTTTTGTTTGAGATATTTTACCCGTTTTTTTCTTTTTAACAGTATTCCGCATTGCTGCATTTGAAAACTCTTGTTTCATCATTTAACAACTGTCTTTTGTTGACCATTGTTTGATTGATTGAAATAATTAATTTAACCAGAAGTTGGGGTATTTAATGGAGATATTAGCTCTTTTGCATCATTTTAGTGTTCTATGAAGTTATTTTGGGGTTCAATTTTAGCCTCTGTGTTAACAGTTTTGAAAATGTGACGTCAGAGTGGACACATTTTAAGCATTCGATAAAAAACGAATAGCCTATGTGGACCAACAATAGATGGCAACAATTAGAAAGACAGAGGGGAAAGAGTGATTTATGCTGGGATGAGATAATCATTTGCTTGTTTTCGCACGGTTTAGTTGAGAATATCAATTATTGCAGCATCATGATGTTCCCACCTCAAACCCGAAATACCTTCTTTGTTCAATTAGCCTACATTAAAAGCACTTAATAACATCAAAACATTAACATTACAACAGTGCAATCCCAGAAATAAATTACGGGATGAAGTGGAAATATCCTAAAATACGAGGTGTCTTGAACGCAGCGTATTAAATCCGTATGATGTGACGTAATCCAGTAAAGTGCGATGGACTTCGCTGTCACGTGATATCTGCAACGTTTTTCAGGGCTCGGCAGGATGGACAAATCACAATCGTTTGTGATTGCTGGGTAAGGCTTTTGAAACGGCGAATTTACACCTTTATGATAAACACCAAACTTCGCAATTTATACATTTATTCGAGTGTAGCGCGTAGAATACAAATGTTGCAAGTAAAACACAAACTAAAACGCAAACATGTCGAGAGCTTGAAGTGATTCTCAACGGAGGCCCTCGAGCGCCCCCTGGAGTCATTTAGATGTTATGTCTGTAGTGAAACGAAGCGTTTGCTTCCCGATGGTAGCCGTCCATCGACAGCAGCTGCAGCAGCTTCTGCCGTGACAGGAGGTTGATGGCGGCTTCTCTGGAGGATGATGCTCACCGCAGACCCGTCCGGAGAGCGCCGTACCTCAGCCACAACAGAAGATCTGTCAGCCTTAAAACAGGTAATAGCCTGCCAAACTTATAATCTGTTCGACGCTACGCGAGTCACATAACACCAGGAAGTGATTATGCTGGAAATGTTGGATGTTTTTAGTGTTACAGCCTCGTCTCGTCTCAACTTCACTGCAGACGTGCAGAAATGATGCTTTGTGAACCAGCATCCCTTGTTGCCATGGTGATGAGCTATCATTGTCCTGCTGAGTCAGTACTGGTGTGAGCACGAGGCAAACGCTCTTACTGTAGTACTATATGCCAGTGGTTACATAAATGGAGAAAGATGGTTATTGGCATGTGTTGGAGTGCTTTTAAGATTGGACATAAATGAGTGTGAACAAACTCGCCTTTTTGTTAGAATTGGAATGGATTGGCATAATCAGCAGCTTTGAATCAGGAGTTACAGGACAGGGTGCAGTGTTAAAATGCTTGTCCTGCCGGATCAGATGTGGACGTGAAGGGATTGTAAAGTAGGGTGGGCACCTGGCTAGAGTTCAAGACCATCGATTTGTTTAGTGTCAGGCCTGATGTAGTCCCAGAGAAGCAAACATCTGTACAAACTTCTATGATGGAGCTGCTAATCTACTTGCATGTAGCAGTCTTACATGACCTTATTCAGTCTGAATGAATGAGTGACGCATGTATCTAAAGGCTGGAATACACTACAATACTTTTGCTCAGATTTTCGCCCAGATTTTCAGTCTGGAGTTGTTGCAGAAAGTCTGTGCCAGTGTGTAGATTGTATCACGTTTTGAGATACAATTATAAAGAAAACAGAGCCCACGCTTGTTTTTCTGTGATGGTGAGCTTGTTCCATTGACTTTTTGTATTATTGTTTTAATACTCAGCCAATAATATTTTCTTCCACAAACCCCTGTACCCACCCCTCACCGAAAAATGTCTTAACTTTTCAGTAAGACATTACTGGGTTTGTTATTATTCGTCATTATTTTTTGCGGGGGCTTATTTGAATTAAGCCAAATAAACACACCTTGTGATTAAAACAATCAAGCCATTGGTTCTAAAGAGACCATTTAGTGAAATGTGATTGTCTATTTATCTCATTAAAAATAAATGTCTTGCCGATGTCACAATGGCCAGTTTTCGATACACAGCTCATCAGATTCTAAATCAAGACAAGGTCATGAATGATGGAATGATCACATCCAGTAGATTGAAAAAGTTTTGGCTGTTGTCATTTAAATACCATCCACTAGATGTTGCTGAAGTTCTTTATTTGACATTTCGAACATTCCTGACCCCAGGGGTGCCTAATCCTCCTCCTGGAGATCTGCTGTCCCACTGGGTTGAGGTCCAACATGCCTGCCTGTTATTTATCAAGTGATCCTGAAGAACGTCTATGATCATTTATAACTATTAACCTTGGTCTGTAGATTAACTTGGTGATTTCTTTCATTCCTTTGGTTTGTTGGGAATGTTCAAGGTTAAAACACTATAGGATGAGATCATCAGTGTGTTTAATATAAAATATTAATGATAACGTACATTGAGGATTCCAAAGACAATATTTTGTTTGCTATATTTGGCTGCATTCATCCCTTCTGTCCAACAAATCCAACATTTACCATACCATTATGACCTGTATTTTGTGCCAAACAGCGATTATCCTGTACTAAGCTAGTACCTAAAAGTGTGTAAAAGATTTATGCATGTTTAAGTCTACACTGTAAATCTCTGTTACACTAAAATTGCCATTTTGAACAATTTGATATTACAAACATTTTCCTGCAAATTATAGTGGTTTATGTGATTTAAAAACAATAAGCAGAAAAAGTAAATTTTTAAGAAAACCCATTTGTGCGGATGGGATTCATCTCTGTATGGATAGATATAGCAGAAAACACATACTGTAGCGTGCGGCCTTCACATAACGTATCACAGATCTACAGTACTGAAAGGCGGAAAATGAGGTTCCCAGTAGATCATAATGACACAACTCCCCCCAGAGCCGCAGGGAAATGCAGCCAGATGCCGAAGAAATTAATGAGAGGATTTTTCCATCGCCCCACTTTAATATCCAATTAACGCGTGAAGCATGAGGTCTGTCTGTGGTATCTGTCTTCTTGAAGGATTCCTGAGTGTTGTGAAATCAGGACTGGACTTTAAAGCGGCCATGCAAAAGTGTTTCATGCATTCTGACTTCTTTACCATGTGAAACGTGCTGTCTTCTCATGCTTAACATGATCAACTTTTCAAAAAACGAGTTGAAAGTATTACTTAGTATTTCTGTGCTCAATTCACTTCCCCAGCGATCGACAGGTTTCGGAATTTTTTTTTCGAACATATAAAACTGTTTTGTAACAACTTTTCTTAGTCCCGTATTGGACATTCTCCCGGAAAAGCATGCGGCACGCCCAGAGAAGGAGGATGCACAGACGTCACTTTCACTTGTAAGCAGGATAGATAGAGCATACGTTCGGGAAGTTCAGGTTTTTGTTTGTTCACTGCATTTGGGTGATGAATGTCATATGAACTGTGGATATTACGCTGGATTTGGACATGGTTTGAAACTGATATATAGAGCAGTCCCAGCACTAAAAGATGTTGGACATGAACCAGATGCGGTGAGTGAAAATGATGTCTGTGTTTTGTTGACAATGGGTGCGTAGGTGCTTTGGTTCAGCCTACGCCTCCCCTACACACGCGCCTTATGTTTTTTGGAAACAATCGTACAGCTGTATCTATCTTTTATAAATGTGATCAAATCAAATACTCTTCGAAGATACGAAGTATGCAAAACTACTCTATAGGTTCTCAAGATTAATATGAGATTGACAGAAACCCTGTGTGTTTAAAAGACACACGTGACAGAGTGCTTGCGGTTTACAGACAACTTAGTACTGGTGATGTGAGAAAATCATGCAAGCATCTAGAATATGACAGCCAGTATGAAATAAATCCATTTGCATTTATATGAGATATAAAATGGAAGGTCTTCTTTTAAACTGTTACTGCAGGTTGTTGCAGGTTATGAATGGAGGGAATTTATTATTTATGTTCTGATAGTTGGACTGGGGACATTAGGCTAGTAGCGATCAATTTTATTACAAAGATCTGGCAAACCTGAGCTAGTCCATTAACACTCAAGAGCAAACTGACTGTGCATTTGCAACTACAGTTATATGTGTGTATGATTATGCAAAATATTTACTGCTGTGTAAACTCAAACATTTTATTTTAATAACAATAACGGAAGGGTATCCCATTTTTGGGGAATTTAAATCCCTGTGGTTTTCAAAGCCAGAGCAGTGCAGTGTTTTGGCATTCTAGCAAACTGTGATGTCAGTGGACCGTTCCAAGAAGGCGTACAAGTTTATATGTCTGGAGCCATAGATATAAAGAACTAGATGCCGCATTAGCATTAGAATTAGAGGTCGACCGATATGGTTTATTCTCTGGGCGGTGCCGATATTAAGAAATCAGGCAATCCGAAGGCTGATATATGAGGTTGATTTTTCGGCCGATAAGTTTGGCCGATTTTCTTTTTCCACCTTCATCTCATAAAATCTAAAAGTAATAAAGGTGAGTAAACCCAACGTAATAAGAAATGATACAGAATATTGCTTAAATTAAACATTTATTAAAGACATTACTATTCAAATTAGTGCAGTTGATTGAGAAAGATTAAGTAAGTGTTTATTGAAGGGGAAAGATAGTAGTCTAATTCATATTAATAATACATTGCTCAAAACTGAAGCATGCTTTTTGTTTATGTTTGTTGGCAGACACTGCTATTAGTGAAATGGTCATAATCCAAGTGAAAAAAAAATCAATCATATTACACAGCCTGCTGCTCATAACTGCGTTTTTAGTTATATTTAGCTTTTAGCCTTTTTCTATTTTATGGGACTGTAGAAAGCCTGACAGGAAAGTAGACGCTCAAAAGAGACCGGTACGACCACAAAAGACCGCTTAAGGGCATACTGTTATGAAAAAAGGAGTGAATATAACAAATCAGGTTCCTTTCTGTCGGTCTCTCAACATTGTGTCGAGCCGACAGATGGGGTTCGCCCTGAGAACCTATCAACTATAGAAGAGGCCAATAAAATATGGGTTAAGAAATTTGCATGCCGGTCTCCGCCCCCGGATATCCAGTATAAAATGAAGACGGCAGCATTCATTTACCTTTTGTTCTTCAGAGCCATCGCTCATGATTACAGAACTTAAACTAAAAACTAAAAACATTAAGACAAATTGCCGGATCTATGACGTGGAGAAGCGGATCGTCCCTATCCTGCAGCTACCTTCCCCTGGGCGTCTCGGCGGTTCCAGAGGTGTTCAGAGATTTTTTTGAAAGAAGTCCTTTCAAGGTATGTCCCGCTGTTCTATTGGGTGCGGCACCCTCATCCTGACACGATAGCTGCATCAAGTGTCTGGGCGTCCAGCACGCTGAGGCAGCTTTCATAGACACATCTTGCCCGCACTGCGGGGGTCAGCTCAGGAGGAAACAGATGTTGAGATGTCAACCATGCTAACCCGGGCAGCCGCAAGCATGGGGTTGCAGTGTACACCCATGCCTCCTCCCCAACGCTCTCGGCTGGATACGTAGTTCCTGGGGTCGGAGCGCTGGGTATCATGCAGGATCTCCATGCCGCCACTCACCAAGGTGACGGCACGGGCCCTAGGTCGGCCACGCACATGGCGTCCTCGGGTTGATGCACATGAGACCGCTCCAACACTGGCTACAGAGTGGATATCCGAGAAGAGCGTGGCAAATCGGCAGCAAGCGCATGGTGATTACGCCCCACTGCCAACGCACCCTAACCCCCTGGTCTTCCATGACCTTTCTCCGGGCTGGGGTCCCTCTTGGGCAGGTGACAAGGCATATCGTGGTGACGATGGACGCCTCCCTGCAGGGGTGGGGTGCAGTGTGCAATGGGCACGCAGTAGCAGGGCGTTGGACGGGCCCCCGCCTGCGCTGGCATATCAATTGACTAGAGTTGTGGGCTGTGCTACTTGCACTGAGGAGGCTACAGCCTACGGCTATGTTCTGTCTGTGCAATGATATTTCTTGGTATTGGTTGTTGCCGGAGCTTGTCTGCTCCCCTCCATGATTGGAGGGGTGTTGACCAGGTCCGGTAGTCAGGTATATTGTATGTTTAGGATATTATCCCTTGGTTACAAGCAATATGTGACTCTTATGTACAGGCTCCAGTAGTACTGAGGCCTGTTAGGTATAGGGGATAATGCTAACGTGATTAGTTCCGGTTGTAATCTGGTTGCCGCAACAATTTATATTTAATTTAATTAATGTTAATATTAATATATATTATTATTTGATTGTATAATAATTGTATTAATTAAACGATTTGTCGAATTTTGTTGTACGTTCATTTTATTAAATAAACGATCAGTCACATTTAAAGGAACTGTATGGTACATTGACATCTTGTGCTTGAGCTTGGTACTGCAGTCTAAATTCAAATATTGGAGAGACAAGTTTAGGTGACAACTGTTTAGTCAAGTAACAGTTCTTCTCGGTTTCTTTTGCTTGTTATCAGAAATAATATGTACCCAGGAACGTGTGCATGCACAGTAACATTTGAACTGTCTATACGTAGGTCGTCTGCCGTATTGGAACATTGCGAGTCCAGTGGGATTGGGTTACTTTTTAACCAAGGGTAGGGTTGGAAGAATTTTGTTATTTATCTGTCAGTCTTACAATGATTTTATTTATGAATGTTACGTTTTGTTATTTGGACTAGGGATGAAGGGCAAGTGATGAATGATTTTGTTTCACAAATCTGGCAACCCTACCAAGCCGGTTCATAAACACTCACGAGCAAGCTGACTATGTATGATTATGAAAACCTATTTACTGTTGTGTAAACATTATATTTATATTATATTATATAGGTATCCTATTTTTCTGGAATTTAAAGCCCCATAGTTTTCACAGCCATGGCTGTTGTGGCATCTAAGCAAACTCTGAGTGACGTCAGTGAACTGTTGGAAGATGGCGGACAGGTCTAAGTGCCTGAAGGGCTTGAATGAGGCATCTATATATGCTCAAAGCCATTCTTTCACGGTGTGGCTGAAGCAATTTGCTCTTGGTTTTTGCAAAAAAAAGAACTTTGAAAATGTAATTGGTCACAGCTTTTGGCATCCCAGTAACCCCCACCTTCTTTCATTTGATTGGTCACCTCACTTATTTGACACGATGCCTAGCATTTCAGAAAATGAACATTTCAATGATACCAAACAATCCTGAATGATGAAATTAGACCGGACGGTGGTGCAATAGTATAAAATATGTTGTTTACAGTCAGCAATATTCCTATACATTGTAAAGTAATGGTGAAACGTTAATAATGTATGAACATTTGACAGTTTTGAATGATGATCTAGAGCTGTGGTCATCTGGAGTCCTGGCATTGTAGGCGTCCTCCTTCCACAGGTGCTGGTAGTCTGAACTCTCCATAAGAGCTCGGATCTGAATGGGAGCTGGCATCGTCGAAACAGAAAAGCAGATGAGAATAATTAGCATGACTGCTGTTCATAACAATTCAGGCTAGGATAATTAGTGATGTAAAAGGATTGCATTATGTTAAAGCAAGGCTAAAGATGTGTGTTTTTAATTTAGATTTAAACTTTTATTTTAATTACCTCGAAATAAGGAAAGTAAAAGAAAACATTCCATTTAGGCATTTAGCTCATTGTTATCCAAAGTGACCTACAAGCATTAGAAAACAATTAACCAGATTATCACGCCCATGCGTGAGAGAAAGAGCATGCACACACGTCAACCAGCAAGCGTGATACAGAACATGCCCATCAATGCCGCTTCACTCCGCTGATGGTAGTTTAGCCGCGTTTGTTTGCCCGTCTGGGTTCTGGGAAAATGAACAGGTTTTGGGGGAGCGTGAGAAGACAAAGAGGGAGAGAGAGATAGTCCGGGTAAGCCGACCCCGGGGCACGCCACCATCTGGTCCTCAGCCAACCAGATGGCCTCCATCAGTGACGCCGGCTGGTGACACTGGACCCACTGGGCAGTCTTCGGCAGGAGTCAAGCCAAAAACTGCTCCAGTGTCACCTTGTCGATGATGTTCTTGGATTCGCCTCAGTCGGCCATCAGCCATTTGCGGCAGGGATCCCGGAGCTGCTGAGCCATCAGCTAAGGGTTTGCCACACTCCCCAAACTCCAATGAGCGGAACCGTTTCCGATGTTGTTCGGGGCTCAGGCCCACCCGCTGGAGGATGGCCTTTTTGAAGCCCGCGTAGATGAGGAGATTCGCGACTGGCAACTGCAGGGCGGCCAGCTGGGCCTCCCCCGTTAACAGGGGGATAAGCCTCGCCGACCTGCGGACCTCTTGAAACAGCTCGAGGAAAGCCTCCGGGTCGTCCTGATCCCTCATCTTGTGTAGCGGAACACAAGCGGCTGGGGTTGTGGTCGATTGCTCTCTTGTGTCTCCCTCCTGACTCAGCCAGCTCTGGAACGACTTGCGGTCTTCCTGCTGTGCCTGTACGAGGGCTTGAAAGCGCCGTTCCTGGTCTTCCCGAAGGCCCAGCAGCGCTTGATGCTGTTCGCGGTGAAGACCGGCGAGCGACTGGATCACGTCCGCAAATGGGGTTGTTGGCTGGGGCTGCATGGCGGCTGCAACTCACTCCTTTCTTCCCGGGTTTCGGCACCAAAGTAACAAAGTTTGTAGATATGTGGAAGAAAGAGGCGGGGTCGGCATGGCTGGGAGACAAGATTCCTTTTATTCCTCAAAAAATAAAACATAGCGTCACTGCCCTTCTTAGCATTCAATAACTCAGAATAAACAATTCAATAAGCTTTTCTTGGAACTGTGTCCCTAAGATTCCTTCTTCTCCAGAGGTGAAGTGGTCAGACGTCTCCCAGACGATCTCTCTCTCCTTGTCTGCTCTCCGCTGGCATTTTAAGTGTCTCCTCACCAATGACTGTATTTTTTCACAACCAGGGGTGGCACCATATTAAGCTATCTTTAACGGCATGTTTGTTTATTAATTGCTTGCTCTATCTGGTTCCGTACCACCTGTGTTACTTCAGAATAGTCATGCGCGAACCAGTGGGCGGGGCTATAGAAGTAGTCATTGATATTTTTCTGTGGAGGTGGTGTTCAACCTATAGGTGCATTCCAGAACCTGGCGTTCACTGGGCCTGATGTCAATAACAGATGTAATCTCAGTAACAAGGGCGTTTTCAGTTCTGACACTTACATGATGTTCGTACAAAAGCTTGGGTTAAAATTGTGATTTTAATTCATGCCTCCTGTAACACAACGTAAATCAACCTGAACCTAATTGAAATCTGTCTTTTGCATTTGATGCGTTTGCAATCCATTTGACGGCCCTCTACCGAAAGCATCTTTTCTTTCCCCGCTCATGAATTCCTTAGATGTAAGAGACAGGTGACTCAGTGCTGAATCATTTCCTCATGGCATTAGCCTGCAGTTTTTGTTGAATCACAGAGGTGATGATGATTTAATTTGAACACAATTTATTAATTTTGCACCTCCTCTATGTCTATTCCGTCTATCTTTGAACAACTCTTTGCCGATGCAGTTCAATAAGGTTTGGCATATGAAGTGATCCTTTATCTTTGCTTGGGCATCTGCCCCTTTGCCCAAAGTGCCAATTATAGATCCCCAACATGAACTATTGATTTGGGGAACATTTATTTATGCATTGGTTGCATTCATCCCTTCATGTGAAAAGGAAGTAATTTATAAATAAGATGTGAAGAGTTCAGATGCAAAGTCTGTCTGACAACTTTTTGTTTAAATGAGCATTTTTCTTCAGGCTCCTACATTTACTTTTAGCAATCAAGATATTTCAGATCGGTCAAAGTGTGCTATTTAGCAGGTTTTGAAGCAAAATTATTTGAGTAACGTATACTGTGTGTGTGGAGAGCATTCACCAAACATTGTAATCTCAATTTTGACGGAGGTGGCTTTTTTGAGAAAGTGTTTTGCATCTCAACTCTTCAACTGTATTGAGTAAATTCTGTTGCAGAATTAAGCATGCAACACATTGAAATCATGTGATAACAATATAGCATATCCCTATATGAATATAGCATATCTATATTTGAAATAGGAATTTAATATACTTCATGGTTCTTCGTACACTTCTTTTAAAAACTGCCCAGTATGCATAATTTTATACATGAAGTGGCCAGTCACATGTTCATGAAACGTGTCCATTCTTCAAGCCCTGCATACAGACCAACTTGCTTCCATGCTGAATGATAATTTGTAGTGTAGGAAGACACCATGATGGATAGATGTTGCAGGCTACTTTTAATATATCCATCACCTGTCTCTTTTGTACCCAATGACATTCATCCTGTGATTAGCAAGTAGGTGCAATTTCTGTAAGACATATTATGCATATTTTATGGGACTGTACATTGTTATCATATGACCTCATTTGCTATGTTCAAACTCTAAGATATGTCTGAATCCAATGTTTCTATTAATAATTGAAATAGAATTAGAACGTCTTTATTGTCATTGTATAGTTTTTAATACAACAAAATTAGGAGCACAGTTTGCTAGTTTCATCTGACCATTCATCTGACTTTGAATGTTCCAGTACTGTCTGTTACTTTTCAAATGTTCTATGGTCAGATGAACCTAAAAAAGGAGCATTTTGCAGTAAACACTCCTAAACCCTATACAGTAGTAAATGTGTGGGGAGAACTGAAGAGGAGAAGCTGGAAATAACGAAGGTATGGACAGATTCTGTATAAAGGAACGGTCTTCTAAACGTATCATTAGACATTACAGATGAAGACTGCTGATTGTATATTCTCTATATAACTCTGTAGGCCTTTGTGACGAAGAACAAATCTGGAACCTTGAAATCGTGAAATATTCGGAATCTTGGCAAAAAGGTTGATAACCATTGAATAAAAGGGTATGATTCAATATGAGCGATGTGTATTAAAGAAAAACATTTATTTCATAAATGATTCCCCTCCCCATTTCAACTTTGTTGAAGTTGATAAAAAAAGATCAAAGCCTAAAAGATGCAGATTATTTGCACAGCCTTCTTTGGTAACATTTACCTAATGGTTGTATAATCATGAGCACAACTGTCGATGTTTGTGTGTGTCAGCAAGGTGGATCAGTGGTGCCTAAAATGCTGTTTAGTAAGGCAGTTTGTTAGGTAATGAGACACAGTCTGTAGATCTTGTGTGTAGTCTTTAGGGGGCGTAAAGAGCAGCGTAACCACCATCCGCATCTCATTTTCAGCTGCTGTCGTACAGACTGTGTTCAAGCTTGTCCGAAACACACTCATCACCGCCATCATCATCATCATCAACAGAAGAAAATCTCTGAGGCAGATTACACAGTCATGCAGGGCATCTGGGGCACTAACGCGGGGATGGAGAAACCGCAGAAGAAAGGATTCAGCCTGGTTAGGATGATGTCTTTAAAATACAAGAAGCAGAATAAGAATCCACATCAGCATCACAACAACATGCCCTTCATGATCCATTGCCACATTGGCAAAGAGATCAAACACATATGCAGCAACTGCAGCCGCGCCAGCCATGCACAGGACGGTGAGTTAAGATTTCTCCGCATATGCGTTTATTAAGGCATGTAAACCGCGAGCAACCCAAAACCCCAACGGAGCAGAGCGCGCTACAAGAGACCGCAACGATCTGGCTCGTTAACAAGATGATTGTTTCGCGTTCGGGTTCAAGTATTTAACTCATATTCGTATGTGTGCGTCAATGGCGTTAGCGTCGCGTTCACGGGGTGGCACGCGCTGAACGCGTCCTTGCCCTGCGTTTACGCTGTTTAAATTGTTTGTTTTGAGACAGTAGCGCGTTCCCTTTCTTCGCGATGTTTTGAACGCAAGAAAACGTACTGTGTGTATTGCCCTGTACTGATGTGTTTTTTCTGTTTTCTTTATCAGCGCTGTGTTTTGCTCGTTTGTAATTGCTGGACTGTATTATGCTTCCTTCTCATGCTCTCGGAGATTCGATAATTCCCACTTCAACCCGGAAATAATGTATGGAACGGTGCTCTTGTTAGCGGATAGCCTACGTGTGATGCTGTAATGCTTCTTAATCATTAGTAACATTAAAAGTTGTTTTAGTGTTACTAAATTCTTTAAACGTTATTAAATCCATAGGTCACTTCCGGGTTGAAGTGGGAATTAGAGTATTTCCGAGAGCATTAGATGAGCGAGATGGTGCCATGATGAGACTGGCAACGACCCTAACGTCCAACGTCATGTAGTGTACTATTACTATCCGTCCTAAACAGTTTTAGAAATTAGTATGTTATAAATCCTAGTATGCCTTAAAGGCACAACATAACATTAATATGAAAATATCTAACAACTACTAGCCCAATTACTGTGAGGTGTTGTATTTTGTTAGCAATCACAAGTGTTTGAGCAACAATGGTCACTTGCATTTCGTCCCAGTATTCGCATACTATTATAGCCTACTATGCAATCTAATGTATGTACTTTTAGGCTATAGTATGTCATTTGAGATGCCACAAACGTGATTTCCTGATTTATCATTTATTCACCCACTCCAGAGTTTGAATCTCATATCAAAGTGACAAACTTTAGCACTGACATTGTGATAGATTGACGCGTATCGTTTATGACCGGACCTTTCGAGTTTGTTGCGTCAGTTTGAACATTCACAGCGTAAATTGAACCGTCAAACTAAAGGAGAGCATGTAATATTAAATCCCATTATTTAATCCTCTCCATTAAATTCCCCTTTGATTAACTGCGTCAGAAGAGTTTTAATATGATTAGGTCTGGACTATAAATACCCTGCTGCGTGTAGATCTGAATAAAGATCACGTTCACAGTGCTCTCTTTATTTCAGAGCATTCTGAGCATCGAGTCCTTCAATTTGATCCCAGTTTTGGTCAGACAATTAGATTTTTGGGGTTGAGAAAATGTTTTTTAATGTTCATGCTGTGATATGCCTTCACCCTCTACTTTAGTAGAGCATGCGCTGAATGTCAATAAGGACAGAGCATTGCTGCTGTATTTGACCTACTTTTGTGAAAGCTGTGCGATCTGCATGGCATAGGAATAGCACAGAATGTTCCCTGCATACTGTACTGTTGTACAACACGGTGCTGCATGACAGAAATCGACGTGAAAGAAAGTCTAGCGTTATAGCACAGGTTGTCTGTGTGCACCTGCTCACATTCAGTATTTTTCTTCTTCTACAGCAGAGGAGGTGGAGAAATTGGCCTCCATTTACACAGAGTCCCTGGTGTCTGGCACGCACACACCACCCATTCATTGCAGGAGCAAGTTTGCCACCCTGGGCCGCCTCTTCAAACCCTGGAAGTGGAGAAAGAAGAAAAGCGAGAAGTTCAAGCAAACATCCACAGGTAAACGCTTTGTGTTCTGTGTTATGATGATTAAGTAATACATTTTATTTCTAATACAAATAATAATTGTCAATTATAAATATATGTTAAAAATACATATTAATTGAATATGTCAAATATATATATATGTTCAGGGCTTGATACCGGACATTAGTCAGTTTGTGTGCAGCTTTTTTATTATATTCATTAGAAGCTGCTCTGTTCATCTCTTACTAAATTGCATGTTTTCATCCAAAGCGACTTGCAAGAAGGAGAGCATATAAACATTTTGTCAACACGCTAAACAGTACCGTTAGTTTGAATATACAGTATGACATGACTTGTAGTGATTTACCGCGGATACATGTATTTACCAGCTCATATTCCATGTAGTCTTAATTTGGGTGGTCAATATGCATCTGAAATCTAGCTAAAACAAGTAAAACTACTCCAAACCAAGTCATTTCAACATGCCAAAGTCATCTTCAATTGAGCACCGAAATCGTAATTTTTAGGTTACCAACCGAATTACATCGATACTACCGAATACAGATTCACATTAAATTGGTGCAAAATTCGGTGCCATAAGAACGCATCGGGTGCTGCATGAGAGCAAGAATGTTAGAGAGAGAGAGAGAGAGCGCATTTTACATCACCGCTTGTCAATCCAAAAAGTAAATTCGCTAATAAAGTAGGCTGTCCTAGTTAATGTACAAAATGTAAATAAACACTCGAGTCTATATATGGATATCATATTTACGTGCATATTATTTATTTCACTCATATAGTTATATAGTTTTCGTGGACTATTTTAGTTTAATTTTATGGTATATTATCTAATGGTCTGCTTATGATGTTTAGGTACATTATCTAATTATGTGTGACGATGACTGAGGAAATAAAAAAGCTGGTTGTAATGATAATGTTGTAGTTATTTCCATTGTCTTTATTTCTTTTGTCCAGTGTTTAAAAGTGCAACACAATGTTGGAATGGAGAAGTTTGAACCAAGGTTAATTTCGCTTGCTACAATTAAACTATAAAAACTTTTTATGTTTATTGAAATTAAATCACATATTGACCTAAAAATTATTGGAAAAACTTAACTCAATGAAAATTGAAATGTGGCCACAAAACTAAACTGAGGCAAGTTTAAAGCAGTAAAATTATAATAGCAAACAAAAAGTAAAATAGAAATGAATGAATCTAACATAGCAACATTAAAAATAAAGCAATAAATTATAAAATGACAAAAGCATATACCAAAATTGATTAAACTTTAACTAAAATTAACACAAAAATGTAAAAATGAAAGCTTATTTATAATATTAATAAAACTAAAATCAAAACTATAATAACTAAAAAATAAATTCATAAAATTTGACTTGAAAAATGTGAAGTTTTCGTTATATCTATTTGCTCCTGTTATTCCTGGGCAACAAATTAAATATGAATATTGTGATGTACATTTTCATATTTCCTACTTGCCAGAAGCTATTAAAAAAAAAAATCTTCTCAAAGTTTTGATAATGAAGTGTATGTGGAAAAAGCATATTAACTTATCTTGTTCTTCCATGATCATCATAGCCTTGGGACACCATTCTCATAATACTCAATTAATTCACTTCATTTATCTTTACTAAAAAGGTCCCATTTCCCCCTATTAACTGCTGTAGAAATCTTTAGAAATGACAAAATCGTCTAATCCAAACGTGTCAAACTCATAGGCCGGATGGCCGCTGTTTGGCACCAGTTTAGCTCTAGCCATGGGCAGGGCTGAACGTCAACTGCTTTTGCGCATAACACTGGTGCTACAGAGGTTTAAAGTTTTGTAGCACAGGCCAAAAAGTAGAAAACATCTGTTGTCATGTTAAAAAAATTGGCAAGTGCAGTTCATCACATGAATAAGCATATAACTGACAAATTAAAATAAAGTTACATACAGGTGATTACAATAGGGCCATAGCATTTTTTGTTTATCTAAATTAGTTTTATTTTTTCGGAATTCTATACTATACCATAGAAGTATATTTGTCCTTTAATAAATACTGTAGTATACTATAGTAAAAGTCCTAGATACTATAGGATTTTTTAATCTTACTATAGTCTACTCCCGTTTATCAATTAACTACAAGGTGTGTTAAAATTTATTTCATAATGCTACACTGTCCAATAATTGAAAATAGTATAGTCATTTTTTGTGGTAATGGATTATATTATTTTCATGACCAAGTCAACTTTTCAGGGTCCTGTGTAATGACATTGTCGGCAAGGTCACTTGACTATTTTGATGCGCATCAACAATTTTATACGGTAAATGTGTTTCAATCGTGGTTTATGCGCATTTCTTCCTATCCTATAAGAGATATATTCTGCTCAGTTAAGCTTTTTTATGCGCATTTACAGAATTTATGCGCAGCTGGGTTTCCATCCAGCTTTTTTTTATAGATTCCAAAATGCTTATTAACATAGGTGGATGGGAACCAGGTTTGTTCCGATTGACGATACTATCGTGTATCGACGATTCTCAGACCTATCGGCGATAGCGATAGTTGGCTGTTTGCAAAAATATTTTGAAAATCAATATTACAAACATGCATTGCGCATTTCTTCATGCAAGAATGCTTGCAATGCACGCGACTTAGGCTTTACCTCGCGCCAGAGAGAGTCTATAATGTGCGGGCATTGAGTGTTCACACACGAGAGAGCTAGTAATACGCCAGAGAGAGTTTTATCTCGGGTTTTGCCACAAGCCAGAGAGTTTATAATATTGAGTTTCAGTATAAGACAAAGCTTGTGATACGCACGGCTCGGTCTTTTCCTCGCAGGAAGTGCTATGCCCGTTTAAAACCAGCGGATGAGTTGTTTCCATTTGACAATCAAGTAATAACAGCACATGCAGGCATCAAAGATGCATTTGGATGAATGATACTGACTTATAGCATTAGTTTACTTTCTGTCGTTTAAATGGTTGCGGTGGTAAGTAACAATTTTACCAACTGCCCTGAACTTATTCTCTGATAGAATGCTAATTTCAGTCAAAGGCAATGAGCATTTTCTAGACACGTAAGCTTCTGATTTTGTCAACAAATCCAGCTTGTCATGGATAAATGGGTAATTGCCCCGCCCCTCGATACTAATGTGAATCGCATATCCACAGGCTGGCGATAGAACGATCTGACTATAGAGAATATCGCCCAACACTAATGGGAATAGGCCGGTGTCACATAGCCTGTAACTGTCATCATGACCAGGGACCGCAGATTTTTCGCATGTATAGCTTTGTAGAACCTGAGGGTAATATATTGAACCTACAGAACAGTATTGTGTTTTTCTGTATGTCTGGCTAAGTGTTTAATGAATCTGTAGTTCTACAGCAGAAACAAACTTTAACACTTAGTGCTTTCTGCGCCATTACAAATCATTCCGGGTTTAATCTGTTTTAAGGAAAATACACAAAACATTTGATGGTGGTTCTACTGCACCAGGTTCCATTTTGTTTTTCGTTTCTGATCTATAGGACGTAATGTCTGCACTGTCATTTTGCTAGTGATAAAATGTGATTCATTTGTTCAGACGGTCTAGTCAATATCCAGCATATCAGCATATTAGTTGCCATAGCAATGACATCAGCATGATGCCAAGAGAAATTCATCATCAAAAACAGAGAGTGGCTGTCAGAGTGAAAAAAAGAAGACAGAAGATAAGCAGATAACTATATGTAGATATTATGTAAGTGATTTTATGGAAATGTATTTTTCTGTCGGTTGGCAGCTCTGGAAAAGAAGATGTCCATGCGTCAGAGCAGAGAGGAGCTTATCAAGCGAGGAGTGCTCAAAGAAATATTTGAGAAAGGTTTGTGCATTTAAATTCTACTAATAAACCAAATGACATCAAGCGTAGTGTTGGTTCTGGCAAGTCACGTTAGTCATGCTTGCATCAGCCAATCACATCAGGTGCAGCTAATCGATGTCAACTAATAGTGATACAAAGCATACTAGAGAGTTGCCATTCTTGGCTCCTCATCAGCTGCTCAATCTTTGTGCGTTTCTTACTTTATGTAATCATTTTTAGGCCTCCATTTACAATTTTCTTATAATGAAGCTTCTTGAGTTGTTTGGATGGGTCAGTGACAAAAAAGGTTTGGCAAGATAAGAAATCTGTTTTATTGATTCTCTTGTCAACGAGAGCAGCTCAAACGACAGTTTTTTTTTGTTTTGTTTTGGGTTTTGTTCAGGAGATTGTTTTACACTAGCCAGCAGCTTCCTAATACCTGTGTTTACATAGACTCTCATAATGCAGTTAATGCCAAATAGTCAACAATGTCAAGAGTCTTTATTACAACAATAAACATTATAATGTTTTTTCAGCCATACTCATCCCTAAAAAGTTATTTGATCTGTGCCCCCTTCTGTGGTTAAAACATCGATACATCAATTAGCACAGCCTTTTATGCTTAACTTGAACAAGAAAAAAGCATCTTAAGATATGAAATAAGTGTCATAAAAACATGTAAGTGTGCCATTTTTACACATCGTTATACACCAATTTTATCTTTTAACAAAAGTTATAAGTAAATTGTTTGTGTTGCTTGAAAATGTATTGCTTTAAGAAATGTTTTTGCAGATAGAACCTTACTATTCTAAACCAAGCCTAATTTTTCAGAATCAGAAGGTTCTATCTGCGTTTGACCGGTTCCAAACATCCCCATTGATAAATTTCAGAAAATGTTGATATTGTACATTTGGAATACATTAAGGGTCTCTGTCTTTTTCCTTTATAAAAGAGATTTGTTCCTCATATCATCTTTGCTATATGAAATGCAAAAACTCAGTATCTCAAAACTACTCAGACCTACTAAACTACTAATGATAGAACCTTATAATTCCAAGGCGACGATATGCTAAAAACACCTTTGTTTTCTAAATAATATTTGACAAATTACGTAAAAAGGGTTAAAACATATTAATACACTGAACTAGATGCTTCTCTTTTATTCCACATGAATTTTCCTGTATATAATTACATTTATATAAAAAATACTGGTTACGGCAATTAACACAAACCAGTTACACCACTTGACCATGTTGCTTCCACAGCCAAAGACCATTGTTTGTTGAATACATTTACACTGAAAATCAAGCACGATGGTCAACAAGTTCTGCTGAAGTGGTTAGTTTAGGGTAAGAATAAAAATTCTGTTATGAAATACTCATCCTCAAGTCGTTAAACAATCCTTTGTTCATCTTCAGAACACAAATTTAGATAGTTTTGATGAGGTTCGAGAGCTTTCTAACTCCTCACATAGAACATACACTCACAGCGCAGAAAGTCAACTATAAAGAAAACATTAAAATATGTAACTACAGTGGTTTAACCTTCGTAAAATCGTATCTTCATCCATTCCTCCTTGAAAAGTGGCTTTGATATAGCGCATTAATTACAAAATATCAAAAATGTAAGGAATTGTACTTCACAGATGTAAATTGTAATTTTTGGTTAACATTTCTTTTATCACTGAATATATTTTTAAATGTAGACACCCACTTCATTCCACTACGTTATTGCTGCTTGAATGGTGTTTTCACCAGTTCATGAATTTGACTTGACGCACATGATTCCCCAAATTAGTTATGATCATAAGAACAATGTTGTTCCATTAACTTTTATTTACTATTAAAGGGCTAATGTAACATTATGCTAAGCAATCTGATATGGCAATTAATTGAGAATTATACCTTTATTAAAAATGCTACATTTTTTGGTATCAAGTTTTTACAGTTACACCAAATTTACATTTCTGAAGTCATTACCCTAAATATTCTCTCAAAATGAATTAAACCCAGAATTTCTCAAACAAGATAATTTATGCAAGTAATGAGTTTTTTTTTCTCTTTCAAATTAAACTACAGGGACACCAAAAAATGAGCGTCACACCATTGACCCAGATATACTGTATATGCTACACTCTACTGCAGCTCATCTAGGTGTATGTAAGCAGTGTTTGGGCTTCTAAGCCGCCATTTACGATTTACTTTGTTCTATACAGCACGCAGTTGTTCTGTTGTCATCATCAGTTGTTCTAATATGCAACTTGCTATTTCAAGCTGATCTACACATTTAAATGTTTGGATGGATATACAAACGTATATACTTTGTGTGGCTGGCACTGAGATTTCGCTGTCCTGGCACAGGTGCGGCCTCTGCTCTGTTCAGTGAGCTGCAGTCAGCTGACTGTACTAAGCTTAGGCTGGATAGACAGGCGGAGAGTTTTTTGGGTGTCTTGACATTTTGTGCTCCCCTCCCACTAGGGCTGGGCGATCCAGGCAAATAATTTTTCATCGACAATTATTGAGGGAGGGGTTCATCATGTGTTTTGTATGGGAGGTAGCACAAACTGGTCAGGTAGCACAGATTCTTTCTGCCAACTTTAAATATTGTTAATCTTTACATTTTGAGGATAGTAATCCTGACAGAAGTCTTATTATGATAAATCTATCAAAGAACAGTAGTCATGACACCTTTGTGCTTTTTAGACTCCAGGGTCCCTGTAGTAAAGCAGGATGGACGATTGGAGAATGGTTTGATGTCAGGCTCAGTAACCAAGGCTCATGAGTGTGACAGGACAGCAGATATCATGGACGGACAGAGGACAGGTAAGTGTGTGTTTGTCAGAATAGGTCTGACTATATTATTGGTAGTTTATTTGTATAGCGCTTTTTACAATGTTGCATTGTTTCAAAGCATCTTTACTTAACACACAAGAGTAATTTACTGTAAAGAGCACAAACAGAGTGGACCCTCCTAATGAAATCAATATTATGGGATTTGCAGAAGTTAAGTCCGGTACACACTGCCCGCGAATGTTTGTTGCGATAACATGTTAAAAAGTGCGGCCATCTGCACATGCCGGATTTGATTTTATGTAGCAAAACTGTTCTTTTCCCGAAATGATCTATTGCAGAAGCCGCAGAATAACCTGCCATGCAGGGCCAAACGGAAACGTATGCCAATCATTTCTGTCTAATGTGGAATATTTTAATTAAAATCATCCATACCTGAAAGGATACAAATACTAATTCTTATCGCAACTGTCTTTTTTATTACACTTATATTTGTCACAATGACTTCCACTATCGCTGTTGGCAGTTCACCACTGTCATGGCACTTTACCACCACGGTGATGTGGTTGTCACGGCCACCGTCACATGCCTAAGCACAAAAGAATCAATTTAGGGATTTCCCGAATTGGTATTGTTGCGTTATATTGAAGATTGATTCGAATTGAAGAATCTATATTTTTTACTAAGCCCTAATAGAAATCAATAGGGATGCACTATAAATTATCGGCCATATCGGTATCGGCTGATAAATGGACATTTTTAATGTTATCGGTATCGGCCGATTATATACAAATATACATACAGTTGTGCTAAAAGTTTACATACCCCTTTAAGAATCTGGAAAAAGCTGAAACATTTGAAAAATAAGATGGTTTTTGAAAATTAAGGTTTATGTTAAATTTAGTCCTGCCTTGAGCTAGTTATGGCACTTTACCACCACGGTGATGTGGTTGTCACGGCCACCGTCACATGCCTAAGCACACGATCGAAAAGAATCAATTTAGGGATTTCCCGAATTGGTATTGTTGCGTTATATTGAAGATTGATTCGAATTGAAGAATCTATATTTTTTACTAAGCCCTAATAGAAATCAATAGGGATGCACTATAAATTATCGGCCATATCGGTATCGGCTGATAAATGGACATTTTTAATGTTATCGGTATCGGCCGATTATATACAAATATACATACAGTTGTGCTAAAAGTTTACATACCCCTTTAAGAATCTGGAAAAAGCTGAAACATTTGAAAAATAAGATGGTTTTTGAAAATTAAGGTTTATGTTAAATTTAGTCCTGCCTTGAGCTAGTTATTTCACTAAAGAAATGTTAACATAAAGTTCACACTAAAGAATAATAACAGAATTTTTAAATATAGCCCAGGGTAAAAGTTTACATACACCTGGTTCTTAATACTGTATGATATTACCTAAACAATCAATGACAGTTTTTATGTTTAGTCCTAGTTGTTTAAGGATTACTTGTTTGTCATGAGGCATTAGACTGTCCACTGATCTTAAGAAAAATGATCCAGGTCCTCCACAATCTTTGCTTTATCAGCATTTCTGGATATTTTACTCATGTCCAGCAGTAAGTGTATGATGTGGAGATTCCTCTTTTTACATTGAGGACAATTAAGAGACTCATACACAACTATTACAATAGATAGAAACATTCAGTGCTGCCCACAAAGTCAACACCATTCAGTTAAAGTCAGGTGGGTGTAAACCTCTGAAAATGGGTTTGGTGTAAAAAATTATATATAGTTTATGGAAAAACATTTATGCATTTTAAATCTTTTGAAGGACATTAGCAAATGAAAAAATAAGATAAAATGAAGACAAAATAAATGAAACAATTACAATTTACACCGAAACCATTTTCAGAGGCTTTACACCCACCTGACTTTAACTGAATCGTGTCGACTTTGTGGGCAGCACTGAATGTTTCTATCTATTGTAATAGTTGTGCATGAGTGTATGAACTTATGGCTCTTTCCACTGCATGGTATTGTCAGGTTTAGTATGACTCTACTCTGTACAACTCACTTCGGCTTAGTTTGCTTTTTAGTATCGCTTCAAAGTATCGCCATAGTTGCACCACCTCTACTTCCGTAGCATCATTGTGAACGTGATGCAAACAAACGCACAACACAAAAGTAATGGAGCATATCGATGGCAGATTGGAGCAAAACAAAATACTGCTAAAATACCAGAGAGTTCAGGGAAATATTACATCAAAAAGACAACGATCTTTGCTCGACGCCGCACGAGGGTAAGATAATGCTGCATTTAACTTTGCTCTAAAATGGGCGTAACACACAGGGTTTCTACCAATCTCATATATAACTGCGTTATATCCACAGTTTATATAACATTCATCACCCAAATGCAGTGGACAAACAAACACTTGTACTTCACGAACGTATGCTCTATCTATCCTGCTTACAAGTGAAAGTGACGTCTGCACATGCTCCTTCTCCTGCTCTCATGTGGCCGTGCCGCGTGCTTTTCTGGGAGAATTGTCCAATAAGGGACATAGAAAAGTTGTTGCGAAACAGTTTTATATGTTCAAAAAAAACTTTTCGAAACCTGTGTGATCGCAGGGGGAGTACTACGTAATACGCCCAACTCGTTTTTTGATAAGTTGACCGTGTTAAGCATGAGAAGACAGCACGTTTATCATTGTAAAGTGAATAAGTGGAAAAAACAATGGGAGTGCCAGTTCTCCTCTGACACGTTACAGCTACAGTCAGTGACTTCAATAGTAGTTACTGAGTAAATGTTTGTGATTAACAGGGAGAGCCTATTACTAGTGATCTACTGAATTTACATTTGTTTAAAACTGTTTAGGTTTGATGTTGTTGAGTCTCTTTTTGTGACCGATATCAGACAACAAAGGAATATTTAGTTAGGGATAGGCCTGTCGCGATATTCGATAAATCGATTAATCGCACGATAAAAAAAACGACCTCGATAATTTTTCCGGCCGCGATAATTTCATTTGCATACTTATTTGTTATCCGCGACTGAATGACAACTCTCGTTTCCTTAGCATAGGAGAAGTGAACCCTCTTGTCAGTTGCATTGACTTTGTGTGGGAAGGCGGGAGTGTTTGAGGCGACTGCAGAGAAGAGCAAAAAGACGAGACCAGTGTTGCCAGGTACGCGGTTTTCCCGCACAATTGGGCTATTTTGAGAATGCAATTGCGGGAAAAATTATGGAGCCGCCAAAATGTTTATTTATATTCTAAGGATAAATGTTAATTGATGAGTTTCTTAATGTATATTCACACTCCGAATGAATACCTGGCAACTCAAGGACCGGCCCGGTCTTAAAAGTGTGGGGAACGAGTCTGACAGGCAGGCTACAGTACATGGAGGAACGCGGGAGCTCAGCTCAACCAAAGAGGAAATTAGCGGTGATATAAGACACAGTGCATCCGAATGATGTTTTAACCAATATTTCATCAGGTGAATGTCACGTTGCGCGTGAGTGTACAACACTTGATTCTTCCGGCTGCCAAATATCACGCTTCATCAGTGCTATACGTAGTCTATAACAACTAAATCATTGACGTGCTTGTACACATTTTACTTTATGCAATAAATGTATCCATGTGTATTTCTTAAGCAAGTTTCTGCATGTCTTACGAAGAGAAAACATGTTTCTCGTCCATTTACGTGCACGTGGGATATTTTTAAAGGGCACATGCACCTAAAACACAATTATCCGATGCAGTTTTCCCAGATAAGAAAAAAAAGCTACAACAGACCGTCTTCGTCTTCCCGACAGTGCACCATAACTGGGGCATTTAGTCGACAAACAAAGTACAAACAGGACAGTGTAAAATGGTGTGCACTCACCGACAGTGTAGTTCGCTTGATTGCTAAAGAGATGCTGCCCTTTAGTATCGTTATGCCAATATCATTATTCTAGATGAAAATGGTCTCAGATCGACAATATTATCGTTTATCGCGATAATTTCTTGGACAATTTATCGTCCAGCAAAATTTGTTATCGTGACAGGCCTAGTTAGGGATAATAATAGAGACATAATTTAACCGAAGCTATATCTTCAAACTACTGCAGTTGAAATTTTTAAAAAAATCTATGAAATATTTACTAACTAGTCATGTTTAGCCTTAAAATAATGACAAGCAGTCCCTTTTTGCTCCTGGTTAGTGATGGTGGGAATGTCCTGATCTGGGGCTGGGATGATCTTTCAGTCCACAGGCTCTCACGGGAGGGAGACACGAGGTGGTCAAACTTGATTGTGAATTTTATTTAGAGCCGTGGTCAATTTTACTGTCACTAGAAATTAGTAGAAAAGAAATGAACGTCATACCTCTCTGCAGATCTCAGCTGACTGTTTATAACTATTTTTATTACTCATGTCATAAAAACTAACAGGAAGAAGCGATTACAATTTATGGCTAGCAGCTGTTACACAGTTTAAAAAAAAAAAGGACATTTACTGTATGTTAGACAATTTTTGTAATGCACAGTTGTGTTCCATCTGTTATCTATTGCTAGGGTCAACTGTATCATATAAACCTGCCCCTAAATGAGGTGTGCTTTGGTCATTTTACATTTATTCATTTTAGCAGACACTTTTATCCTTTTATACATATGAGAGAGTATGGGCTGATTCTCATAAAATCTTGTTTTCCAAGATGTCACAAAAGAGTTTTGTTTTATAATTGCATCGACATTTACTTTTTTTTCAATTAAGACCTGAAAAATGTCATAAATGTCACAGTGTACAAATGTCACATGACATGTTTTGCTACAAAAAGGCAAGCCATGATGCCTAGCCAAGTTTTGTTTAGGCCACCATTGACTACCATAGTTGGAAAAATGACTGTGGTAGTCGATGTGCCCCAGAACAGTTTGCTTTTCCTACATTCTTCAAAATATCTTCTTTTGTGTTCAACAGAACAAAGAAATTTACAAAGCAAATTTTCCTACTATGTTAGTCAATGGTGTCCAAGAACTGTTTGGTTACAAAGCATTCTTTCAAAAATGTGTCTCTGTGTTCATCAGAACAAAGACATTTATACAGATTTGGAACAGCTCAAGGGGGATTTTTGTCTGTTTGCTCCTTGGTTTCTCCTGTTAAACATGGTTGTTAATAACCTGTAAAATGAGTGAGATAACAGATTACAATCTCTGTCATTTAAAGTGTTTTTTCAAGTGATGTGCAGTGCTTTTCATCAAATTCCTTTTGACTCTGTTGTTGTCAGCATGTGTGCGGTCTTTGCTTTAGCTCGTCCAGATCATTTAAAAAGCTTAAAACAGATGAAACTACATCAAAGGAATGTTTCTCAGCTAACGGCCGCTCTTAATTAACATGGCTCAGAAAATAAACTGGCTAATGAGACGAATAATGGGCTTGATTTTATTTCTCTGTCCAGTTGAATGCTTGTCCTCATGTCGAGGGCTGTTGTTTAAAGTTGTTAAATATATTTTGTCATGCAAAAGATATCTTCATGTAAATATGTCATGGCCATAATGTTGTCTTTTGAGTGAATCGTTCTGAAAATGTGTCTTCTTTTTTCAGCCATCATTGATTTCAGAGCATCTCTGGGTGGAGGAGTGTGTGCTCAGGATAACACGATAAAGTCGTCTCTAACACTTCCTCCGAAGAAGTCCGTAGCGTTTTCTAGTGATCTTCAGGAACCCCCTGCCAAACCTCAACTTATCCATAAACAGCCACCAGCTCTGCCTCCAAAACCCTTCTCCAGACTGGCCAATCACAGCACAGGTAACCTCAAACCCCATCCGCAGAACTGACCAATCACAGCACAGGTACACTCAAAACCCTTCTACAGAAATGACCAATCACAGCACAGGATGAATAAATGATGTAATTATGTGTGATCTTTTCTGTCCATAGGTTTTTGCCTTGGTCCGCAATAGCATAAGGGACATTTTTGTTTTACATATACAATGGTTTCCACATTATACAAACAATTTTGATTCACACACATCAAAGTCCTCTTATTACCCACAATCTGGCATAACTGTTTGGCTTGGCTCCCTGTTTCCAATAATCCATCTGTCTAACACTTTCCCTCTTTTCTTTACACTCTTCTTGTCATTTGGCAGCATGTCAGTCAAATTCATCTAGTATCAGTATTAGTATCAGACATATATTACTTGAGGTTGAGTGATCATTAAATATTTTATATTGAACATTTAGTTGATGCAAACCAGTGTCTCTAAAACCATGTCTTATTTTATTTATTTAATATGTAAACACTTATTCAGTGATCACACCTGATTTATACTTGAATACTGCAAAGAGAACAAGTCCACATTAGACAACACAATACATATGTTTTTACTTTTATAAGAAAACCATTCAAATTGAATATTTAATGGAATAATTCAGCTCTTAAATGTCTTGGCCCTTTACACTGCTGTTGGGTGATCACTCCTGAGGTGTATGATTTATAATCAAAGGCGAAACTGGTGCGATTCCACTTTTGTTTGGTGTAATGAACATTGTCAAGAGTTTGAACATTATATAAAATGTTACATTATAGTATTATTTTATCATCCAACTTTATTACACGAAATCATTTTTTCAATTCTTAACACAAAGATTGAAATGTCACATGATCTTGCTTACTAAAGAAATATAAATATGTGGAATGTTTACACCATGTTGGTTTTATGTTGTTTTTTCTCTCTCTCGTCAGACTCTTGTCAGCGTTTGAAGTTGTCATGTCTTCAAGGAAAGCTGTCTCCTCCTCTACCACCAAAGAAAGTCATGATCTATATGCCCCCCTCGTCCTCTTCACCCACCCCCTTGCCATTAAGAGCTCCGTCCCTCCAGCAGCACGTCAGTATGGGGGGACACTACGGTCACCCACTGCAGCTGCAGTACGGCGGCGTTCATCCGTCCAGCCGCATCATTGATGAGCTTCAGAAGACATTGGCATTCGCCATGCAGAGACTCGAGAGGTTTGTGTTGGGCCTGTTTGAAACACAACATGATGACTTTTATTAAATCAGCTGGACGGTCGGAGCTGCAGCTTAATGGGTAATCACTAGGGTTGTGCGATACATTGAAACATTGTTATGGACGATGACATCGGGGGGTGGGGCTATATCAGTTTGCTAGATGGCCATCTGCCAAAACATTAAAAACAATTATATCAGGGCTCCAGACTGCCACCAAATTGCATTTTGCGACAAGTTTTCAAGACAGTGTACTTTTCAACAAGTATTTGCGCATTTACGACCTGCACATTTTGAATTTCTTCCCGTTGTTATTTCACGTGGAAAGACGAGTAGATCTTGAGCCCACCAGTGTAGGCTGTGTGTGGTTAGTTAACTGCACAGGTCATGCGTCTATGAGGGGCCGTTTAGGCCATAATTATTGAAATGACTCTTACAAACACTAGTGAAATAAAAACATTGATCGAACTTAGTGAAATTCATTCATATGTGTTACTGAAATACCTCTTACAAACACTAGTGAAACCATACATATGTATTACTGTAATATTTTACAAACACTAGTGAAATGTATGCATATGCATGCTAAAAAGCCTCTTATAAACAATGGTGCACTAATGAGGCAACATATTTCAGTGTAGTGGATGAAAGATTTCAGTGTAGTGGATGAGATGAAAGATTTCAGTGTAGTGGATGAAAGATTTCAGTGTAGTTGATGAAAGATTTCAGTGTAGTGGATGAGATGAAAGATTTCAGTGTAGTTGATGAAAGATTTCAGTGTAGTTGATGAAAGATTTCAGTGTAGTGGATGAAAGATTTCAGTGTAGTGGATGAGAGCATATTTCACTGGAATAGGAAGCTGCATCCGCACCTCCGTTTAGTTTTGCTCGTCTTGATGACGTGCAGATATCCATCCTATTCCAGTGAAATATGCTCTCATCAACTACACTGAAATCTTTCATCCACTACACTGAAATCTTTCATCCACTACACTGAAATCTTTCATCCACTACACTGAAATCTTTCATCCACTACACTGAAATCTTTCATCCACTACACTGAAATCTTTCATCCACTACACTGAAATCTTTCATCAACTACACTGAAATCTTTCATCAACTACACTGAAATCTTTCATCCACTACACTGAAATCTTTCATCCACTACACTGAAATCTTTCATCCACTACACTGAAATCTTTCATCCACTACACTGAAATCTTTCATCCACTACACTGAAATCTTTCATCCACTACACTGAAATCTTTCATCCACTACACTGAAATATGTTGCCTCATTAGTGCACCATTGTTTATAAGAGGCTTTTTAGCATGCATATGCATACATTTCACTAGTGTTTGTAGAATATTACAGTAATACATATGTATGGTTTCACTAATGCACGTATGAATGAATTTCACTAAGTTCTATCAATGTTTTTATTTCACTAGTGTTTGTAAGAGTTATTTCAATAATTATGGCCTAAACGGGCCCCTCATACGCGTCACTGATGTTTCCCGCTGCCATCGCGGACACGCACAGTTTTCATGTCGTCATTGACAAGCTTACACGCACACATCGTGAGTGCGTTACTACGATTCACTGTTTGGTTTCAATTTCTTTGTATGTCAAGTCTCACATTCGCGTTTCAAAGCTTCCAAATCATATTCGACCGCAGAAAAGCGTGAATGGACGAGCTCGACACATGCACAGAATGTCATGCAGTGGACTCTGCTGTCAACATTTATCGTGCTCTACGTGTCTGTACGGACGACCGCGGAACCTCCTGATGACGAAAATTGCTTCATGCGGGGGAATCACGATGTCAGCCCAACACCGTGATGTCATCGTCTATCGGCTCAACCTTAGTACTCACCAAAAAATGTCATATTTAAACACGATAAATAGATATTTGGTGTGTTTAGAGTGATCAATCCATTGACATTTGAGGCTCTGGTGATGTATTTGGACCAGAGAGCCTATAAACAAAGCAGGCCATGCACTTCCAGGAGGTCCTGTCGTTTTCTAGTCGAGTAGCTGCCAAATCTAAAATGTTCCTGGATCACTCTGTTGCTCTCATTGCTGTGGTTAAATGCGACGAAGGTTTGTATCAGCATTTCCTGCAGGATCTGTATGAATGAGGTTAAGGCACTTACTGACCTCAGCTTACAACCCACCACAGACTTTCTGGCCCACTTAACCAGCAGCGTGTATGGCATCAGACTGGCACTTCAACATAAATCTAACTGTCTGCCAACCTCTTTCTAATGCAAATCTCGCCAGCGAATGCTGTGTTTGACCCAGTAATGAACACAGGGTACATTTCACTGTCTAGCCGTGAGGGGCTTTTAACATATGTTTCACGGTGGAGAAATCCTGGTCTAAAACAGAAGGAATTAAAGGGAAACTTGTACAAAGATTGGCCTCATTTTAATATTGTTGAGACTTGTGATGTGTACGGCCTTTGGTGTGGCTTTTTTTACCTAATGACAAATGAAATATAAATATGTCTTTTAATTACATATATGACATTATATTTACAAATTATTAAACCAAATTGCCTGTTCGTGACGTTTGAACGTCGTTTCTTAGCTTAACATCTTTTCCTCGCGGAAGGTCTGCAAATTGCTAACATCTCATATAACGTAGCGTTTCTTTAGGGCCTCGCTGTGATTAAGCATACAGAAGAACGCCATGTCATATATTGCTGTTGAAGATGATGCTTTGTATGTTCAGCTCTGCGGCGCACACAGGGCAGTACAGCTTTCCTTTGCCTTCCGTGATGATTGACTGCGATGATGATAAAGAAAACATACCCAGTGAATCTGACTATGAGGATCTGCCCAGCATGTATAAAGAAGATGATGAGGAGGAGGATGAGGAAGATGAAGAAGATGATGAAGAAGGGGATGATGACTCTCTCTTTACAAGTAAGCTCATACAATACTACAAAAATCGTACTTACGAAGGATCCTTATCATTTATGATACTTTATTTGTTTGTTGTTGAGGACAGTTGGATAACTTTGTCGGTTCAAAGAAGGTCGAGGAGGTGATTGCATTTCAGTGCGGGCGTACACGTGTCTATATGTTGCTTTTGTGTGCACAGGCACCCTGGCTCTGAAGATCTTAAGGAAGGACTCTTTGGCTGTGAAGTTAAGTAACAGACCGTCTGAGAGAGAGCTACAGGAGAAGAACATCCTACCAGTGCAAACGGATGAGGAGAGGCTGCAGTGCAGACAGCTGATAGGCACCAAACTCACACGGTAATCCCAAAACGCGAAAGCTTCAAAGTGAACATTCATTCAAATGCACGTGTGATGTTTGGAAGTCGGAAATGAGCCGAATGTGTTGAACGTTTTTGTTTTTAACAGGAGACTGAGCCAGAGACCCACAGCTGAAGAGCTGGAGCAGAGAAACATCCTCAAACGTAAGACCACATAAGTGCTCTCCTTGAGGTGAAATTAGACCCCCTTCATTTTTAGTGGTACACTTGACACGTAGCAGAGACTAAAAAAAGAATCTCCATTACTTGGAAACTGTCATTCTATCTTACTTTATTTTGAAACATATACTTCATGTCTTTACCAGTACCATCAATCCAGGGCCAGCCCAAGCCTTTTGGGGGGCCCCAAGCAGAATATTTTTTGAGGGCCCCTTCGTGCACACTATGAATCTAAAACGTCCAATTCTATTAGTGATAGCTGTGTTTGGAATGTAGGAATTTCATTAAAACAAGAAACACGTAAACCTTGCATTACAAGTGTAATGTGATTGTCAAAACATTAGATGATTTTATGACTTCAAATTTTAGGTGAACTTTTCCTTTAAGTTTAGAGCACAGACCATACAGGGACTTAATATGCAAAGGTTGCGGAATTTATTGTTAAATGCATTTACAAACAGTTTGCAAAGATTTTTATTTAAATAATCTATGTAACCTATAACCTTAACAATCTATAAACCCTTTCAAAGCCACACAGTTTGCTCTTTTAGTGTGAGGATGATTCATGCAAGTGTTTTTTGCTTGATATCCATTAAATTAATTTACAATATGCACGCATTTATTCTTAACCTTATCTCAAATAAAACGCTAAATTGACTGATGATTATAAATTACATATTTTTCATCTAAATCAGCATTTTGTCGTTTGCATCAGTGGAGACTGTCTGTCTTTCAACATTTCTATCGTTAAACACTAAACATTGTGTGTCACATATATCACAAAAAACTGTAATTTCATGTGCTCTTGGGGGGCCTCTTGTGGCAACGGGGCCCTACGCAGCTGGTTAGTTCTGTTTGTAATTCATGGCATATGTTCGAATGGAAATACAGGCGGTTGAATGGCCTCAGTATTGTGGATAGAAGAAATTGTAATAAAACAAGTATTTCTGTATTGCTGTTATTACTGTGGTGTCACACGATCAACCCGGTTGACCTCTGACCTGTTTTTGTCCCACAGCTCGCAATGAACAGGAGCAGATGGAGGAGAAGAGAGAGATCAGACGCAGACTCTCACGCAAGGTATGACTGATCAGATCCATCCAATGTGCAGTATACAAATAAAGTCTGTATGCACCACTGAAGATAGAAAGTCACGCAGGTTTTGAACCACATGATGATGAATAAATAAAGACAGAAACGATCCCTTAAAGTCATGAAATCTTAAATTAGGACTGAAACAGGTGAAGTTTGTTCAAACTTTGTAGCAAATCTTTGGACCTCGTGTTCAATCTGTTCCGTTTCAGTTGAGTCAGAGACCCACAGTGGAGGAATTACGACAAGCCAAGATCCTGATCCAGTTCAGTGATTACGTCGAGGTGGCTGATGCTCAGGATTATGACAGACGCACAGACAAACCCTGGACACGACTGACTGCTGCTGACAAGGCAAGTATGACCCAAACGAAGCACCCTGTTGAGTGTGATGCACAAGATGTAAAACGACTGATGGATCAGTATCGAAGATCTTGGTCCGAAATGATACCGTGGTGTTTTTCCATATTGTTCATATGCCGACATAGATAGATCTCACTTTCCTGCAGATTTTACAAAATGACTGCTTCACAACATGGTCTCGCGACGATATTAAGTACCTTTAGAAAACATAACCATTATACCATAAAATAATAGAAGAATTATTAGACCCGTAAACAAGCACGTGGGAAACTGAACAGGAGTGAATCTTAATTGAAGCTTCTTAAAGTTTAATCTAGCATTGTGATCCTAGTATCATTATCCAACTAATGAAACTTGTATCTACTTGAGAAGACGATTCAAATGCAGCATCCAACGTGATCTAGAATATAACTCCGTAGAAAGAAACGAATGTAATCTATTAAACTAAATATATTGAAAAACAGTAAAGAATAATAATGATAAGGAAATAAGATATTGAATGCAACACAAAATGTTTGTCTGTACTCTCCTAATATAATCATCTTTAATAAAAACACACACAAACAGGTTGCTTTTATGAAATTTAGATCCTATGATCCTATAAAATGACCATGAACTTTAATTTTGTTTTTGTCAGAAAAATGGTTCAACCCTGTTACATAATTATAATTATAAAAATAAATACTGCATAATGAACATAATTATAAATTCTTAAAAACCTAAGGGGATCACTCTTTGTTAACCTAAACAAAGCTGTCTGTCTTTTAAATGCAGTATTTTCTAGTCATTACAAATATTTGGTTAAATGGGTTGGCTTTTTCATTGATAAATCCTGTCAGCAAAACAAGTTGGGGTGAACGTTAAGAAAGTGAAGTTGTGTACTTCACAGGCTCAAATGAGGAAAAAAAATTCATGTCACAATATTAAAGAACGCGTTTTCTGTACTTTTAAAATGTATTTGTCTGTTATAGTTATAAAATACAAAATAATGTAAAAGAACATTGTGCAAATTTAATAAAACCTATGCAATTTTATCACAAATGAGAGGTTATGGAACGGATTTCCTGTATATTTAAATAAATTAAACGACAAAAATGAAAAGCAGATTAATGATTTCATTATACATAACTGCACACGATATATTTAATTTTTACACTAACAATACCCTGTCAAATTTACAAAAAAAATGCAATTGGTGATTTGACATATTTTATTTTCAGTTTGCATCATTTACATCATGCTTTCATAACATAATGCAACATTTCGTATAACGTTTGTCTTTATGATAATAAAGTACGCCGGTTGATTTAAAATCATACAGAGTCATTTAGTCTTATATCGCTCTCATACGACTATGATATCATAAGAGGCTTGGTCTTTACAGTGTGGGCATGAAGTTAAATGCACCTAATAAACCTCAAATTGAACATTATGATGGATTCTATTGTGTTGAGAGAGATCGTTTACACGTCAAATTGTAATGATAAAAGCGTGCTCGGGTGCGGATGGTTTAGTCCAGTGTGAGCTCGCAGTAAATGGCGTCCTGTGCATTGAAAAGTGATGGGGAGGGGCGCTGATATGTGACGAGTAGGGTTGGGTATCGAGAAATTCCAAATTTCGCATTTCATTTGCCTTTCTCTTAAATATTGTCAGTCTTGCCTTAAGGTTTAAGTTCAAATGAAATGTCAATTTATTAATTGCATTTTCTTTCTCAATTTGTCAGCGTAAAAATCTTTTTTTTCAATCTGAATCACTGGAAAGAGTTTTGTGAAGCAGGAACGTTTATTAAAGCGTTGTGAGTGTGTGTTAATTATGGTTTTGTTGTGTGTCGCTCCAGGCTGCTATAAGGAAGGAGTTGAATGATTTTAAGAGCAATGAGATGGAAGTGCATGAGTCCAGCCGACATCTGACCAGGTGAACTCCATCACACAAGCATTAGAGAACTAATAGAAATAAATGATCAAATGGGCAGGACTCAAATTTCCCCGTATTAATCAGATTAGATGATGAATTTATACTTAATTATTTGACAGGTGGTTTGAGGGGATTGGTTGTGAATTAATGAAGTAATGTAAAAACCCATTCCGGTGGTAGTATGTGGAGTGTTGTGTTTTGATCACAACGTGTCTGTGATATTCCGAACAGATTTCACAGACCATAGACCATCATCGTCTGGAGGACTGCTGTCTGACGGGTGTCTCTCTCATCAATCAAAAGTGTTGGAGAGTACGGTGCCCCGTCTACCCAAAGGCCAAGATGTCTGAAATGCCTTCTGCAAACTCCCTAGGACGCTGACATCACTCTTTCAAACAGTCAAAGTAGCAATGCCGTGTCACTTCCTGTGATCATCTACAGTGGCGTTGGGTGCACTGCAAGAACCTACAATCAAATGTTTCTTTTCCACTAGTTACCTTTATTACAGCATCCTGGCATGTTCGGTTGTGAGATAAGGCATTTCTCTGGCCGACGTTACTTTTGGAATACAAACTTTATATCTAGCTGATTCTCAGGCTGTGAGCAGGCAGCGTTTTCAGCACTTCCTGGTGGCATGGCACATGTTTGCACAGACTGTGTTCGCGTACAACTGGCCCCATTCTTGAAATGCAAGCAGAACAAATTTCTCTGTAAACCATTAGTTTTACCCACATGCAACATTTTACACAGGAATGGTTTTATGATCGGGTCAAACAGACACATGCAAGAAATTGTCTCGAGACAAACGTTTATTTTAAATTTACGCAGAAATTTCTTCTGCTCTTGTTATACGTGTGGCCAATTGTATTTTCAAAAAATGTATTTTACCCCTGCTGGCTCTCCTATATCACTGCATCGTTAACTACAAAAAAAAGTTCACAATGGCTACATCCCCACTCCTCCGAGTTCTCTTTGGCTAACTGTGAATTCTAGAGTTTCTGGAGTCATTTGTCGGTGCTCGATTCAAATGTACAGTTCATGGTATTTATAGTAGATTATGTAAAGAATATTTTTATTGTTCATTTCAAGAATGGAGACTGAAGGGCTCATGGAAACTACAGAAGAGAATTTACCCATTTATTATTGATGTATTTTTCCTGTTCGAAGTCTTTGTACTTATTTTAGATCAGTAAAATTATTTATATTATCAATATTTGTTTGTTATAATATTTGACTTTTTTTATTAAGCATTGTTTCACATAAGTGTTTGTAAGTTTGTCCTTTTTTTACCATTATGCAGACTAAGCAATATTCATTATGTCTGTACGTAGATCTGGTATTGATGCTTTTTAGTTCATTTTTTGGGGGTATGTTGTATTCTAATGTAGACTTTAATTATATTCATAGTAGAATCACACGCTAGAGATCTTTTTGCAGGGTTCAAACACGCAAGAATGCGTTTTACGCTGTAGCAATTTTTTCGGACTATTCTTTTATTAAATAAGACCATAAGCATGACCAGTGCTTCATAAAGGCCACACATGTGAAGATCACATTCCTAATGGTCCAACCGCTTTGTGGCAAATGCAACTTACAGCGACAGACATTGAAAGACCGTGTGAATGTTTGTTTAAGCGGCAGTGAGCATTCATGTGTTCCAGAAACTATTAACTCCTTATATTTGCACTGACCAGTAAGAGGTTTCAGGTCCATTAAACTTCGTCAACACTAAATGTTAACAATTACGTTCAATTTCATCAATTAAGATTGATCAGTTTTTGTTGATTTCACTTTTCTTCTTAAACCTTTTTAGAATGTGTTATCACATTCTTGTCCACTTGTTTGGTTACTTGGTGTTTTTTTATCCACGGGTCATTTCTTTGTAATTCTGTAAACTTAGTTAACTTTAATCTTCATAGTAGTTGTAAAACCTCCAATTTTTTTTTTTTACCTCCGCCTGGTAACATGACTTATGTCATTAAATGTAGAGATGCTACAGTATGCTGGGGTGTAAAGTGTAAAGCAAGTTAAAACAATATAAAATTGTCCATTTGTCTGACAGAAAGCAGACCTTTTTACTCGAAACATTCAGCCAATGAAGCTACAATGTGATTCAGCATGCACTTTAATTTAACCTAATATGCATATTGTATGTTTAGTTTTTACCCTCTTAAAATCAATTTATGATTGGAAGTTTTGGGTCTTGTGAAATGGGATTTAATGAGAAATTGTATTCCTTTTTGTAACTCTGAATCAACACTTTGGCACCCAATGTTGTCTTGTCAGCGAGATGTTCAAAATAAAAAACTGAGCCCAAGTGAAGAGCTCAAACATTCGGTTTACCAAGGAGTCGGAACATGTTTCGAACAACTGTGCGATTTTGAAATTTGTAGAAACTGCATGGACATTTTTTACAAGGGTGCAACAAACATTGAGTATCACAGCTGTTTTCATGTTGGGACAAGGAATACTTGATGATTTTGGCAATAAATTTGACATTCTTTACAGAGAAAATAACTTGGTTTGTAAATCAGTTGTTTGTTTGAATCTCCAACCTTGTAATAATTTTAAATGACTACATAAATAATAAATGACAACTTCAATTCACCAATCTGATTGTTAGTTGTTGCTCTTACTGTTTTATTATATGCCCTTTTCCCTGATCAGTTAAGGACTGTGAGACAAGTAATACTTTGTTTGCATGTCAAATTTAAAAGCTAGATTTAATTTGAAGCTTGAAGCAAACTCTTTAGACACATTTGGCTTTAGGAAGAATGGAAGCCTTGTACAATGTTTAAACAAGGATTTTGTTTGATAATATTATTTGGCCGATGCTATGTTACCATGGGAAATGTTTAAGTGTCTAATATGAAATTATGTTCATGTTGTAGGACCCTACCATTAAAAACGGTATTGTCGTTCGTCTGTTTTATCACTAGATGGCAGTAAAACTCTTCCTGCAGATATATCAGATATGCGCAATACTGCTTTGACATATGAATATGAATACAGTGCAAGTATTCAGTCATAAGCGTATGTTTGTGTAAAAATATGTTTTATCGTTATCGAAATAAAAGCAATCCAAATTAATTATACAGGAACCCCGTGGTTTACTGTTTGCAGAAAAGTTATGTTGATGTCAACATGACTAAATCAGAAAGAATAATTATCAGTTTATTCAGAAAAATAATAATCAGTTCTTGAATCACTGACGATTGCGGCCGTCTTAATAAATATCTATGGTTTTAATAACTTATGAAGTGTGACGCACCATCAAAAACCATTTGCCGCAGGGCATTGTGGGAAATTGAGTTTTGTTTAAATAGATAAGGTTCCGGTTACAGTCTTATTTACAAGACGCTCGTCAAAATAAATGACCAGATATTTAGGATTTCACTGTGCCGTAAAGGATAGTTATTTAATATTGCTAAAAATAAAAGAAAGTAAAAATAATAATAATATTAATTAGACCGACGTTTTAATTCAACTTGATGCGGCGTCGTAAGATCCGACAGGCGGAAGACATCGAAGTACCGCGAGAGCGTTTCGAAAAACCTCGAATGGGGGCGTTAACCGTGTACTCTCGCGAGGTTTGTGAGAGGTGCGTATGCATCCTTTTTCAATTAATTGTCAGTCGATGCATTCCAACACTAAGGGGTATAAAACGATACGACCAAATAATATATATATTTAATTAATGAAAGAAAACTCTTACAGGCAATAGAAACCGCGAAATTCCGCACATGGGACGTAAGCTCTCGCGTGACTTCCGCTCACTCTCGCGAGGAGTGAGTTTCGTTCTCGGACTCCATGATCTGATCGGAATCCGAGCGGCGCGGAGCGATCATCCCTGCGCGTTCATGACGCCCTTTCGCGCGTCGTGCGGCGCTCGCATCCCCGCTCAGATGGACTAGGAGTGATCCAGTGAGGATGGAGAGCGTTAAAGTAAAGAAGATCGGCGCTCTGAGTGTGGCCCCGAGATCCACAGCAGACGATGAAGAAGATGACGAAGGCCAGAGAGCGTCGAACCCCAGACAGACGAGCTCAGACGAGTCCCGGACGAGAACCCAGAGTCCTGCCGAGCTTAACATCATCAATAAAGCCTGCAAGAGCGGTTCCGCTTTACTGCTGAGGAAGAGGAGGGTAAAGAGGCACGTGTCCAGCATCGGCTCCACTCACAGCCGCAGTCTGGACCGACAGACGTTACTCAGACACCGAGCCAGCCCGCAGCTGCAGCTGTCCGACCGCCAGTGGGTCCGACAGGACCTGCGCAGGGGCTCCGTTCACGTCCACGACCGGCTGCTGGCGTGGTCGCATGCGCCGCGGCCGGTGCTGTGCACGGTGGAGAGCAACGCGGCGGAGATAGCGCAGCGCTTGCATCACATGAACGGCAAGACGGGCTCGGTCCTGCGGCTGAATGCGAGAACGTATCCATCCACCGACGTGAATGGCAACTGCGATGGAGAATATCCGCTCGGACACCTCCACGAGGGGGCCGAAAGCTTGTCCGACCAGCCGAACGACCGCTTGCGACTCCTGCTCTTGGAGAAGGACCACCGGTACCACCAGGAGTTTGACATCTACGCGCATTCGGAGGGTAATGGAGACCGAGGGTCCCCGCAGGACGAAGACTCCGTCAAGAGGTTTGCGGGGTCGGACGCGGAGACCAGCAGCGCTTGTGATGACCTGAGCTCCGGGGCCCGCTTCGGCCAGCACCGGGACTCGCTAAGCGACGACATGATTTTGGGCACGGACGCGTCGGCGCTGAGTCCTGCGTTTGACAGCAGCGCCGCGGAGGGCCTGGACACGTACGGAAGCTCGTCGGACGAGTTGGACCTGGACTGTCCGTCGGAAGCCAACGCGTTCGATACCGACGTGACCGATGATTCTGAGACGCGCGCGAGACTCAAGACACCGAACGCTGATGGTCTCGAAACTGGAGAACCGGACTCGCCGTCGGATTCGGACTCCGGTCCGGCCCTTTACGTTCAGCTGCACGGCGAGGCCGCCCGCCGCCTGAGGCCCGACGAGAGGCCCCTGCAGATTCAAAATGACTTTCTCTTTAAACTGGGATTTAAAGACCCGTGGCGGGTCCAGGAGGAGGGCATGAACACCGAGCTGGGCTCTCTCATACGCTTCTTTGCAGGTAAATGACAGGTCATGCCTTTTGTATATTTTGCCTGCCTTGTTGGGACTGCTGTCATGTGTCGTGTGCGTGTAGTCACGAAAATGTGTAAAGAATGCATGTTTGCAAACATGCTGGTCCACGGATCTGTTGCTTCTTTTCTTGTGGCCCGTGCATGTGCAGAAGTGTGTGTTTTGGACCCTGCTGATGGGCGTGACACGAACATTTAGTGGGAAAATCTTGCTTGTGTGTTGACGATCGGGTTTTTAAGTGGTCCAGTGTTTGGCTTTTACGTGTTTTGCGGCTGACGTGCATGAGGAAATCCCACAGGAATATCTGTTTGCTTAAAACACCAAACTCAAAAGACTCTGTTAAAGTGATATTTCACCCTAAAATGAAAATTCTGTCATTATATGCTCACCCTCATGTAATTTCATACCTGTATTCATTACAATGTTCTGACGAATACAATGAAAGATATTTGGAAGAATGTTAGTAATTTTCAATTCGACCCCCATAGTAGGAAAAACTAAATGCCAGTCAAAGGTGCCCCAGAACTCTTTGTGTTCCTAAATTTTCCAAAATAACTCGCTTTGTGTTCAGCAGAACAACAACGTATGTAATGTTTTTTTTTTCTGCAATGGTAATGGATGATGTCACAAAACTGAAAATGGCTAACATGTGTTTAACAGAACAATGGCATTTGATAAGGTTTGTAACAACTTGGGGGTGAGTAAATAATGACGGTATTTTTGGGTTAACTATCCCTTTATGTTCTAACTTATGGTGTAATATAAGATTTTTTTGTAAAATCCCTTTTGATGGGTGTATGCGACTTTAAAGCCCAGACCTTCATGTGTATGATCTGTGTATGTGCCGTTTCACGTGTAGGGTGGTAATGTCAAAACTTTATTGCTCTACAGACTTTCCAAAGAGTTCAGTTCAGCAAGTTCACTGTTCATGTGACATCAGCGTAAGCGTAGTTATGTAACCAATGCATGTAAACGTGCCACCACCACGCTGCTTCCATTTCTTTTACATGATGTTGAAACTTTACAATGAATTCACCATGTTTATGTTTCCATGGATTTCTCCCTCTCTCTCTCCCTCTCCCTCTCCCTCCCTCTCTCTCTTTCTCCCTCTCTCCCTCTCTCTCTCTCTCCCTCTCCCTCTCTCTCTCTCTCTCTCTCTCTCTCTCTCTCCCTCTCTCTCTCTCTCTCTCTCTCTCTGTCTCTCTCTCCCTCTCTCTCTCTCTGTCTCCCCCTCCCTCTCTCTCTCTCTCTCTCTCTCTCTCTCTCTCTCTCTCTCTCTCTGTCTACATGTCTCTCTCTCTCTCTCTCTCTCTCTCTCTCTCTCTCTCTCTCTCTCTCTCTCTCTCTCTCTCTCTCTCTCTCTCTCTCTCTCTCTCTCTCTCACCCTCTCCCTCCCTCTCTCTCTCTCACTCTCTCTCTCCCTCTCTCTCTCTTTCTCTCCCTCTCCCTCTCCCTCTCTCTCTCTCTCTCTCTCTCTCTGGTCACTGGTAATAAAACATGGCAGTGTTCTTTGCTCCCACGGATGCACATGACATGGCCACAAAACGTTTGTGAGCTGCAGCTCTTGTGGCTTGGACGGCGCTCTTGTTCCGGTCTCTTCATTATCATTCAAATGAAAGGGTGAATGCTGTTGGTGCAGTGGAGGGTGAAGAGAGAGGGCCGTGAGGCTTCTAGATATTCAGATGCTGTTCAACCAGTCTGTTCTTGGCTCACGGTCCTTTACTGTCTCACGCCAACATCCATTGGCCCGTCAGCCAACAGTGAGCCGCAGGAAGCGCTTTCATTCAAGCCGCTGAGAAAATCAGGGCTGTGAGGAATACGGATGGATGGGGGAAGGAAAGGGCTGTGGGATTTGTAGGGCAGAGCAAGAGTGGTCCTTAACAACTCTGGGGGCCGGTCTTTGGGTGGGATAGGGGCTGATGCGCTTCTGTATAAGCTTACGATTTTACTGTGACCCTATCTTGTGAATATCTTGTATAGAAACCTCATATTTATTTTATTGTCATAAATGGCAGTTTAACTGAACTAAACTTTTTTTTAAATGTCCAAGACAAGTGATGTAGAAGGCAGTTCACCCATCACATGTTTATGTGTTTTTTGAAGATTTGCATGTTTGTATGAGGTTTGATTTTACAGCTCTTGTATTTGTGAAAACACTGTAAACGTTCACACACTAGGTTGACATCAAACATTGTGTTAGTTGTAGTGTTGGGGGTTATAAAATAAGGCATGAGCTGCACACAGACACCTTTTTATACAGTGCGAGCTGAGAAGTTAACCATTCAGGCGTGTTATCTGTACAGCGCGAGCTGCACAATTAGTGAGGATGGATTGTATTCTTATTCCGATTTTATGTTCAATACAAGAATTATAAAGTGAGTCGCGTCTTCTTCATACAACGCGAACTGCGCATACACGTGTCTTCTTTATACAGTTATAAAGTCAGTTGGGTCTGCACAAACTGGGCGTCCTCTTTTTACAGCGCAAGCTCCACAGTTATTTTGGTGATATATTTTCAAATGAGGTGCTTCTTTATACAACGCGAACTGCGCAGACACACTTCTTCTTTATACAATTGCAAATGCGTAGACACGGATCTTCTTCATACAATGCCTGCTGTGCAGACACCTGTCTTCTTTATACAACGGCAACTGCGCAGAAATGCGTCTTCATTTTACAACACGTGTTGCACAGACATTCGTATTCTTTATACAGTTATCAAGTCAGTCCTCTTTATACAGCGTACAGCATTATATTCAATAAAAGAGTTATAAAATGAGGTGCTTCTTGTTGATACAGCACGAACTGCGCAGACACGAATCTTCTTTAGGCTAAACAATGCAGGCTGCACAGACATCTGTCATTATACAGCAATAAAGTCAGGCGGGTCTGCGCAAACTGCATGTCCTCTTTATACAGCTCGAGTTCCACAGTTATAAAGTGGCTAGACTGATCTGTACAGTGTGAGGTTTGTTCCTATTTGTATACAACAAGATTTGCAGCCCGCAGCACAGAGCAGCGAGGTGAAGAAAGAGAAACATTTGTTTGAATCACAATGCTTGCTCAACATTTCCGTGTCTTATAGCCATCAGCGATGGACAATGGCATCGTCTATCGGCTCAAGCCTAGTTAGTAGAGACCAAAGCTCTTCTGACTGTCTGTCAAATTTGATGTGTGTTGTACAGAGATTCTAAATTTCTTCACAACCTGTCAGTAACTGTGTTACGAATTCTCTTGAGTAGATGTCATTGTGGATGTTGACTTGCTCAACTGCTGTCCTCACGTGACATAAATTGATGACCAGTCACCTGATAACAGCTCTCTTGTTTCCTTCTCTGTCTGTATTATTGTCATTCCTGCAATTGCTGCAGAAGCGTCCAGAAACGCTACATGTTTTCTCCGGCCCTGTCTACGGGTCCATAGGCATGTGAGGAATTTACTCTGATTCACACACAATGTCAGGCACGTTGGGATTAGAGCAGTGGGAGGAGACACTGAACCTGGAAGTCTCCAGTGGGTCACAGTGCAGCTGTATCAGTCATGCTGTTCATAAGTTGTAAAGTGCCTTAGACTGTGAGTTTACGTTCATCTTTTAATTTGTGCTATGTGTTTGAACGCATGTGGTACAATGAATCTGTCACATTTCTCTCCAGATGAGATGAGAAACCAAGACTTCTCGCTAGCGTAACAGTCAACATATGTTTCGTTTTCCATGTGGGTCTTGTGGATCTTTCATACAACCCTGTTTGTTTTACAATAGAAAGTTAATTTTAGTTTTACTGGTGTTTCAAGTTTTATTTTACTGACCCTTGAAACAAGTCAGAATCAGCTTTGAAAGGTTAAATTAAAAATGTGACATTATGAAGGTTTCTCATTATTCTACTGCTATTACTTTTGTTAAGTAACAAATCAGGGTAATTAGCCGCACATTGAAACTAATATAATCTTCAAGTTTATTGTTTAAAACACCTCTCCTCTTTAAACTTTATAACTGCGCAGCTTGAAGAGGTGCATGCAAAGGTCTCATGAATCAATATTATCTGGAGACCCCACATCAGTATTTTATGTGACGCAATCGCACGGGATGATTTTAATCAAATCTATGGACTTCTTTCCCAGATGTGATGGCAAGGCTTTGCGTATAGTTTGTATTGCCTATAGTTGTATTGCGTTTAAGATATATAACCGTACCTGTCTGCATTTGAGACCCGTGATCGCAAACCGGAAAAAAGATCACTGCGATCGCGGGTCTCAAATGTTATGAGTTTCAATGATAAACAAATGGGAGATTATGGATATCACCCAGCACCCGACATTGTGTATGTGAGCTCATTTTACTCGATAAGGATCACAGGTTTCCCAGGTGAACAATGCAATGCGCTTTATGCAAATTTGATTATAACAACGATGACAGATGATTTCTTGACAAGAAGCCCGACGTAAACATTGGGGAATACATTCATATTTTCTGATTTGTTACGTTTGTGTACTAAAAGTGCTAATGTAATTATATATTGCGGATGCTCTGCAATGTCGGCATGGAGAACTTGGCATTGCGAGCCCTGGAGTCTTGATTTCTGTGTGACATGCAGTTTCATGATACAGGTATAATTCCGATTTGCGCTCCCACCGCAAATTATTATATTACCGCTGCTAGAGCATTTCATAAATTAAATAATGTTCGGATGCCAACAAGAATCCACTTTTTAATCATATATATTGAGGTTTAAGAAAGTTCTTGAATAAAATAATGGATAATGAGCTTAAACCAAAAATACTCCTGGCCCGTCCTTGTGAATCAGACACTTTATATTAGTAACTAACTCAAGTAAGTAAAGAACATTAAACATAGTAACTCACAGTAAAGAGTTAATAGTATTTTTTTTATTAGATTTTCCTTTATTGAAAAACTGTATTTAAACCTACGCGTAATGGGATAATCCAAAAAGAAAACATACTAGTGGTGCACTGATTGACCGGTCAGAAACCGGAATCTGCCGGATTTCGCATGATCCGTCGTGACCATGACCTGCCGGTCAGTCTCACGGCTTGCCGATTCGAAGCCGATCGTATGTTGCCAGCGACGTGGGCAATAACGTCAAATAAGCAAGTATTCAAGGCGGTTGTCTTTCACGGCTCATTTCCTGCGCGCGCGCGCACACACACATCAATGTTTGACTGTCCAGTAGTTCACCTTCGTTGCTTCGTCTACTTCGGGTATGTACTACAGGCTAATTGTGATGCTAAACTTTGACACATGCTAAACTCATGTTGAAGTCGTTCACTATGTGTAAAACAAATGTAAGTTTCATTCAACCAGATTAATTGTTTTACATTAAAACTATGGTGATTTCACTGAGGTAAAATGACATTCAACACGACTTGAAAAAAATCCAAACTATAAAAAATGAATAAATAAACCAATATTTATGATATATATCTGATTGAGTTCTTTACTAACACAAAAAAGGGCAAATACATAAACATATTTAGAGTAGAATTCACTCATAAGATTTTTTACTTGTTATTGAAATGGCAGCTAAAATCAACCCACTTCTTTTAGTACAACAGACCCAAGATAAAGACAAGTTATTTAACATTTCAGAAAAAAATAAATAAAGCAATGATAGTTTCATAAACAGAGACAAGAATAAAGTTGAAGTATTTTATTGTTATCTTAGACTTTTGTGAGAGTACAAAAATGAAAAAGGTCGATTAAGTGATTAAGTTTAGTTATATTTTATTATTTATACTTATTTTCAGTCACAGAGTTCTTCAATTTAAGAGTTATTTGGGCAAGAGAAGATTCTGTATTTAATGCAGGTTGTAATGTTCAATAATTTATGTAATGATAATTAGAAAAATATGAAAAAATATGTATTGAAGAAAAGTTAATGTTTTTTTATAAACTGTCAATTATAGTTTGTGGTAGGGGTGCTCCGATCAGGATTTTTGGAGCCGATTACCGATCCTCGATCAAAACATCGGCCGATATCGATACCGATTACTGATTACAGGAGCTATTTGATGCTTTCTCAGTACCACAAGAGAAAGTCTCATGAATTAACAAATAAATATTAGTAAGTAACATATTTTTTAACACTTTCCTTGAAGCATGTATGTATAATTCATTATAAAGAGTTATTAAAGGGTAAAATGCATTATTATTATATAATGTGTGTTGTAATGCATTATATGTAGTTTTAAAGAATTATAACCAATTTAAAATGTGTAGAGTAACAATGAATTGCTAAGTGTTATAATATATTAGTAAGAATTATCTAAAATACATTAATGCATTAAAATGTGCATTATAATGCTCTAAAACTACTTTTATAATGCATTAAACATACATGCTTCAAGGAAAGTGTTACCACATATTTTCATTAAACATAGCAGCATGTGACACGAGTCCCAGAAACCCTTTGTCTTCCACAATATTTAGTGGCCGTGATCAAAGCAAATTTATTACATTATTTTATCAGATAATCTGATATTTCTTTATGCTTCTTACTGTCCTTGCAGTAGGGTTGATGCTTTTAATAATATCTCTGTTACTGACAGCTGAGGAGAGGTTGCGCTAGACTTTTATTTTAGACTTTTCATTTATTATTCAATGTTTCTGTTGTCAGACATAAAATAATAATCTAATTACAAGCAAATGTTTATGTTTATTTGTCCAATCAGTAACAATGACAGGAGCCTGTAAAAGGTGTTTTGTACAGAAAGCTGTGGTTTGGTCATATATGTGCTGCTTCTGCCGCTCACTGAACAGAGGAAACGCAGAGAGAGACATTTTTCCACTCACTGAAAGCTATTATTTATCCAAAAAGACGCTATTTTATGAGGTAAAAACTCTGTAAAGGCAGCACCACTTCGCGCCTGTGTGTATGCGTGCACGGGACGTGGGGAGTGATGGATGCAGATGCACCTCGAGTCTCTGTTGACCACATGCGTGTTTAGCATAACTGAGCAGGTATTTGAGAGTAAGCTAATGAATAGGAAACACACGAAACACATGTCCCTTTGCGATAGCCTAACTCCGTCTGCTCACAATCACGATCAGTCCATTCTTGAACACGTTCTAATGACACGAAATGATAAATAGGGGAATTAAAAATCACCTTTATTGTAATCCGTCAAAATGACAGATTGACTTCAGATTTTTCCATCACTGGTAGAAAAAAATGAATTTTCGGTTGACGCGATCTCTGCAGCTGAGTGTCGCTCGAGCTGCTGAACTGCCCGCTCATTCTGCGCGAGGCTAACTTTGAAAACTACTTGCACTTCTCGTGACTAACCCTCAAATGTCTAATGAGATTGCTGGAGTCTCGCAAATGTCTCGCAAATTTTCCGCCATCTGATCGGCTTTTCTGGATCGGCCTTTTAGAGACGGCCGATCATACTTCCCAAAGTGATTATCGGCCGATTATGAACGGCGACCGATCAATCGGAGCGCCTTGTTGTTATAAAATTGGAATAGGCAACAATCTGAATCGGCAGGTTTCACTTATAATAAATCGGCAAAGAAAATGGCAATCGGTGCATCTCTAAAACATACATAACAAAATGAACAAAACGCATCGTACAGTATATTGACAGTCTGTGTTATATAACAATATTGTTTATTTTGTTTTTTATGTTCTTGATAAGAAATACAAGCATATAGGCAAGGTCTATTTTACTCTGGTGAAAGTCTGTTTAACAAGCCGACAGCGGAGAAACCGTGCTGATCTTTTCTAACTCCCATTAACAAAACCCAGATCTGACAAGAATATCTGGCTTTATTGTTTGTAATATGGATAATTATTAAAGTAAATGAGCTTGAAACCTCCAAGCCGACTATTAAGATCCTAAAAAAATACCCCGCGCAACAAACGAGGAGCAATTATAGTGCTATAGATATTTTCTTATCAGCACAACATATAAAAAAAATGTCTTCGTCTTTCACGGCAAGTGTCTTACTTGTTTAGCTTTGCATTGCATTTGCATAAATAAATAAGGTAGGCCTTTTGATTTAAACTAAGGCAAGGAATCACAGCCCATTACAAAATAAACAAAAAAGGCATGCGTGCTAGTTTAATTAATGTAACTTGAAGGCTAGGATCTAGTTAAACTTCTAGAAGGACATCTCAGGCTTTTAGGTATGGGAAAAGGTGGCAGTCTTATGTTAAGGCCAAATTCATTAACATTAGTTGCAGTGAAATGTAGCCTACATTTTCATGTTTCTAGTTGTTCAAGAACGAATATGAATTTAACAACTGCTACACACAAGTTATGGTAATAAATAAATTATTGTTAATCATTTAATATTACGTTGTTTTTTATACCTAATGTAAGTAATGTTAACAAATTCTGTGGCTCAAAAGTTTTGAAACATTTTAATATGATGATGTGAGCAGAGCATAACACACGATCCCGGCATCCGGTGTGTAAACTTAATTAAACTAGCTTGCAATCTGAGTGAACAAAGATTTAGGAACACATACAAATTATTTGTTTTTATTTTCTGTGTATTATAAGGTCATTACGGTTGAAGCAAAGATGCGTTAAATAAGACGTGACAACTCTATAGGTCTTCTGTAGCAGTAACTTAAACTTGTGGTGACGTAATTTATTCTTATGAAAAATAAGAATATTATAATCGCATTTTTAATATTTGAATAGTAATTGCGGACTTGTAAAAGCAGCATATTCACACATTAACAGAGTGCGCAAAGAAATATATCATGCATTTTTAACTAAAACAGAGTAAAAATAAAGTTAAATACTGCCCGTCGCCCATCGGGAGTAGACTTTGAACTTAAGCTCACGTGTGCTTTTCCTCTGTGCACTATGCCATTTTGTAGTCTCCATTTCAAAGACACCATTGCATAAGCAAGTCTGTTATCTCTTTAACCTCTGCTCTTGTTGCTTCTTTAATTAATATGCACCAAATTCATTTTCCAAACGTTTTTTTTTATTATTTACTTTGTCCCTTCTCACATTTTGAAATGAGGATAGTCACTGAAGTGACTGGGTTATGCCCCTTTGTTTTTTTTCACTGGCTCATTGCTGGTGCTTGTTTTTTTCCCACGCAGCTTAAATTTGCAAACATCGCACCTTGGTTGAATAAAAGCTGTCCAGCACTTGCCGCTTTTAGCTGCGTAACAACGTCCTGGTGGATATACAGCATATATCGGTATCGGCTTCGGCTATCGACTTAATTGAGGTGGAAATTATTGGGATATCTGCAAAAATACAATATCATGCATCACTATCCCTAGTTCAACCTATCAGGTGCATTCCAGAACCTGCCGTTCACTGGGCCTGGTGTCAATAACAGATGTGATCTCAGTAGAAAGCTCATTACATTTTAGTCGCGTGGTCTCTGTGTGATCAAAATGTGTGCAATGAAGGAATGTATTCAGGTTAGGTTCACAGAGTAGGTTACTATGGTTACTGACTCTGAGTTTAAGGACCTCTCTGGGCTTGACTAACCCCCCCCCCCGCTCATTCTGAAAATGTGTGTTTCCCACTGTTTTATTTGGACAGTTATTCAGTTTGCATTGAGGTTTCAGTGGTGATAGGATTTGAGGGTTGTTGAATATTGACAGGTGTGACTGGAGTAAGGTTCAGTGTTTGTTCCTCTTTCCATTTGCTGGCAGATTCACACAGTACACCAACAGCCTCTGGCTTCTTTACATCGGTGTTAACCGCACATAAATATGATGAGCCATGAAAGAAACATAACAATAGTGTATGTTAAATCCAACACATTCCCTTCTGGCTGTGTCATCAGCATTCTTACGAATCCTATATTTAGACAGTGACATCTTAAGTATCGTTTGCCCTTTAATCATAAAAAACAAATGACATTGAGTTTACAGACTGTAACTGTTCTTTATCTGGCATGACATGACATGATTTCAAACATGATTTCTTCTAAGAGGTATAGTTCACCCAAAAAAATAATATAAATGAACATAAGAGAGATAAGTGGTTAGGGTTTTTTCTACATTTTTACTGGTACACCTTTTAGGAAACATGTATAAAACCGTATAAAACATTCATTAAAGAATGTTGAGCAGATATACCTGATGAATACAACCCCACAAAATATGATGATGACTATCCTTTTTACTGTAGTAGGTCTTAATTGAGTTTCAAATTCCTGTTTGTATGTTATTTATAAACCACTAATATTAGTGATCGACTGATATTGTTTTTTTTTTAAACAGCTACATATACCGATTATTTGCATGTTTATGTGCCTGATACCCGATATGCAGAACAGATATTTATTTACTGTTATACTTCTGTTTTTGACACACTGATTACATCACAACTGAAAAAACTATTTTATTTAGAACATTCACTCCCTACATGCATACAAAGAGAAATATTTGCATCTATACACCAATAAATAGAGGGGTGTGAAAGAGTGAAAATAAAGTCCACTGTTACTAAAGTGTCTTTGTTCAAAAATAAATCATTCTAACCAATTCTGGGGTCTGAAACACAAACACTAGACAAAACTCATTGGTAGGGACAGAAAGAGCGTCAACTCGCATCAAACAGGTCAGGAAAGAGAGAAGATGCGGAAGCGCTGTTTATCTTCTAGTTAATCGATCACAGATACAGTCACAATCAAGGATAGTTAATTTTTTTTTTAAAGTGACGCCGAATAAGCAAATGCATTGTTTGGGAAACACTGATGGAAAAATACATTGTCATGAAAGTAACAAACAAAACAGAATATAAATCATTGCATATCTCAACTGGTATGTTACGTTAATAATATTTTTGTCAGTCTTATTAAAAACTTGCGGACAAATATATGCATTATATATTTATATATGCAATTACTAACTTTACATTAAAACTGCGATCACTTGTGGAGATAATAAATAATTAATTCCACAGGGCTGTATTTATTTAAATGTTGATGAGTGAAATAATGGTTATATAGTCAATGAAAGTATAATTTAGGGTGTTTAAAACAAGTAAATCTTGTTAAAAAGTTAGCTACATGTGGAGACTATGCTGAAACTTCCTGAGCATCAACCCAGTGAGTGAACATCAATATGAATGATGAGCATAAACAACAAATATAATAAAAATTCAGCTCTTTTATTCTCGATGACGGGAAATTGATTAAATATCGGGAAAACGATGTATCGGTCGATCTCTAACTAATATTACATGTGTATGTTAAAGGACGTGTTTTTCTGTGTTTTGTGTGTTATAAAATTGCAAAATTTAAAGGCTATGTAGGCAATCCTGTCCAGAAAGTTTTTTGTCATGCTGGTTGGAAGTTCTTTTAACATCCTGATAGCAATCAAGAAGTAAAACGAAACATTGGTATTTTTATAATTATATATATTCTGTGAAACACATAGAATCAATCAACGTTGGACAAAAGTAATACGTCATATGTTAATTTTCAGCTTGTTTTGCATCCCATTGCGCACCCCGTTCACGCAGACATCATACATCATCAGTGTGCTCATGTGCAGGCAGCGGGACAGAGAGCAGGTACCTGGAGATGTTCGTTATTGTAGTAATGTAATTTACATTGCACTGTTTTATAGTGCAGATTTTAGACCAGACTTAAAACGCGTTAAAACATATTTACCGAATGACGACATTTGTTACCAAGTCCGAAAAGAATTCATGAATAAACAGCTCAAAAGCTTTAATTTCTATTGTCATGAAAAAGTTTCTCCAGTCTGGCAGTGATGGTTTTTCTAGACGGACATTAAACTCGGGCTGTACAAACTCCATAAGATTTTTAAAGCCCTCTCCTCCGACAAAGCTGATCGGAAGCATATCCTTAGCGATCATCTTAGTAATTAAAGCCGTTATTTGCTCCGCCCGTCTGGCATCCAAATTGTTTGGTCTGACCATAAAACTACCAAATGATTGCTGACCTGTGGATGGACCTGCTGGGTGCTTCGCCCTCAAATGACTGTGCATCGTAGTTGTTGATCCATGATAAGCCAGCTTTTCATTGCAGAGTTTGCACTGCACTTTATTCTCATTCATTTTATTAAAGGACACACACAGAACTCATTTTTGATATCGTCTCAATTTATCGTATCCGTTATGCCGCGCGGGTCTACAGTGTGAGTAACTTCGTTAACAATTGTTGTGAGAAAATGTTTTCCTCTAATGTCTCTTGATTGACAGCCTTTAGGTTTTAGGTGCATCGTTATTGGCAGCGCCACCCTCTGGTTACATGAACGTTACGTGTGAAAACACCGCAAATTTTTTAAGATCGCCCACACTATTCGAAAATTCTATACTGAAAAAAACTAATTGAATATTCAAAATTCGTGACTCATCCCTAACATGTAATGTATTTATAGCCTGTCATGTCAAAATGCGTGCCTGCAGCAGACGCGTCAAAAGTGTTTTCACTAAAAGAGATGCTTGCGTTTGCTAGATACTCGCTTTGTCTCATGTGTAATCAGAGTTAAGTGTTAACGCACTGTCTTCTGAACGCAAAAGTCTTTTTTATCGTATACCATTTCAACGCATCTGCTGCCGTCCTTCCCCTGAAGAGAAGACACCGATTGCCACTGTTGCTCACTGGTGAATGTGATATGACTTCACTGGAACCGATCCAACATCTTCTGGTCTGTACGCGTTCTCATGTGTTTGGGAGGAGGCGTGGCTTTGGATGGTGATTCGCGAGAGGGAGGGATCGTATGATTGCACAGCTAGGAGGCAAACATTAGCATTTTCCAAATTATCTACTTAGCTTTTAAAGTGTAAGAAACAAAATATGCATTCTATCCAATAGCGAATGCTCAACCAGACCTGACTGAAATGCCTCGTGTAACCACACCCCCACAAATCTATGTCAGTTTGTGGTATGAGTTGTCTAAGACCGCCCCAATGTTTACGCAAGTAAGGTGGGTGTACCTGTCAGTACAATTGCTTTGGATCCTGATGTTCCAAATATGTCAAGAAGCGTTACATTTCCGTCACACACTTGCAGTTTTCGACCAATCACTACACACTGGTTTACTGGCCAATCATAGCACATCTCGCTTTTCAGAGCGATGAGCTTTGTAAAAAATCTGTGCGTTACAGAGAGGCGGGTCAAAGAGGAGATACACACATGCACAGTGGTAAATACAGCATTTTTTAACCTTAAATCGTGCATACACATAACATTAGATCTAAAGAAATACGTAATATTAGTTCTAGCCGTGTCATATCACCTCTGTAAAGGAATAGGTCACTTTAGTTTTAAAATGTTATTCTTACTTTCCCACACTCCAAGACGTCCATGTCTGTATTACATCTGTAGAAACAAATCAAAGGTTGTTGAGGAGAACATTTCCGGATCTTCCTCCATATCGAATTTAATGGGGGTCCAAATATCAGTTTCTTGGCATCTTTAAAGGGTTAAACGCAACACCAGATGAATTATGGTGTTTTCTAGCGAACGGATTTGTCATTTTCTAAGAAAAATTCTACTCTTGAAACTTTTTAAAAGTGTTAAAGTGTGAGGGAGACGGACTTATGCAGTAATATTTAAAATTGATGATGCAACGCATCGCGATATCGAATCAAATCGGTGGCATAGACATCATAATAGAATCATATTGTGAGACCAGTGCCAATTCACACTTGGTAGTACCGACGTAATTTGGTCAGTTCCCCTAAAAGTAAGAGACTGCAAAGGTTCACATACACTAACTGACACTAGTACAATCATATTAAATGACCCAGTCTTTGGCTGTTTTTGAGGCATTGGTTATGTTTTTTGGGTGTTTAAAAATGGATGTTCATGTTTCTCCTTTCAAAAAACGCTTTATATTTGACATATTTCAAGTCTATTGTTTATCGCTGTCCCTCTTCCCACAAAACAGCTGAATTTCTTCCGGTCTATATAAAGTCCCTCCTTCCAAAATGCTCTGATTGGTAAAGCTGGCCAGGTCTTTCATGATTGGCCTCCGCTTCTCAGGTTGTTGTGATTGGTCGGTGCCCCTCTCATGTGCATTCATAAACTTTGGCTTTAAGCAATAAACCGTAACGATGGCGTCAACTTCACTTTATCAGTTAAAAACATGCGGATCTATCGAAGTATAACGGAGGTCACTAGTGCATGAGCAAACGTCAATCTTTGTTAGAGATTGAGATTTTTTTTCCTACTATGGCGAGGGGAATGACACTGCACCGAATGGTGTCAGATCGGTTACATTAATTAGAACTCATAACAGAAGCGTTAGTTTAGCTTTTTTTTTATTGGACCCGAGTTGGATAATAAAACAAGCAGATTGACCAGCAGACATTTGCAAGCGGGACTTCAAAGGATGTTTCATAGAAGTGTTTAAGAGGTATCCGCACACACACAATATTATATAGTGTATTACACAGAACAGCTTTCACAGCCGATGTTAAAGTCATGGAAACTGTTATATGACCGTTAGTTATCTCAGAATGTGTGTAGTGGAATTCTTATTAGCAGCTGTAGGACTGTGATGAAAGTGGAAGTAGTTTAGTGCGTAGCTCAGTCTAATGTTTACAATCTCTGATAACCAAACACTATTCCAGCGGCTCTTCTCTAAGGAATGCCTTGCTCCTTTTTTGGCGTATTCCTGTGGGCGGAGGTTATCAAAAGCACTCAGAATAGTGACATCATGTACCCAGAAGTAGAGGGCTGTAGTCCGATTCCAGCTGTTCTGTTCTCTGCAGTCCTTGAAAAGCGAATTCTGATAAAGACAATATCTCGCTTGGCACTGAACTTTGAGCTTTATCATTTTGCAGGTATTATATATGCTCTAACAGCAACATTACTCACAAACTAAAAGTAAAAAATGGGATCGCGGGGAACGTGCTAATGTATATCATTAATGCAAAGCGTAGTGTTAAAGTAAAGTAATTTATACTTCATCTACGTGTCCCTCTCCTTCCGTTCACCCATGCTGTGATGGCATTTTGGGGAATACCTCTGTCCAGACTCACTCTCTGTTTTCCGCTATATAAAACTTTCTCTTGTTCTGGTGATTACACGCCTGGGAACAGAAACTGCCATTACAGCAGGATAACGTAAATAATGACATATTTTAGAACTTGTCAACGTAATCGATGACGTCAACACGTTGTTGCAGCCCTAATGCATGTAAAAATGATCATATCTCACCGCTCTTGTGCTGTTGCTGTTAGTATGCTGGAGTGTTCTGCACTGTATGTTTAGTTAAATATGATTTAGTCAGTTTGAGTTTGTTAGTTCCGCTTTAATAGACCCATATAACATTAGGAATGAACAAAATATTGCAGGTTGAAAATAACTTTTGAATTGTTGGGACTTGTATGAATCACTTAATGACTGAATGAATAAATTCCCCTTTCAGTGACCCAGTTGACATGTCAGTGCACAGTTCAGAGCAGCACTGTACAGGCTGAGACACGTTGTTTGTTAACAAGTCAGACATGATATTTGTTCCTGGGAATCAGCATGTAAACTTGTGAGAAAGAATGCTAGAAAACTAAGACAGACAAGCGGAGCAATACAAGCAGCAAAATATTGCGAATCCGATCTGCAAAATATCAGGAATGTGTTCTGTAACATTTGACCAGAAACAACAGGAACATTTACAGTTTTGTTGCTCTTCTTTTGTTGGTATGTCTTTTTTACCATCACTTGAACCTTTAATGTGTGTTTGTGTGCGTGTGACCTGTGTATAAAGAAGATGCGCCTCATTTTATAACTCTTTCATTTAATATAACATCAGAATAAATGTGGGGCTCGCTCTGTACTATGTGGAAATGCGGTTTGCACAGACCCGCCTGACTTTTTAACTGACTATGGAGAATAAAAATAAATGAACACTGTTATTTACAGGCACCAGAATCTTTAAAAAAAAAACAGTCCTCGCAAAAAAGCTTGGTGCTCTGTGGTTGATGGTAAATGAGTCTTCACAAATTTTGTGTATTTTTGTATACTTTCTTTTTGCTATGAGACAATTCATTACACTGGTTTCTTGTTTTTGTCAACTTGTAAAAAGAGCCATCAAAATTCTCTCTCTCGCTGGGTCTCCTGCTATCTCGAACAGTTCATATCAAAAGAAAATTTTGCCTACATTTACTCACCCCTAATTTTTTTCAAATCTGTATGAATGTCTTTGTTCTGATGAACACAAATTAAGATATTTTGAAGAATGTAGGAAAGCAAACTGTTCTTGGGCACTTTTGACTACCATTGTCATTTTTCCTACTACGGTAGTCAATGGTGGTCAAGAACTGAAGAACTACTTTTGGGTGAACAGAAACAGAAACGTTTGATGTTTTTTTTTACAATCCGGTCCCATTCATTAACATTTGTATGTGCATTAGTCAACATGAACTAACAATAAGGAAAGTATTTTCACAGCACTTATTGATATTTTGGTAATATAAAATGTAAATAATACAGTTGTTCACTGTTCATTCATATTAGTTTATTCTGCAATAACCAGTGTTAACAGACACAACTTTAGATGTTAAATGTGTATTAGTAATTATAACAAATATCATTTAATATAATTATTAAATGCTGTAGAAGCCTTATTCAATGCTAATTGTGTTACTATTTTTATAAACGTCCCTGAGGATCAAAACCATGACCATGGGGTTGCTTTGCCATGCTCTGTCAGATGAACACTATAGATTTCAGCATTTTTCTGTGATAACATCTTTATGCCTCAAAATGACTTAAACACTCTATACCCTTGCTTCATTTAGTATACACGGATTAATTATATGATAATTCGTTTTTAGTGGAGTGAGCTCGGACCCATGATAATAGATAATAGATGCCTCATTGCACATGTGAGCAGCTTGTGCTCGTGTTGCACAAGCAGATCTTTAAAAGCAGCGATCGTTTTAGTCTCAAGTCTTTGCGCCATCATATCTATGGCTGAAATCTGTAAATGTAATTGGTTACAGGGTTATGATGTCATAAACAGAGACGATTTCAAACTGTACAGGGTTAATCTTGAAGCATATTAAAAGCACCACATAGACATATAAACAATATTAAAAACTGGATTTCTCAGGAGGACTTTAAGAGGAAACATGATAGTTCAGTCAGTTATTGTGTGCTTTTGTTGTATTTTGTTTTGTGCGGTACTTTCTCTTTTGCTTTGTTCTTAAATTTACGATAATCTCTGTCTATTATCTTTTTCTCTTTTATTGTTCCTAATTTCTGAATTGTTTGCACTTTAAATATAGACGTGTGACCCTGATGCACAGTCCATTTTACTACATTTGCAGTGTAAGGTTGTTGTTTGTTAAGTACTGCTGTGAGGCAAGGTCAGACACATTTTCATGGCGTGTTGTGATCTGTGTGTTAACTGCTGGATGGAGGATAGGGCAGATGAGATTTCAGGAACTTCAGCATTATGTCTGTATCTCTTTCTGTGAGATACTGTAGAGGGCACGACACCTCTCAGGCTGTTGTTTGTCTCCTGTTTCTATATACTCAACTGCAGCTAATAAAATCTTTATTTTGCATAGAATTCACGGATGTCACAAAATCTTCCTAATCATTAACTCACCTGTTACAAACTGTTTGCCATTATTATTTCTTCAACATTCATATGATGTTCCCTAAAAGTCATGAATACATTATACATGGAGAAGTAAACCAGCAGTATTGTTATTTCTTTGACCAGTCCAGTCCAGTCTATACATCTGCACTGTATTGACTCTGTTGTCTAAAGCAGCGGTTTTCAACGGGGCCGGGGCCCACACGGGGTCCCCAGCTGACTTCCAAGGGGGCCTCAAAATGACAATATTTTCAAATGAGACAAAATTACCTTTGAAATATCAATTTGAAAAGAACATATTTCTTATCATTTCGCCGTTTTTATAGTAATAAAAAGTTTTTCCAGTTAATATTAAGCTCTAAAATATTTTACTGGGTAGAAATTTTGAGGTTTTGTGAATGGAAGGGGTCCTTTGAATTTTGTTGAAAACAATGGGGGGCCTTGGAGTCAAAAAGTTTGAGAACCCCTGGTCTATAGGAAGAGATTTTGTAGATATTTTCTCCTTCAGAGTAACTGTGCTGTGAGAGTACAGTACTGGTGCGGCAGCATTCCAGCAAGGAGTTCAGAGTATCTGATCCCACTGCTTACTACAACCTGGATATTCATATCCGGGTTGATGTTTCCAATATTACAGTTGTATAAGCGTAATTTTCTTTGTTCGTACAACAGTGTGTCAACTGTATGTGATGGTCATCACAGTGATTTTCAAAAGGCGGTGTTTTGTTGATTTCCAGCTGGAACAATAATGTATGCACTCATGAGACTGTAGCAACAGGAGTTGTGGTGTTACTGTTGGGTATATTTACCAGTGGTCGACCGATATGGGATTTTTAATGGCCAATGCTGATATTAAGAAAGCAATTTGGGCGATATAAGAAATGTTATTTTGGTTAAAAAAAAGGAAACATACAAGAAATTAGTGAAACTAAATAAACATTTATTTTGCATAATATTTATGCAATATCCTCTTAAGAATAATGTTTTGTTTTTGTATTTATAAAAACATACGCATACATGTATTTAAGAAAAATATTTTATTTATTTTACTTGACTTACAGTATTTTATTCTCATTAAGCAAAAATCAATGTAAAATTCCTAGTGTATTGAATAATATAGAATAAAGATAGATTAAAGATTTACACTGGCAGCTCACAGCAGTTTAGTTACAGGTTTAGTGCACTGTATTTAAAATAACGTAATGCAATCTTGCGATTGCTGTAATGGTAGTAAACAGACAGACGCGCGTGGCGCATTTAAAGGTGCGGTGGTTGATTTGGAATGATGCTGACTTTAGCCTGCAAGCACTGAAATTACAATCCCACCCTCTGTGCGATACGCTGTCCCAAAACCAAGCCTCCTCCAAACACATGAATGTATTTCGTAAATCCACGTCAGGAATTACAAACTAAATCCACTAAATCGTTCTCGAAGCATGAACATACCTGTCTTTTACAGCTGTATATCTCTTTTATAAATTTGACTATACTAAATACTTTTCGAAGATACGATGTTTGCTATACTACTGTATAGGTACTCAGGATTAATATGAGATTGGCAGAAACTACGTGCATTACCGGATCTTTTAACAATTGTATACCGTATGAAAAAGTTACCAACTCGTATGTATTTACATTACAGTTGACATAACTACTGTTAAATAAGTGAAAATTCTCAAATCCCTGCCGTGTTGTGCAGGAGGCCTCCAGTTACTCGTCGATGAACCTTTTAAAGTCGCAAGAAATTATTCATGAGATTTTAGCCCCAATATGTCAAGCCGGCAATTTTGCTTGCTCTCAAAGATTGTCCAGTGCATTAGACCACACAAACACACACATGCCCACAGAACGTTGCCAAATATAGCCAATGTGATCTGCCCAAAATAGGAAGGTGTTAAAAAAAAAGAAAACTTTGGGCTGCAGTGGACAACTCTAGTTATTCTGCTGATGGAGAGTAAACAAAGAGGGCAGTCCAAAACAAACCCTCAGACGTTACTTCACGGGACGTCCCGTGAACAGATAGGGCAATGCTGGGTCACCAGTGCAAAAGTAATACAGTTGAAAGAAAAAGTATGTGAACCCTTTGGACTTACTTGGATTTCTTCATAAATTGGTCATAAAATGTGTTCTGATCTTCATCTAAGTCACAACAATAGAGAAACACAGTCTGCTTAAACTAATACCGCACAAACATTATATGTTTTCATGTTTTTATTGAAAACAACATGTAAACATTCATAGTGTAGGGTGGAAAAAGTATGTGAAACCCTAGGCTAATGACTTCTCCAAGAGCTAATTGGAGCCAGGAGTCAGCCAACCTGGGGTCCAATCAATGTGATGAGATTGGATGTGTTGATTAAAGCTGGCCTGTCCAATAAAAAACACACACCAGTTTTGAGTTTGCTGTTCTGAAGAAGCGTTGTCTGATGTGAACCATGCCTCGCACAAAAGAGCTCTCAGAAGACCTACGATCAAGAATTGTTGACTTACATAAAGCTGGAAAGGGCTACAAAAGAATATCTAACAGCCTTGATGTACATGTGTCCACGGTAAGACAGATTGTCTACAAATGGAGAAAGTTCAGCACTGTTGCTACACTCCCTAGGCCTGGTCGTCCTGTAAAGATGACTGCAAGAGCACAGCGCAGAATGCTCAATGAGGTGAAGAAGAATCCTAGAGTGTCAGCTAAACACTAACAGAAATCTCTGGCACATTCTAACATTTTTGTTGACAAATCTACAATAAGGAAAACATTAAACAAGAATGGACTTCATGGGAGGACACCACGGAGGAAGCCACTGCTGTCCAAAAAAACCATTGCAGCACGTTTGAAGTTTGCAAAAGAGCACCTGGATGTTCCACAGCACTACTGGAAAAACATTCTGTGGACAGGTGAAACCAAAATTGAGTTGTTTGGAAAGAACACACAACGCTATGTGTGGAGAACAAAAGGCACAGCACACCAACATCAAAACCTCATCCCAACTGTGAAATATGGTGGAGGGGGCATCATGGTTTGGGGCTGCTTTGCTTCCTCAGGCCCTGGACAGATTACTGTCATCGATGGAAAAATGAATTCCAAAGTTTATCAAGACATTTTGCAGGAAAACTTAAGACCATCTGTCCGCCAACTGAAGCTTAACAGAGGATGGACGATGCAACAGGACAACGACCCAAAGCATAGAAGTAAATCAACAACAGAATGGCTTCAACAGAAGAAAATATGCCTTCTGGAGTGGCCCAGTCAGAGTCCTGACCTCAACCCGATTGAGATGCTGTGGCATGACCTCAAGAGAGCGATTCACACCAGACATCCCAAGAATATTGCTGAACTGAAACACTTTTGTAAAGAGGAATGGTCCAAAATTTCTCCTGACCGTTGTGCAGGTCTGATCTGCATCTATAGGAAACGTTTGGTTGAGGTTATTGCTGCCAAAGGAGGGTCAACCAGTTATTAAACCCAAAGGTTCACATACTTTTTCCACCCTGCACTATGAATGTTTACATGTTGTGTTCAATAAAAACATATAATGTTTGTGCGGTATTAGTTTAAGCAGACTGTGTTTCTCTATTGTTGTGACTTAGATGAAGATCAGAACACATTTTATGACCAATTTATGAAGAAATCCAAGTAGGCCCAAAGGGTTAACATACTTTTTCTTTCAACTGTATATGGAATGTGCCATTTAATAGTTTCATTTTGTTTATTTGGCAGATTGGCCGATGACTAAATGTAATTAAAATGAAATATTGGCTTGGGTCCATGATAATAATAGGACAGCCATCTATATAGAAACCAGATGGTTCAGGGTGTATGTCAGTGTCAGAAGAGGACTTCCTTCCACTCACTTCTTGCAGGAAAGGCAGTGGTTTCCTCAAGGAGGATCACACCCACAAAAAAAAGTACATTACATTTATTCATTTGGCAGACGCATTTATCCAAAGCAACTAACAAGTAGGAGAGCTCAACACCCTAAACTGTACCGTTAGTTTACAAAGCCATGCTACTAGGGGAATTACAGCTGGAGTAAGCAAAGGAGAGAATGATCATGATTTTTCTTTTTGACAGACGGAGTTATTGGAAGGTCAAATAAATGCGGAACAGGATGTTTTGAGCTGTTTTTTTTAAGTTGTGAAGGATGTACATCATGCTGAAGATTCTTGTGCGATTTGTCTGTCCTGTCATCCAAGGGCTCAAGGTTTAGTGTGTTGTAGAGCAGTGTTTCCCACAGTATGTTGTGGAACTGTGGCGCAGAGTGACGTCACATGCTAATTAACATATCTGTGGCATCATTGCATCGTATTTGCGTTGGCATTCCAGATCTGACTTACTGCCCTATAATATTTCAAATTTTACAAATTTGTTTCTTCCTTCAGCTCACAGGAGGGTTGTCACGGTACTATAAACATATTTTAAGATACTATACCAGTGTTGGGTGTAACTAGTTCCTAACTAATTAGTTACTGTAATTTAATTACTTTTCCCTTGAAAAAGTAAAGTAATGGATTACTCTTATTTTTCTGTAATTTAATTACAGTTACTTTTGATGTAATTAAACTAAATACTTTGTGAAATATATGTGTGAGCAATAGTGGAATTGAGCTAAACATTCAAAGTTTAACTTTAAAATCCATGTTTTTCTCACATTTGTAATATTTTAGTCAGTTGATAAGAGTACTTTATGTAGTTTAATATTATTTATTTGAATGAATTAAAAGAGCCGTTTCATGTCTATCCTTGAATCACTTAACGTATCAAGGTAAAAGTAATTAAAAAGTAATTAAAAACTTTTAGGAGAGAGTAATTTGTACAGTAACACTATAGAATATGTAATTAGTAACTAGTAATTAATGACTTTTTCAGAGTAATTACCCAACACAGTACTATACCTTGTGAAATATCACGATACCAAGTAATATTCTGATGCTGTGACGTGTTCATAATTAAACAGGGTTTTTGCTGCATAGAGAAATTGGAGGCGTCCGCCTCCATCAAATGTCGTGCCACCTCAGACTCTCGCCAAAATTATGTTGCGTCTTTACAAAAAATAATGCGTGCATTTAACAGACTGTCATTAGTAACTGCTGTTGCGGCACTACGCCACAATGTAGAAATGTTTTCGTTATCGGTACAATAAAAACAGTTGCAGAACAAGAGCTAGCTGTGTTTCACGGCTGTTTGTTTTGTGTCAAAGTATTTTAAATTTCTTTAAATTTCTTAAATGAACATGCGTACATCATTGTAATGTCTTCTTCAGCTCTGCAGTTGGAATCGTTGAATCGGCGTATACTGTACACACACGAGTTCGCCAGTATGAACGCACATTGTGTTCAGAAAGACTCGCACACGATTGACTCATTTGTTACAGATTCATTTAAACTATTGAACTTTTCTGTCACTAGCGAATATAAGAGATCATTGAATCATTTAAAGTGAACCACAGTGAATGCAAGATGTGAATTAATTGATTAATTCATTTGGCTATTGTAGATTTAAAAGTTAGTTGAATATGAAAAAAAGCTTTATTTGGTTGAATAAAAATTAATAATTGTCATTTTCATCTCATTTTATTAGAACGTTTAATATGTTAAGCCACTTAAAGGTACGGTAGGCCTAGGTGTGTGTACAAGATCAGGATGGCTCCGCCTCATTTTGAGCCAGGAAAAACCCTGTTTAAACTACAAAATCTACAGATCTAAATGAAACATAGATTTTTCTATTATACTACACACCACAATATTTGTTGTATTAACTGTAGTAATTGGATAAGTTTAAGCAAATACTGTAGTATACTATAATATTTACTGTGCTAAGATTCAAAAACACTGTGTCTAGTTATTTTAGCAACGTTTACTGTAGTAACTACAATTTTTTTTAACATTGGAACTAATTCAATTAATGTGCGACAAATTCCATTTATTGCAATACTTATACATTTAAAATGTTAGGCTTACTTTAAATGTGATTAAAACGGCCAGTAGGTGGCGTCAATTTTTTCGTGTCGGTGAATCATTCATCTAACTGGTTTTAAACAGCTGAAACGTTCAAGAACGAAGCAAGTGTCTTAATGAATGACTCCCTGAATCATTATCTTGTCCAGATCGTTCAAAACACCGATTCATTTAGGAGAGAAACACAGCAAAGCGTCTTTTTGGATAAACATCAGCTTTCAGTGGGTGGGATCTCTCTCGTCATCTTCTCTGTTCAGTGAGCGACAGAAGCAGCACATTCATGACCAAACCACAGCTAACTTGTGAGTGACATTTACAAACAATGTTACTGATTGGACATATGTCAAAGTGACGGACGATTAAAAAGTCTAGGTCAACCTCTGCTCAGGGGAATGGCACGAAAAAATCACCACCAATTCTGTCTGTATGGAAAGTGCAAGTTTATTTTACTGTAAGAATGTCAGAATGACTGAAAACATTTCATAGCATGATCCTCTAGCAGGGATGTAAATAAAGAGTTCAAACCCAGCCTGACACATTCAGATTAACAAATCAAATAGATGTAAAGTAAGTTCCTGTGTGAAAATGTGATGCTTCGTTCTTCTGAAGATCTTGTTTTGTTCTCACTGTTCTTTTATAGCATGACGCAGTTGTTGTTTTTCCAATGAGGGCTGTGTTACATTTTTAACCTCGGGCCGGGCTGTAAAGTGGGCTACAGCGCTATGTGCGGCGCACCGTGGGGTCTTGATCCACATTCTGCTGATGCCTCTTTTGGGTCTGATCTCTCGCTCCTTTTTTTTTTAGATGTAAATGCACAATTGTTGCTGAACAGTCTTTTGAGATAAATTTTAGAGCTCTAATGGCAAAACCTAACAAAACTGGCACCAGTTGACTTCCATTGTATGAGCAAAAAACCACTTAAATGACAACACTTGATGAATTAGGTTCAAGTCGTCTCGGATATGTTTTCCTCTAAGTAAGTGGAGTGTGGTTGTTTATCTTGTATTTGTGACTGAAACGCTATGTATGTTTTGCAGGGAAACCTCACAGCATCGAGAGCTCTGAGCGCGTCCAGCTCTCTGGGATCTATAACGTACGGAAAGGAAAACTGCAGCTGCCCGTGAACCGCTGGAGTCGGCGGCAGGTCATTTTATGTGGAACTTGTTTGATTGTGTCTTCGATAAAAGCCAGCCATACGGGAAAGATGCACATCTTACCACTGATTGGAGGAAAGGTAGTGACCATGTACTGCCACCACTCCTGAGCAGAAATGATCTTATAATAACAATTTTCTAAAGAAAAGCACATTTCACTGCGTTGTTTATTTGCACCAAATAATTGATCATATTTTTCAAATTCAATAAATATTTCCTTTGCATCATTTATATCATTACTTGGGTGAGAAGTGTGGTCTCCATCACCCTATTGGGGTTTATATTTTAAATAATTTCTTTCTTTTTGTTTGTGTGCTGTTGTCTGTAGGTCGAAGAGGTAAAGAAACACAGCCACTGTTTGGCCTTCAGCTCGGCAGGACCTCAGAGTCAGATCTATTACATCAGCTTTGACAACTTTACAGAACATCTGCGATGGCATCGGCAAGCTGCGAAGGTGTGTACTGCCTTTAGCTCTACCAAAGGGCTTCCCAACTAGATGGGAAACAATATTTGTTCTCCTTTTGCAAGTTGTCATTCTATGTATGAAATAGAAGTTGAATACCAAAAATACCTAAAATAAGTCAACCATTGTAACTGCTAGTCATTAATTGGACTAGTCTGTTGTTTAATTTACACAGGGAAGCGTAGTGAGTAGTGAGATTCAATGCATTCAGTGAACCCCAATAAATCTTTCAAAAAGACATCTCGCATAATCTCTGGTGCATTTTTTCAAGCATGTTACACACATGGTTCAACCTTTTAATGTACAAATGAACTCACGTCAGTACAGGACAGCACTGGTTTCTTTTGGCATACGTTTCATTTCACGTTATGCACCAGCTCTCGTTAGCGGATCATTTAACGTTGCGTATAAAAAGGAAGTTGCGCCTCAAGTTTGTTGTGTTTTTTGCAGATCATTCTAGTTGCTTTTTAAATAGCCAACAGAATTCCTGCTACCCTATTTGTCGACAATTTCATCATTTTCTATGACAACTTCAGGTTATTTTCACTTTGGTTACCGCTTCCAGTCATGGTATTCCTCCTCATGTAAAGTGGTGAATGAAATGGACTTGGAATTTTGATGCTAAAAGCTGCACGTTGGCAGGCTGTTGCAGAGTTTATTTTTGTGGCTGTTAGATTAACCCATATTGAGTAATAATGTCAAGAGCTTATCATCTTTGTCGACATAATTTAAATATGATATTGTTTATCGGCCCAGCCCTAGTCCCTACCCCCAGTCCATGTAGACTAGCAGGTTTTCATACTCGTGTCAACTAGCTGCCTGAACAGCATCTGTAGGTGTCATCTGTGGTACAATCATGGTATCAGAGGATAATATTGCGCTACTTTGATACGCTGATGACACTGTCATTTCTCTACTGCCCGGCCTTCCAATCAATCCAGTCAAGCTCCTGCAAATGATCCAGAATGCAGCAGCACGTCTGGTCTTTAATCAGCCTATAAGAACCCAGGAAACACCCATCATGATCGCAGTTCATTGGCTGCCAGTTACTGCACGCATTCAGTTCAAATCGCTGACACTGGCCTTCAGAACGTTAACAGAAAAAACACCTCTTTACCTTAACTCACCACTGCAGGTCTACATCCCCGCCTGTTATCTTCGGTCTGCATATGAGTTGCGTATGGTTGTTCCATCACAACGAGGCACCAAATTGGTTGCAAAAATCTTCACTCATTTGGTTCCTCTTGGTGAAATGAAGCATCAGATATATGAATAAACGTAAATGTAACCGTAGTATTTATCCAGCTTGATACAATTGTCCAAAACCATGTTGATCTTTAGTAATATGTGGTACATTTTTGTTTTTACTATCCATCTGATTAAATATGTTTGTGTCATTGGCTCAGTACAGTGTTAATGTCAAACTGTTTGGATGGAAATGTGAGTGATTCCACTGTGTGTTTTGTGTGTAATGGTGGGATTCTACATCAACCTACTGAGATTTGATCTGCTTTCTTAGGAAGTAGCTTCCTGTGTAGACAGCCCAAACCGTTTGTGTTAAATATTACAGTGAGTGACTGCTGACCTTCTCTCAGTAGGTTGAACATTGCCCATTGTTTTGTGTTTTTTTTAACCATACCATGATGTGTGACTATTTTAAATTCAGTCGTGCTGCAAATGGTTTGTGGAAAATGAGAATAAGCGTATTTTACATTGTCTTTCTTTTTTAAATGTCTTAACTTGAAAATTGTAATTATTACTGAGGGTAGTTTGCGCTGAAAACTCCACGGCTTTCAGAACATGTAAGGCGTGCCAAAGCCCTAGTTGGGAGTCCTACTTTGAGCATACTTTACTATGAAGGCACCGTCCTAAAAAAGCGCAAGTAGGCCAAACCTGGCCAGCCTATTTTATACAGTCTTTCCCAGAGACAACCTTGTGCTGTGAGAGCAACGCGGCCCACCGGGACCCTCAGATTAGAACAACCAGAGAGGAGGGAGGAAAGACATTTCAGCCCACAGCGTATTTCAGACTGCTGTTTTATATGTAGCATTTTTGACGAAATAGTGCTGGGTGGTAAATCGACTGGAACCCTTCACACTAAAGTGTTGACATGCTTGCTAGTCATGCTCCTAGGTTGTGCATACTGTAATAATCAATCACACTTAACGTTCTCAGGCCCAGGCCACATCTGAAGACAAGGGCAGCATCCCAACAGATCTGAGTACTGAAAAACACCTTCAACTTAATTAATGTCTCTCTCTCTCTCTCTCTCTCTGTCTGTCTGTCAGATGGTGTCGCAACGGATAAGTTCGGTGGATCTGTCTTGCTGTAGTCTGGAGAAACTGCCGCCAAACCTTTTGTACAGTCAAGATCTGACACATCTCAACCTAAAACACAACTTCCTTCCTGCTGACCAAACACTACTGCAGCTCCAGAGGTCAGCTTGCGTGTTTGTGTGTTTCACACCTACCACACATCCTACAGGGACCGGATGTATAAACCTATGCGCACAAATTAGGATTTATAAACAAACTGAGCATAAATATGTGCACACCCTACAGACACGCAGTGTTTGACCCCGTGTCCTTTAAATCCAGGTAGTTATGTAAGTTGAGCCTTGGATCAATCGTAGTTTTTCATCATTACTGTTACTATAACACCCAACCCTACTGGAACATTTTAGAAAGCAACATTATATCAGACATCCTACTCTCTAGATATCAACATAAACCCATATGTTCCCAATTACATTAGCCAATCATACACATCCGAGCATTTGTAGATTTGCTGCATTCAACATTACAGTAAGTAGGATACATCGCAGAAATAGCAAAAATAACTGAAAGTAACTTTTCCTCATGGGGTCCCACCTCTTCTATTTTTGCCCGGTCTTCACTTTCACTTTTGGTTCCTCTTTCCTCCTGCAGGTTTTCACGCTTAAGGAGTCTCAATCTCTCGAATAACCAGTTGGGAAGTTTCCCTCTGCACATCTGCTCTATCAGCACGCTGACGGAGGTCAATCTCAGCTGTAACCACCTGACCTCCATCCATCCCGATGTGGGCAACATGACCAAGTGAGTGTCAGCACATCACTGCAGCTAAAGATGTTTTAGTAACCCTTTACTTAATGCATATATGTATAATGCATTATAAAAGTTGTTTAAATGTATCAATTATGCCTTGTTATGCACCTTATTATGCATAGTAATGTCTCATGAATAGTTGTAACTACAGTTGATACATTAATACACTTCATTGTTATTCTTTGCATTATTATTTTTATTATAATTCTTTAAAACAGCATTAAATGTATTGCAACACACATAACGAACAATTATAATGCATCATGCCCTTTAATAAACCTTTATAATGCATTATACACAAAGGCTTTAAGTAAGTGTTCCCAATATTTTTAACCTGCTTGAAGTAGTGTAATTTCTTCAACAATCAGTAGTTGTCCGGGCCGGATTTGTAAATATCAATTGGCCTGATGTGATTGGCTTGTTTTACTGACGTAAGAAAACTATTTTTGTGCATCTCCTACCATTTCACGTTTCATAAATCTTAACTAGCTGTTTAAATGGGAAATTTTTCCAGAAACTAGTCGAGACCAGCACCAGCAGCTCTTTTATACTGGCTGACCTTTAGTGAACGACGACAACGAGGTCAAGGCTTTATTAAGTTATTTTGCAGAGGATGGAATCAAACAGGAATTGGAAACGAATGACCCGTAATGAAAATGTATACTTAAAAAAGCTGGGCATTGGAGCACAAACAAATTACGAGAGTCCGATGCTTTATGTGATATCATTGTTGTTCGACATTCCCGCCCCCTCCTGGACTGGGAGGAGCCATCACATGCAGTTCTGCTTCACTGGACTGATTTGTTTAATCTTCACGGTACTTTAGACCGCTATGGAAACACAGACATCAACAGGGCTGGGGAGAAAAATATTCCTGCGAAAAAAAACTTCTTGGACAAATTGGTCCAGGTATTTTCGGTGGCAATGTGCGGTTATATTGCTTTATATTACTCTAATGACAACTGACCAGGGTTATTAAGTACTTGAGTACTGTACTCGATTACCATACTTATATATCGAGTGAATGTTTTCTACTCAAATACGATCTTAACCGAGTACTTTTATGTTTGCTTTGACATTTTCAAAGACAAAAATAGGGCTGAAGTTGTTTGTGCTCCTTACGCTTAAAAAGTATATATATTTCCAAAGTTTTGAAGATCATCATCTTCCTTTTCACATTACTACAGTCAAACTATTTGAATTGTGCGAATTTGTCACAGACACTTAAACAATCCCACTTAAAATAATCACTTGCGATCGCATGCACCGGTCTAATCCATTGTATGCACAGTTACATTTCTTTATATTGCCCTTAAATGGATGTTTCCTGCCTAAATAGTGCACTTATTACAAAATCACTTTTTGCCAAGATTATTCACACTATTCAAGGTAACATGAGGGGTTTTCCCAGAGAACCATTACGTAAAGGATGTTGTAATGATACCAAGACCTCTTACATGTCAAAAGATCCAAGGAAATGTATAACTTGAGGTACTAGTGTTAAAGTGTCTTCTCCCTGTGTGTGTCAGTCTACAGACGTTTGTATTGGACGGGAATCTGCTGTCGTGTCTTCCGGCTGAGCTGGGCTCTCTGCAGAGACTGGCATATCTGGGTCTGTCCTTTAATGAGTTCACACAGGTGCCATCGGTACTGGAGCGCCTTCCTGCCGTCGAGAGACTCTGTATGGCAGGAAATAAACTGACGGTGCTGACGCTACAGACGTTCCGCCTGCTGACGCTAAAACACGTCGATCTCCGGTGAGCAGAGAAAACGCCTTCGTAATCTGATCAAAGAACTGAAATTTGTCAAAACAACTTGCTTGTACAAATACAGTTTTGCAGGTTAAGAAAAGCATGTTGTTGGATGTTCAAGATTTATTATCAGATCATACATTCAACATTGATGAAATTCGAGATATATTCATGTCTGAAAACGGGTCATAAATCCGCTTCGACATGTAGGACAAAATCAAGATTGAAGGATTTTTGTGTGTGACGTTGAAGTGTTGCTGTCCAGTACAGTTTGATGTCAGATTGTGATGTTTCATGCATCTTTTTGTCTCCTCAGTCTGAATCACATCTCCAGCGTGATTCCCGATGAGCCGGAGTTTCTGCGTCACGTGACACAGTTGGACGTGCGCGATAACCGTCTGAGTGAGCTGGATGCATCCCTGTTCCCTCGTCTGGAGGTTCTGCACTGTCAGAGGAATCGCATTGCACATTTGCGTCTGCGCGGCTGCATGCTCAAAGCGCTCTACGCCTCCAACAACGGTACCGCGTACACCATTATTTCTCACATTATCCTTCAATGTTGACAGGGTTGGCTGATATTTGATTTGATTTTTTTCGCAGAGCTGGAAGTGTTAGACGTAAGTCCTATGGCTTCCAACCTCACGTACATGGACATCTCCAGGTGGGTTTGAGTTCTCTCGTGCTTACATTTTCTCAAAAAGCAAAGTACAACCTTTATCTGTTTTACAAAGTGTGTATTGACGTCAACCCTGGACAGTTGTTGGCTGTTTTTTGCTTCACTGTCCTCTCAACTCACAATTAACACAATATAGGAAAAAGAAAATATAGTCAAATTCTTTAAATGTGTTTTAAATTAGGAACTCTGAAATGATTGAAGCTGTATGTAAGTACAGGTCAAAAGGTCATGAGAAACTTTCCACAGTACCTATATGACCCTGGACCACAAACCAGACATAAGGGTCAATTTTGTGAAATTAAGATTTATAACTTAGCTGAAAGCTAGATACCAAATTTGAGTGGGTTATTCTCAAAAAACAAGTTTGCAGCGAGTGAAGTTAGTTTCTGACCAGTTTTGTTCGCGATTTTTGATGCATCCACTCACAAAATGGACAGCCCTACTGAAAACACGTCTTTTCATGGTTATAACAAAGTATATGCAACACTTCTTTGCCATCCATGCAGTGTTTAAAGAGTATAGTCACTGCCGCAGATACTGTACATCATGTTGTGAGTGATGAATGATGTGATGCTTTCTGTCGTCAAAGGAACTGCATGAAGTCTCTTCCTGATTGGTTGAGTGAAAGCAAGAAGCTCGAAGTTCTAGACGTCAGCCACAACCACATCACTGAACTTCCCTCATGGTGAGTGTCTGCTGACATTCTCTGGTAATACGACAGCATTATGTATGTATGATGAATTGCTGACAGCCACAGCTTTTTTTGTTGAAATATTTTTGAAAGAAGACCTTTTACAGTCTTCATAACGACAGTGGAGTTTTTTAGATTATACACTTGTCCTTGGAGATTCATAAAAGTCCAAAAAGCAGATCTGTACAGCAGATCCCATCATGTATAGCGTGATACACATGTTTCTGTGATTTTCTAACACTGCACCTCAGACACTTAAAATGTTTTTATTAGTAAGTAAATGTTTTACTTTTTGTAAACAGGATTTTTAGGAAAAAATAACAATCCACAGTACCTGTGCAACTTGCCACTTATTTGTTCACTGCTAAAAATGACATTCTTACTAAGTGTCTTTTCTATACATTCTTAAATCAAAATACAATTACTTGACAAGAAAAGTGAATTAAGATATTTGGTCTTATAGAAATAAGTACGTTTATGGTAAAAACAAGCAAAAAATCTGTTCTTCGGGGAGAAAAATAAACTTGAAAAAGTTCAAACAAAATTCAAGTTTATTTTTCGCGAGCCATGCTGCTTTATCCACTTTTTCAATGCGTCTGAGATCCTGCGTTCTCCTGGCGTCTGCCGTTGCTAAGCAAACATATGCCACGCTTGCCACGAAGACGAGCAACAAATGATATATGGATTATATGCACTGAAGTTTTTTTTTTACTTTTAAAATAACAAACTTGCACGTGCAAAACACATGAAATGTGAACCACCCCCTAAGCCGCTGGCTGTACCTTGTGATTTTGTTGGAGGAGCGCTCTGAGCTCCTGAAGTTGACAAAAAAATCAACTCTGAACAGAATTGCGCTTGATGTCATGTGCGTTTTATTTTCCGATCTAATGAATGAAGAGGTGGCACTTCCATTAAGGGGATTGGTGACGGAACTTTACAGTTGCTTGAAACAAAGCCACTAGATGGAAAGCCTACAACCTTTAGGCAAAAAGCGTAAAGGCTAATGCTAATTCCAGATTTCAGATGCATTTTTTTTTAATGAATTTCAATGTGTTTTGTTAGCCGTCACTGTTTCTCCAATTGGAAGAATTACAGACCCTCCATCTTCCTATAATAAGACGATCTCTGGCTTGAAACATCCGAGATTGTGATGATGGAGGAGAAACTCGTGATGGCTGTCGCGGGTTAAGCGAGAAAGGTCAGAGCAAGCGCCCTCTGCTTCTGATAATGTGACAGTTAACAGCAACTAAAAAACTGTGGTTGCCTAGCAACATAAAAAAATCAACCAGAAAGGCAGCACTGTGCGCCTGGCGTTTTCGAACATCCGCCGCTTACTGTACATTCAAACCATACATTTTGTTTTGTCTGTATTTGTGTTCCCTAGGGATTGAACCAATGATCTTTGCATTGCTTATTCAATGATTCAGAGTGTTTCTGTGGCTTGAATCATTGCTTACATAAGCAATACAAGATAAAGATACTATTTCAAAGAAAGATATACAGTAAGTAGCTAAATTTCTCTCTCTCTCTCAGGTTGTTCTGCAGTGGCAGTTTGAGGAAAATCCTGGCGGGTCATAATCAATTGAAGCGTTTGCCGGAGAGAATGGAGCGCCCTCTGGTGGAGGTGCTGGACGTGCAACACAATCAACTGATCGAGCTGCCCTGTAATCTCTTTCTCAAATCAGAGAGGTAGACACCAGTTATCATATGTCATCAAGTGCTTAGTAGTCCAACTTCAATGGCATTTTACTATTTAAGATTCTTATGATCTTAAAGCTTCTAGGCATTTTACTATTTCGTTCTATTATTTTCCAATTATTTGTTACGGTCCTGTGTGTGAGATGCTTATACATATAATAAAAATGTAATATAATGCATTTGTTTTGTAATCCAACAAAATTGTATTGAAGTACAAAAGACACTTAGGTTATATTTGTTTACTAAAATGAAAACTTTGAAAACGTGGCTGTTTGTTGCCTAACAATATTGGCAAACTTCAGCCAATGCCTCAGAAATAAACTGATAAGTTTAAGGCACCAACATAATAGTAACAAACTAAAACTTAAATCATAAATTTATGAATATTAATAGATTAAATTAATTTTTGTAGCAACATAAAAAAGTATATAACAAAATGCTACAAATGGAACTAAAATGAACATAAAAATCTCAAAATAAAAGTGAATTTAAAATGGTTATAACTCTGGTTCACATTCTCGTAAATAATCTACCTAGATATAAGACAAACAATATTAACAGGAAAATAACCTTGTTTCATTAGTCTGGTTCTGCGTCATTTACAGCGATTTACAGATTTTCAATACCATTTTATGACTTCAGTTTAAGGTGCCTGAATGCATCGGCCAATGAGCTGGAGAATCTCCCTCCGTCCAGCCTATCGGAGGAGAGCAACAGTATCTTACAAGAGCTGTATCTGACCAATAACCACCTGACGGACAAGTGTGTGCCTCAACTGACCGGTCACACGCACCTGAGGATACTGCATATGGCCTACAATCACCTACAGACCTTTCCAGCCAGGTGAACACAAACACGTTTAAGCCTTTACTGTATCAATATAAAACTAATGCTGCCGACTATCCCAGCGGTAACAAATTACACAATCAGTGATATCCAAAAACTCATTTTGGACGCCTTGATTTGTGTATATTTGTGCAGTAAAATGGCCAAACTGGAGGAGCTGGAGGAGGTGGACCTGAGCGGGAACAGACTGAAGGCCGTACCCACCACCATCCTGAACTGCAAACGCATGCACACGCTGGGGGCTCACTCCAACTGCATCGAGGTCTTTCCTGAGGTCATGCAGCTGATGGAGATGAAGGTCAGAAGCAGCACACGCTCATATTGACAGTTTAGTTTTAACTGTATCTTAAGTGTCTAAATGTCGGTTGTGTTTCTGTGTGTAGTGTGTGGATCTGAGCTGCAATGAGTTGAGTGAGATTACTTTGCCTGAAAATCTGCCTCCTAAACTTCAAGAGCTGGACCTAACGGGCAACCCGCGCCTGAATCTGGATCACAAGAGCCTTGAACAACTTAAGTAAGTGTTTCATACGTATTTGTGCACAGGCTCCAAAAACACTTTTGCCAGTCAGAAATGAATCAAGTGTCTATTTATTTTCTATTAAAGTCGGCGTGAAACAGATGTAGCGATTGTTTTCTCTTCCGTATTGTGACGTATATCCAAGTGAAACAACTTCTGAAATGAGAAAAAATGTAGCGCGGGACTTGATTTCGTTCATCGAGTACTGATTTTGATCGTTAAAACAAAATGTCAGATGTGTAATCCAGTTTGCAATCTGTCGTCAATCGAGCCCCGCTCTCGCACCATTCCTCGTGAATATCATTATCCAAACAGATATAATCCCCTTTTTTCTGCCATTGTAGGGAAACTAAATACTATGGGAGTAAATGAGGCAGGAGATCTATTTGGTGACTGACGTTCTACCAAATATCTTCCTTTGTGTTTAGCAGAACAATCAATTTGTATGGATTTGAAAAAGGAAATGATGACAGAATGTTGATTTTTGGGTGAACTATCCCTATAAGGACTGCCAATAAATTCCAAATAAAGTGCATTACAGTTTTTTTTGTAAAACTAGAAATTCATGGGTAACAACAGTTTCCTATTAATATAATTATATTTTAACATTAGAAATACTGCTGTGACTAAAGGGTTTACGCATACTGGTGGATTACAGAACAATTTAAAAGTGTTTTCTTAATCATTTGAAATTCAGTTGGCTTGCTTACCGCGAGACTGCATTTATTTATTTATTCATTTATTTACTAATTAGATATTATTTATTAGAATGATCTTGCTCGTTCTATAAACACAATCCACTGTGCTGTGTTTTACCTTTTCTGTTCTTCCTGTTTGCCCCTGTAAAGCTGCTTTGGAACAATGCAATGTTTGAATGACTGCAAATATTATTTATTTGGCACGACGAAAATCCTTGTTTGTCATTGACCCATATTAAGTTTTGTCACTGTGACAGTAGTTTGGTTGTTCCTTGCATCTAAAAGAGCACAGGTCACAGCGCCACTGACACAAGGCAGACTCCATTAACCAAAATTCATTTGAGATTCATTTCTAAAGTTTTTAACAATTTTGTTGCTTTACATAAACACAGTAGTAACTGACGTAAAGGGACTTGAATTTGACTTAAATGCCATATATCGACTGTGCGACTTGTTGGCTATGTGACTAATTTTGAACTTCTAAATATTTCCACCAATAGTAACATCCGCTGTTTCCGAATCGACCCGCCTTCCTCAACATTCTCAGCCAATGAGACGGCAGGAGGACCAGCCGTCTGGAGTCATGGCTACACTGAAGCGTCAGGCGTCAAAAACAAGTAAGTTGTCCCTTTTCGCAAAAATCCAAAATATCTGATTGAAGTTTGGCAAAGCTAATGAATGACATCCAAAATATAGAACCTTACATTGGGTGGTTATCCAATAAAATTTCTTAAGCACTGTACGTGTATGTACAATATCATTTTGTGTAGTTGTGTGATGAATTACACCTGTGGTTATTGTGTGTATAATTGAGAAGTGTGACGTTTGTTTTGCGCAGGCTGTGTGTGGCAGCACTGTCAGTCAATAGTTTCTGTGGGAGCAGAGAAGCTCTGTACGGCGTGTTTGATGGTGACAGAAATGTGGAGGTGCCGTATTTACTCCAGTGCACGATGAACGACATACTGGCCGAGGAACTACACAGAACCAAGAGTGAAGAAGACTATATGACAAACACCTTCCTGGTCATGCAGAGGTGAGAAAAACTAAAGTCACCTATAGAGAAAACTGTCCACCAGAGGCCAGCACATATCAGACTTTTCATGGCCTTGTCTGAACAAAGCAGCTCAAAAGATGCAATGAATAATCATTGTAATGCCTTATTGAGGATCAGAATAATGTCTTAGTCATGGGTGATTTATTTTAAAATGATATCATTTAGCATTTCTGTCTGATGCACCCTGAGTGATTTATGCACCAACTGTGAGGTCTACAATATTAAATATACCACAAAATAAGCTGTATTGGAAAGAAATAAGTTTGAAGAAATCCTACCTTTCTTAGAAATGTCATCCTTTCGTTTCTCTGGTACAGGAAGTTAGGCACTGCAGGGCAGAAACTGGGTGGTTCAGCAGCTCTCTGCCACATCCGTCACGACCCTACAGACCCTACGGGATGCTTCACTCTCACCGCTGCTAATGTGGGCAAGTGTCAAGCGGTGCTGTGCCGTGATGGCAAGGCACTTCCACTGTCACTGCTACACAACATCAGTATCAAAGAGGAATACGATCGCGTGCGCCAGCATAAAGCCATCATTACAGAGGTAACAGAGGGTTACATTAAAACTTTGTGTTACCCATTGTGCATGATTTATCGGCACACATGATTCTTAAGAAAAAGGTTTGATACATTTTTTATCAGAATTGAACAGCAAATTATTTACTCTGCACTTTGGCATTGTTTCAGGTGGCAGTTCAGTTGTTCTAAAACTTTCTTAACGCAGAAATTCCATTAAAAAAAATTGAGGGGATAAATGATAGATTTAAAAAAAAAAAAAAGAGTAATTATTAGGATATATGAAGATGTTCTTGGACAGTGAACTTAACTTCTTCACGTCTCGTTTCTCAGTGTGAAGAGGCTTTCAGTAAATAAATATGACAATATGCAATAAATCAGGAATTTGACGAAATTTCTTTGTTGGTACAGGACAACAAAGTGAATGGCGTAACAGACTCCACACGCATCATGGGCTATTCGTTCCTCTTCCCAGCTGTACTGCCTCTGCCGTACGTCAACACGCTTCCATTAACGCCCAGAGATGAGTTCTTCATCCTGGGCAGCAGAGGTCTGTTCGAGGTCATGGACCCCAGCGAGGCCGTGGAGGCCGTACGCAAAGTCCCGGATGCCCTGGCAGCCGCCAAGAAGTTGTGCACGTTAGCACAAGCGTACGGTTGCACGGACAGCCTCAGCGCTGTGGTGGTTCAGCTCAGCGTCGCTGAAGATTGCTGCTGCTGCTCCGCGTCCTCCGAGCCGTCTTCTGGAAGCATCCATCCGCCGCAACAACCCCCTCCCAGCCCCGGTCCAGGCCTGTACCCGCCCTCCTCGGTCAGCGTGCCTCCTTCCTCGTGCAGCGAGATCAGTTCCGAGGTCAGCGCCTCTGAGATGAGCTCCGAAGTGGGATCCACCGCATCCTCGGACGAGCCCCCAAATCTGCTCCAGGAGGCTCACCCTTATCCGCAAACGCACCTGCCGCAGAACCCGCGCTTACCCTGCTGCGCGCTTCACCTCACCCCCAACATCAATGGCGCCTTCCAGAGGCAGCTCTCCAGTGCCACGTTTTCTAGCGCGCTCTCCGACAATGGTCTGGACAGCGAGGATGAGGAACCCATTGCTGGCGTTTTCTCCAACGGCAGTCGAGTGGAGGTAGAAGCAGATGTTCACTGTCTGGGCCACCTGCTGCCTTTTCCACCGGCTCCTCCCAGCACCCCAGAAGCCCCAGAGAAAGATTCAGAGCCTGTAACCGAGGTGGCAGAGAACGACAAGGAAGGCACTTTGAAGCAAGGAGACAAAAGCGTAAACCTTGATGGAACTGAGATGTGGACCAAGACCTTAGGGAAGCGGAGAGGAAATGGCTCTGTTGCACCGCAGGAAAGGAGCCACAACCTGATTGAGGTGGCAGCCGAGGCTCCTTCAAAGAAAGTCGGGGGATATTTTACAGCCCCCGCTCAACCAGACCCTGACGACCAGTTCATCATCCCTCCAGAGCTGGAAGAGGAGGTCAAGGAAATCATGAAGCAACATCAGCAGGACCAAGAGAGTGCGGCCAAAAGCGAGCGACCTGCGGAATACTACGACACACCGCTTTGAGACCACGCTCACTGAATGTCTGCCAGGCATTGAAATGACCACTTAAAATGAAACGGCCCCCCCGAAAGTTATGCTATTATGTAATCGCATCTGAACCTGCATGGTTTTATTTCTCCTGTGGAACACAAAAGCTCTCGTACATACAACAGTTTACAGTAACCACACCTGTCGATCTCCAAAAAGATAGAAAACACCAAAAATAGTATCCGAATCTTTTAACTCGATAGCTTTGTACGAGAAACAAACTGAATTTCATCGATTGCACCTCTCCCGCAAATGGTATGCAAATCCAGTTGAACACATCTACAGCTATAGTGCGCGTCCAGTTTTCATCCAGTTTGCAGCTTGACTGATGTGGTTGCTTTGAACAGTTAAAACGGTTTCTTCTGCATATTACAGAAAGATAATAACCATCGGGTTCGGAAAGTATTTCACGAGATAACACTCAACACCGGGCAGTATTTGCTGTTTGCTGAGGTCGTTCCGAAAGAGAAATATTCAGCTGTCATCATAACATGTCAGACCCGTGACCCCTCTGAACAGTCATGAGACCAGGTCAAGCGGACTGAAGCGATCCCTTTAAGAGACCACACGGAGTGACCTGTGCTCTAGCGTGCTTCACCCGCGTTTTAAGAGCCGTTCACTACTGATTACTGACTGTTTATCTTTTATTTACTTTAAACAGATACCTGTGTAATTCAACACGACACTAGTATTGCAATGTTAAATGTCGTTACCAACGACAAAACGTTTTTTAGTTACCATATCTTTTGATGTGAGAAAAGCAACAACAGATTTGAAACTGATTTACAAAAAGAAAATTGCGTTGACGTAAATTGTGTTGTATGGTACACACTAGTAATACCGCGCTTAACTGTTGTAGATAGAGCACTTAAAGTAATACTGTATCTCTTCAGTAAATCAAGGCTTCATCAGGCCTATATAAACTAGAAATTTAGTGGAAATTTGAACGACTAACTCCTAGGAGTTGCTTACTCTTTTATAGTGACTTGGTCACTTTTTACTAATCTTCTCTGCGAGAAATGATTTCTTTTTTCTTTTTTTTTCTCTCTCTTTCCAATGATTGTAAATAAGAAAACTATTGTATACCAATGCTTTTTAAGGGAACTGTGTGTCTACAACAAGATGACCCTTTATGCACACATGCCAATGTGTTCAGAAATGAACAGTGCTCACTGTCTCACACACAAACACACATACACACACACCGCTCATATGCCTCCTCACACCAGCATGACTGTGTCAAGTCCTGTAATGCAAACCAGTTTATCTGTAAGAAATTCTACTCCAATCACACAAAAAGTTCCTGGTTTTGTTATAATAAATTTTAAATTTATGACTATAAAATTGAACGTGTGGTGCTTTCTTTATGAGTGTTTGCAGGAGCTAAAAACGTCAATTCTGTCAAAGATCTACTAAAGGTTGGACAAATAGTTCCTAACACCAATCAGTGTTTCATAGCATACTGTATTTGCTTATTTTTCTCAATGTACCCGATCACAAAAACAAAAGAAGTGGTGTCCTGTGCAAATGTAAGTAATGATCTAATGTGCGGAGTGACATTGACCTGACAAATGTGTTTATATACGATAAATTACTCAAATTTAAATGATTTGCTCTTTCACTCGCACTTTACCCACCTTATATTTTAAATATACATATTATTAATAATATTTTTTTGATTTGTTTGTATTATATATAATATATATTATATCAAGTGCCAGGTTATCTGAATTGAGTTCCTGCAGAAATCGCAAAAAGTTGATTCTTGGATGCTACAAATTCTTTTAAAGTCACTTTATTCAAGCTCTAGTTTCGGAAGACATGAGGAAAGAACATATAAACATAACTGAAAAAACTGTTAATTTCATATACAGTTACTCACTGACATTTCTGGTACACCACTGACCAAAATCAATCTTGAAAAAAATGATGACAGAATTTTCTTTTATGGGTTGAGTATCCCTTTAAATGTATCTATTCATATAGTAAGTATTATTTCTTGCTGACTATTTTCAAGGCTCAATGTTTAAAAATACAATTTAGGATACTTTTCAGATGTTTCTGTGGGGTTTAAGGGGCGCTACTGTACATACTGCTTGTTGCCCCGTAAACAAAACCAGTTTTATTTTATTAATACAAAGGTGTCGCTTCATAGACATTATCTACAAAGCAAAATATCAGGCCTTAAATGTGTGCAAATTTTCCAGGGTGATTCCCCCTCTGAGAAGCGTCACTTTTCTCTGGGACTTCTTTTTCACACATACCACACTGACTACTGTCACCGCTAGCATGATGACAAACACAATAATAGATGCTGTTACAGCGGTGATGATGTTATTCTTCACCGAGCTCCTGAACTGACACATGTTACCATAGTACCACCAGTCCTGACCCACCGCGCACCTGCACAGAGACACATCACCACAGTCAATGAAGTATGATACACACCGCTGGGATTTCAATGAGGTTACCCTGAAATATCGATATGGTATGTCGTAATTAATCCAGTGCCAGTATCCAGTAACAGTTGAACATTTTGGCCCAAAAGCCAGAATGGTTACAAACTCTCTTTCTGCCTCTGTAAGTATAATTCATTGGCCAAACAGGAAAACACAAACAGAAGATGAATCGGAAGATGAAAACAGGAGAAATGTAACTGATAACATTATTTAACATTTTCTCCAAAATTTCTGTAGCCAAGATTCCCATGTTTAGAACTTTTTGAAACCACTGTTTATATATCATATAAAACATTCTTACAAGAAGGCTCAATAGACCATCTCAGAGAAGGAAACAATAACATTGTTTATGTACTACCCCAACGCTGCACATTTTGATACACTCTTCTGAGGTCTTGAAGACTTTACCGATGAGTTGAAACCGGTGTGTTTGACTAGAGAGATGTGGAAAATGTGCAGTGCTGGGGGTACTCCAGGACCAGCATTGGGAAACACAGACATTTGCCAAGTTACACTTGGGGCTTTTCCATTGTGAGAATGTCCGGGGGACTTCGTATACAAAGACGGGTATGGTAAAATAAAGTTTTATCATTAGCATCCTACTTTATAAGTCAACCTCAACATGGTGACGCGGTGGTTTCAGTGTTATAACATGAGCAATCCAGTTCATCATAGATCAGTGTTCATGTAACCTACGGTACGACATGTACATACTTTCTTTATAGAAACTTAGACAGTGGACCAGCAGGGATTTAGTTGTTTTGTGATGGGCTCCACTTGTTTTTGAAAGGGATTTGGTGCCTCGCTTTTGTAGGACAGTTTAAAATGATCTTGGTTTTGTTCATGGCTTGAATTAGTGAATGGGCAATACACTTCCAGAAACGGTTAACTGAAAAGTTTTGTGCTCTACGAGACAATACTCCCTAAAGGAACACAAAACAATACAGCCAGCATCTGTCACGGGTTTACCTGCACACAGCGCCTCCGGCATCGTCTGCCACACACACGCCATCATTTTCACATTGTAGAGACACACACGGGTCATAAGGGCCAGGGGTTGTGGTGGTGGATGAGCTGTTGTTAGAGTTTGTTGGACTCAGTGTTTCAGTGGGAGTTGAGTTAGCTGGAGATGTTGTTGTGGAGGGCCAAGGCTGCGAAACAACCAGATGGGAGATATCTGCAAGAAAATGGTTTAGTTTAAAACTGCCGTCAAACATACAGTTAAAGATTGTAAAACATACAAATATTTTCTGTACTTTTAAGTAGTTTATTTTCTACAACTCTTAGTTGTGTGAACTTATTTCATTTGTGTCCACTGAAAACTAGTTATTGGTTTAAATTTATATTAAGATATAAATATAATATACTATTTACTTGTTTTGATATTTTACAAAGTTTATACTATCGTACAAAGTTTACACCCTTTTACAATACAATTAATTGCAATGCAGCGGTCACACTTGAATTTGCGCGTGCGAATTTCGTTCGGACGGTGCTGCGAAAATGGGCGGGAACAATCAGTCACTACAGTTGATCAAGTACATACACGTACAGATAACTTCAAAATACACTTTCACTTTTTAAAATGCCGCTTCTCTTTTCATTTGGTTTTTGTAATCTTTTAAAGTTATGTTGTACAAAACGGGATTCCTCCATTTGGGATTTTCTTTGTACCGTCTCACGTACTCACGTGACGTAAATTCGTAGGTCAGATTCACCAAGCGTGACCTTTGCTATGCAGCGAAATATTTCCGCACGGGCTTGCATTCTGGTCTGTCGCATTTGCATGCATTTGAATTGAAGTCAATGGAGAGAAAATTCAAGTCTGACCGCGGCTTAATATTGTGTTAAATTGTTTATGAAAGGTATGCACTGTATATGTGTAGTGTTTTTCACAGTTAACCAACTATCATGTTCATTTAACAATAAATAGCATTTTTAAAGGTAAGAAACAAGAAAAGAGCAACAGAAACACAACATCTACATCTTTCAAGATCTCATGATTAAACAACTCCACAAACATCATTACCATTCCACTTATAACAAACCACTTTTACTTCAGTTTTTGTCAGACATCTACAAAAGTTCTTGTAGACAACTTACACAGGTTGATGTTTTTTGTTGAGTCACCATTATGGTGATCATTGTTTGCTAAAGTGGGGCTCTTGACCTTTTTTTTGTTAGTTTTGGTTTTCTTTAACCTTTAACTATTGTGTGAATATATTTCAATGGAAGAGGCTAAGAGAAAATATCATGGTAAGTTAGGTTTTGATGACGGGAATCATCTACTGTGCTGTTTTCAATCATAGCTAATATACTGATCAAAATGGTTTTCTTCTGATGGGTTATACTGGGTCATGACTCTTAAACTGAGAAAGGTATCCTAAAAGATTTTTAAACATCATGCAAACTGAACTAGGCAAGAATTAAAACACACAGAGACATCAACATTAATCTCAGCCGTGGTGATGATCAAATGAAATGCTTCATGCCACGATGCATTGCAGTATGAAGCGTTTCATTTGATGGTTACCACTGTTGAGATGAGCAAGCTGATCCTTGATGTTTATCTGTGAAAAGTCAGCAGCTGTTGAAGCACAAAATTAGATTATGATGCTGCATGTCCCTTTAGTCACTGTACATGTGGGTTCTTAAGGAAACAGACTGCGTGAACATTTTAATCTAAACTGATTCATTGCATGTACTGCTCAGTATGAACTGTAACCTTCTGGAAGATGGCAACAAAATATTCCATTCCATTCTCTACCGCTTATCCGAACTACCTCGGGTCACGGGGAGCCTGCGCCTATCTCAGGAGTCATCGGGCATCAAGGCAGGATGCAAGAAAATATAATCATTCAAAATATATTTTATACCCATTTCAGTCAATCTGTTAAATAATGAATGAGTGCTTATAGGACTGGGTATAGTGCTTTTTATTATTTGTACAGGGTTTGATGTTGTGTTTTATTATTTATGTGGTTTTGGTGTGTTTTTGCACTTGCACCTTGAGTCCAAAACAACCTACTCAATTGGGAACAATTCAGTTTATTTTATTTCATTTAAAAGTCCCGTGAACCAGAAATGGCGATCGTCTTCAGTATTCTAAGGTATTTCCGAGTGAAACTGAATAACCAAATGAGAAAACCAGCGGGTGTTTGATTTTGAAATAGAACTGACAGCAGACTGATAGATGGAGAGATTGAGTTAATGTTCTGTTTTGCATTGATTTTGATTTTGCAGATTTTATTGATTCATTTTTCAAAGTGTGTGTTTTCATTTTAATATTAGGAAACAATCTTTCTGTTGGACTCAATTGACTCTGACTCTGCCATGAAGTTTTGAACTGCAAAGTTGTTTACAAGTATTTTACGTATATTTAAGGTAATTTTATAGCACCCCTGCAGCAATAAAATTGCCATTTTTTATAGATCTGACAGATTTTTCTGTAAACCTACAGGTTTTTTTGCTTTCTAACAGTGGTTTGTTTTTTGGTCACTACTATGCTGAAGAGTGGAGTCTGTGTTTAAGTCAAGGTCAAGCAGAGTTATTGATTCTACTCTGCATTTTTCTTTGTTTAAAAGCACTAAACTGGAACCCGCACCTGATGAGAAGAAACACTTAACTGTGTCCTTTGTTAATGAGTTGCAATTATGGCTTTTTTACACATGTAAGTGCATGTTTGAAATTTATATGCAGAAATATATGTATTGGTGGAATGAAATGATTTCAAACACAGCTAAGAATTGTGGGAAAACACTTTGTCATGAAGTTTCAAACAGTTTTAAACTATGAAGTTGTTTACCGATTTTTTCCTTATTTTTAGAGACATTTTCTGGGACCCCTGCTGCCAACGAATTACGCTTTTTTTACGGGATTTTTTTGAAAAGTGTTGTTGTTAGCCACCTGTAGTGGTAAAATTCTGGACTGCTTACTGTCCGGTTAAATGTTTAAACCCTGCAATGATCTATTAAGTGTCAGCATTCTGTCCTTAATAAATGCACTTCGGTATTAAATAAATACTTCCAAATAAAAATTCTGTTGGTCCAAACATTTAACACTTATCCTTTTTGTGAAACGAATCAAGAAAAGAATCAATATTGTGTTTCGTTTCATCGCACTTATATCCTATCAATATATTAACACCAGCAACATTCTATGAACCATCTTGAAGAAAGCAAGCAATACGGGACTGGCACAATCATATTGGGAAACTTCATTTTTTTGGGTAAGCTGTTCCTTTAAGTTACAGTCTGTTTGTATAAAGTTGACACATGGGTTGTTAAAGAGGTCTACATTTCTCAGTGCTCACCCTCCATTGTGAGGAGGAAGATGGCGTCTCCACCTTTGATGAAGTCTCGAGTCAAAGCTCTGGCCTGGGTCAGGAATACAGATGTTCCAGCGCCTGGACCACGAAAGTACTCAGTCCCACTGCCGTCGGTAACTTTCTGACCAACTTTCCGGGGATTGTCCCAGAAAAACATTTCGGACCCTGGACACCAAGAGAAGAAACAGATTTCCTATAACAAACCACCTACTGAATTCATGACATGAGGTGAATCATTTGCACGTAAATGACAAAAAACTGACAACACCTTCCAGAGTCATTGTAGGGTCAGTTGTGACGCTTCTCTGATTGGACATGCGTCTGCGGATGTCTGCATTCTGGTCCATTAACATCATTGTTATCTGCTTCCAGCGAGCGGGCCAAATCAGACTTTCATTGTCCGCTTCATCCCCCGACGTTAAGTGGGCATAGGCTCCTAGTTCCCCCTGGTATCCAGTTGTACCGTTGGGGTACAGGCCCATCTGGAAAGTGTAGCCGTCCTTCGTTTTAAAACGTGGGCTGTAAATGGCAGTGCCCAGTGGGGTGTTCTCCAGGATGCTCTTAAAGTCTGTGATTCTCCAGATATGTTCTGGGCATGTGGTCTCTGAAAGGTTAATGTCATCCAGTGACAGTCCACCTGTGCTCCCAGTTCCTCGAGTTCCCTCGAACACCACACGGAACTTACTGGAAACATTCAGACTCACGTGGTGGAGTTTCCACTGGTCATAGGGAGGAGCTTCAGAAGAAAGACATGAAGTGTCAATATAATCAAAACATTCCTGGATGATGATGATGATTGTTCCAGCATTTTTTATGGGTGCAAAGACCAACTAGACTCTTAAAAATAAAGGTGCTTAAAAGGTTCTTCACAGCAATGCCATAGAAGAACTTTGAGGTTTCTTTGGAAAACCATCTATTTCTTATTTTGTTTTAAATCTGAAGATTTTTAGATTTTAAAGCTTCTTTATGGAACCAAAAGGTTCTTCTATGGCATCAAAGAACCTTTTGAAGCACCTGTGTAGTGTAGAAGAACCATTTTTGGTTCCACAAAGCCTAAGGTTCTTTAAAGAACCATCACTTTCTTACAATTTTATAATCTGAAGAACCCTTTTTGCTAGAGTGTATCAATTATAGTTTACATGCCGGGGACTAGAAGTTAATTTTGAAGAGTGGAACTTCATCAATGTGCTTAATGAAAACCTTTCATTTCCGTCCTAACTCAACACTTATTGTGTTTTTTAAGGTGGCATATTTTTGGGTCATCTAATAATGTAGACGTGATATGATCACCACAAACATTAGTTGTTTCTACAAATCTGCATTGAAAAGTCTGAAGAGCTGTACCATTAATGCTTTCGATGAGATGGAGCGTCCCATTGGGGTTGGCCTTGTCGAACTCTCGTACCCAGATCTTGAGCTGATTGCTGTCATGACCGCTGTTGTAGAGGAAAAACTGCAGGCACTGAAATCCTCGTCTAGGATAAAGAACCCTGCTCTCCAGCAGTGCCTTGTCCCCCGGCAGACCACCCGCTGTGCCAAAGTGCATGAAATAACCCCTTTCTGAAAGGTGACATACATAATAAGACAAAATTAACGTCACAAAAAAAATGATATTTAAAAAAGTATCTGAAAAGACCTGAGCGTGAGTAAAATGTAAAGGAATCTTTTAAAAAAGTAGATGTCATTTTGTGACCATATGTGTTAAGATCGTTTATTCCATTAATGTAATAATTTATTCAATTTTAAAAACCTTCACAGCGACCCAAGTTGGTGTAGTCTGTGTCCGGTCCACCTGAAGCTTTGGAAACACGCTGCCAGTTCGCACTGTTATTATTATCATGGCTTTGGATCATTCCACAGATATTCTCTGACTCAAAATCACACGAGTCCAGGAACGTTGAGGAGCGAGCTGTGAAACAAACATCAGCAATAAAGAGCACAGTTTAAACATACATTATTTCTTATCATGTCGTATCATGTTTACTGTGGTGTACAATTAATAGTCATTCATAATAACTCAATTATAATACATTGTTTTAATTATGTAAGAGGAAATAAACATCTGTAGAAATGCAGTTGTTATGCAATATTATGAACACGTTTAAACTGATTAATGCATTACTGCAATTGAAGAGTCTGTTGAGCTTCAGGATGTCGCTGTCGCTGAACTCCATACGTTGACCAATAACATCACTGAAAGCGGGGATCTTGGTGACTATGGTGGGCTCGGTACCATTCTGAAAAGCTTTCTTGCTGTAATGCATCATTGAACCATAGTCATAGGGCACGTTCAAGGCACTTGATGTGGTGTCATTGTATTTGTTAAAGTTATGTTCCCTGCCTGTGATAAGAAAAAGAAACGTCTGTCAATCCCTGAAAATAACATCCGTGCTTCATGTACCATCTACACTATCTGGTTTTAAATGTTATTTGTTAAAACCGATTTTACATTTGGTAACACCAGCAAAGCTCATTGTTAATGGTCAGATCAGGTAGAAATACATCTTTAGCCTCACGACTCATGATATCATGTATTAAAGCGAAACGCTCAAACACGGTAAACATCATGAACTCTTTAGAATAAAGGTGCTTAAAAGGTTCTTCAAAGCGATGCCATAGAACAACCATTTTTGGTTCCATTAAGAATCACTCAGTCAAAGGTTCTTTAAAGAACCATCTCTTTCTTACCTTTTCATAAAACGAAGAGCCCTTTTTTCATCAAAGAACCTTTTGAAGCACCTTCATTCATCATCAAGAGTGTACAGTATGTAGGAAATGGCAGTACTAAATAAATACGATTGTTAATCGAAATAACAATAATAACTGATCATCTTGTTCACTCATTTACATTCACCTGACTTTTACATGTATTGTGTTGCCTTCTCGAGCATCAGGGAAATAGCTTTTACTAAACAAAAATCCAGAAATATTCTGCCTGTAAACCTATGGGCAGAACTGTATACTTGCCCTCAGATATGTATTCCCAAATGATAGAGACGTAGTCATCACGGTCAGAGCGGGACTGCTCATGCCAAAATCCTAAAGCGTGGAGGAACTCGTGTTCAATCGTAGCGATACGATCACAACCACTGCCAATGGACAGCCTTTGTTTGCCAACTCGCCGGTTCCCCACCGATGAGAAACATCTAGAAACACACACGTCAATAGCATGCAAGCTGCTCATTCCTCAATATTACAGTGTCACATTTGAAACTTCACAGTCAGAAAACGGAAGTACAACTACAGGAATTAAACAATAGCTTATTAGCTCTTTTTGTACCTTGACTACTGTATATGATCATGGATTGAAAAGTATATTGCTTTTCTTACAGTATCTTACTGTTCGATATTACCTCGGTATGTTTTCCACGGTACAGTATTTATTGCAATATTCAAAAAGATGACTTGGAAAGTACCATAAGCATCCCCTTTTCTTAATCCTCTAATAATAACTGCTGCTGAGAGGTATGAGCTATAGCATGAGATGGGTCAAATGACCTAAAAATCCCTTTTATATAAGAAAATAACTGTGACATATGGACCTTGCCAAAGGTAACATCTATTATTTTTTCGAACATTTTCCATGTTAGCATTGGAAGATTCATCGTTTCATACAGTCATGTGACCACGATAATATTGAGGAAATTTTGCTATTGCGATAACACGATATCGATCATATTATTACATCACTGATAATCTATGTATAATTTCTTCTTTCAGGCATGTGCAGTAAACTCAAGACCATTAAAACCAAATCAGTCCAGTGGGCCAAATAAAATTGAGTCTCATAAACAATGGTGCAATAAACAACGGACAATTCACAACACTGGTTCCTATCTACTACTCTTTCATCAAATATTAGTGTTCAGTGTGTGTAGAGAAGCAGCTCACCCATTGCCTTTAAATACGGAAATATAGTTTTCTTCTCCAGTCCACGGTTTGTAGTCGATGCATGATTTGAGGCGATACTGTTCAAAGGCCTTCAGAATGACCCCTTTAGCATTGATCTCTGTATACAGGCCGAAAAACACACTGCTAAGCATCTACTCAGGTATCAGTTCAGTGAATTCGGCATATGCCTTTTGATAACAGTTCGCCTATTCGTGCATTGTCATGAGCTGTATAATGATGTACAGTTTTGGACAAAAATGTTGGCACCTTTGGTAAATATGAGCAAAGAAGGCTGTGGAAATATATATATGAAATGTTGAAATGTTACAGATTTTTGAATAAATGACCATAGGAAGAAAAACAAAGCAGATATATTTTCACAGACTTCTTTCCTCGTGTTTACTAAGGGTGCCAATATTTTGTCCATGACTGTATTTGACGCATACAGTAAGTTTTAATGTACTATATCAGTTATTTATTAAAGAGTTGAGGGGATAATATCAGCCATTAGAATGGGAATGTTTTGCGCTGTGCACAGGATATGCAGTAAACCATTCAGATACTTTAAACCTTTGTTATGAACTATAATTGTTTTTAAAGAAAATGTACCGGTCATTTTGGCTCATTTCAAACGGGTCATTTACACTGCATTATTATTTTCACTTTTGCACACCATATTTCTCTATTTTTGTTGTATCTTTTATCTCCTTGTTTATACTTTACACTGTTTATAGCCTATTGTTTGTATTGATTGTGATGTCAAATCTTTGTTTTCTGAAGAGCTGCTAAACGGTCTTTTGTTGTTTTCTGAACAACAACAATACAGATCGTTTCCTTATTCCCTGTTTCCGTATCCATGTATGTTCTCTCACATTAACCTTTAACACAACACAAAGCAGGGCAATAATTTAAATAGAGGTGAAACAGCTGTAAAGATGAAAACAAAAAATGTCTTCATTTTATTTTGCCCTTTTGCACATTTTTTACAGTCATGTGCGAATCACTGACCCACTGCCAAAAGGCTGTTGTTGATCTGGAGTCAGTTTTATAATGTCTTCATAATATAAAAGACATGTTTTTAGATTCAGTGTTTTTTTTTATTTGTGATTTGTTTTTTCATTTGTTACTTAGCTTACATAGTGACTGAAGAAACTCACCCAAATCATCCTCAAGATAATATGGAATTGTTCTTGGCCACCTGTATTCATCTCCAATGATTGAATTTCTCCCCAGCTTCTAAAACAGAAATAAATTCACATTACATTACATATGTCACTGTAACAATACTTATTCACAATTGTGCTTTTGTAATCATGCAAGGTAAGCTTTTACCTCATCTAAAATAATATCTCCCTCAAAAAGATCAATCCCAGCAGCTGAAAAGATGGGAAAGAGACCATGGTCAATTACATTTTACATGTATGCATGCGTGCAGGCATTTTTATCCCAAGCAACTGTTCAAAAAGTACATCACTGTTTCCTGAGAATCAAACCAATGTGAGTTGCTATTGAGCAACAGGAATTTGAAAGAGCTTCCTACAAACTCCAAATCTTGTTAAAAAACAAATGCGTATTATATAGTAAAGTGTTATTTTAAAAGTCTGGCCTTCGGAAATATGTTCTAGTCCAACCACGTGAACATTATTATTGTATTTTTAAGGGAAGACAAATAACTGTAAGATTCACCTTCATTGACATCAAAGAGATCCACTTTATCTTCATCTACATTATATTCTGCAAAATCAATGCTAATGCAGTTAATCATGTGTTAAAATATTTGGTAATAAGCAATCTTTATAAATAAAGAAACAACAATAAGATGAATTCAGATAGACACATACCAGTCACTTTGTGTGTTGTCTACAAAAAAAGGATGAAAAACAATGCAAAAAGTTAATACAATGGGTGGTGAATTTATTTTTAAAGAGTTTTCTTTGAGATTTCTTTGAAATTCCTAACGTGACTATGAAAAAAGTCATATCCTTTTTTTGTGGAATGAACTGCAGAGCATCTTAATGCTGGAACAACTCCCTTCACTTAATGTTTTAAAAAATATTTTATGGACGAAGTTAAGGGAAACATGTAAATGTTTTATAATTAACTTCTTAATTAACTAATTGTTTGATCCTTCTGCAGTTGTTTTATGTATAACTTTTTGAGCAGCCATTTTGATCAGGAATCCCTGGAAGAAGAGATTTGCATCTCAATGGGACTATCCTGGTAAAATAACAATAAAAATATATATGCAATATGACACATGCAATAAGTTACTAAACTTCTAATAGAACCGGACATATTTCCATTACAACTTAAAAATGGATGGGTAAAATATTTACTCACCTCACATTTACCTTGAGAGCAAAAGAGATATAAGATTTGAAAAAGAAAAAGGCAAGTGTATAGAGTGACTCTGTGCCTCATGTCTGAACCAGCAACAAAACCACCGTGAAATAAACAAGAAATGACAGAGAAGCCTTGATGATGTGCTTTCAGCCCCAGAAAGCGATAATGTTATAAGACGTGTAAAAAAGAAGAAAAGTCCAAGACGAGATCAACCATTGACAGAGCAGTAAATTTCCTGAACACTGCTGTAATAAAACTCAAGCGGTCTGATAAACTGATAACATCTTTCTTCTGTCAGAGGAGATGCATCAGAAGAAAACGAGAATCATCATGTTTAGTAATGAATTTATCATGTTCAAAACTACTATACTGGACATGAACAAAAATACAATTTCACTTTTTAGGTTTTTAAGGCATTTTAAGTCTTTTAAGGCATCAAGCTTGAAATGAGACACCCGAAGCCACTGAAAGTCTTTTTTTCAAAATTGGAAAAAGTACAATTGATATAAATTTGAATTAAAATGAATGACAGACATGAATGCTTGTTGAACGGACAATGAATGTTTCATTGATAAACAAAATGATTCAATTGCATAAATAGAGCCGCTAAATTAAGAAAGTTTCACTGACTAGCAATTAGTTAGAACTAATCCGTCTTACTTTTCATATTTCAACTAGCCCAACCTACAGTTTTATGTAACTGATTTAAAGAAGTTATGACCAGTCTTGAAGAAAAAAAGTAGACTAGTCTGCAGTTTACCTATAGTACAAGGTTAGCTGGCACAAGGTTGGGATAAACTATCCAATGTGAAAGAATGTACGAATAAATATAACAGACATTTACTGTCAGAAAATGCTGCCTGCTCCAAGGAGTGTTTCCGTTTTTACTTTCTGAGTTTTATTTAAGTTATGTTGTGTGAACTAACAGTATGTTGTGCCAACAAACCACAGCATAAGAACATTAGGAATCTCTGAAAGAAGAGATGACTGAAATGATGACAATGTGTCAATTTGAAACCTTTTAAAAAATGCTGTTGAAAAATGTCATTTCAAGACTAGTTTATTTGAACATAAAAACACATGTAAACAGGGCTCGGTGGGTATTGAGGTATGTTATCACTTCAAAGACTGTTTCCAAAAGACTGTTTGTCATCATTTCAGTCATCTCTTCTTTCAGAGATTCCTGAGGTACCTGGGATCTGACATTTTATAATACACTTTCCAGATAGCAAAGATAATACATTTAATGTAAAATCAATGCTGAATCGTTTACTCTCAACTTTAAATCAATTATCTTTACTATCTGCATGTTGTCACCTTGGAATTATACTATTTTTGTATTTGTAACTATTCGCATATTTTCCGACAACTTTTTTTTACATTACATGATGTTTTTTCTTGACGTTGTGTACTTTTTTAGAAAACAAATAGTTTTGTTCTACAGATTAAAATGGAAAAGCTGGTTATCTCAGATAGTGTTATATTATAGAGTGTTACATTCCAAGGCAACGATGTATAGATAAGGCACAATTGCGAAAGCGCTATAGACATAAATTTGAATTGAATTCATTTCTCTTTTTTAAATTGTTCATTTGCCAATCAGCCATTAAATCAATGTGCATTTCCTGCTGCTATAGCATCCGAGGACATTTCGGAAGGTCAGTCACTTTGAAGAGGTTACATTGTTCTATCATACATTACACAAACATAACTCAGATCCACAGAGTTGTAAACAACAAAAGATCTTTATTACAAAAACAAAAAAACACACTAGGTTTAAAACACCTCTTATGTCTCTCTCAACAGGCATTCTCTATTGTCTTAGACTCTTGAAACCTGGTAACTTCTTACAGCACTTATTGTACTGTATTATTGCCTCTCTTGATGATTTATCTTAAAAATGGTAAACAATAAACAGTTTTATTTTTGTTTGCAGTCATCAAAAGAAACCGTTTAATAAGAAATCTTTGAAGAAACCAAACTTTCGCAGGAACTTCTTAGAATACATCATTAAACACAGCAGTAAATTAACAGTGAAGTAAGATAAAGTTGTTTAGTGTTCATTCAATACAAATAACACAAATATATATATAAATATTCAACCTAGAATATTAGTGAACAAATAAAACTATTGCATCAAATATTCAAGCTGCTTGGGCGTGGTTTGGCATGGACACTGTTCTTTGACCAATAAGATAAGATGAGATAAATCTAGATAACGATCAGGTATCTAATAACAAACTAACTCCCAGTTGACGGTATACATGACGATTCAGTCGGTTTGTTAATGCGGATTTCTGTAACATCACTGCACACATCTGAATCACTGAATGTTTTTTTCTTTTGAGGTGTCTCAGCAATAAAGAGAGTAGTGGTGATCATCAGGTTAGATTAAAATGAACCTAATTTGTCAGAAAAGGTCACTTGATTATGTATAGTAGGGTTCCTCCAATCTTACCCTGGAGGACCGGAGCACTGCAGAGTTTAGCTCCAAACCTGATCAAACTTGCATACCTGTGATTCTCTAGTGATACTGAACAACTTGATCAGCTTGCTCAGGTGTGTTTGATCAGGGCTGGAGCTAAACTCTGAAGTGCTCCGGTCCTCCAGGGTAAGATTTGAGGAACCCTGATGTATAGTATCAAATAGCCATAAAAGAGAACATGAGAGAAAGCGTCATCAGCTTTCACTATGCATCTAATGTCGAGAGGCTAAACACGCTTAATCTAGCAGTAACGTGTGTTCGAAATGCAAAGTATGACTCAATGTACTCGAGACCCTTCAATCATTAATAGAGTAGTATAAGTAGAGTGCAGTGTCAGTGGTGTCAAATCGAATACATCTACTTCAAGCACCATGTTTGATTCAATACAAATTTGTTGAAGTCAAACATTGTTCTATGCTTATAGGATACACGAGATTTTACACTTTTGTTTTTGGTACGATGTACAATATCAGCAAGTATAAACTCCTTTGGTTATAAGATACAAATAAAACATGGAACACTGGAATGTATATATATACCCCTACATGTTTGCCCGGTTTCACAGACATGGCTTAGACTAGTCCCAGACTAAAATGAAAATTTGAGTTGTCTTAACTGAAAATAAACTGCCATGACATATCTTGAAATATGTCATTGCCATTGTTTTGTCTCAAGATGCACACCAATAATGTTTTCATCTAAGGCATTTGATCAAAAGCAACTTAGATATCCACATTTAAGACATATTCCTGGCTTAAGCTAAACCTCGTCTGTGAAACTGGACCGTTGCCTTACATCACAGAATGGTTTATGAATACTCGTACACCAGTACAAGAATGCGGGCTATGTTTACCAAGAATTCCCTTAGAAATAACCAGAATTCACAATGACGGACTGATGTTGTGAACAATGCACTGTTTAACTGGGAGTGCTATTTATACACCCAATAGATACCTATTCAGATGCTTCTACTAACTGTGTTTGGTTGCAGGTATAAACCTCACACAAAATCACCTTTTACACTGTAACTAAGGATGAAGTTTGTGACAACATTGGGCAAGGCTTTTTGATATGGTTCTGCAGATCACTGGACTGGGTGAATCTCCTCCCGCATGAAGCACAGTGATAAGGCCGCTCTCCAGTATGAACTCTCTCGTGTCTTTTCAGAGCTCCTGAATGCGTAAAGCCCTTTCCACAATATGAACATTTGAAAGGTTTTTCTCCAGTGTGAATTTTTTGGTGCTGTTTCAGGGCACTGGATCTAGTGAAGGTATCACCACACTCGAAGCATATATGAGATCTCTCGCCAGTGTGTATTTTCTGATGATCATTAAAACAACCCAGGCGTAAAAAGCCCTTGCCACAGACAGCGCACACGTAAGGCTTCTCGTTCGTATGGATTTTCATGTGTGCCTTTAAGTTTGATGCTAGAATAAATCTTTTACCACACTGCTCACACTTAAAAGCCCGTTCTCCAGAGTGAGACCGCCGGTGGTCTTTGAGATTGGTGGCGCATTTGAAACCCTTTCCGCATTCGGAGCACGTGTAGGGCCTCTCTCCCGTGTGAATCCTTACGTGCCTTTTAAGATGTCCTTTACACGTGAAACGTTTTTCACAGTGAGGGCACGTGAAAGGCTTTACTCCGGAGTGAATTTTTCGGTGTTCATTAAAGTGTCCTTTATGTGAAAAACACTTTCCACATTCAGGGCAGACGAAGGAATTGTTGCCTTCTGCACTCCTACTTGGTTCTTGCGTCAGGCTCTTCTCAGTCTCAGAGCAGCTCGGAAATGTTTCTCCTGTCATGAAATTATAAGGTTCTCGACACTGGTTGCCATCCAGACATTCCACTTTCACAAAGTCTAAAATAAACATAAACATGTCAAAAATCAATTCAAAGCAAACCTACAAAGTGTAGCTCAGCAGGTAGAGACCAAAACTGCATAACGTCAACATGAACAGCAGAAATTACAATGATCCCCAAAATGAATGACTTAAGCACAATATATGTGTGTGGTCTTAATCTCATGTTGTCCAATCAGATTTGCCTCCTAATCGCTCGTATTTGACACTGACCTCTTTGTTCCTCAGTACATGGAGTATTTGTTATTGTGCATGCTTCTGGATCTTTACTTTCCGTACTCTCCTCTTTATCAAACTCCATCCTTACAGCTGTGTGTCGGTTTTAGGAGTTTTCAAGCGTTTCGTCGCCACGTTTACGAAGATTTGGGAATAATCCCGTGATTTATTGGACGGAATCTCAACACCTAAACCTCATCTGTGAACTAACAGCACACACCGCGCTGTACTTGTGCAGCTCGTGCTTTGGAGTTTGTAGTGAGCACGTATTATTAAAACAGGAATATACTGTTATCACAAACCCCTTTATTTACTAACATCCGCATCGAGATTCCCTCCCTCTTCCGTAAAACGCAGGTTTCGTCTTCTCTTCTTCATTGTGCTTCACTTTGCGTCCACAACGATGCACTGCTGCCTTCTTTCGGATTTATTTGCATCCTGCAATGTCCGTTACCTCTCATTCCCATCATCCGTGCTATTTCTGTAAAGTTAATCCTACATTTCCTAATGCTTTTATCATGTTTCTTATCTCTTCTTCATGTTTCCTGCAAATAATTTGCACATTCTCTATAGTTTCTTATACTGACAGTAGTCCCACTACGCTTCCTATGAAGCAAAGTTTACTACTTTAATTAGGCCTACTGTGTCCCATTACTTTTCATCTGTTCCCTTCACAATGTGAACTCATTATGAATGCTATTAAATCAACTCCTTTTCCTTTATTAATGCCAAATTAAGGCAAATTAATGGCAAATTATTATTAATCCAAATACGATTTATCACAAAAACAAATGAAAGAAAAATGTTCACTATAAATACAATTCCAAGATACACTTAAAAAAGATGTGTGGACCAAAAAAATCAATCTATGTTTTGTGATGTTGTACTTCCAAAACAGTAAGAAAGGGAGACATCTGCTACTATTTGGGCTGATGCGTCGATGCATCATTGGTCTGAAACATGTGAAGACACAGGCACGGTTTTGAGTTTAACATCCTCAATTTCAACAAGCACTGTATAGACCACCTCACAAGTTGTAAACAGTGGTCCAGTATAACGTCTGGCTACATTTTTTTATTTGTTGTAATCTTAGTAGGTTGTAATCTTTCATATATAATGAAATCTTAAATATATTTGTTTAACATTTGGTTAATGTTCTGCAGGTTTTATTTTGATTAAACATCTGTGTAGTGTTAAAGGGATAGCCTACTTCCACCCTAAATTAAAATGATGTCATCATTTATACACCCTCAGACTGTTCCAAACCTGTTTTGGTTACTGACATTTTTCCAAATATCCTCATTTGTGTTCAGCAGAACAAAGAAATGTATACAGGTTTGGAACAGTCTGAGGTGCAATGATGTTCTTTTATGGGGTAAACTATCTACTTAAACCAGCTTTGATGTCCTCCAAAGTAGTCTAAAGTGTACTTTTTCTTAGACTTTGAGGTCCCAATGTAACTGGTAATGCTGTTTAAACAGATTGTGTCTGAGCTTCCTGGAGTTCTCTTTCTCCTCCCTCAACAAATCACAGAAGGAAACTGTCAGTCTCCAGACCAGAAGTGATTCCAAATAAGCACATTGTGAAGTAGCTGTCTTGTTAGTTTACAGGACAAATGTCGTGTTAGGTCAAGGAAAATTTAGTTTTTAGTGAGAGAGATTTTTAGCTCAAACCGTGGTCCTAGATGAGTTTTAAAAATCTAAATCAGCTGGGTCTCCAACAATGATCCTGTGGAGCTACCAACATGAAGATTTGAGCTCCAACCACAAACCAACTACAACTGAAGCAGCAAATCAAGGTGTTCAGTGTTGCTTGAGCAGTTTTGAGATAACAAGCTTCAAAGTTTTTGCATTGTGCAATATGTGAGGAACAAATGGCACACAATGTAAATAAGTTGTCACAGAATATGTGAATAACTCAATTTTGACGAAAATTCCGGAACCTTATTATTCTAAGAGCAAAAACAGCAGACAGGTGTTGGAACTGCAGTCTGCACGACAGTAGATCTCCAGGAGCAGTGTTGGAGATCATAGTTTAGGGCAAATTACATCAAAATGTATATTGAGGACTTAAGATGAAGCAAATCGATCAGTCATTGCAAGAAAATAAAATGTATATAACTACAAGTTGTAAAAAAAAGGGGGGGGGGGTTTCGCGCTAAATTCAAATTAGTTTGGACAAATTCACAAAAACATTACAGCAGCGCTATATTTGTTCTTTAATTTCCATGTGAAAAGAAATCCGCTGGCCATGGGACTTTTATTTTGCTTAACCGAATGACGCCATTGTGGTGCTGTGACGTTATAAGACTGTGCCGCAGCTCCACAGAGAGGTTTGTGAATTTGAGGCACTCGGCGTTTACAAGAACCGAGCAAGATAAACAACAAAAACAAACGTTCAACGGCGCTTCGAACTGTTTTCTAACAACAGTACAGTTATTGAGGTATTTTAAGGCCGAACATTTCAAACAAATAAAATTGTTTGTCACAATCTTCTCGCAAGATTAAAACAGGTTATTTTCTAAAGACAAACCACACCCAGTGAGCACACAGGTGCGTTGATTTCTGATTATATTAAACAACGAAGATCTCTGTGTCAGTCTCGTGAAGATGGAGATTGAGGACTTGAGTGATCCAGAACCACGCAGCGTCACTAATGAAAGTATTGACGAAGATGATGAAGCAGGTTGGTGTGTCTTAAATACTTCACTATAGAGAAACATTTCAGAACTTTACCATGTACGCACTTAAAGAAATCAAAGCAGTGAAATGACGTGTGTTAACAAAACATGATGAAATATCAGTACAGTCAAAGAAGTGAAATAGCTTTGTAAACAAAAGAGGATAAAATACCGAAAAGTATATACAGTTGTGCTCAAAATGATGCATACATATGCCCTACTTAACTTAAATATGACCAAAAAGACTATGGAAATAAATCTGCTTCATTAATGGAATAGTTTTTCTTCAAATTGAAATTTCTGTCATCCTTTACTTTCCCTGTTGTAATTTTAAACCTGTGTTTTCTTCTGCAAAAGCACAAAAGAGGAAAAATGTTGGTAACCAGAAACCGCTGGTCTCTATTGACATCTATTGTATGGACAGAAAACCAACGCAGGTCAATGGGGACCAACGGTTTTCTTTTCCAAACATTCTTCTGAATATCCTCTTTTGTGTTCTGCAGAAGAAAGAAAGCCACACAGGTTTAAAATGACAAGAGGGCGTTTAAAAAATGATGAAGTTTTGAAGCCATTTGATCTTTTATTTGAAAAAATACAACAAAAATCGAACCTTTTATCAGAGAATAAGAATTTTAAATTGTATACATTGCTGTGTTTTTAATGTTTTGGGCCTAATTCTCTGCTCGAGATCCTGGATATCTTGTTTAGATAGATGGCATCATGTATTCTATCAAAACCTGACTGTTGCAAAATTCCGGGAATTTTCACGGTTGGACACTTTCCATGGGAATTAACGGGAATAAACAGGAAATTTACAAAATTGTACGTTATATACAGGGAATTCAAATATAGATTAATAAAAGTCTTACAGATTAATATTGGTTTTAACAACCAGATTTAATGCAATTTCAGTTGAATTTCTACCCTGCACAATTATCAATCGCATCCCCACAGCCCACTGCTGAAAGCAGGGATATTGAGACCACACACCCTACATTCGCTGTCCATTTTACCATAAAATAACATAACAGATACTTTCTTGAATCCTGCACACAAAATAATGTAAACAATGTCGATAAATCTTTTACAAATTTATGTTTAAAACTTGTGCTGTTAGCTATTGTGCAAATTATACCATTGTAAAAACAAATACGCTGACTGAGCAGATATTTAGGTGAGATAATAAAAACTGTCCACAACAAACAATCCCTTAGTCACCTGAGTGGAAATCCCCATCTTCCAGACTTTGACTACCACAGGAATATTGAAGCCACAGTTCTACATTTGAGTTGGAAGATTACATCCATTCAAATGAATTTGTATATTACTTTGTTAAACATATTTTACCTATGGTATTAAAGTTAAACTAGCAAATACCAAATCAGATATGATAAATGTAAGATAGCATTATTTCATTTACAGTTTATGAGGCTAGCTAACACAAGCTGTTATGCTCTTTCTTCTAGTTTCTGATAGCCAGTTTTCTGTCATCAAATACACTAGGCTACTGGTCAGAAGTTTGGACACACATTACTGTTCTAAATGATTTTGAAAAAGTCTCATCAAGTATTCATCAAGCCTGCTCAAAAATACAGAACAAACGGTAATATTGTAAAACATAATATTTTTCTATTTTAATCATTTAAAATATATTGTATTCCTGTTATCTTACGGTGAATATTCCATACCCATTACGCCAGTCTTCAGTGACACATGATGCTGAATTTATCAATTTTGTGCTGCTTAATATTTTTTTATAATGTTTGATCACTTTTTCTTTGAATAATAAAAAGTATTTGTTATTACTGTTTGTATTTAAAAAAAAAATGCAGGCTTGAATAGTAATGTATCCAAACTTTTGATCAGTATTGTATTTACTAGGTTACAGTTTGTTTTTCAAGTATTTATTTTTCTAGCCTATGTCTATTCATTTGCATGAGTTGTAAAATATTCATTGCTATTAAAATATGTTTACCACAACATAATATTTTAAGTTTTTCCTAAATAAATTTCTACTTCTTAATTAAATCAGTCAAAAATGGAAATCTGTATTAGCTTGCATGCATGTCAGATTATGACCAAACAAAAAGTTTATTTTTTATTTTACATGATAGTATAAATATTATTTAAAAAAATAATAATCCCCATAAATTCCTGGTAAATTTCAAATTTGGAATATTTCCAAAATGCCCCAGATGATCTTCCTGCCCGTTTGCAACCCTAAGCCTGACTGTCCCTGATAGGAGTCACATAATGGGCCATGTTGGGATCTTCCAAAACAAAACGGGTCATGGAGCACAAGACATGAATCTTATAGAAAATGTGTGAGTAGAACTGAAGAGGAGAAGCACCAACATGAAAGGTCTGGATAAGGAATTCTGTATAAAGCTCTTTGATCTCTTGTCAGGTGTTCTCTAAACTCATTATGCATTACAGGTAAACACTCAGAGCGGTTTATCTTGGCAATTCGAAGGTTGCAAAACGTATTAAATAAAAGGGTATGATTAATCATGAGCGATGTGTATTACAAAAAAACATTTACTTCCTAATGAGGTTCCCCCATTTAAAATTCTTATTCTCTTATGAAAGGTTAGATTTTCGTTAGTAAAAGATCAACAGGCTAAATGAGCAGATTTATTTTCTTTGGTCACATTTACCTATGGTAGGAATAATTTTGAGCGAACACAACTGTAGATTCATTTGAGGTATTATAACATTGGGTAGTAGCAACTCTTTACCAGATCTGGTAGCGTAGAGACAGTTAAGCTTTAGCATTGAAAATCACGAGAGGATTCATATCTCATTTCTGTTGTTTTTCCTCTTGTTTTCTCTTTTTTCTCTATTGAAAGATGAAACTGTTTTATTGTCACTTTATCTTGCTTGATCATGTAATATGTTTTTTTTAGAGCTGATGCAGGTCAATGAAAGTGAATATTTGAATGTAGTGGAGCAGTATCAGGAACAGCAGGATTTCATAAGTGGAGATGAATCTCTAAGTTCCTCAGACACGGAAAATAATTCTTCACAAGATGACATACAAGCTAACACATTGTTCATCTGTCCCGAGTGTGGAAAGAGTTTCACGCGTAAAGGACACCTGAAGATTCACATGGTTACTCACACCGGTGAGAGGCCTTACACATGTCCTGAGTGTGGAAGCAGTTTCACGTGTAAAGCGAGCCTTAAGGATCACTGTAAAATTCACTCTGGAGAGAAACCTTTCACATGCCCTCAGTGCGAGTCCAGTTTTGCTCGTCAAGAAGACCTTAAGAGGCACATAAGGATTCACACTGGCGAAAAGCCTTTCACCTGCCCTCAGTGCGAAAAGAGTTTCACATGTTCAGGAGACCTGAAGAGGCATTTAAGAACCCACAATGGAGAAAAGCCTTTTCCCTGCCCTGATTGCGGAAAGAGCTTCGCACAAAAAGAAGGCCTCAAAGAACATGAAAAAATTCACACTGGAGAGAAGCTTTCTGCATGCATGTTGTGTGGAAAGAGTTTCACACATCCAAGAAGCCTTAAAAGGCATATGAAAATCCATTCTGGAGAGAAATTGCATCAGTGTCAAGAGTGTGGCAAGAGATTTGCTGAGGCAGGCAATCTAAAAACCCATCTGCTCTCTCACTCAGGAGAGAGACCCTTCCACTGCGATCAGTGCGATAAAAAGTTCTTTTTGGCCGTACACCTTAAGACGCACATGAGGATTCATGAAGACGAGAGGCGTTACGTGTGTTCTTTCTGTGGAAAGAGTTTCTTATGGCTGCACGGTTTTAAAGACCATCTAAAAACACATATTGGCGACAAGTCTTACGAGTGCTTGGAGTGCGGGAGCACATTTGCTAGAGCTGCTGAATTGAAAGTGCACGAGAGAATCCATACCGGAGAAAAACCCTACAAGTGTTCACACTGTGAGAAGTGTTTCACTCAGTCAGGAGCCCTGAAAGTACATGAAAGAGTTCATACTGGAGAGAAGCCGTACCTCTGCCCATCATGCGGAAAGACTTTCAGCCGATATGGTAATTTGGGAAAACATTTAAAAACGGCTTGTCCAAAATCGTCACAGTAAACTAAGTTCACCCAAGTTCAGCCTACCCACAATCTTGTAGTAGTAAGAGGGCGAGCACATATGGTGCGGGTATCATACTAGAACTGGTTTGTGTATTATTATCATTCCTCTCTGGACTAAATTGCATTTTTTGAGGGCCTAAATGTGCTTAAAACCTCAAGAAAGTTTTCTCTGCAGGTCTTTGCCATTTACAGGCATTGTATTTTTATGAACTCTTTCATGAGAGTAGCATCATATTGGGTCAGTCTCACCTAAACGCCTTTGAAATGTTATGTTGCAAGGCATTGAAGGTTTCTATGAACAATGTGTCTGTGGAAGCCTGACCAATTTTGATGTTGTAACATGCAATGTCCAATCATTCTGCCCCATATGCTTGATAAAAGTCCTGGGCTGAATACATCTACATGCCAATATTCAGTGTCACACCCTACTGCCCACAGTAACTGACATGTTATATACATTGAGGGGCAACTTTAGATTTTAAATTTGAGAAGTTCTTTTTCAGGGCCTTAAGATACTCCAAAGCATGAAAGCATCTCCATCTACCCATGCTACTGACGGCTTTAATTGTAAATAAATCACATTACTTGTGTGTTGTAGCATTTGTCAAACAGTGTCTGAGAACTGAGGAGAACTGGCCTTCCTGGTTGAGTCTGTTTTCGGTGTTGGTTCTTTTTCACTGTTCCTTTTGGATTGTTCACTATCAAGGGTTGATTTATAATGTTGCGTTTAATATGATGGTCTTTTTTAATCTGAGACCCGTTTCTCAGTTAATGTACATGTTAACTATATTTTATGGTATTTTTGCAAATCCTTGTGTATTGTTACTTTGTGTTTTTATATAAATTCCTCTCTCTGGGCTATTCCCATAAAAGCTGAAATGCCGTGTCTGGTTATTATGATATCTATTAACTAACTCTAGCAAGTCTCATTGTCTCTGTAAATTATTTACTGTTATCATACATTATCTTCTCATGAAGCATTGTTATGCAGTAGATAAGAGCGATTAGATGAAATGCTATTTCCATTTCTTAAAATGCTTCAAATTTGAGACTGATTATAATCAAACATATATTATTTTTCTTGATTAACGCACATGCTAAATAACACTATAAATGTAATAGTTTGGTTAAAACCTACAGTTCCTTTCAGTTAGTTTTGTCAATGTACATCTTACTTAAAAAAATCTAATAATGACATGTATTTTATGTTTTACAGAATTTCTTTTTTTACTTTTGTTACTATCTGTTAGGGATTTTTACAATATTAGATATTAGAATTTCACAATAATAAAACTATCAAAATATCTAATAATATCAGTCAAATTCTTTATTTTTATTATTTTTGCCAATACATTACAGTCTAAATACAAGTGTAAGGAGACAGAGAGAGAGAGGGGCTATTGGTAATTATTGGTCATCGATGCAAAATTATGTATAACATTATCAAATGTGAAAAGCATTAACACAATATCAATGATCATGGTTTTTAATATCAGGATTCTTCAGTATATTGTGACACTGGTACTATCTGTATCAATATGTATTTGCTGTAAATCTGCTTTGCAACAGCGCAGATTTTTTTTAAATCACTTGAGAAATTAATATGAAACAACTTTAAAACAGTTTCAACATCAGCCTTTTAAATCCTGTGGAAGTATAAATTCAGTTGTCAAAATATATGTGGTGGTTGTCTGCACATCTTGTATGTTATATGTGATTGTGTTTGGCTTATTTTAGAACATCATTAAACAATAAATGACAAAAAGACATCGCTTGTTTACTCACTCTATCTTTATATCTCCTCCTATTCTGTTAAATAATGGCACAAAACCCTTAAAATAAAACGTGGACAGTGTTCATTTTCCCTACTATAGCACTACATGGGGGATGAGGTTTGTTTGCTTACTGACATTCTTCCAAATATCTTCCTTTGTGTTCAGCAGAGAAATCAATTGATACAGATTTGGAACAATCTGAGGATGAGTAAATGATGACAGAATTTTTATTCGCAGTGTTTGCTTATAATTGTTCCTGCAGCGACAAAAGCTAGAGACCTTTCTCACGATGTCATAGAAAGCGAGACGCAATGAAAACGTCGCTGGCTGTCTGAACGGGGCTGTTTTATAAGGTTATGTCTTTATATGTTAGGCTAACATTTGTTTTTCTTTTGATTTTGTTAAGGTACAGCTTCTTTGATACAAATTAACTGCTATAAAATATAAATCTGACTTAATAGGCTATATAATTAGATACATATAATTTAGTAGTAGAACGTTAAGAATTGTACAGTTTATAAGACTCCAGAGATAGTTTAACATAGCTTAACATAATTAGAAACACCACATTAATAACATGTTTGCACTTGTTAAGTGTTCCATCGGGTTAGAAATACTACACGCTCACTAGAACACTGGAGCCAAAGACAGGAGATAGGCTATATCATAAAAGTAGTCAAGTGGTCAAGTGCAAAGACTGCAAGTGTGGGTATTTAGACAAAGCCTATAGACTACTGTTTTGCGATCGGTGACTTTTGCCTCTGTATCGCCTCTCCGTTTGAAATTGCAGGTCATTTGACATGTTATCTATCTTATTCTATGATGCATTTGTACGTTGTTTCTATACATTTTTCCTTATGTCTCTATAATAAATATATTATATATAATATTATTATTATTAACAATAAAAGTTATGGATTGCAGCTTTAAACAAATACTATCAATTAGTCCAGAATATAGCAGGGGCTTAGACGCAAAATAAATAATAAATAGAAAGTTCATTATAAGAAAATCATTTTTCGGAAAAGGCTCAAAAGAATTTATAATGCCTCATAACATGCATATGAATACAAGATTATCACTGTAGTGTGTTATATAAATGATTAGCGAAATATTTTGTGTTATAGCATATTTAGAAACTAAATCCAGCAGTATGTTAAGTTTTTGACGAGGCTTTCAGATTTTGTACCAACCTGCGACATACGTGCACACGTAACAGAGACGTCATAACATCTGCGCCGTGGCTGCATGAGGACAGATTTGTGATTATATGCTTTTCTGAACTGTAACGTTAGGAATGTAAAACGACATTCAAAAGTGGGTGGAGGTAAAAGTGTTTAAATAACTTGGCCATGTTACAGAATTGGTTGCACGTGAGTTATCTAAAATGAATGCAGATTATGTTTGAAGTCTCTCGATTGATTGGCATATTCTCTAAATAAAGCTTTCTGACACATGTGGGATGTATATAAATAATTTGCCTTTGCTTTTCAGTTAGTATTGTAGAGTTAAACCCGAAGATAACCCGTCTAGAAACAGGCTGGAACGACGCCCGCTTTAGCATTTATGATGGAGTCAGTTAAAGAGGAGAGTGAAGACATGAGTTATTTGGAGCAAAGCAAAATGACAAATACTGAAGACACTGAGGAACAAAAAGGTTGGTGCCCATTCTTCATTCTCTAATTGAACCCAGCATGAACGTTGTAAACCCGTTTATATGTAGTAAAATGTTGTGATAACGTTTGCATACAGAAAGTGAAAGAACATACATTATGTATTCCCTATTTTTAATTTTAAACTGACAAAGTGTGGTGTGCATTATTTTCTAAGAATTCAACGGAAAGGAGTCAATTATTCCGCTTATATCACGGTTACCGGGTTGTTCTGATGTTTGCTGTGAAGACATTTTTAAGATATTTTCCTGAAATGCGCTAATTCCTAATAGGACGCTAATTTAATTGGACTCATTTCTTAGGCGTCTCATCTCAGTTGCTTTAGCATTTCTACCTCCCAACCCGGACGCTTCACTTTCAGGACCGCATTTCTTTGTTATGCATTTCTAGGACCCTATGTGTTTAGTGACAACAGAAGTGCACCTGCGTGTTTGGACGACAATAAGAGTGTGAGTATCAAATGTGAATCTTTTTGTTTTTCGTTTAACATGAAAAACAATTGTGAAAATTTTAATTGGAACATTAATGTAACAGAAGTGAGTTGATCGTGAGTTGCTAAATAGTCTTGAATGCGTTTTAAAGCAACAATACAGTATAAGCTTCTTATGCTGTAAAACGAGTTATAAGTATATTTGTTTAACAAAATTCGCAAGCTTACTTTGCGTTCACATCGCAAGCGACAAACACCGTGTCTACACCGGGCGCGACACGATAAAAGACATTTGAAACACATTAGAAGCCATTATAATTTCAAATATTGTCCACACTGGATGCGGCGTGGCGAGACGCAACATACCTATTAAGAACAAGCAGGTTGTCACCTGTCGTGTTCGGTGTAGACACGGTGTAAGTCCCTATAGGTGTCGCTAGTCGTTAGAAGGCGTTCCTAGCTTTGGTTGCTCTAGTTATATTTATAAACAAACACTTCCTGACGTCACAAAGTGTGGACTGGAAGGAGGTCCACAAGACCGGAGTGCGCCATTTGGGACTGGGCCAAAGTTAACCAAATCTCTACTTTGTCGCGTTGCTGGAGACGCCCACTTCCCTATCGCCAACAGTCACTGTCGCTCGTGTCGCCGGAAGTCGCCAGCTCTCCATTGAAATGAAGGACATCGCCTTACTTTGTCGCTGGGGGTGTGAACGCACAGTTATGTTGATTTAGTGTCTATGGGATGATTATTAATTCTAGGTTTAGCCAGCACATAAACTGTAGCACTTTGTTGTTAAACCTTGTTAATTACTCATTGTTTTTCCATTTTAAGTCATTTAAATTAATCTTAACATTTTAATAGTCATTTCTTCATTTTGAAATTATTTTCATAATATTGATAGTTACATTTGACATCATCATAATGCACATGCTAGATTTTGTCATGTACTGTGTTGTCTATATGAAGTGATTTCAAGGACCGAGCTCAGTGCAGACAGTAATATGACAAAAGATTAATAAATAAATTGGTCAAGTAGGCTACTAGGATTTGGCCTTAGTGGTCACTAAGATTTTTTAAAATGAAATGTAAATTAGATAGTTGAACATGTTTAACTGAATGTTCATTATTTCATTCACTTCTCTCTCTTTCTCTCTAGGCTTTTATCTCTCTTAGGAGTCGATGAAGACGTCATCAATGATATTGTTGAATTTAATGAAGTTGGTCATTAATGATGTGGTGCAATAATGTGGTTTATGTAAAAAAAAAAGTTTTGTCAACTGTTAATTTGTAAAATATACACAATCTTAAATTCACCCCGAGTCATCCTTGTGTCTTCACTCTGTACTTGAAATGTGGTTAATCTAGTGACTGAAAAGGCTATTATCATGATTTTTTGTTTATTTTACTTGATGTGTTATTATATTATGCTAGTTAGTCACAATCATTTCTCAACATTAAGCTGTTAGCAGTAAGGTTTAATTGCAAGAAATAAAGTAGTATTTGGGTGTATTAAACATAAAATATCCTCCAAGTAGTTAGAATTGGGTGGAAATACTGTCGTATCCACTTTTTTCGGTCCTCAAAAACGTGGGTCCTTGGGACTATGGTTCTCCGAACTCCGATTCGGTTGGTGGTGCTGTTAAAAAAAGGGTCCTAGAAGTGCGGTCCTGGAATTGCGGCATCCGGTATTGCAGTTGGATGATATTGGTCAACTTGAGCCTGTAGGCAGTTATCATTGAGTGAGCGAGCGAGAGGAAGACAGACAGCACAGCATATATGATCATGTGTTTGCTTCATTTAGACAGAATAACCACGTATCGTTATGTGCTTTCGTCGTATTTAACAACCTGGTCATATCAGAAAAGTATTATGAGCGAAAACATGACTCTGTGTTTGCTGTGCCAGCTGCGGTTCTCACAGTGCCATAGAAAGGTTCAGTGTATTTAAAGGCAGTTTATCTCTTCAACAGATGTATTTTTTTACTATAAAGGAGCAGTATGTGACATTGACACCAAGCGGTTAAGCTTGGTATCGCAGTCCAAATTAAAAATAGTGGCGAAGGTTTTTCCCCACCCCTCCTCAGACTCGACACTAAGGGAGTTGCCAGACACTTACACTGTGTCTATACCGGATGCTACTGCCATGACAACCTGCTTGTTCTCAATTGCGCCGCATCCGGTGTGGACAAATTTTAAAATTATATTGGGTTCTAATGCGTTTCGAATGTCTTTTTTCGTGTCGTGTCGCGTCCGGTCGCGTCCGGGTTAGACATGGTGTTACAGGAGTGTAAAGTATCAACTCTTAAACTGTAAGTTCATCTGATAATTTATATGCTTACAGTGTTTTTTTGCTTGCAAATATAACTCAATGATCAGCTCGTTTCAGAGGTTGCGTCCTCCTCCCTGCTCTGACCCAGACCGTTTGTTTGCTGGAATATGCTGTGATTGTCGCCAACTGGCAACAAAGCTGTCGAAATTCAATAGTGGGTAAATCGTCAGCGGGCGGGGTCACACAGACCAAAACAAAAACAGACACATGGCTAACACACGTTTTATTCTGGGTTAGAGATCACAAACCAAAACTGGACCAATCAGCTCTGAGAAAAGTGACGTATATCTGACGCAGTGAAGCCACTGCCTCTCGCGCCAACAAAAAAAAGAAATGAAGAGATAAGATGTTAGAGGGAAAATCTTTTGCTGCTAAGTGTTTATTTGTAATTTGTGTATTTGTATATTTATATTTACAGATTATAATTAAAAACCCATTCGTATAATTATTTTATGAGTTGATAAATAATATTAATTAATTAATTTTAAACATAGCATTTCAATTAATATAACTGTATTCGCACCACAACTACGACATGCCATATCGGTAGCTCCGATATTATGATTTACCATGGCAACGGCACCAAAGAAAAAGCAACATGGCGGCAGAAAGCGCTTTAGAGCGAGGCAAAGTTTCCTCACTGCATACAGTGGATTTAGTTATATGCTGATAAATAGATACATTTAAGTAAAAACGCACAAATGAATCATTAAAGGAATGAATGAAACAACAGAAATATAAAAAAAATCTTATCACAATGATCGGTTCTCTAGTGATATGTGTGGTCATGGTGTATAGGACACCTGTACGGCGTCAGACTCTCGTGTCAAAGTCAAACAGATCGCCGGTTTGAACCACTGCAGGTTTAAATTAATTGTGTATTACCTTTATCTCTATATTTCTGCATTTATTCATTTCTTTCTTCATCCACTTTATTTTGATACAATTTATTTAGGATTTCTCATCCTCCATAGAAAACTACCATTTGTAAGAAAATGTTATGGAAAGAATATGCTCTGATGTAACACAAGGCAACGATGGCTGATGTTATTGATGCAAGGATGGATGATATGTTTTAATATATCTAATTCACTGTATAGTTTGAATAAAAATGCATGGCAAAATGACAAAATCCTAAACTGCTCTCCTGAAAGTACATTCCTATGATTTAAAGCAACCTTATGCTACTGCTGACCCTGATCTAACCAAGGTTGTGTTTGTCTTGTTTTGTCATTCGTTCAATACTAACTGTGCGTTCAGACCGCCGCTGTCGAGAGCAGTCCCTTTAAATGCAAGATAAGGTTTTGATCTACGTCAGAGCGTCAGCGCGCCCAAGACTCTTTCTACAGCGTTGTTGGCAGGGCGACCAGAGCGTTTTCTGACGCTCTCGACGACGGCGGTCTGAACGTACAGTAAGTGTGAAATAGCGTTGCAAATGTGCAGTTAGAATCGTGTGCCGCTGAAAACACACCTGTTCCACACAAGCCTGACTGTGAACCTTTTCACAATCTTGCTCTGTTTATGTATAAACAAATCTTTAAAATCTTCTGTGTTGTTTGTTTTTCCCTTGCTTTAGTCCTTGTGCACTTGTAGGTTTAGTAAACTGCACTTATTGTTAGCGCTTTGACAAAATGTTAAATGCGCTCTCATTGCAAGTCTTTTTTGTCAGGTAAATGAATAATTAAAAATGCAAATTTTATTCAACAATATCGTTTATTATCAACATTTAAGTAGCACAACGCAGAGATAATGTAACCAAACAAATTGCATTGGAACTTATTTAAAGGTTGTAAAAGCTAGCTTGAGTTGACCTGTTCTGCCATTGTCAGACTCGGAATGGGTTTTCTTCCATGTTCTTCCCTCACAGTGGAAAGACATGCACTAGTACTGTAGAGCATTGATGATGCTAAAATTGCCCTTCCCCAAACTTGTGTGTAGAGGAACCGGTTCTGGTCACAAATGCAGCCAATACAGCTGAATGGTGTCAAACAATGACAAACAAAACATCCTTGAGTACTATGACAACTCTTTGTATCTTGACAGGGCCAAAGTTAACATTTGAAGAGGTACATTGAATACAAAAAGCCCCTGGTGCATTTTAATTCAACAATGAGATATAAATACAACTACACAGGGCTGCAGAGATTACAGGGATTGACGTAGCCAAAACCCGCAGCAGCACTTCTGGTTCCACCATCCTAAAGTAATGAAAGTCAATGTTTTTTTTGGAATGGGGTTTCAGTAAAATGCTTGAATTTAGGACTACAGTTAGCACCATTCGAAACTTGTTTTTTTTAAATCTACAACAGGCTCTAAAATGTATGGGCCCAGTTTCAAAAATATGGTTTAGTTTAAGACAGGACTTTGCCGTAGTTGAATTAAGATATGTATGTCACACAATCATTTTAGTCTGGGACTAGCCTTAAAGGTGGGGTGGTAGATTGGGAAAGTTGCTAATTTTAGCCTGCTAGCCCTGAAATTATTATCCCTCCCTCTATGCGATTTGCCATAAAAAGCCACGCCTCCTCCAAACATATGAACGTATTTCGTTATAAAAGGTAACGAATTACAAACTAAATCCATTAAATTCTTCTTGAAGCATGTTCATATCTCTCCAAAGAAAGATAGCAACCATGGGATCGTCTTTCATACCCTTTGGCCGCAGGAAAGGTTCCGCAGGAAAGTTTGATTGTTGCTGATTGTCCACCTGATTCTCCCTACATTGACACAGCGGACATGAGTGTGCTGAAGACCTATGATGACTGAGTGAACAGGGTGCGCAGTGGTATGCAAAATACGTTGGCTGAAAATGTGCAGATGACCAGTCATAGCGTTCGGCCAGAATGTTTTGATTGGGCGAACGTTTTTTGGTCCTACGCCGTTCACAGATGACATATAATTATACAAATATTTTTTGACAACTAAACTTCTTGATTGCTATCAGCATGTAGAGAGATTTCCAACCAACATGACAAAAAATCTTTCTGAACAGTTTCTGAACAGGATCACCCACCCTCTCTTTAAGCATTGTGTGTGAAACCGGGCCTTAAATGTGTGTTCATTTGTGGAGATTTGTCTTGACAAAACATGTATCCACAAGTCTCACACACCTTTGTTAAACATACAGCCTGTTTTTTTGTAATAAGCCAAAAGCCCTTGGAAAAATAATACTATTGACACTTTGTCAAGGGAACCAGTTGCCCTGCAAAAATATATGTCATACCTGCAGCAGTTTTTTATTAAGCAGATCGTATGAGGTGCCATTGTTACTTCAAAATTCTGTCATTATTTACACGCCCTCTTGTCATTTTAAACCTGTTTGACTTTCTTTCTTCTGCAGAACACAAAAAGATTTAAGATTTGAATATATTCTGAAGAACGTAACAGAAAACCATTTGTCCCCATTGACTTGCACTGGTTTTGTGACCATACAATAGACGTCAATGGGGACCAACGGTTTTACCAACATATCAAAATATCTACTTTTGTGTTTTGCGGAATAAAGAAAATCACACAGGTTTAAAATGACAACAGGGTGAGTAAATAATGAATAATATAATCATTTTTATTTTGAAGGTGAACTGTTCCTTAAGCTTATCCATGAATGATTTTGAAGATAGCGCAGCATAATTTACATTTGTGTTATTAAAAAAGAAGTGGTGATGTTACACACGAGCCCTGAGAATGGACCGCGATGATTGTGTTGATATTTTGTCAACACTTTCTGCATAAAAAAGATCCTGCCCTCCTGCATCTTTCTCTCCGAGGTCATAGGTTTTAACAAATGCTATTTCAAATTGTAAAACGTAATAAAATATTTCACATTTAAAATGTACCGGCATCTATCGTTGAGGTTGTGAATTGCAACTAACTCCACCACTTCCTTTCAAAGCACTACTGTGGCTGACATAGAACTAAGATGTAGTCACGTCTTCGCTTCTATGGTATGGAAGGCCGTTTTGGCAAATATTTCTTTAGATGTAACATGTTCAGACAATTTAAGGCGTGGAAAGACGTATTTTCTTGTACAGACTTTAGACACGTGGACGCGTAATTGCGTGTACACGCATAAACCCAAGACTTCCGTTGTCAAAATAAAAGTCACATCAAGTAACGTAGCCCATACCATTTTTATTTTAGCAAGGCTTTCCTTGTTAACTCTTCATGATTATTTATATGAAGGATTTGCTCTTAATGCCCGTTTTAATTATACTATGTTGCTTCATAACATGATAATAATTTTTAATACATTTTGATATTCAGAAAAATCCCTTAAAAATATAGCATATATGACACACTTTTATTATAATGAATTTGAAAATCTGGAAGACACAATAGGCACATAAAGTAAATAAAAAAGAAAAGACTATAAATTGGTTTAAATAATTTTATTGAATTAGGACTTTGTGAATGCTGGTATGTTATATTTTTATGCATTGAAATAAGCTTTATGTATCAGATTCCATTAAAGAGATGACACAAGAGATAGAGACGAGCAAAGAACCAAAACAAAATGTATTAGTTTGCTACAACAGAACAGGCACTGAATGAAAATATATATCAGAGTTAGGCTCTGCACAGCCAAATCAAACACATGCTTTGAATGAGAGACAGGTAGAGAATCAAAACAGCAGAACAATCAACTTAGGAAGCCATGATTAGAGAAAGGCTGAAACATCCCCAAATACACAGAGTAACCACACAACCCATTTAAAGAAACTACTATAGTCTCCACACTCTTGTCCCCTTATTGTTCTTTATGACATTATTTATAGTTCTGTATTTTATATGATGATGATACTCAAGCATTATGCAGTAGAAACTTATATTTGTAGTTTAACTGTTTAAGCACATTTATATATTTGTACGGTTATTTAACATTTCTATATAATATGGAGGCTGTAATGTTCAACGATATAGAGCCCAGAGACAACTTTCCTAAATATAAATCTACAACAAAACATCTGACGCTTAATACCATCATTAAAAGTTTTTATTCTTGAACAGTGGACTAACTTAGAAGTAAATATAGCCCCAATTGTTTTCTCTTTCAGTACTTGACACCTTAAAAAGAAAAATCTCTCATTTTGGGGGTGTTACAGTCTGGGTGACTGCCAATGCCAACAATTCTCTTTCTCCACAACCCTGTTCCCTGTTGAAAAAACAGCATAGGCTGGTTAGGTTTTGAAACATGGAGGATGAAATGATTCCATCTCATTTGTGGATTAAATAACAGTACAATACATAACATTAGAATTAATGATCACAATGAAACATTAACATTGAAACATTATGGCAGATATAATTTTACTCAATTATAAATTAGCTAAATTATAATAAAACGGACCTCAACTGCTTACGATCACTATATACATTAATATAAGCTACTATTGTAAACACTTGAGTGCATTAAAGTATTTTGTATGTGTTCTAGTGAACGTTTTAAAGAATGTGTCTGCAGTTTTAAAGCCATAATTCCTCTTCCTCTTGTATATTGAAATGCCATCTTCCTTGTCTATGTCACTATGATGTGTTTAAGATAGTGCTTACTACGGTGGCCGCTAGGTGTCACTGCGCTGCAACAGAAGAAAACGAATGCAAACACAAAAAAACACAGGCAAATTCAGAAAGCATCTTCATTAGTTTGACGACACATGCCCTGCAAATACTAGAAACACAAACAAACAGAGAAACGCGCTGCATATACTCGCAACACAAACAAACACAGAAACGCGCTGCAAATTCTCGCAACACAAACAAACACAGAAACGCGCTGCAAACTGCACAGACGACAACGGAAGTGTTTCCGGGGGACCGCAAAAACTGATGCACCTGATTGGGACGCGCTTCACCTTGACTGTTCAAATTTGTTAGTGGAGTTGTCAGCCACATTGAAGGTAGTTGCTTTATAACTTTATTTTAACTTTCTTTACGTACGTCCGTAGGATATTATTAGCCTGTCGATTTGAACAGTTTAACAAAAACGATGAGACGTAGTAACTGCTCGACTTACTTAAACAAGTGTCACTATAAAAAAGTTTAAAGGTTTAAAAAAATGATTAAAAACTTATTCTAGTCGACATAGTCAGTGTGGCTGACAACTCCACTGACGAATTTGAACAGTCAAAGTGAAGCGCGTCCCAATCAGGTGCATCAGTTTTTGGGGTACCCGGAAACACTTCCGTTGTCGACCGTGCAGTTTGCAGCGCGTTTCTGTGTTTGTTTGTGTTGCGAGAATTTGCAGCGCGTTTCTGTGTTTGTTTGTGTTGCGAGTATATGCAGGGCATGTGTCGCCAAACTAATGGAGATGCTTTCTGAATTTGCCTGTGTTTTTTTGTGTTTGCATGTGTTTTCTTCTGTTGCAGCGCAGTGACACTCAGCGGCCACGGTAGCTTACCTATACGGGAAAATGAATGACATGGGACCACGTGCAATGTCACGAATGAATGACACGTGGTCACGTAAATGATGACATCACGACTATATGTTTAATCAATTTTATGCAAACTTTCCTGTTTTGGGACTCACAATTGGCTAAAACAAAGACGTCTGTACACGAAATTACGTCTTTAGGTGCAATAACGCGTCCACGTGTTATATCGTATGTACACGTTACATCTAAATAAATATTTCCCAAAACGCCCTGCCATACTATGGTGCCAGAAATAACGTATTTTCGAAAGGCACTCTCCAGTGCAGTTGTCTGTTTAAAATCAATAAAATTCCCACGTTTGTACTGACGGTGCAAGTTGCCCCAAGTTGACTCCTTGCATGTTGCTCTCCTTTAAGTGCGACTTTTAAGTATTCGTCAGAATTATGACGTAGCCTACGCAGAGATGCGTAAGCGTACACGCGTACCTCCCAAAAAATGTAACAGCGCGTCAAAGTGACGCAGACAGACCGCAGCGCTGGGATTGCGATAACGAAGGCTTTACTCATTCACATTTCCAAATGAATTATCTTAATAAATTACATGTTTTTCTGTATTTAAGCTGCAAATGTGACTGTTTACATGCCGCTATCACAGCAAAAGGCTTCTCAGACAGCGTACAAAACGATCCACTTCTTCGTCGGCTCTTGTCTTGATTACACAAGGAACACGCCTGTGGACACTAAAAATGCATGATGCTGCTGCAAATCCATAGACTAATCAAACAGCTATTTTTACTATAAAAATAATACTAATAAAATGTTGTATGTGCAACAATAATATGCGTAACAGTGCTAATGTACTGCGTCACTGCCGTTGCTGCACAATGCGTGTCGGGAAATATATTTTTATTTAGATACATGGTGTGGCTGCTGTATTTTGTAGTTTATTTCGATGCACTTAAAATTAGGGTATTTGGAATAATATTTTTAAAATACTGTCATGGTTTCACCTCTCCTTGTCAGGTATTTCTTGGTTTAGAGGTGGAATCATACAGAATCCTCTGTTTCTTGTGGGGAGAGATGGTTTTGACACTTGCGGTCTTCCATACTCTCCCCGAGTCGCGTCATTGTTCCCTACCCTCCTGTTTCCTAGTTTGTGTTAATTACCTCCCCTATAAGACATCCTCATGTTTCTTTGTCTGGTGCGCGTTCATTGTATGATGTCCCACGTCTGTCTAGCTGAAAGCTTTACATGTTCCTGTATCTGTTCTATGCCAAGTCATTGTTCCTGTTTCCTGTTCCCCGTGTCTCAGTAAGTGTCAGTTTAGTGTTTGTTCCAAGTGTTTTGTTTTCTAGTTTAGTTAGTCTGTATCCTTGTTTAGTAATATATATATCCTGTATTGTTTTCCCCCTCGTGGGTTTTGTTTTGTGTTTTCATAGTCTTGTTTGTTTATAATAAATACCTTTTGTTAACCCCTTCATCTGCCTTGACCTGTCTGCCTTGCAATTGGGTTCCCCTTGAGATTCACGACAAAATACATTTTGATGTACCTTTGGCCAAGTTGTTAATTCGTCTTGTGACGAAATGGTTCTGAACAAAATATGCTTTCTGTTTAAGACCTTTTTTAAAGGAATACATGATTATTTATCAAATAAATGAAATTGGAAGACAAATTTCTCACTGTTGAGCACTGCATTGTTATTTTTTGTAATTGCATCTGGAGTTATTTTTTATTTCATCTTTGCTTCAATTGATTTGGATCATTTTCATGTTTTATTTTAGACTTGATGAAGGTGCAGGGGAACAGTGAGCAGCCAGATCAAGTGGAGAAGAAACAACTGTATAAGAAACGCCATCTTTTCCTGACTGAAGAAAAATCATTAACCTGCTCACAAACACCGACAACAACAGAAAGCAATCCATTCAGCTGCCCACAGTGCGGAAAGAGTTTTACACGTAAAGGACACCTCGCAAACCACATTGCAGTTCACACTGGGGAGAAGCCTTACACATGCCCTCAGTGCGGAAAGAGTTTCACGTGTAAAGGAAGCCTTAAGGAACACTTTAGGATTCACACAGGCGAGAGGCCTTTTTCTTGCTCTCAGTGTGCAAAGAGTTTCACAAATTCAGGAGGCCTAAAGAGACATCTAAGAATTCACACGGGAGAGAGGCCTTATACCTGCCCTCAGTGCGAAAAGAGCTTCCCTAATCCAGGAGAGTTTAGGAGACACATAAGCATTCACTCTGGAGAGAAGCCGTTCACCTGCACTCAGTGTGGAAAGAGTTACAAGCAAAAAGAAGGCCTTAGAGAACACATAAAAATTCATACTGGAGAGAGGCCTTTTGCGTGCATGTTATGTGGAAAAAGTTTCACTCAACACAGCACCCTAAAGGTTCATATGAAAATCCATTCTGGAGAGAAATCGCATCAGTGCTCTGAATGTGGCAGGAGATTCACAGAGGCGTGCAATCTGAAAACCCATCTGCTCTCTCACTCAGGAGAGAGACCCTTCCACTGCGATCAGTGCGATAAAAAGTTCTTTTTGGCCGTACACCTTAAGACGCACATGAGGATTCATGAAGACGAGAGGCGTTACGTGTGTTCTTTCTGTGGAAAGAGTTTCTTATGGCTGCACGGTTTTAAAGACCATCTAAAAACACATATTGGCGACAAGTCTTACGAGTGCTTGGAGTGCGGGAAAGCCTTCGCTAGAGCTGCTGAATTGAAAGTGCACGAGAGAATCCATACCGGAGAAAAACCCTACAAGTGTTCACACTGTGAGAAGTGTTTCACTCAGTCATCGGGCTTGAAAGTACACGAGAGAGTTCATACTGGAGAGAAGCCGTACCTCTGCCCATCATGCGGAAAGACTTTCAGCCGATATGGTAGTCTAGGGAAACATTTAAAAAAGACTTGTCCAAAAATAGCACAGTAAGCACTTTTTTGATCACTTTAATGGCCCCATGAACACATATTGTATGAAAAGAAAGAACAAATGCAAAGTCACAATATATATATATATATATATATATATTGGGGATGTAACAATATACAAATCTCACTGTGCGAGAGTGCATTCATTGCAAATATTTCAGATGATGACTTGGAAACCTGCCATAAGCATCCTCTTTTCTTCATCCTCTGAACATATCTTTTGCTAAGAGGTATGAGTTATAGTATGAGATGGGTCAAATGACCTAAAAATCCCTCTTATAAAAGAAAATAATTGCACGAGATGGCAATTGCCAAAGGTTACATCTATCATTCTCTATGTTAGGCCAGGAAGACCTTTTGTTTCATACAATCATGTGACCTCGATAATATTGAGACAATTTTGCTATTGCGATAACAGGATATCGATCATATTGTTAAATACTTAATATATAATATGTATATATATAGTATATAAATGCTTGTTTTCTGTATAGCTGCTTTGCAATAATGCAAATTTCCTAAAAGGCCAAGTCATAGATTTAGCTCCATAAATATTTGCACAGAGGCACATTTGTTTATTATTGTAGCTGTTTCACTAAATGTATTTGATTGATTCTACTGTAAGTGTGGTGTTTGCATTTGGAAGCTGTTGCTGTAAACCCACATCATGTGGGGCAGGGAGAGCTCCATGCAAGTGATACACACCATAGCAATCTATCAGACAGATAGACCTCTAGATCTAACATTAAAACATTAACACTCCTCATACATTTATGATTGGTTAGTGTAAACAGTTTTAAGTATTTAATATTTTCAGGGGTCGTGTTGTTTCTTAGGTATTTTTCAAGGCTGTCATTTGAGATTTTAAAGCAATTCACCAGTGATGATTAGAACTCTTTAATTCAGTTTAAAATTAGTAATAGTTTTTGGGGTGTCTTATTTTATCAAGAACTAAGCCAACATGAAAAAAACTACAATCGACAGCCATATTTCAATGGTTAGTTTTCCTCTTGTTCTTTGTGAGGCTAATAAACAGTATATTTTTGCATTATTGAGTCACTCTAGAACAAAACACTTGATGACATTAAATACATTTTATTATTTAAGTGTAATCCTCATTTTATGTGACCTTTTTATATAGCCCGAACATGTTCTCTGTTCTTTGATGGCGTTGTGGACCAATGTAAAAACTTCTTCATACAGTTTCTTGTTATTTCTTTGGACATCGAGTCTTGTGAAACCATGATTCAAGGCTTTAATTGTTTTTCTCTCCTACGGGGCTTTTTAACATCATGTGTCGCCCTGACATTGATATACAGCCTTGCTCAATATCATTGACACCCTTGGTAAATAGGAGCAAAGAAGGCAATGAAGGAAAACAATTTGAAGTGGGGGGAATATCACATTGAGAAAAAAAACATTCTTCCATATATGTTGGCCACAATAATTGTCACCCTTGTATTTAATTCACCCCACAACCTTAATTTATAAGAAAATCAGCTCTGAGTGTTTTCTTTTCAGTCTGATGAGGTTTGAGAATCCATTGAGACTCGTCTGAGTCCATTCCTCCATGAAGAATTCCTCAGATTCTTCAAACATCACTGCTCCCTCTTCTTCAGTTCATCCCACTCATTTTCTATATGGTTCAGGTCAGAGAACTGGGATGGCTATGGCAGGATCTTGATTTTGTGTTGATTGACCCCTTTATTATGTTGATGTTGATTTTGAACCAATGTGCTGATGGAAGATCTAACCACGACCCATTAGAATATTTCTAGCAGAGCAAGTCAGGTTTTGATTTATTTACTTATTGGTATTTGATATAAAACATGATGACATGTATCTGAACAAAATGTCCAGGACCTCTGGTATAAAAATAGGTTTACAACAATGAAGATCTGGTGACATATTTAACTGTGACATTTACTGGTGACATTTACATCTGTTTTGTTGCACAATCAAGAGTCTTTCAGTTTATAGGAGACCATGTAAAACATTAAAACGACACAAGACTGTCCCCTGCACATGCGCGTGCATACAATAAATGACATTACAACTATTTTGTATGTACCAATGTTGACAAGATGATATTTTATTTTTTATTCTCTTAATACATTTGCACGCATGCCCCCCAAATGTCTAAATGTATGTTGTGTACTTCATAAAAGGGCACAAGAGGCTCCCTCTAAAATTATTATTTTAAGAGAAGTGAGAAGTTCTTTTATTGTTTAATGAATATTAAAGACAGAAGCACAATCAAGCATCCACTTTTACATTCACTAAAGGTATAATATATTGTCGATATGTGCATTGATTGAATTTTTCAGCAGGATGTCCAGTTGTCCATGTTTTTGCTTGCATGGATGCAGCAGGAGGTGGCACGTTATGAGCAAAATGGTCGTAGCATAAATGAATTAGGATATAAATAAAGTCTACATCAAGGTTTGTTAGGTGTACGCTTTTTTCTTGTTTTTTCCATAAGGAAAGGAAACCATGCTTTTACTAGGTTAACGTTACATCAAAAAATCATGGTTACAATATATCCCGGTGACTACAACATTTAATTTGAGTTTAAAAAACGGTTTTGCCAATAGTAGTCTATACACAAAAACATGGTTACCTCATAATTACTTAAAAAAATAATAACTCATTCTAAATGACGCCCCACTGGATGACACGAGCTTCCCAGGTTCACATGATGAAGGCGGAATTATACACCAACCAGATGCAGATGAAAGGCATGTTTCCGCAGTACCGCCAGGTGGATGACATCACTTACCGCGAGAGTGATTCAACAGTCGGCTCTCGACTCTCTCTCGCGGTAATGTGATGTCATCCACGTGTCAGTTCTTGCAGCGCCGCTTGAAGTCGAGCACACCTTGTAAATTAGCGGTTGATTTATGTCACGTGCTTGTGAGTTAACTTTATTATACGTGCGTACGCAACACGTGCTGACGGGGTCTCAATTTTGAGACGGGTAAGTTAAGTCCTTCATTCATAACTACGTTTCACATTTTTATTATTGATTATCATATAGTTCAATTCACTTTTACCTGTGATGGGAGTAATTAAACAGCGTTAAAGTTATATGCTGTAGCTCATGAAACCGCAGCGTTGCATTGGAGACATTTAACCATATTTCTTTATTACAGACGCTTAAATCATCATTATGGTGAGTGTCGTGCAGCGCTTCATGTCCAAACTGCTTTCGCCCCTGTGGCGTCGAGCGCAGGAGAATGAAGACGTGCACAGAGACGACGGGCTTTGCTTTGCGGGTCAGTGAGAGATATCTACATTTTACTTTTGAATGTGTGTTACAGGCGGTCTTTTTACATTTTCCAAGCGGAAGTGAGCATCCCTTTGCTCTGCTGCCTTCCGATGGCTGAGCCCCTGAGGTGAGCTCTGTGAGGGTGTAGGCAGGGGTTCGCTTGATTGAAAGCAACCTTTAGCAAAAAAAGCGTAACGGCTAATGCTAACACCTTGTCTACCGCGGGACGAAGGGATGGAGATCATAGGTTTTTTAGTTTACAAAAAGTATTCAAGTTTTTCAATATTTTAATGGATGCTGATAGCATTACGTTCTCTCCAAATAGAAGTTTCACAGACCCTTCTCCCAATTATCTTATATGCCACCTCAATAATCATTATCAATAACACCAATAAGCATCATTTTACATATTGTTTTAAATAAGATGCCAAACAATAAAATTTGAACGGTTTATAAGGAAAATTAAGCAGAACATATATGTACATATAGAGAGAACTGTATACAGTACTATTCATTTCCAGCATTGTTTTATCTAACTCTCAGACACTGTTAAAACTCATGTTTTTTCCTATTCTTAAAGTGCCACTTCCAAGCGCCATGTTTTTCTCTCAGCAAAGTCTTTGATCAGAACTTTCAAATTTAGTTGTCTCACTTAATCATGTTTGAGCATCTGAGGTAGTACTTTACCAAATTGAGCTTACTAAAAGCTCTCTCTCTCCGCTTGCAAGAGTCCCAGGCAAAGTAAAAAATTTGCAAAAGGCAATTCACACTTCACTGAAAATACTCTGGAGCTGCATCTTATAGATTTGATTTAGAAGCTCAAAAGGGGACAACTCCAAAGGGAAAGTAGCTGCCTATACAGAATTTAGATGTTTCATTTCATTAACCAACTCGGGTGTAAGGCCACTGTGGTATTTTTTTGTATCAGTGAGTCCATGACACAAAACTGAGATAATATCTTCGCTCATACACCCTATTTGCTGGACACTTGCAAAGTCCTTGACTGTAGATGCTGTCTTAAAGGTCTCCTCAGATGAGCACTTTCAACAAGTTGGTATGATTTATTAGGATCTTCATGAAATGTCTTGAACATATTTTGCTTAAAAACACTCAATGGCTGTGTAAACGAAACCCTTCTCGCATCGTCAAAAACAGCTCTGCTCACAGCAACCCGTTTTGGTGCATGTCTCTTTAAATGATAATGAGTTACAGGGAACCCCACCCCCCTTCTGTCTGGCTTGTCAACTCTTGCGTAGATCTGCCATGGCAATGGTTTAGCTAAACTATATTTCCTGAATTCCTCTGCGGTTAGTTTTGTCTTAAATGTCTCTGTAGACTAAAAATTCCGTCCCAGCAAACAGCGCTCACGTAGTGCGTGTATGTTGCCTAAAATCCACGGATTGCGCACCTGCAGATCTCAGCGGTATAACGTGGATTGAATCGCTTGTCGTTGACAAGTTATAACGTTACACACACAACGTAAAAGCATAACTAGTAAGCTGTGAATGATTTTTAAGCCTAAGCACTAGTGTTGTCACGATACTGGAATTTCTAACTTCGATACGATACCTTGAAAAATATCGATACTCGATACCATTTTCGATACCACAGAGAAAAAAACTGCCACAACATTAAGATGGTAATTTTTTTTGTATTATTATTTAAAGATAAATATAACATGTATAATGTATTATAAAGAGTTATTAAGGGGTAAAATGCATTATAATTCTTCATAATGTGTGTTGTAACGCATTATGTACTGATGCAGGTCGGGTCTCATCTTATTTCTGGTGCTACAAGAGAATGCTAAACTTTAATAAACATTTTTTTTTTGACCACACTTTTAAAATGAACTGAACTATGTAACTAATCTGAGAACTTAAGTTAATGGTAATAGATATTTGTTACATGAATAAACAATGAAAAACACTCCCTAAACATGTATTAATCTTAGTTAAAAGTTAATTTAAACTAACATTTACTAATACATGTACTAATTAAAATCCAAAGTTCTATCTGTTAATATTTTTTTTCATTGGACCAGAGCAAACATGATCCGTTGTATTTTATTACATACTGTCATCAAAGATTAAAATATACTGTAGCAAATGCATTGCTCATCGTTCATAAATGCTGGTTAATACATAACATTATTTGATGAACATATTTTAATGCCGGATTCACATATCACCGATCCACACACGCAAACTTGCGTGCATCACACGCGAAAACAATGCTCACTGGATCGACATGAAGACAAATTACAGAATTGAAGTAATCCTTTTTTTAATTAAGTTAATTAAGCACAAGTTAATTTACATTTGACCACAGTTAAAGTATTTAAAGATTCACAGTTAAAGATTCCTCAGTCGGACTTTACGAATTACGGTGAAAAACGAGACAACACTCATATTGCTATATTAGAGGTGTTAGCTCCTTTTGTTAGCACTGCTCTGTAGCGACTCTTGCCGATCGGCGTGTTTGTGTCCTTCGGCTTTCCATTTTCATTTGCTTCATATCCAAAATAATTCCATATAGCAGTCTCGCTGTGTTCTTTATCAATCAAAGCCGGTTGCGGAGGCGCCGCACACGCCATATTGCGAATGAGACGAGACACGTGACAGGCACTGCGGTCACGTGTGCTGTTTGTCAACGCGCCTTTGGAGATAAGTGAAAGTGACAGCTCGGTTAGGATCGGAGTATCGATACTTCGGGAAATTAGTATTGGTATCGTTCAGATATTTCAGTATCGATACTTATCGAAATATCGATACTTTTGACAACACTACTAAGCACGAATGATTAGAAACAATTAAAACGAAACTATCCTGCAGTGTTCACCCCTGTTCATTAGCAAAACAAACAGCTTGCCGCAGCTAAACATATTAATGCTCATAATGTATTAACATTCATACAGCTAAACACCAAGTGTCCATCTACACTTATATACAGTAAATTTAACACTGGCTTTGAATGTTGTATTTAGTCCTTTGATGGACTCCTTTCGCTATCATATGCTAGCCTTATGCTCCTATATATAAAGTACATTTACGTAATTCAGACTGTTGATAAATATTACTTGCATCGGCAGTTTTGGCTCGTTCACTCTGTCTCGATCACTTTTGAGGAACAACTTTGAAGCTAATCCTGCTTGTGTGGTCCCAGGTTGATAAAGAACTCGGGCTTCAAGTGATTCCTGCAAACAAACAGGTTTTTTCTTTTGGTTTCTGATGGATTTCCACTAAAGATTAAATAAATCCACCCGTCTCTTCCTGGGTTTGGACTCTGTGCAGCGACTACATTGCATGTTGTCAATGAACTTTAGCCATGGCGTCACGTACATCGCTGTTGCTTGTAAAAACAACAATGGTGTAGGGCGGTGGGTGGAACTGTGTAGAATAAGGGGCTGTAACATTATAAGAAAATCCGCTTTGAACATCACAACCAGAGCTAAATCTGAACAGCTCGTTTTCTCACATGCTGGCAGGGAAAGGCACACCAAAAAAACTTACTGGGTTCTTATTTTTCACGTTTTCTGGGTTGCTAGATGCACCGGGGACCTGATTATAGCACTTAAACACAGAAAAAGTGGGGTTTTCATATGATGTCACCTTTAAGGAATCAGGTAGTCAAGTCACTGATCAGGCCAGGGCTCTAGACTAGTGATCGACCGATATTGTTTTTTTTTAAAACAGATACCAATTATTTGCATGTTTATGTGCCTGATACCCGATATGCAGAACAGATATTTATTTACTGTTATACTTCTGTTTTTGACACACTGATTACATCACAACTGAAAAAACTATTTTGAAACCCAAACACTGCCCCAAACTCATTGGTAGGGACCGCGCGCACACACACAGAGCTTATTGAGAAACAACGCGCATGCGGTCGCTCGTCAACTCGCATCAAACAGGTCAGGAAAGAGAGAAGATGCGGAAGCGCTGTTTATCTTCTAGTTAATCGATCACAGATACAGTCACTATCACAGATGGATAAAAACATTACAAAATGTGATGCCGAATAAGTAAATGCATTGTGTGGAAAACTTTGATGGAATAAATACATTGTCATGAAAGTAACATACAAAATGGAATATAAATCATTGCATATCTCAACTGGTTTGTTACGTTAATAATATTTTTGTCAGTCTTATTAAAAACGTACGGACAAAGAACTGTTCATTTATGCAATTACTAACGTGATAATAAATAATTAATTCCACAGGGCTGTATTTATTTAAATGTTGATGAGTGAAATAATGGTTATATAGTCAATGAAAGTTGGGGCTGGCTGCAGATTGGTTAGAAAGTTATTTAACAGGGAGGTTACGGTTTATAAAAATCGGTCAGTATTTATCAGATACTCTTGGTATTGTTTGTGGTGTCCCCCAGGGGTCAGTATTGGGGCCAAAACTGTTTAATGTGTATATAAATGATATTTTTAATACATCCAAAGAACTGAAACTCATACTATTTGCAGACGACACGAATATATTCTATAGTAGTGATGATTATAATGAGCTCGTAAATACGGTAAACAGGGAACTAACTATAGTAAAAAAGTGGATGGACACTAATAAATTATCCTTGAATATAAATAAAACGAAGTTAATGATGTTCGGTAATCGCAACAAAATGCCTTTCGGGAGTAATAATTGAGAGTAAATTGTCATGGAAACCCCATGTCAGACACATAAAAACAAAAATCTCCAAAAGCCTCTCAATTATAAATAAAGCAAAACTATACCTTGATGAAAATGCACTCCGTACTTTATACTGTACTCTGGTACTACCATACCTTATGTTTTGTGTTGAAGTCTGGGGAAATAATTACCAGAACACAATAAATCCTCTGATCATTTTACAGAAAAGAGCTGTGAGGATCATTCACAAGGTTAGTTTTCTAGAACATACTCATAATCTGTTTATGCAGTCAAAGTTGTTAGAACTTGATGATCTTGTAAAATATAATACATCAATAGTCTTATATAAAGCATTAAAAAAATTATTACCGCCTAATTTAGAAAGTTTTTTTTAAAACTCCAGTGCGAGCTCATAACTTGAGAGGTTTTGGATATTTTTCATTATCAAGAGCTAAAACCACTCCTAAACATTATTGTGTGTCTGTATGTGGAGTGAAACTATGGAACAAACTGGACTTGCAACAAAAGCAATGCCAAACTATTTATCAATTTAAACTGTTATATAAACATCGGGTCTGGTCAAAATACAGAGATGAGGGTCTTTAATTAGGGTTCGAGCCCGTAGGGCTAGAAACCTATTGTATTTGTAGGTTTTATTAGGGTTCGAGCCCGTAGGGCTAGAAACCTATTGTATTTGTAGGTTTTATTATTATTATTATTATTATTATTATTCTTATTATTATTCTTCCCTAAAAGTGATCGTGCAGCCCAAACCGTAAGGCCGACAGAGCTGAGACTCGGTCAGATGGTAGTAGTCCTTGTCGCTACTCAGATACACGGAACCAGCCAAATCGACCCATAGGTGGCGCTACAGCGATGCCAAACGCGTTTGCTCGCGCAACTTCTAAACCGTTTGTCGCACACCCAAGTGTCTTATATCAGTGTAATCACTGGCTCTAAACTTAAAAAACGTATATCTCCGATTTCATTTCCGGTATGCAAATTTTTCCGCTAATTTGCATTTTATGCATCTACAAAGAAAATGAACTAGTCCCTGGATTTTTGCCCGATTGAAACCAAACCAACGCTGATGGCTTCTTTGGAGTGTGAATGTAAATAACTATTAAAAAAAAGTTGAATTTTCTATTCACGGCCGCTAGGTGGCGCTAAAACGTCCAAACCGGAAGTGGCATATTTAGCTAAAACGGCCATAACTCTTGAACTGTTTGAGATATCTTCATGGGGCTTGGAACATATGTGTAGACCCTCAGTCCGGGGTCACATTAAAAAAAGTTTGGTGTTTGGCCACTAGGTGGCGTAATAATTTGAAAGAGCTAGAAAATGGCTATAACTACGCAAAAGTTTGCCCGATTGACTTGATATTTGGTATGGTGTGTCTTTGTGTCATTCTACATGAATATCTAAAAGGACATTGGCATATCTAAAAAAACATGGCCACCATTGGCCAATGGAATTTGAGCACATATTAGACCGGGTTAACGGAGGCCGATCAAAACGACACTCGCTGGGCTTATTCTTCTCATGGTCCTTAAGGTCTGTAAGAAATATGAACTCATTTGGCCACCGGGGGGCGAAATAACGCTTTAGGAGTGCTTAAACATTTGTGTTTCAATTGATATTTGACATCTATCCAAACTAATTGAATCATATGATAGCTCTCCTTATTCTGAACAACTTTGCCTCTTGATCCATTGATGTCAATCAAACAGTTGGCAAGTTATTGGTGATGATGTTAAAGACGTACTTTTGCATACAAATTTTTGGTTTTTCATGCAATTTCCAAATTTTCACCACAGTACAATTCTCTGGACTCTCTAGATAACTAATTATCAAAGACATGTTGAACTTTTTCATTTACGTGACCATAACAGGTCATTTATTATAGTAACCTCAAAAGTCTACCTGAAAGCTTGCTGCTCCTCAATGAATATTCCAACTGACTTGTCATTAAGTACTATTGACCAATTAAAGTCAATGGAAATACAAATGGTTTGACTGGTTCCGTCATTTTTCTTGGTGTGGGAGAGTGACATCCGTCGTGGATTGTAATGGTGCGATTTCCGAGCCTAGTCGACCCCTTAGAGGCCTTAGACTGCTCGAACCCGATGATTGCTGCTTGCAGCTATATTTAGGGTTCGAGCCCGAAGGGCTAGAAACCTATTGTATTTGTAGGTTTTATTATTATTATTATTATTATTTTTCTCCCCTAAAACTCATACCACAGCCCAAACCGTAAGACCGACAGAGCTGAGACTTGGTCAGATGGTAGTAGTCTTGCTCGCTACTCAGATACACGGAGCCAGCCATGTCGGACTCTAGGTGGCGCTACTGCGATGAAAAGCGCGTTTGCGCTCGATACTCCCAAACCTTTTGTCGCACAACTAAGAAAACCATATCATTGTAATCCTTGGCTCAAGACTTAAGAAACCTATATCTCCGATTTCATTTCCGGTATGCTAATTTTTTCGCTAATTTGCATTTTATGCAACCAAAAAAAAAATGAACTAGTCCCTGGATTTTTGCACTATCGGTACCAAACCAACGCTGACGAATTCTTTGGAGTGTGAATGGAAATAATTATTAAAAAAATGTTGAAATTTCGATAAACTGTTGCCAGGGGGCGCCAAAACGTCCTAACAGGAAGTAGCCAATTAAGGGAAAATGTAAATAACTCGTAAACGGTTTAAGATATCTTCATGGGGCTGAAAACACAACTATATATGAATAATCCGAGTTCAAATTATCAAAAACTAGGCGTTCGGGCACTAGGTGGCGCTATAACACGAAAAAACTGTAAAATGCTCATAACAAAGCAACCGTTGGTCCGATTAACATGATACTTGTTTTGATGCGTCTTTAAGTCATGTACCACAAATCCCTAAAACGATTTTGCTGTTTCGCAAAAAAAAATGGCCGCCATCGGCCATTGAAGTTTGAGCGCTAATTAGACCAGGTTAACGGAAGCCGATCGGAACGACGCTCGCTGGGCTCATTCGACTCATGGTCCTGAAGGTCTGTAAGAAGTAAGAACTCACTCGGCCAGCAGGGGGCGAAACAACTTATTTTTAGTGTGTTATTGACTGTTTATCACGTGACGTTTGATACACACACAAAATATTCATATCAAACGATAGATCTTCTCATTCTGAACAACTTTGCCTCTAGAACCACTTCTCTCAATCGAACGGTTCGGGAGTTATCGGTGGTACGATAAAAACCTACTTTTGCGAACTCGTCCTTGGTTTTTCGCCCAATCGAAACCAAAACCAAGCAGATTGATTCTCTGGAGTGTGAAAGTAAATAGTTATTGAAAAAAAGTTGAAATTTCCTTTCACGGTCTCTTAAGAGCGGCAAAATGTAAAATGGGCGGATCCTATTACATTAAAATGTCCACAACTCAAGAGCTGCTTAACATATCATCACTGGGCTTGGAAATCTTGTGTACAACATCGCTCCGAGGTAAAATTCAAAAGAACGCGGTATTTGTACACTAGGTGGCGCTATAACAGTGAAAATGACAACTTTGCCAAAACCCCTCAGTCGTTAACCTATTTGCAGGCTCACGACTTCGTCTGCAATTGATGGATTGTCATTGCAATTTTTTTAACAGGCAAACCTACCTAAGAGCCATTTGAGCGCTCGAACCCGCTGAATGCTGCTTGCAGCTTTAATTATTATTATTTTTCTCCCCTAAAACTCATACCACAGCCCAAACCGTAAGACCGACAGAGCTGAGACTCGGTCAGATGGTAGTAGTCTTGCTCGCTACTCAGATACACGGAACCAGCCAAATCGACCCATAGGTGGCGCTACAGCGATGCCGCATGCGTTACACTGCGCAACGCGTAAACCGTTTGTCGCACACCCAAGTGTCTTATATCAGAGTAATCATTGGCTCAAAACTTAAAAAATGTATATCTCCGATTTCATTTCCGGTATGCAAATTTTTTCGCTAATTTGCATTTTATGCATCAACAAAAAAAATGAACTAGTCCCTGGATTTTTGCCCGATCGAAACCAAACCAACGCTGTTGGATTCGTTGGAGTGTGAATGTAAATAGTTATCAAAAAAAAGTTGAATTTTCTATTCACGGCCGCTGGGTGGCGCTAAAACGTCCAAACCGGAAGTGACATATTTAACAAAATTGGCCATAACTCGTGAACTGTTTGAGATATCTTCATGGGGTTTGGAACATATGTGAAGACCCTCAGTCCGGGGTCACAATAAAAAAACTGCGGCGTTAGACCACTAGGTGGCGCTATAATTTGAATGATCTAGAAAATAGCTATAACTACGCAACCCTTTGCCCGATTGACTTCATATTTGGTATGGTGGGTCTTTGTCTCATTCTACATGAATATCTAAAAGGACATTGGCGTATGTAAAAAAACATGGCCGCCATTGGCCAATGAAGTTTGAGCGCTCATTACACCGGGTTAATTGAGGCCGATCAAAACGACACTCGCTGGGCTTATTCGTCTCATGGTCCTGAAGGTCTGTAAGAAATGTGAACTCATTCGGCCACCGGGGGGCGAAATAACGTTTTAGGAGTGCTTAAACAATTGTGTATCACGTGACATTTGACATATACCCAAACTAATGGTATCATGTGATAGCTCTCCTTATTCTGAGCAACTTTGCCTCTGGAACCACTTCTGTCGATCAAACGGTTCGTGAGTTATTGCTGATGATATAAAAAACCTACATTCGCGAACTAGTCGTTGGTTTTTCGACCGATCAGAACCAAAACAATGCAGATGACTTGTGTGGAGTGTGAAGGTAAATAATTATCAAAAAAAAGTTGAAATTTTCTTTCATGGTTGCATAGGGGCGCCAAAATAAAAAAATGGGCGGAGCCTATCACATTAAAATGCCCATAAATCCAGAACGGTTTAACACATCATCATGGGCCTCGGAACATATGTGTAGACCATCACTCTGAGGTCACCTACAAAAGAACATGGCGTTTGGACACTAGGTGGCGCTATAACAGCAAAAATGGCAATATTGATGCGTTTTTCAGTCCTTATACAATTGTGTATCACGTGACATTTGTCATTTACGCAAACTATTGACATCATATGATAGGTGTCCTCATTCTGAACAACTTTGCCTCTTGATCCATTGATGTCAATCAAACGGTTCCCGAGTTATTGGTGATGATGTTAAAGACGTACTTTTGCATACTAATTTTTGTTTTTTCATGCAATTTCCAAATTTTCACCACAGTACAATTCTCTGGACTCTCTAGATAACTAATTATCAAAGACATGTTGAAATTTTTCATTTACGTGACAATTATAGGGTCTACCTGAAAGCTCGCTGCTCCTCAATGAATAATCCAACTGACTTGCCTTTAAGTACTATTGACCAATTAAAGTCAATGGAAATAAAAATGGTTTGACTGGTTCCGTCATTTTTCTTGGTGTGGGAGAGTGATATCCGTCGTGGATTGTAATGGTGCGATTTCCGACCCTAGTCGACCCCTTACGCCTTAGACTGCTCGAACCCGATGATTGCTGCTTGCAGCTATATTTAGGGTTCGAGCCCGTAGGGCTAGAAACCTATTGTATTTGTAGGTTTTATTATTATTATTATTATTATTATTATTATTATTATTATTATTATTATTATTATTTTTCTCCCCTAAAACTCATACCACAGCCCAAACCGTAAGAGCGACAGAGCTGAGACTCGGTCAGATGGTAGTAGTCTTGCTCGCTACTCAGATACACGGAGCCAGCCATGTCGGACTCTAGGTGGCGCTACAGCGATGCCGAACGCGTTGGCGTACGCAACCCCTAAACCGTTTGTCGCACAACTAAGAAAACCATATCATTGTAATCCTTGGCTCAAGACTTAAGAAACCTATATCTCCGATTTCATTTCCGGTATGCTAATTTTTTCGCTAATTTGCATTTTATGCAACCAAAAAAAAAATGAACTAGTCCCTGGATTTTTGCACTATCGGTACCAAACCAACGCTGATGAATTCTTTGGAGTGTGAATGGAAATAATTATTAAAAAAAATTTGAAATTTCGATAAACTGTTGCCAGGGTGCGCCAAAACGTCCTAACAGGAAGTAGCCAATTAAGGGAAAATGTAAATAACTCGTAAACGGTTTAAGATATCTTCATGGGGCTGAAAACACAACTATATATGAATAATCCAAGTTCAAATTATCAAAAACTAGGCGTTCGGGCACTAGGTGGCGCTATAACACGAAAAAACTGTAAAATGCTCATAACAAAGCAACCGTTGGTCCGATTAACACGATACTTGTTTTGATGCGTCTTTAAGTCATGTACCACAAATCCCTAAAACGATTTTGCTGTTTCGCAAAAAAAAATGGCCGCCATCGGCCAATGAAGTTTGAGCGCTAATTAGACCAGGTTAACGGAAGCCGATCGGAACGACGCTCGCTGGGCTCATTCGACTCATGGTCCTGAAGGTCTGTAAGAAGTAAGAACTCACTCGGCCAGCAGGGGGCGAAACAACTTATTTTTAGTGTGTTATTGACTGTTTATCACGTGACGTTTGATACACACACAAAATATTCATATCAAACGATAGATCTTCTCATTCTGAACAACTTTGCCTCTAGAACCACTTCTCTCAATCGAACGGTTCGGGAGTTATCGGTGGTACGATAAAAACCTACTTTTGCGAACTCGTCCTTGGTTTTTCGCCCAATCGAAACCAAAACCACGCAGATTGATTCTCTGGAGTGTGAATGTAAATAGTTATTGAAAAAAAGTTGAAATTTCCTTTCACGGTCTCTTAAGAGCGGCAAAATGTAAAATGGGCGGATCCTATTACATTAAAATGTCCACAACTCAAGAGCGGCTTAACATATCATCACTGGGCTTGGAGATCTTGTGTACAACATCGCTCCGAGGTAAAATTCAAAAGAACGCGCTATTTGTACACTAGGTGGCGCCATAACAGTTAAAAATAGCGAAATTTACGCATCTTTTGAAACCAAATCAATTGTGCATCACGTGACATTTGACATTTACGCAAACTATTGATATCATATGATAGCTCTCCTGATTCCGAACAACTTTGCCTCTTGAACGATCGATGTCGATCGCACGGTTAGTGAGTAATATGTGATGATGTTAAAAACCTACTTTATCGAACTAGTCCAAGATTTTTCACCCGATCGGAACCAAATCAACGCAGCTGTCTTCTCTTGAGTGTGATTGCGAATAGTTATTGAAAAAAAGAGGAAATTTCCTTTCACGGTCTCTTAGGGGAGCCAAATGTGAAATGGGCGGAGCCTATAACATTAAAATGTCCATAACTCATGAACGGCTCAACATATCGTCATGGGGCTTGGAACTCCCATGCAGACCGTCACTCGGAGGTTACTCACAAAACACCGTGGCGTTTGAACACACGGTGGCGCTATAACAGTGAAAATGACAACTTTTGCAAAACCCCTCAGTCGTTAACCTATTTGCAGGCTCACGACTTCGTCTGCAATTGATGGATTGTCATTGCAATTTTTTTTTACAGGCAAACCTACCTAAGAGCCATTTGAGCGCTCGAACCCGCTAAATGCTGCTTGCAGCTTTAATGTTATTTATAATTGCTCACAGAGCAGATTTTTCCCCCTAAAACTGATCGTGCAGCCCAAACCGTAAGGCCTAGAGACTTGATACTTGGTCAGATGGTTGTACTCCTGTTGGCTACTGGGAGACATAAAGACAGCCAAATCGGCCGATAGGGGGCGCTACAGCGATGACAAACGCGTTTAGGCACATAACTCCTAAACCGTTTGTCGCACAACCAAGTGTCTGGTATCATTGGAATCGGAGGCTTCAGCTGAATAAAACGTATATCTCCGTTTTTATTTGCGCCTGGAAAAGTTTTTCGCTAATTAGCATTTTATGAACCTTACACGTTTTCAAACTAGTCCCTGGTTTTTCGCCCAATCGGAACCAAACCAACGCTGATGAATTCTTTGGAGTATGAATGTAAATAATTATCAAAAAAAAGTTGAAATTTCGATTCATGGTCCCAAGGGGGCGCAAAAATATCCAACCCGGAAGTAGCCTTTTTACTTTAAATAGCTATAACTCAAGAACTGTATAAGATATACTCATGGGCCTAGGAACATATGTGTAGACCATCACTCCGAAGTCATCTCCAAAAGAACGTGGCATTTGGACACTAGGTGGCGCTATAACAGCAAAATTTGCAAAATTGATGCGTTTTTCATTGCTTAAACAATTGTCTATCACGTGACATTTGTCATTTACACAAACTATTGATATCATATGATAGTTCTCCTCATTCTGAACAACTTTGCCTCTTGATCCATTGATGTCAATCAAACGGTTCTCGAGTTATCGGTGATGATGTTAAAGACATACTTTTGCATACTAGTTTAAGGATTTTCAAACAATTTCAAAATGTATACCACAGTTCCATTCTTTGGACACTCAAGGTCAATAATTATCAAAAACATATCGAGTTTTTTTAGTTGTTTGACCCTAACAGGGTCCTTTAATATATTAACGTGAAACATGTACGTTAAAGGTCGCTATTCCTTAATAAACAATCCAACTGACTTGTCATTAAGGACTCTTATACATATTTTGACACACAACAAGGATGCAAAATGTGATGCTCATTGGAAGAGGCATGCCTTTCATAACATTCAAAATGGGATAAATATCATTCATTTCAATGGCTTTTTTATAGTCAACAGATCACAATGCATGTAGTTCCATGCATTGTCAACTGTAGCGACGTATCGTGCACTGCAGTGTGTATTATATGTGCATACATGCGTATGTATTACATATTCTGTGTGTATGTATTTATGTTCATTTCACTCGTACCGTAGGTATGAACGGTTTACACCTGTTTTTGCATATGAGTGTTAGCATGCGTGTTCTGTATTACCCTTTGCTGACCATTTCTTTAATTTTTCAGGTTATGGGTAAGTGTCATCCGTTGCGGATGTGTTATGGTGCGTTTCCTGACCGTAGTCAGCGAAAGCAGCCGACCTTAGACCTCTTAGTCTGCTCGAACCCGATGATTGCTGCTTGCAGCTATATTTATTATTATTATTATTATTATTATTATTTTTCTCCCCTAAAACTCATACCACAGCCCAAACCGTAAGACCGACAGAGCTGAGACTCGGTCAGATGGTAGTAGTCTTGCTCGCTACTCAGATACACGGAGCCAGCCATGTCGGACTCTAGGTGGCGCTACAGCGATGCCGAACGCGTTGGCGTACGCAACCCCTAAACCGTTTGTCGCACAACTAAGAAAACCATATCATTGTAACCCTTGGCTCAAGACTTAAGAAACCTATATCTCCGATTTCATTTCCGGTATGCTAATTTTTTCGCTAATTTGCATTTTATGCAACCAAAAAAAAAATGAACTAGTCCCTGGATTTTTGCACTATCGGTACCAAACCAACGCTGATTAATTCTTTGGAGTGTGAATGGAAATAATTATTAAAAAAATGTTGAAATTTCGATAAACTGTTGCCAGGGTGCGCCAAAACGTCCTAACAGGAAGTAGCCAATTAAGGGAAAATGTAAATAACTCGTAAACGGTTTAAGATATCTTCATGGGGCTGAAAACACAACTATATATGAATAATCCGAGTTCAAATTATCAAAAACTAGGCGTACGGGCACTAGGTGGCGCTATAACACGAAAAAACTGTAAAATGCTCATAACAAAGCAACAGTTGGTCCGAATAACATGATTCTTGTTTTGATGCGTCTTTAAGTCATGTACCACAAATCCCTAAAACGATTTTGCTGTTTCGCCAAAAAAAATGGCCGCCATCGGCCAATGAAGTTTGAGCGCTAATTAGACCAGGTTAACGGAAGCCGATCGGAACGACGCTCGCTGGGCTCATCCGACTCATGGTCCTGAAGGTCTGTAAGAAGTAAGAACTCACTCGGCCAGCAGGGGGCGAAACGACTTATTTTTAGTGTGTTATTGACTGTTTATCACGTGACGTTTGATACACACACAAAATATTCATATCAAACGATAGATCTTCTCATTCTGAACAACTTTGCCTCTAGAACCACTTCTCTCAATCGAACGGTTCGGGAGTTATCGGTGGTACGATAAAAACCTACTTTTGCAAACTCGTCCTTGGTTTTTCGCCCAATCGAAACCAAAACCACGCAGATTGATTCTCTGGAGTGTGAAAGTAAATAGTTATTGAAAAAAAGTTGACATTTCCTTTCACGGTCTCTTAAGAGCGGCAAAATGTAAAATGGGCGGATCCTATTACATTAAAATGTCCACAACTCAAGAGCGGCTTAACATATCATCGCTGGGCTTGGAAATCTTGTGTACAACATCGCTCCGAGGTAAAATTCAAAAGAACGCGGTATTTGTACACTAGGTGGCGCTATAACAGTGAAAATGACAACTTTGCCAAAACCCCTCAGTCGTTAACCTATTTGCAGGCTCACGACTTCGTCTGCAATTGATGGATTGTCATTGCAATTTTTTTAACAGGCAAACCTACCTAAGAGCCATTTGAGCGCTCGAACCCGCTGAATGCTGCTTGCAGCTTTAATTCTTATTATTATTCTGCCCTAAAACTGATGCTGCAGCCCAAACCGTAAGGCCGACAGAGCTGAGACTTGGTCAGATGGTAGTAGTCCTTGTCGCTACTCAGATACACAGAGCCAGCCAAATCGACCCATAGGTGGCGCTACAACGATGAAAAGCGCGTTTGTGCTTGATACTCCTAAACCGTTTGTCGCACACCCAAGTGTCTTATATCAGTGTAATCACTGGCTCTAAACTTAAATAATGTATATCTCCGATTTCATTTCCGGTATGCAAATTTTTTCGCTAATTTGCATTTTATGCATCAATAAAGAAAATGAACTAGTCCCTGGATTTTTGCCCGATCGAAACCAAACCAACGCTGATGGATTCTTTGGAGTGTGAATGTAAATAGTTATCAAAAAAAAGTTGAATTTTCCATTCACGGCCGCTAGGTGGCGCTAAAACGTCCAAACCGGAAGTGACATATTTAACTAAAACGGCCATAACTCGTGAACTCATTGAGATATCTTCATGGGGCTTGGAACATATGTGTAGACCCTCAGTCCGGGGTCACAATAAAAAAACTGCGGCGTTTGACCACTAGGTGGCGCTATAATTTGAATGAACTAGAAAATAGCTATAACTTCGCAACCCTTTGCCCGATTGACTTCATATTTGGTATGGTGGGTCTTAGTCTCATTCTACATGAATATCTAAAAGGACATTGGCGTATGTAAAAAAACATGGCCGCCATTGGCCAATGAAGTTTGAGCGCTCATTACACCGGGTTAACTGAGGCCGATCAAAACGACACTCGCGGGGCTTATTCGTCTCATGGTCCTGAAGGTCTGTAAGAAATGTGAACTCATTTGGCCACCGGGGGCGAAATAACGTTTTAGGAGTGCTTAAACAATTGTGTATCACGTGACATTTGACATATACCCAAACTAATAGTATCATATGATAGCTCTCCTTATTCTGAGCAACTTTGCCTTTGGAACCACTTCTGTCGATCAAACGGTTCGCGAGTTATCGCTGATGATGTAAAAAACCTACTTTTGCGAACTAGTCGTTGGTTTTTCGACCGATCAGAACCAAAACAATGCAGATGACTTGTGTGGAGTGTGAGGGTAAATAATTATCAAAAAAAAGTTGAAATTTTCTTTCATGGTTGCATAGGGGCGCCAAAATAAAAAAATGGGCGGAGCCTATCAAATTAACATGCCTATTAATCCAGAACGGTTTAACACATCATCATGGGCCTCGGAACATATGTGTAGACCATCACTCTGAGGTAACCTACAAAAGAACATGGGGTTTGGACACTAGGTGGCGCTATAACAGCAAAAATGGCAATATTGATGCGTTTTTCAGTCCTTAAACAATTGTGTATCACGTGACATTTGTCATTTACGCAAACTATTGACATCATATGATAGGTCTCCTCATTCTGAACAACTTTGCCTCTTGATCCATTGATGTCAATCAAACGGTTCCCGAGTTATTGGTGATGATGTTAAAGACGTACTTTTGCAAACTAATTTTTGTTTTTTCATGCAATTTCCAAATTTTCACCACAGTACAATTCTCTGGACTCTCTACATAACTAATTATCAAAGACATGTTGAACTTTTTCATTTACGTGACCATAACAGGGTCCTTTATTTTATTAACCTCAAAAGTCTACCTGAAAGCTCGCTACTCCTTAAGAAATTATCCAACTGACTTCTCATTAAGTACTATTATACATCTTATGACACTAAACAAGCATCCAAAATGTGATGCTCATTGGAAGAGGCATGCCTTTCATAACAGTCAAAATGGGATAAATATCATTCATTTCAATGGCTTTTTTATAGTCAACAGATCACAATGCATGTAGTTCCATGCATTGTCCACTGTAGCGACGTATCGTGCACTGCAGTGTGTATTATATGTGCATATGTGCGTATGTATTACATATTCTGTGTGTATGTATTTATGTTCATTTCACTCGTACCGTAGGTATGAACGGTTTACACCTGTTTTTGCATATGAGTGTTAGCATGCGTGTTCTGTATTACCCTTTGCTGACCATTTCTTTAATTTTTCAGGTTATGGGTAAGTGTCATCCGTTGCGGATTTGTTATGGTGCGTTTCCTGACCGTAGTCAGCGAAAGCAGCCGACCTTAGACCTCTTAGTCTGCTCGAACCCGATGATTGCTGCTTGCAGCTATATTTTATATTGCTGTTGTACTCGGTCTCATAGTGTTAACATGTGCTCAATGTTTCTTACCATCATTGGTATATTGTCCATTACTATCGCTGGTATATTGTCTATTCTTCTACTTGTATTTATTTTAACAACAGTTTATTCCAACTTGTTATTTGTGGCAACTCCACCATGATATAACATTTGTAAACAATCTGTGAGTAAAGTAACAATGAAGCTAAATGTATAATCACCAAATGGGGACCTGGGGTGGGATTAAATAAATTGTCTTCTTCCCACTCCCTTTCAGGCAGAATTCGATTGTCATATTTAAATACTGTATATTCAGTTTTTTTTTTTTGCACTATATTACTAAACTATATTCGTCAACTTTGTACTTTTTTTGTGCCATTGCCTGAAATAAACAAATAAACAAACAATAATAAACAAAGTATAATTTAGGGTGTTTTAAACAAGTTAATCTTGTTAAAAAGTTAGCTACATGTGGATGCTATGCTGTAACTTCCTGAGCATCAACCCGGTGAATGAACATCAATATGAATGATGAGCATAGACAACAAATGTAATTAAATTCAACTCTTTTATTCCCAACATGAATTAATTCATGGCTGTTACATTAAATTCATGTAAAGTTACGTCTTTATTGGGACAAGAATCAATAGCTTAGGCTGAGACTCTGAGTTTGTCTCTATTTGCGAAGCTGCATAATCTACATGCATTAATTGCTCTCATGTTAAATATAAGTGTATTAATATAGCAAGTGAGTATACATAACCTGTGCAAGCTGTCGTTTCTGTCATGTCTCCTCTCAGACACTGTGCTGCAGTGCAGTCCTGCACGCAATTCTCTAAACGGCCACAAGATGGCGGATCTTATCGGTGAATCCAATATTAGAAAATGGATATCCGATGACGGAAAATTGATTAAACAACGTGAAAATTATCGGGAAAACGATGTATCGGTCGATCTCTACCAGGGCTCTAGAGTGCGACCAATTTGGTCCCAAATGCGACCTTATTTTTCTATGGTGCTACTAAAAATAATCAGACGTCGCACCGGTGCGACCAGCCGTTCGAGGGAAAAAAGTCTCCGCAACTCTGAAAGTCTCCCTGCGATTCAACAACAGACACACATTAGGCTCATATCGTGCGCGTACACATACACAAAATATGAGCAAAATTAAAACTGATTTGGTAATATGGTTTGAATATGGTATCAAAAACTGTAATAGGCCTATATAAATTTGCACCATGTGTTGGGTTTTCCCAGATCTAATCACATATGAACATAAACATTAAAAGATTAAATATATAAAAAAAAATTATATAACAACGGCTCTATTGGGCATTTGGTTGTATTAAAATACAACAAGTTCTGAGATGCCAGTGCATAACATACTAATTACCACCTAAAGCCACCTTTCACCATAGTGTCGGGTAATAAAAGATTGTGACGGATTTTTTACGAGCCTGTCAGTCAAAATGATGAACAATAAAAAAGACTAGCGCAACTTCTGGTGTGTACGTTTGAAAATGCGTGTGAGTAGCCTAGGGCGAGTGGATGTAGGTTCACAACTTTTTCGTGAATAATGTTAAGTTAAGGCCTGATTCGTCTGAAAATCATAAGCAATGCTCTGACACGGAGCCGTCAACCTCCCAGGTTATGTCAAGCCCTGGTCCATTTATCTTGAGACCTTTTATGTTTAAATTTCAGTTCATTAAAGCACTTTAAGCACCAACACTTCTTCAGTAAGTTACCTTTCCTGTAGGTTTGTGCTTCAAATAAAGAACTTTGTTGACCAGATTGTTAGTTAATCGTTTACATGTAAATTTTGCCTTTATGGACATTTAAAAAAAAGTGAACAGGTAAAACCAGTTAAATCTTAAATGCGTTAAATGCGATGTGGTTGCACCAAACTTTTGTGCTGGTACACCTAAGAAAAAAAGTTAGGCGCACCAGTGCAACCAGTGCAAAAAGTTAGTCTAGAGCCCTGTCTACTCTAGACTAACTTTTTATTACTAGGAGAGCTGTAGCCCCTGAGTGAACTTTTTAGGTGCACAAACAGAAATTTTAGGGGCACACCTTAAATCACCCTGCATTGCAATTATTGACATTTTCCCCCCAAATAGCTGTTTTACTGACAAATGCTTTCACAATAAATAGACTCAACTCACGGAAAATATAATGTGCAGTTTTATTTTCATTTCAGAGGGATATGACATTACTCTAAACCAAACTTTTTAGTTGATTCTCTGCAAAAATATTTTTGGAAAAGTCTGCAGAACTGCTTTAAATGTGTTTACATTTGAACAGAAATGTAAATGAGTTAAATGCATAAATGAGTAGTATTTGAGAACTATTTTAACACAAGTTGACAGTTGTTTGGTTCTGCTCATCATTTAAAAAGAGGCAGAGCCTTCAGGGAAGCTTTTAAGTGCTAAGTTCATTTGAACCAGATAAATGGCGTTTTCTAAACTCCTCCGTGGTAGCTTCATTTCAAACGTCTTAAATATCAAATCGTTAATCCTCAGGCTTAAAACATTTGTTCCAGCAAACAGCGAATCGTGGTAGACCTTAGAAATAAAATAATTTCTTTACACCAGAAAGGTGAAGGCTACTAGAAGAAAAGCAAAGCTTTACTTATCAGCTTGAATACTGTAGCAAAAGTGGTACAAAAAATATAAAGAGATGGAATTGCAAACATCTCGCAGAGAGTTCCAGGTCATCCTAGGAAGTTAACACCTCGACAGGAGCGTCCTCTGATGAGAAGGGTTGAAGAAAAACATCATGCGAGTTCACTGCAGTTATCTAAAGAAGTAGAAAGCCAAACTGGGGTGACTATTTCCTGTAACACAATACGGCGTACACTGCATAGAAATATCATGCATGGGTGCCGTCCTGGAAAGAAGCCTCTCCTAAAGCCCAGGCACAAAAAAGCCTTCCTAGAGTTGTCTGGGCCCATGCTGACAAAGATGAAGACTCCTGGGACTCTATACTCTGGAGTGATGAGACCAAGATAAATGTTTTTGGAACTGATGGCTTCAAAACTGTATTGCGTCGCATAGGTGAGGAATACAAAGAAAATTGCATGATGCCTACAGTGAAACGTGACGGCCTTATGTGGGGGTGCATGAGTGCTGCTGGTGTTGTGGAGCTGCACGCGACTGTGCGTATGTATGACGCTTGCGCAGCAAGTCCTTTGACAGTTATTTTATCCAGTCAAAGGGAAAGATAAGCCATATTTTTCTTCACAGTGATTTGACGTGCCTGCAATAGCACAACAGTGCATTTTCACTACCGTGGTGTACCGTTTTACCTGACACTGGCACATGCCTATGTCAACAGTCGATTTGAAATAGAGATTGAAATTTTTTTGGGATTCCTGCCGGATGAGAAACAGGGCTCTAGACTAACTTTTTTTCTTGGGTGAACCAGCACAAATTTTTAACTGCATTGCATTTAACGCATTTAACATTTAACTGGTTTTACCAGTTCACTTTTTTTTTATGTCCATATAGGCAAAGTTTATTTGTAAACGATTAACTAACAATCTGATCAACAAAGAGTTCTTTATTAGAAGCACAAATTTAAAAGAATGATAACTTACTATAAAAGTGTTGGTGCTTTAAGTGCTTCACTGAAATGAAATTTAAACTTAAAAGGTCTCAAGATAAATGGACCAGGGCTTGACATAACCTGGGAGGTTGATGCCTCCGTGTCAGAGCATTGCTTATGATTTTCGGACGAATCAGGCCTTAACTTAACATTATTCACGAAAAAGTTGTGAATCGTTCTTTTCAACTTCTCTCAACATCCGCGGCTACATCCACTCGCCCTAGGCTACTCACACGCATTTTCAAACCTACACACCAGAGGTTGCGCTAGACTTTTTTATTTAGCATCTTTTTGACTGACAGGCTCGTAAAAAATCCGTCATTATCTATTATTACCCGACACTATGGTGAAAGGTGGCGTTAGGTGGTAATTAGTATGTTAGTGACGTCATCACGCTGCACTGGCGTCTCAGAACTTGTTGTATTTTACTAAAACCAAAGTTAGGTGATGAAAATAAAAGCACAACAGTCCAGTATCACAAGTAAAAGTCACTTTACAGTGGTAAGAGACTTACTCTTATAACAATTTAATAAAAAACAAAATCCTAGTGATGAAGTCTATAAAAATACTGTACAAAACCGTTTGAATAAAACGAAAGTAAGGGAAATGGCGCAGGGCACTCTTTAAGAACGAGACATCTGCCATTATCACTACAGTACACAAGGACACTAACAAACAATACGGACAACAACTAATGAGCAGTGAAGCAAGTTTTACGTTGTTTATCATGTACATAGTGTCTGGACTTTTGATCATCTCTTGTATGTTTTGCAATCGCGGTCTGGCTTGCGTGAGCAGCGTACCGGGGATAACTCCTGGTGCTGCAGACTGGGAATTCTGTCATCTCACAAAAAACATTGTATAAAAAAACTTTGCATGCCATAGTTTACACAGGACTGGTGGGATATGTGCTTAGATACTCCTTCATTCTTCATGTTCTGTGGTTTACTTTGATAGGTGAACTGTCTTTCCCGCTTCCCAGCACGACATCCGATGGGTTTTCCCAGATCGCATCATATGTCTATTCAGTAACAATGACGGGTGAAAACACGCAGGTCACTTCGCGAGCATATCACGCTGAAGGGAAACAGGGATTTACAAATTGCCCTCATTGTGATCTGCCAGAATGACGGACGGCATTCAGATTTTTCTGTCATTGGTAAAAAAATCTGTAAGAATTTTCGGTTAACGCGACCTCTGGTACAAACTCGTACAGGAATATCTGGACCACAGCCAATCAGAGGGATAGACATTATAAAACATACAATTCCGACTCGGGCACGAGTTGTATCAGTGCCACGCTTGCAAAACGGCCTGCTCAAGGCAACTGACAATTTCAACATTTATTCAACTAAGGTGGGCCTGCTGTGAGTGATCTGTAGTTCTGTACTGTATTTTTTTACTGTAACTGTCAATTGACTCGTTCATTCAGTGAAGGGCGTATTCATTCAGTACATTCAACAAATGAAATGCTCTGACAGAACTCACGTCTCTTTGGAGCTGCGCTGTCTTTGCTTGAGAACGATATTAATTAGAGATGCACCGTTTGCAATTTTCTTTGCCGATTCCGATTTCCGCTTTTATTATAAATGAAACGATTCCAATTTTATATCCACAAACTATAATTGACAGTTTATGAAAAAAACATTAACTTTTCTACAATACACATTTTTTCATGTTTTTTTTATTATCATTACATAAATTATAGAATCTTCTCTTGCCCAAATAACTCTTAAATTGAAGAACTCTGTGACTGAAAATAAGTATAAATAATAAAATATAACTAAACTTAATCACTTAATCGACCTTTTTCATTTTTGTACTCTCACAAAAGTCTAAGATAACAATAAAATACTTCAACTTTATTCTTGTCTCTGTTTATGAAACTATCATTGCTTTATTTATTTTTTTCTGAAATGTTAAATAACTTGTCTTTATCTTGGATCTGTAGTACTAAAAGAAGTGGGTTGATTTTAGCTGCCACTTTAATAACAAGTAAAAAATCTATCTAGTGAATTCTACTCTAAATATGTTTATGTATTTGCCCTTTTTTGTGTTAGTAAAGAACTAAATCAGTTATATATCATAAATATTGGTTTATTTATTCATTTTTTCAAGTCGTGTTGAATGTCATTTTACCTCAGTGAAATCACCATAGTTTTAATGTAAAACAATTAATCTGGTTGAATGAAACTTACATTTGTTTTACACATAGTGAACGACTTCAACATGAGTTTAGCATGTGTCAAAGTTTAGCATCACAATTAGCATGTAGTACATACCCGAAGTAGATGAAGCAACGAAGGTGAACTACTGGACACTCAAACATTGTCTGTGCACTACATGATGTGTATGTGCATCCTTGAACAGATGTTTACTTGCGTATTTGACGTTATTGCCCACATCGCTGGCAACATAAGATCGGCTTCGAATCGGCAAGACATGAGACTGACTGGCCGGTTTCTGACCGGTCAATCAGTGCACCTCAAATATTAATTAATAAGAAATATCTTTCAAAGTGATCCACTCATTCATTGTGCAACACGATATGCACCTTAGTATGAAACAGGTAAACATAAGTTGGATTAATTTTTCCTACCACCGCTGTATTTTTCCCCTTCTGCTGGGCTCTGGTGCCCCTCTCTTTACTCTACCAGGCGGACGCTCTCCACACTTTTGAGAATGATCCGGTCCTTGATTTGCCAGGTATTCATTCCAAGTATTAATACACATTAAGAAACTCGTAAGTTAACGTTTATCCTTCGATTATCTATTTATCCTTATAATATAAATAAACATACATACATGGCAGCTCAAAAAAACTAAAGTAGCCGAATAAACGCAACCAACGGTTTCATACATGGTGTCCACGGGGTCTTAAAAGTATTAAAAGTTGGTATATATATTAAGAGAAATTTAGGGCCAGTCTTAAATGCCATTTTCCAATGTATTACATTTTGTATAATCTTTTCATATTTGTCCAAAGAGGTCATATGCTAAAGTTTGCTTGAGTTTAATCATTGCGTAGACGAATAGTGGGAGGTCCATTTATACCTGTTTGACTAATGGGGAAATGCAAGCTTTTGTGTTTGTTGTGCTCAGGTAAGTGTGTGTGTTTTGCTCCGGTGAGTGTGTTTGTGCAGCACTCAGTTTAGTGTTTTTTTTTGTACCCAGATGCGGAGGAGATCCGGCAGGTGCACACTGGTGTCGTGACACAGCTGTGTGTGGATTATGGTCTAATAGATCATTCTGTGTATTTCACATCTGGAGTTGTGTTAGGAGGAGTTGTGTTGTGTGTGGGAGACACAGTTCAAGCTATTGCTGTTCGAGAAGGAGCTCATGGAGGATGGAGAGCGTTGAGGGTGAGATCTTAACATTATTGAAAAATCACTCCATTTAATTTGTCACAGGATAAATTCAGCATCTGCATGTGACGTTTTCAGTCAAAACTTGTGACTAACACATGAAACACAAACTTATTATATTTGAATTTGCTCATTTACAGTATTGGGCATATGGACCCTTATACAGTTGTGCTTTTAGTATCTGGAACTTTTGGAAAAATAAGAGGATTTTTTTTAAATTAAGGTTTATGTTTAATTTAGTCCTGCCCTGAGCAAGTTATTTCACTAAAGAAATGTTAACATAAAGTTCACACTAAAGAATAATAACTGAATTTCTAAAAATATCTACGTAGAAAAGTTTACACGCCCCTGATTCTTAATCCTGTATGATATTACCTAAACATCAATGACAGTTTTTATGTTTAGTCCTAGTTGTTTAAGGGTTTCTTGTTTGTCATGAGTCAATAGACTGTCCACTGATCTTCAAAACAATCACCCAGGTCCTCCACAAGGAAGTAAATCCTCGGCTACAATTGTTTGGACTACCTAGCTGGAGTTATTAAGAAGATTAATGATCTTATATGTGTAGAGTAGTCGAGTAGTCTTGCTCATTTCGCTTAATTTTCCCTTCCGCAAACCTATAATGAGTATCTGAACATTAACCATTAACTGATAATAAGGAATTTGATAATATAGGGGTGTGTCTACCGGCGCATTTCCGCCTGCGGCCAACGTGTTTGTTTCGCACTTTTAAAAAGCACCATCAGCTCACTTGTTTTCTATGCTCTATAAGTGGTGTCTAATAGCAGACACCACTTTCTCATCTCCTCCCGTAGAGGCCATTTCCAAAGCAGCACACATTTCCATAAGTTTAGCTTTTGCGGCTTCTTTCTTCATTTGTGCTAAAAAAGGGAGGTGTTTATGGCGAGGGTCCAGTACAGAGGCAATGAGTGCTGGTTTGAGCACCAGCTCATCCGTCCCAACCTGTGGTGAACAATATCCTCCAATTAATGCCTTAAAATAATAATGATAATAATAATAAAAATCGATACATTCTTTTCTGTTGACATTTTAGTGGTTGCACGTTTTAAAGTTTCTTGCGCAATTACCGCGTTTATCTGCTAGTATTCGTCTCGCAACTCCAGCGTTCTGGCATCTTCCAGCTTTGTTAGTTCTGCAGGCAGAACAGCTGTTATGGCCCACCTCTGTTCAAGAAGTCTTCCGAACATGTCAAACACAGAGTTCCATCTTGTTTTTCATGACTGAATGAGCTGGTGTTTCTGATGCGTCAATTGTTCCTGCTTAGCTTCCAATGCCTTGCATGCAGGTGTGCTGTGGATGCACAAACACATTGAATTCATCATTTATAGCGAGCTGTAGTGTATGAGCAAAACAGGGAACCGAGTTCCAGTTCACCCGCCCTGGGTAGTTTGCAGCTACAATCTTGCATGCATTGTCATGAACACATGCGGACACTTTTCCATCAAGTCCCCAAGTTTCCACCGCATCAACCAGCTTTGCTGTGAGGTTCTCTGCTGTGTGTCTGCATGACAAACTTTGCCAGTCCTCATTGATGTAGTGGCACGTCACTGTAATATAGCACTCTGTTGTGAGTGCCGTCCAGCAGTCCATCGTAATGGCTTTGAACTTCGTGCTTTCGAGTTGTGATTTAAGCGTTTTTTCTCTCCTCATAACAGGCTTCAATTCTTGAAGGGATCTCATAATTGGCCTCAATATTTCCCAGAAGCGCTCGAAAACCTTCACCACAGACAACACTAATGGGCAACATTCTCTGTGTAATCTCTTCAGATCAACGTGCATCGCTATTTCTCCCTGATAACATAGAGGGCAGAGTTTGTTGTCTTTCATCACATGGACCAACCGATGCTTGTGAATGTTTGCTTCGCAAGTGATTTTGCATTGTACTTGTGCTACTGCTGTATTTTAATACTGCCTGGCATATTTTGCAAGTCACTTTGTCTCCTTTTCTGTTGAAGCGGTCCCACACAGTGCATCTTTTCGCTAGCTTCATCACTCTGCAAAGAACGTCTGTAGGCGCGTACGTGACGTGTGTTGACACGCCCCATGAGTTAAAAAAAATAGGCTTTCACCTATAGTGGATTTGTATTTAACCACGCAGCAATAAATAAATAAATAACCGTTTTACTGATAGTATTAACCGGTCAAAATTTTAACGATCGGTTAAACAATAATGTGAGCATCCCTAAAGCAGAGGATGTTTGTCAAATCACACAAGCTTTTGCACATGACCACTTCAGACGTACCACTATCACATATTCAAGCTGTGGCGGGTTTCACTTGTACACACAGAACGGTGTCGGTCGACCTCTAAATGACATACAGTCATGGCCAAAATTGTTGACACCCCTGAAATTTTTCCAGAAAATCAAGTATTTCCCACAGAAAGGTATTGTATTAACACATGTTTTACTATACGAAGGTCTATTCCCTTAGTGTGTATTGGAACAAAGCAAGAAAAAGGAGGGAAAAAAGCAAATTTGACTGTCACACAAAACTCTAAAAATGGACTGGACAAAATGATTGGCACCCTTTCAAAATTGTGGATAAATATGATTGTTTCAAGCATGTGATGCTCCTTTAAATTCACCTGGGGCAAGTAACAGGTGTGGGCAATATAAAAAAATCACACCTGAAAGAAGACAAAATGGAGAGAAGTTGACTTAGCCAAGGCATTGTGTGTCTGTGTGTGCCACACTAAGCATGAACACCAGAAAGAGGAGAAGAGAACTGTCTGAGGACTTGAGAACCAAAATTGTGGAAACATATTAACAATCTCAAGGTTACAAGTCCATCTCCAGAGATCTAGATGTTCCTTTGTCCACACAGCGCAACATTATCAAGAAGTTTGCAACCCATGGCACTGTAGCTAATCTCCCTGGACGTGGACGGAAGAGAAAAATTGATGAAAGGTTGCAACGCAGGATAGTCCGGATGGTGGATAATTAGCCCCAAACAAGTTCCAAAGAAATTCAATCTGTCCTGCAATCTCAAGGTGCATCAGTGTCAGCGCGAACTATCCGTCAACATTTACATGAAATGAAACGCTATGGCAGGAGACCCAGGAGGACCCCACTGCTGACAAAGAGACATAAAAAAGCAAGACTACAGTTTGACAAAATGTACTTGAGTAAGCCAAAATCCTTTGGGAAAACGTCTTGTGGACAGATGAGACCAAGATAAAGCTTTTAGGTAAAGCACATCATTCTACTATTTACAGAAAACGGAATGAGGCCTACAAAGAAAAGAACACAGTACCTACAGTCAAATATGGTGGATGTTCAAAGATGTTTTGGGGTTGTTTTGCTGCCTCTGGCACTGGGTGCCTTGACTGTGTGCATGAAATCTGAGGATTACCAATGGATTTTGGGTTGCAATGTAGGGCCCAGTGTCAGAAAGCTGGGTTTGCGTCTGAGATCGTGGGTCTTCCAGCAGGACAATGACCCCAAATATACTTCAGAACTCTCCAGCGCTTTGTTGCCATCCATTTCTGGGTGCTTTTTGATGTGGCCAGCAATGAGTCCAGATCTAAATCCCATTGAACACCTGTGGAGAGATCTTAAAATTGCTGTTGGGAAAAGGCGCCCTTCCAATATGAGAGACCTGGAGCAGTTTGCAAAGGAAGAGTGGTCCAAAATTCCAGATGAGAGGTGTAAGTTTATTGTTTATTGATGGTTATAGGAAGCGATTGATTTCAGTTATTTGTTCCAAAGGGTGTGCAAACACATATTAAGTTAAGGGTGCCAATAATTTTGTCCCGCACAATTTTGGAGTTTTGCGTGACATTTTGTCAAATTTGCTTTTTTCCCTCCTTTTTTTTTTGTTTTGTTCCTATACACACAATGGGAATAAACATGTGTATAGCTAAACATGTGTTAATGCAATTCTTTTCTGTGAGAAATACTTGATTTTCTGGAAAAATTTCAGGGGTGCCAACAATTTTGGCCATGACTGTATGTATACTGTGTATTGAGAGCTCCATTTCAAGGCTGCAGCTTCTGTCTTCCGGGGTCTGTACGAGACACAAACGGCAGCAGCCCTCTGAGAAACGGAGAGTTGATTACGCTGTATACAGTAAATACTCACAATATGTTATAAACAAGCTTGTATAGTTTTGCTTTTCGTGTGTGTGACATGAAAATAAACAAATGATGCTTTTAAAAACACAGCTGGCGCTGCGTGTATGACAGTGATGCCAACGTCTCACCTTTTGGATCTAAAATGGGTCATTATTGTGATTTGTGTAGATCTGATGAGTTTTTGAATATGGGGGGTGAGGGGGGTCTGTGAATCTTTGGACGGGGTCGCTGTCAATGAAATTATAAGAATCATGAATAGGTGTGTGGTAACGATGTCAAATCACTAGCCAGTTTGCGGGTTATGTTTTGAATGCTGTGCAGCTTGATCGCACACACTCAACTCATGAGTCAATATTAGATGCAGGGATGTCCTGCATGGAGAAAATTGGAGATGTCCGCCTCTGTCAAATGTTGTTGCTCCTCAGGCTCTCGCCAAAATTATGAAGGCAGTCTTCACAAGAAATGCTGTGTGCATTTAACAGACTGTCATTTTTAACTGCAGTTGCGACATTACGCCACAGTGGTGGCGCTGTTTCGTTATCAGCAAACTGAGGAGTTAAAAAGAGTTGCAGAACAAGAGCCAGCCTGTGTTTCAGGGCTGTTTGTTTTACATCAAAGTATGTTTAATTTCTTAATTTTCTTAAATGAACATGACGTACATTATTGTAATGTCTTTATCTGTGCAGTTGGAATCGTTGAATCGGCGTATACTGTACACACACGAGTTCTCCAGTATGAACGCACATTGTGTTCAGAAAGACTCGCACACGAATGACTCATTTGAACCGATTCATTTAAACTATTGAACTTTTCTGTCACTTGCGAATATAAGAGATCATTGAATCATTTAAAGTGAACCACAGTGAATGCAAGATGTGAATGAGCTTTGCTCGTTTAGACAGACAGGTTAATTTAGTTGGCTATTGTGGGCCGAAGAGTTAGTTGAAAATGATAAAAAAGCTTCATTTGATTAAAAAAAACATTTCTATTTGGTTGAAATATTGAAAAATTTGGTTTATTTGATATTACTTAATAATTGTAATTTTATTAGAACTTTTAATCTCAAACTCGGTCACTTAGGTTAGGCCACTTAAATGTACGGTAGGCCTACGTGTGTGTGTGTAAAAGATCAGGATGGCTCCACCTCCGCCTCATTTTGAGACAGGAAAATCCCTGTAGATGTAGTGAATTACGCAGCAACTCGACTGTGCATTTCTGACTTGCTTCAACACAACCGTCACTAAGCAACAGGTAAAGGTGTGCTTGTTTGTTTGCCTTGAAATGAATGGCGCAAACCCAAGAAACATAATATGGGGAAAGTGTGTTAACACACTGCGACAACTGCTATCACCTCATTTATGGAGAAGCCCTGAAGTGTAAAAGGAATCGTACTGGACAAGTTGTCTTGACACATCACCCGTCACTTGCCGTAACGTTAAATTTGCTAATAAAATCAAATTTCGTAATGTTTAGCACAGCCGATCTATCTACAGCTGCACTACAGTTTAATGTGATAGTCTACAAGCGTTCATATACGCCACAATACAACTCCAGATTTCGTAAAAATCTGTAAAAATCCATTTTAAATCCGTCACTATGGTTACAGGCATGCTGTGAAAATGGTGTAACGTTACGAGTTTGACAGTTCATGTTTAGACTAGAGCTGTGACTGTAAGCTACTGTGTGAACAGAGGACCTTGAAGTAAATGTGAATTCACATTTTTTCACCCCGATGAGTTTGCAACAAACGGGTTTTAATCATACCAGGGATGTAGTCACAATTACGTGATTTATACAGCTAAAGTTTCAAATAATGATACACGGTAATAAAGTATCCACAATAGTTTCGTGGGAAAATGAACGTTTGTACAATGTTCTGGAGCAAGAGTAAACTTTCTGCTGTATTTGTAATCTGCTCCGTAGTCTGACAGGCTTCAGACAGACGAGAGAATAATGACAGCAGGCAGGGTTTTCTGTGAGGTTGTACCAGTAAATGTAGATAAACTGTCTGGATTGTGTTTACATTATACTGAGATACGATCAAAATGCATCCTAGACTACCTCTGGATGAGGAAACGCTGATCGTATGACATTCTGATCAGAAGTGCGTTTACACTTCTCTTTTCAATGTGTATGTGGACAACATTGTAAGTGACCAAAGTAAATGTAGCCTAAGAAAGCACTGTGGGTGATTCTCTGATAAGAGGCAGATATAACACAAATGTGTTTATTAATTGAGCGACAATTTGGTGAAACTAAACCAACAATTACGGTGTATTACGTGCCTAGTTAGCAGCATGTAGCGGAGCATTAAAACAGACTTGAACAGATGAAAAGTTCTACACATATGTAATTGTAATGTCTAAATATGACTTTAATAAATAAAGATTCAAGCATATTATAAATACATTTACATCAAGGCATTTTGCAGACAAAATTGAGGAAACAATGAATGAACAATGAACCAATCTAAAGGAAACAATAATACAAGTGCTATCACAAGTTAACTCAAGTCAAGAAGCATTTTTACAAGTACTCGCGCATGTGCGACCTGCAAATTTGGAATTTCTTCTAGTTTTTATTTCATGTGGAAAGACGAGAAGAAACGCCAGCCCGCCACCAGTGCAGGCTGTGTGAGATAGTCAACTGCGCTTCAGTCCGTGGGTCACTCACATGTCACTGATGTTTCCCGCGGACGCCCACAATCCAGATCCTCATAGACAAGTTCACACACACAACCTGAGTGCATTATTACGAGTTGTTGTTTGCTGTTACTGATTTCTTGAGCCCGAGGATGAACGATTTGATATAGGAGACATTGAAAACGAAACTTACCGCGGAGGAAACATAATTTATCTGTGGAATACTGGAGAGACATCCCTGAATCCTTTCAAATCCGTTCACCGCAAGAACGAACGACAGGCGAATGTTTTAAGGGTTTTTTAACATGAGGAAAAGTGTCTTAATACACAATAAAATCATTGTAAGAACATAACACGTAGCCTTTCATTTTGCTTTAATGTGTAACACTGTTAACAATTAAATTACATACTAGAAGCACAATTTCTGTAGGTTCAAATGAATTCAGATTACAGTCTCTCTATTAAGCACCAATCAATAAGGAAGTTGCTTTGTAGACATAGAACCAAATCAAATCCAATGAACACTTTGAAAATCTTTTCAATATGTTTACATGTCGATTGTGTGCCATTTAAAGATGTGGTAAATCATATTTTTTATGTATTTAAAATCGAACTGCAAGGGGTTGCACGGGCCATGTGCACATATCATAAATCTTGATTTAATGATTATACTAGAGATCTCTACTAGAGAGTTGCCTTTTTAATTAGCCACAGCGTCTATATGCGGCAAATTACAATGGATTTTTATTTTAAATTTAAATTTTATATTATTTAAAAAAATGTTTCAAGTTGTTATCTCAAGTCTGTGTTCGTTTTACTTTTTACTAGACTCGCACTTTACTGCAGCGGCTCTTTTCAAAGCGGCGCGTCAAAACTAAATCACAACGCACCCATCATTGACTTAACCTCGGGTGAAAACCGTATAAAAACCTCTCACAAATACATGTAAAAGAGCCACATACACACAGTGTAATTCACAAATGCACGCGAGAGATCTACACATACACAGCAATCCACACGCGCTCCATTTACAAATGCACTCATCCTAATGCACATGTACAATCCACACATATACTTGGCTGTACCGTTACTGTAATTTCATACACAAAAATCACATGTGCTTTGCATTCTGATGAAGGAACCGTTGCGAAACTTTCGTACTTGTGGATTCTTTTGATACTTTTGTTACGCAGCTCTGATTCACAAATGCACAGAAGCAGATCTACATCCTCAATGGTGACGTCAGCTGTGATATAGCAACCTCTTTAAGAGGGCACTCACCTCTTAGTATTGTCGTTGCTCATGCCTAAAAATGAACAAATATCAACGCTCCGTGCATCAATCATTATAACTAAAACTTTAGACATGGTCTTCTTCAGTAAATATTATAGATATCAAGTAAATTCTTTACATATTGTGAGGATTTTGTCTTAAAGACAGTTAAACACAAAAATGACAGCATCAAGTTTCTACTGGAACACTTCACACAACTGAACAAAGATGAATGTTTCAGGTGGGTAAATGAGACATGGCACATAAGAAAACACTTTATAAACGACTGAAACAGTAAAAACTGTGCTAATATCATTGATGCAGTTATTAGTTACTTTATATTATTCTCTCGTATGTGACATGAGACATTTCAGCAGACCATTTCTTGCATACTTTATTATCACTCTTCTTTTTGCAAACTTGCTTATAAACAGGTCAGTCATTAAACTTTCATCATAGCATTACGGTGATGTGCTATGAAATAATTGAATACAATACAAAATAACATTGTGTTATTTAATTTAGAGATGTCATTTCTAACAAATTCCTGTTGTTTATATTTGACCTCCAAATGCGCACTCAGCAATGCACTTGCAAATCTTGCAAATGTGCGTATTATATAAATATCATCGGCTGTGTCCACGTGAGAAAATATGTAGGTTTTTGTGTCATTTTTTTTCCCCCTAAATGTGCTTAAGAGACTGCGCATATTAAGGTGAATAAAAATGTTTTTTGTTACAGCGTATACTATAGCGGTCCTGTTAAGACTTGAGTACCTCACATGAATAACATATGTCATTTTTTTGTATTTTACATTAGCGGAAGCTTAAGGTAAGAGTTAAAGTGAATAAAATGCTGATCCATTTCATTTCGAATAAAAAAGAAGGCCACACTGATGCTGTGCAAAGCGATGACAAAACTACAGGGATGCCAGTGATTATTTTTTCCACTGAATAATCTTGTGAGAACACAGCTGTTACAGATAACGCCTCAAATTATACAAGAAAGTATATTTGTCAATAACGTTTTGCATAATCTATTCTTTACAATCATGAAATAGTTTCATCATGACTCCAATAAAGAACGTTTTATCAACGAAGATGAAGTTTAATTAAACGACAATAATAAATAATAATAATAAAATACAACTTTAAACTTGATTATATTAAACAGAATTTTTATAAAAAACAAATAAGATGGTTAACATTGCACTGCCCTATCAGATAAATACATTTAAAGATCTTCATCCTTACTTGAAAATGAATGCTTTGTTTGTGGTTTATTAGTATTTTAAATGAAAATACATTAATAAAACAACAACAAACTCACTCATATTAAACCTGTCAACCATCGGTCATCACGATGGTTTCGAATGCAGCTCTCGCTAAACCGATGTGCACCTCGCAAACTTGTCTGTTGTCAGTCAAACTGAACTTTCTTTTATCTTCTGTGAATGTGAAAGGACGGTGTGGTGTGTGCAAGTAACATTATCGGTGAGCTGACCATGTGTAACCCCGTTTACACTTACTTCACACAGGTCCATCCCTATACAGATACGTGATGATAGAATATTCAAAAGTTATTCTTCATTTATAAATCTTTGTAGGCTGTTAAAATTTGGTATCAGTACATTGTTTTTTAAATTTAGCCTGTTTTTATAAGAGAGGCAACTTATATTAAGAGTCAGTTACGTAGTAACTTACTCCGAGCAACAGTCATAAAAGAATCCACAGGTGCAAAAGTGTATGTGCACAAATTGATAAGTCAGAATGCAAAGCACATGTGACGGATCAGTATATGTGTGGATTGTACATGTGTGCATTTATAAATAGAGCGCGTGTGGATTGCTGTGTATGTGTAGATCTCTCACGTGCATTTGTGAATTACACTGTGTGAATGTGGATCTTTTAAGTGTATTTGTGGGATGTTGTGATACTGTTTCTACCCTATACTCGAGTAGATACAGATGCGTTTGAATTGGTGCATTTGAGCTTTAAACAGCCGTTCAAGTGCAGGAACAACATTCTTCATCTGGAGGATTGCAAATAAAGTAAGTCATGCTGGAGAAAAGTTTTGGCTTCACTGGACTAAAGTGACACAGCGGAATATCAACATGTGATTTATAAAACGTCTTACAATTACTGCTGTCTGATATTGTGAATTAGATTTTTCTATTAGATGCGTCTGCGAAAATTATATGATAATGAGATAATGGCTCTATATAGTTAACAGCAACAGCATTGTATGTTTCATAGACAAATGAGTCATGACAGACAAAGGATGAATTGAGACCAGTGCCTTGAACTCTGATTTCCCTGGAAATAGACAGGTTGTTTATAGGATCACTTCAAGTACCATCTAGCAATGCATGATCTGTTTTCATTTGCCGGTTTCTAAAGCACATCAAAAACTTGTAGATTTATGTTTGGCTTTAAATTACAGTAATGGGTCTAATGAAATTGTTGAAATTGCCTATTTTAAGTCAGTCTTTAGTTAGTTAGATCACAGCATCTATCTTATGTTTTTTTAGGAAGGAAAATATTTTTGATACAACTAAATTCACCATAGTGTAGAAAGCAAGCACTGGAATCTTGAGGATTCTTTAATAAAAACAATTTCTATGATATTTACTTTTGTGTTCATGCTATTTAGTTTAAATTGTCATTGATAACTCAAATTATATTACATTTTAAATTATAAGAAATTTGCAGCACATTTTTTCGGGGTAGTGACAGAGATGCACAGTACTCAAATATTTTTGATATGTGTTAAATACACGTATCAAATATTTGATTCCAAAACAAAGAATATTTATTCTTATAGCAAACTGTAAACTTTTTTTTGTGCTGTTATGCGGTTCAAAGCAAAATAAATACAGTTTATATATGTCTCACTAATTCCATATTCTCAATTTTACTTTTGTGCAATTCTAAGAAAAAATGTTAGTATGCATGCCTTAGTTCTTGAGTTTGCTTAGGGCCCCCAAAATGTTAAACACGCCCCTGCCGAGAAAAAAAACAAGCATGCGGAAAGGTACAGATAAGTCCGTCTGTACAAAATCTGCGTGGTCCAAAAGAGCCAACATGATCAGCTTGACGAAGCATTTCACCGACAAAATTTTGAGAAGCGAGCTAGTATTTATGTAGATCATTTTAAGTTTAAACATTTTCCTTTTCCTTTCATCTAAGCAGACACTGAGACCGGTACACCTGTAGGACTGTTTCATTGATTGATACATAACACTCATATTTTGGTCTGTGTGGTGACATGTTATTAATAAATCGGTCGGAGGACATGCTCAAAAAGCAAGGCAGGAACACACTGGAGCTGCATAGTTAAGTTTATAAAACTTATAAATAACTTAAAACCCTTTTATTTATTTTTGTTTCATCATCTATTATTTATTTATTTCCTGTATGTTGGTTTTGCATGGTTTCGATTCAGTGTTCGCATCGAAGCCAATAATTTAGTATATTGACAACACTAAATATATAGCGTTTTTATTTTCTGTCGTGTCACTAGAGAACAGTTAGAGAACAATCACAGTTTGAGAACCACTAGTTTATATGTCTTTTAGTTTCTGCCTATTAAAAATAATGATTGTTAAATGTTGACTCTTTTCAGGTCGAGCGACTGAAGAATGTGTGGGAGAATGGTAACTCAGAGCTTCTCGGAGGAGAGGCCGGTAAACTCAAACCTCTGATTGGAACAGTGACCTCATGTGATCAAGATGGAGGCATTATAAACCAGACAACATCTTTCCCACGATCAGCTCTTTGTGAAGGTCTGAACTGAATTAGAAACTCTTAAATTAAATAACTGACGGAATGCTTGGCCAAGCATCTACAGTAGCTGACAAGTCAAAATATTTGATATTTTTTAGAAAATTCATAATGTTGTTGAGTTTTATTAAAACATACTGTAACTATAGAAGCACTAGGGGTAAAAAGGCACCGTCTACCTTCCTGTCATGCCTGTTTGACTTTCTTATTTGAAACACATAAGCTTTTTTAAAACACAATAAAACTCAATGGGGATCAGAACTATAAAGCTTTTATAGTTATACTAGGGGTTGCGCAAACTGGCCGACTACTCGACATTAAGTTTAAAGTGTCACGTTACACCATTAATGTTGACTAGTCGCAGATCAATAGTTTTTACGCGGCTATACAGTTTCGACTTGAGACCTGCGCAGGTCAGATTTCATTCCTGCCTGCTTCCGCAGGATTCTATCGCACTATCGACAATAACATATATGATCTTATCCTGCTCCCACAATTTGTCCCGTTTTTGTCCGCATCATTCACGATTTGTTCTGTTCCCACCACAAGAGCACAGATAAAGGTATATTTGACATAGATTTGAGTACACTCTGCTTCTGCACAGTCATCTTTTCACATGATATTTTTGTGCTTGTTTCCTATTAAATTGTATTGCTTTTCACTGTTGATGAGCTTTACTCACCAAATGAGCTTTTCCACCAAGATGTAATTTATATGTAGCGATATGGAAACGTTAAATGTGAGCGACACATTTTTTAACAAGTTGACCACCGACTTTACTAGGGCTGGAACGATTCTTCGAGTAACTCGAGTCATTCGAATATAAAAAAATCAAGCTTCTTTTAATGGCATTTAACAACAGTACACACAAAGCACTGCGTTTTCCCACGGACAGTTATTACTGACGCACAGCCCGTTGAACTCTGGACATGTTATGTAAACAAAAGACACTGCAGTAGAGCTGCACGATTAATCGTTAAAAGATTGCAAACTCTATTCGAACACCCACTCGATCTCATTAATGAAAATCAACGATTCTAGTGTCTCTATTAACTTAATCATAACGCTTCAATATGTGCTGGTGCTGGCGCATGAGCAGAGAAACCATTATTATCATAAGGTATGTAACGACATCACAAACAGTCTTTTCAACCACGCACTATCATTATTTCGGTGTTTTACGCGTTAACAAGCTCCTACTTTCCCAAATTAATCTCACACCAAATAAAAGACCAACATATAAAGTAAATACAGCCTGACAACAAGACTACTCATTGTTCTGATTATACTTCAAATCTCAACTAGACAAGTTTGAAACAAACAAAACTAATGATTGCAGTTTGTATCACAGACAAATCCCAGTGCGCGCTTATATCCGTCCTTATAGTAAAACACGTCATCAGAGTGTGTGGCGCTTATGACTGTATTAACGCTAATAGAGCTCTTCATCAAGTTGCACAGGATTTCATGTTTTCAGGTTATTTTAAACTGTTTAGAGGTGAGAATACTGCGTCATGTTTATCAGTAGTGTCTTTCTTTAAAGACCCCTTCACAATACTGATATAGATATCAGGCAAATTTATAAATCTTCTAAAGACCTTCAATTGCAAGTGTTACCTTATTGTAACACGGGAAGATGGACGAAGACAAATGAAGAAGTGACAGGTACAATCCACGGGGTTTAATAAGACAAACCAGGAGTAGGAGAACAGGGGAGACACAACCAGGTTTTACAATACAATACTCGACAAAGAACTAAAGAACACACAGGGCTTAAATACTCAGGGAAAACAGAATCAGGTGCGGGACTAATTAACAATGACGAGGGACAGGTGAAAACAATGAACGAGGCAAAACACATGGGGAACACAGGCTGAAGTGTTACAGTAACCCCGCCCTCCACACAGGCGTGTCCTCGCGTCGAACAACAGATGGGGAGGGGGGTGGGCGTCCTGGAGGCTCGTGTGGGATACAAGGGACAGGACACAGGAGACAGGAAGCCTCCATGACGGTGCTGCCGGCACCAGAGTTCAATGGGTCCAGGGGGGAGCCGGCAGCTCGGAGGGTGACGGGCGCTCGGGAGGCCTGGATTCAACAATTTAAAACTGTCAACAATGTCAACATATACATACAGTGGCACAATCAATAAAAATTCTAAAGATGAAAACAAACAAAAATGACACTACAGAATATGAACATTTTAAAAAGTAAACGCACAACCAATAATAAAATTGTAATAAAACTAACAATCAATAAAAAATTATGAACAAAAACAACAATCTTAAAACATTTCTCAAATGTTGTGAAAGTCTATTTACATTTCAAAAATGTATTTAATTGTTTAACATTTAAATACATTTATTCATTTAATGCTGGGTTGCATGCAGAGCTTTAATGTTTGTATTCGCTCTGTGTTTTGTGCAAATTGAGAAATACAGAGAATGAGATCAGAGTGACTGTGCAAAACTCTGCGCATGTTTGCTAGTGTGTATTGCGATGCACATCAATCATTAAAAATGGCAAATCCCAACTCTAACATGATTTAGCTCTATGTCCTATAAAACTGAATGTACTCCTTTACTTTCGTTGGATTATCAGCATCTATCCCCCATATACAATAAATACCAATGCATACACATCTGGGTTATTCCCCTGTTAACCCTGGATTAAGTTATAAAAATTCACGTATACATATTGGTAAGCTACATTCACATACATCGGGGAAATGTTGTATTAAAACAAGAAATGTCTATGCAGTGGGGTTTTTATAATGTCAGGCTCATTAAAGTTATTTTAAATGTGGCAGCCGCAGCAAGTGTGCGTTCAGAATCAAGCATCATTCACAAATAGTTTTGTCCTGAAAGCGGGATCTGTCAAAACATATCAAAACATAAAAAATGAAACTGCTTATCCAGTTTGCCAAATGAAAGCATGTTGTGAAATGTATGCATTAAACAGGACGTGATGAGGTCTTTGGATAGCCACCAGAACCGCGGGTTACATAAACATTGAAGAAACAATGGGTCTCATTCACAAAGCATGCATACACACAAAATTTGTGCTTGAAACCTTTCGTACGACCGATTCCACGAACAAATCATGATCCACAAAAATTTTGGAACAAAAAATAAATCTAAATATAAGAGAAAGGATAGGAACAGTTGAAAGTACACGTGATTTTATTTTAGAATTATTTCATCATATACATAGAAAGAAAAAGAAAAGCTGTGTTAGACTATAGCTCGAGCTGGGAGGTTTCTCTGATATAAATGTGTCTTATTGTGCATGAACTGACTTAGAGGACTGTGTGTGTGCACTAGTGTTGTTTTTTGGCGGCCTGTTTTAATTTTTGTTTTAGTGTAGTCTTTGTGTCAAGCTGTCATTTTAGCTTTTAGTCGTTTTAGTCACGTTCATACTCTTCTTAGTCTAGTCAAGTTTCAGTCGACTAAAAGTATGAGCATTTTAGTCAGAATTATCCATGACTATTTTCATCTAGTTTTAGTCGACGAAAATTGTATTTACATTTACATTTTAGTCATTTAGCAGACGCTTTTATCCAAAGCGACTTACAGGTGGGGTAGGCAATGGAAGCAATTGGGACAACAAAAGCATAAGTGCAATCAAAAAAGAAGACTGGTCTCATATAACCTAACACAGTATACAGAACCATTTTTTTTTTAAAGAGTAGAGAAGAAAATAGATTCAGAACAGATCAGTCAGATGTTGACTGAAGAGATGTGTTTTCAGACGTTTCTTAAAGATGGCTACAGAATCTGCAGATCTTGTAGCAGCGGGCAGATCATTCCACACAGGTGGAACCGATCCGGAGAAGGTGCGCGAGAGAGATTTTTTTACCTTTTTGGGATGGCACCACAAGACGCCGTTCGTTTGGAGAGCGTAGGGATCTGGCGGGTACATATGTCTGCATTAGCGAGTGAAGATAAGGTGGTGCCAAACCGGTGGTGGTCTTGTAGGCCAGAAGCAGAGTCTTGAATTTGATGCGAGCGACTATAGGGAGCCAATCTAGCTTAATGAATAGAGGAGTGACGTGTGCTCTCTTTGGTTCATTAAAGATAACTCTTGCCGCAGCATGCTGGATCATCTGTAGAGGTTTGGTTGTGCAAGCTGGAAGTCCACCCAGTAGCGCATTGCAGTAGTCAAGTCTGGACAGGATCAGAGCCTGTACTAGGACTTGCGTAGCATGCTCCGATAGGAAGGGTCTAATTTTCCTAATACTGTGGAGGATGAATCTACAGGACTGGCCCGTGCTGGCAACTTGATCTTTGAAGTTGTGCTGATCATTGATCTCCACTCCCAGGTTTCTTGCCTTTCTGGAAGATGTGATGGTTGATGAGCCCAGTTGAATGGAGAGGTTGTGATGAGTCTTTGTATCGGCCGGGATTACAAGCAGTTCTGTTTTTGAAAGGTTCAGCTGCAGGTGATGGCTATTCATACAGAGCGAGATGTCGGCTAGGCAAGCTGAGATGCGTGCAGAAACGGTCTGATCGTCTGGGCTAAAAGACAGGTAGAGTTGTGTATCATCCGCATAAAAGTGATAGGAAAAGCCATGTTTCCGAATGACAGAGCCTAGGGATGTCATGTATACAGAGAATAGCAACGGACCAAGCACTGAGCCCAGAGGCACACCTGTGTCGAGATGTTGGGACTAAGACACCTCACCTCTCCAAGATACTCTAAAGGACCTACCCGAGAGGTAAGACCTGAACCATTTTAGCACCATTCCGGAGACCCCCATAGTCTTGAGGGTGGACAGGAGAATGTGATGGTTAACGGTGTCAAAGGCGGCAGATAGATCCAGTAGGATGAGAACAGATGAGTTAGAGGAAGCTCTTTTCAGTCTCAGGGCTTCAATGACAGAGAGCAGCGCAGTTTCAGTGGAATGACCGCTCTTGAAACCAGACTGGTTGCTGTCTAGGAGGTTGTTCTGGGTGAGAAAGGAAGAGAGCTGGTTACATACAACACGTTCTAGAGTTTTCTCAATGAAGGGAAGGAGGGATACCGGTCTGTAGTTTTCTGACAGTGCAGGATTAAGAGTAGGTTTCTTTAGTAGTGGGGTAATACGGGCCTCTTTGAAGAGTGTAGGAAATGTACCAGTGGTGAGAGACGAGTTGATAAGGTCAGAGAGGGAACAACCGATGGGGAAATGGCCTGGAGGAGATGAGTGGGGATGGGATCTAGGGGGCAGGTAGTCGGATGGTTGGAAGAAATGACCTTGGAAACGTCCTCTTCAGATAGGAGAGAGAACGAGGGGAGCAAGCATGTGTCTGGGGATTGGGCGTGGTCAAGAGACTGTGGCACAGAGAAGTGATTGGTGATGGTGGTCATTTTCTTTTCAAAGAACAACGCCAAATCGTCAGCTGTTAAGTCCGATGGAGGTGAGGGGGTAGGCGGGCAAAGAAGAGCAGAAAAGGTTTTAAAGAGAGTACGAGGGTCAGGAGAGTTATTGATTTTAGCGTGGTAGTACTGGGTTTTCGCAGAGGAGACATCCGCAGAGAAAGAAGAGAGAATAGACTGATAGAGAGAGAGGTCGGTAGGTTCTTTTGATTTGCGCCACTTTCTCTCAGCAGACCTGAGAGTGGCACGATGCTCACGGAGAACATCAGATAACCAGGGGGCAGAAGGAGATGCACGAGATGGCCTAGATCTAAGAGGGCATAAGATGTCTAAGCAGGAGGTTAGTATGGAGCAAACGGTGTGGGTGGTGGTGTCAGCATCAAGGAGAGAGAACTGTTTAGGGGGAGGGAGAGTAGCAGAGGATTAGCGGGCGGTAGAGAGTGTTCGTAGGTTGCGTCGGAATGTGACCAGGGGGGAAGCATGTGTAGTGTCTGGAGAAGTTAAGTCGAGATCAAGAGCGATGAGGAAATGATCCGAAGTGTGCAGCGGGGTGACCTGGGAGTGATGGGTGAAGCAATGGCGTATGTAGATAAGATCAAGTTGATTACCAGATTTATGGGTTGCTGAAGTGGGGACTCGCTTGAGGTCAAACGACGCAGTCAGGTTGTTGAAGTCGGCAGCCTGTGGTTTTTCCAGATGGATGTTGAAGTCTCCAATTACCACCAGAGGAGTACCATCCTCGGGGAAAGATGACAGAAGCGTATCCAACACCTCCAAGAAAAGCCCAAGGTGCCCTGGGGGACGATAGATAACTACAACATGTGTTTTAACAGGGTGGATGACAGTAAAAGCATGAGACTCAAAGGCGGTGTTGTTGCTAGAGGGTGCCAGCTGTTTGAATTTCCAGTCATTAGGAATAAGTAGTCCGGTTCCTCTAGCCCTCCCTGATATGCGTGGGCTGTGGGAGAAAGTGTAGTTATTGGAGAGGGCAGCCGGTGTGGCAGTGTCCTCCGGTTTGATCCAGGTTTCGGTAAGTACTAAAAGAGAAAGACCAGAATGTTTGGCAATAGCTGTGATGAAATCTGCCTTGTTTACAGCAGATTGGCAGTTCCATAAACCAATAGGAAAGGTAATGGAGGTAGTTTTGGATGCTGAAAGAGTACGCAGATTACGGCTGCAACTAACGATTATTTTAATAATCGATTCATCTGTAAATAATTTTTTCGATTAATCGATGAATCGGATAAAAACATAAACCAAGAAAAGCATTCGTTTCCAACCCTTTATTCAAAAACAGAACTAAAATCTTTAGAAACTGCACAAACATGTTGCTCCTTGAACATCCCTGAGCTGTTGTAATAATAATAAAATAAAAATGGACTAACACAAAAAACATACACATGTATGCTTTACATCTGACAAATATATAGACTTTTTTTTAAATAAACTGCCACCTGAGCTGCCAGAACAATAAATAATTTATAATAAATAAAGAACAATACAAATCAGAAAATTTGACAGGATTTGTTTGAATGTCAGAACTTGTTCTATACACTACACTGCAGACAGACACTCGCAGATGCACACACTCGCAGACGCACACACTTTTGCAGACGCACACACTCACAAACTCTCACACTGACACACACACACACTCTCTCTCAAATTTACTTGAAGTTTATTCATTAAATTATTACCATCATTGTAGTAAGTGCAAGCTTCATTTATACACCACATTTTAACAAAGCTTAAGATGACCGAGTGCTATAAAAGAACTTTAAAATTAAATTAAAAAGTACAACACACACAAATATATTTGTCAATAATAACCTATATGGGACAAAGCACAGAATATACACTGCAAAAATTGCTTTTCTAATTTAGTAGTTTTGTCCTGTTGTCAGTCCAAATCCAAAAAAATCTTAAATCAAGATACATTTACTAGACACATGAAATAGCATAAGAAATGAAACACCTCAAAATTAAGTGATTGTTTGCTTAAAACAAGCAGAATTATCTGCCAATGGGGTACGAAAAATAATCTTAATGAGATATAATTTCAAACAGAAGTTTTAAGCATCACTTAATTTTTCATGCCATTTTTCTTGTCTAGTAATCTTGATTTTTTTAGATACTTGGACTGGAAACGAGAAATAAATTACTAAGTAAGAAAAGCTTTTTTTGCAGTGTAGCTATACATGACAATGTTCTTGACAATGTCTTTATTCTTGCAATGCAAAGTGCAAAGTAACTACACCACCCCTGCTTTACTTCTGTTATTAGCGAGCTAATGCTAACTTGTCATGCCCGTCAAGCTGGATAACGAGTAAACATCCGCACCAGGGACATTACGTTCCTCACTTCAAAACGGAACAAAAGTACGATTCCGTAGTGACTTAACCTGCTGTTGAACTCCCTTCCTCCTCATCAAAGACTCCAACATGTTTGCGTTTCAGGTGCTGGATCATTGCAGTGGTGCTCCCGTGTCATGTCGCTTTTGCATATTTAGCAGTTAACACACTTTTTCTGTTTATTTAGTGTGAAATGCTCCCACACATTGGATGACTTGGGTCGGGCGGATTTCTCTGCCTCCGCCATGTATCTTTCCTCCGCTCGATTTTTTTTATTTTTGCTCCGCCCTGTCTATGAGGCGCTGAACTCTGCTAGCATCAGTGCGCGAGAGAGACCAAGTGTGTTCACTCTGCTCCACGCTCAAATAAAGTTTTTTTTAAATAATCAAACGTCTCCGTGTCGCGCGACACAACGAATCGATTATGAAATTCGTTGCAAACTCTTTTAGTAATAGATTTTAATCGATTAAATCGATTCGTTGCTGCAGCCCTAACGCAGATTGTTAGCATTAGCCACGCGTGGCCTTCTACGTGATGGCGGTGATTTGCGAGTTGTAATGACAGTGTGGATTTGAAAACACATAGTGAAAAATGAAGGAATGTACAAGACAAATAAAATAAAGAGAATAAATAAGGTGCAATAGTATAAGTGCAAAACAGTAATTCTCAAGTGCCTTGTCGGTGTCCTTGCTCGGTGGAGTCCCACAGGTAGAGTCGATGGTTTACTCTATTCGGTCTTCACGCGATGAGGACTGCACGCGGTGGTTAGTCCTACTAATATACCTGTTTAGTCTAGCAATTGAATACAGCAGGACACGCCTTCCAATATCTCCCAATAACACGCGAAACAAACGCAACAATTAACACGTGACTCAGCGGATGCACACAATGGAAACAGAACTGCGTTAGACTCAATAAGACACACTATTAATCAATTACACTTACGAGTTTCAGTTCATTCTCAAGCTGCAACAAACTGCTTCTCCCACGAACTGGGCTTAAACAACTGTCTCTTTTTAGTAAAACAATTCTATTTAACCCAGTCGGTATAGTATAAGTACCTAGTATTTTAGATATATGATACATTATTTATTTTAGCAAAACCCATATCTAACATTATTATATTATTGTTACAGTATAGACTCAGTATACATCCCTTCCAGACATGGAAGATGCTCTGATTTGAATTTACAGCCATCGGTAGGGGTGAGAATCTCTAGGCACGACACAATGTGATTTGATTATGATTCAGAGGGCTGTGATGCGATGATAAAACGATTCTCGATGCATCTTTTCCCTATACAATACTTTTTCCTTCTGTGTGACTATTAAAAGAAAGTATTTGTAATAACCCAGACCGATTTTACTTCCAATATCCTTTATTAATAAAAAAAATGGAAGTGATTTCGCAAGTCAACTGAAAGGTTACATTTGCCAGCATTGCAAAGAACCAACAGGAAAAGAGTGACTGCCCTCAGTGCCCTGTAGTAGCATACAGAATGCAGTACATTAATGCAGAGCTTTTTTGCACATAGCACTGGAGCTAGAAAGGTTTAAAGTTTGGTAGCACAGGCCAAACAGTAGAAGCACAGGTATAAATTGTGGGTTGTCATCATAAATAAATGATGCAAGTGCAGTTCATCATGAAAAGGCAGGTAACTGACAAAATGCATTCATGATACATACAGATAGATAAATTAGGGCCATATAATTCAACTGCATTAACTATAGTAAAGTGCAGTAAAATTCTTAGATACTATCGTGTTTTTGAACTTTACTATAGTACACAGTGTTTATCAATTTACAACAATTGGACTAGAACTTTTAATAGCAAATATTATAGTTCACTAAAGGACTTTTATTCTGACGGGTCTTTGGGAAGACGCTTGAGTTTTTCTGTTAGCCGATAGCTTCACTCAAACAGAAAACGCCTGTAAAATAAACTCCAAGAGCAACTCTGGAGATTAAGTTCATTTGTTCATATGCACTTTGAATTACTTGGGAGAGTGCGTCTGTGAACAGATTCACATGGGGTTGCCTGTAGTAACTTTGACTTAAATTAAGACAGGTGGTAAAGGAAATGTTAGGCAGAAAGCACTTATAAGGGGATGGTCTGGGTGTGTTCTATGCAAATGACTAAGGGTTAGAGTTTGTGTGAATGTAATGAATGTTGCCAGGGTATACTTTTCAGTTATCTGAACCCTGCTCTTTAAATGCCTTTTAATATTTAGCTCTTTGTTACTGCTCACACAACTTTCATCAACCCCCACATCCTACTGCAGGAAGAAATCACCCTTAAACCACTTAAAACTTAAGAGGTGTCTATTGAGAAGTTGAATATTTAAAAATAGATTGAAATGTTAACAGGGATTTTTACCTCAATTACTTTATAAAGTGCTTTATTGATAAAGAAGATTCATTTTTTTACTTATGGAAACAATTTATATTGTTATAATTATACAGCTATATATAAACTTTGACTATATATAATATGTTGTGTTGGGGATGGGTCTTGCAGCATTGTCACCTTTTTTCACCCCGATATGTTTGCATCCCTGGTCTTCGATGTGGCACGCCCATTAAATCGAGCGATACTTAATGGGTAACCAGTGAAGGGATGATAACATTGGGGTTATGTGATCGTATTTTCTGGACCTGGTTAGAACTCTGGCAGCTGCATTCTGAACTAACAGTGTAGTGTGTATATTTGATGATGGAGAACAACCAAAGTAGAGCATTACAATAGTCAAGTCTTGAGGTTACAAATGCATGAATAAGCTTTTCTGCGTCAGCAACACATAAAATATTTCGTAATTTGGCAACATTTCTAAGGTGGAAGAAGGCTGTTTTTGTGATTATTTGAGATGTGATTTCCAAATGACAGGCTGCTCTCTAGTATAACGCCTAGGTCTTTAACTGTATTTGTTGTAGTAACATTGCAGCCTTCAATTTGCAGGTCATAATCCAAATATTCTGTTTATGTGTCTTTGGTCCGATAAGTAATATTACTGTTTTATTAGAATTTAAAAGAAGGAAATTACCAGTCATCCAATGTTTTATATCTCCAATGCATTCCTTCCAGCAGAGAATCATCTGCATAACAGTGAAAGCTAATTCCATGTTTTCTAATAATGTTGCCATGAGGCAGCATGTATATGGAGGAAAGCAAGGTTCCTAAAATCCATAGTTTTTGACTATGATTTGATGATTTCCCATTTAAATGGACATATTGATATCTGTCTGTTAAGTAAGATCTGAACCATTGTAGTGCCTGTCCCTGAATACCGATATAATTGTGTAAACGATCTAATAGTATGTTATGGTCTACAGTATCGGAAGCAGCACTAAGGTCAAGCAGGACTAAGAGTGAGATGTTACCTTTATATGATGCTATAAGAAGGTCATTTGTAATTCTAACGAGCGCTGTTTTAGTGCTATGATGCGGACTAAAGCCAGACTGAAACTTTCCGTTATTTATCATAATCATTATTTATGCAGGGCTTGACATAAACGCTTGTCCGGGCCAAGTGAATGTTTTGTTTGGGAAATTGAGAGAGTTTTACTTGACCGACCAGACAAGTAACTTGAAAAAAACAAGGAATAACAACATTGTGACATCCATGTAAGATAATAAGAATATGTGCATTAGACAGAGCTACGTGTATGTGTGAAGTGCGTTTGTCATGGTTGTGCTTGTTTATGTGTGTTTCATTAATCAGTCAATGTAACTTGATGCGGAATCCTGTTATTTAAATGTCATCTGGCTGTTCTGCATAAGTGAATTAAGTGTACAGTTTATCAATCAACACGGGTTAGGGTCGAGAATTTATCTGCGTCTGCACTGTATAAGGATATGAACACATGAACTGCATCTCCAGAGTTGCTCTGAGCGTTTATTTTACAAGCGCTTTACTGTTTGAGTGAAGCTATTTCCAAACACACAAAAACTTGATTCGTCCCGAAGACCCGTCAATAAGTCCTGTTAAATTGAACACTCAGACAAAAAAAACTGTAGTGAACTATGGAATTTGCTAATGAAAGTTATTGAAGTTACACTATTGTATCGAAGAATTTTACTTCAGTTTACTATAGTAAATACTCTAGTAAACTACAGTAATTTATGTGCACAAATATATAACTATTTTAAAGGAAAAAAGGAAAAACACAGAACTTAGAAAAATTAAAACAAGTTAATGATAAAAATGTCTAAAAATGATATGGACCTAATTTATCCATCTGTATGTATCATTAATGCCTTTTGTTCCCTGTCTATTCATGATGAACTGGACTTGCATATTTTTTTAATGATGACAACAGATGATTTATACCTGTGCTTCTACTGTTTGGCCTGTGCTACCAAACTTTAAACCTCTCTAGCACCAGTGCTATGTGCAAAAAAAGTTAACTTGCAGCGTTAACACTGTTAATAATTACTGCTTGCCCTTGTTTTAAAGCAGCCACATAGAGTAGGCCTATTACAAAATTCAGGCTGCCAAAGCGGACAGTAGTTAAAATGCTTTGAAGCAAACTTGACCTATTTAAGGGGCCGCAAATCCAGGTGTTTTCTGCAATGTAAAAATAGTCAGTGGTATCCCTAGAATGTGTCTTTCAAGTTTCAGCTCAAAATACACCATATATCTTTCATAACAATATGTTAAACATGGCCATTTGTGGCTGCAATGGAAAACGCACCGTTTTTGTGTGTCTCTTTAAATGCAAATCAGCTTCTGCTCCTCTCACCGTATGCAAAATATGATGTAGAGCACTTTCACATGTGCTTTCGATGACATCAAGACAAGCAATATGGCGGAAAGCGCAATTACGTCTGTGATGCCCTTTACAACCAAAACCATACAATAACTGCAATAAAAATCACCTTAATGCCTTGTTCATAAATACAAATTAAATAAAGACAAAAACATATTTAGAATAACTTATGCTGTATGAAATGTTGGCCATTCATAATTAACAATTTCCGTTGCCAACCTTTAAAAAAAAAAGTTGCCCGCCAGTGTTTTTTTAACATTTTCACTAAATTTTGATGGCTCACGGTACATTTTCTGTAAGTAATTTATAGACAAATAATTTATCAAATGAAAGAACAGAGTCTCAGCTTTCAAATAAAAGACACTGTATTCCTCTATCTTCATTTGTTCTTTTTTTTATCACTGCTTAGATGTGGGTATGTTTCTTCTAAAATGCATCACTTTGATTAAACAGCTGAGATGATAATTTTTTGGGTCAAAGATTACACTCAGATTACACTCAGAACTTAAAAACAGATAAAACTAATACATTCAAGGCTCAGAGCTTCTGTACTTTTTCCAAAGGTGTGTAACAGCGCCACCTGCTGTATAACAGTACAAACATGATTGCCGTAATAACTCGTCTTTGGCGGGGAACGTTTTTTTTTTTAAAAGACGAGATAACTCGTCAATGGCGGGGCAAGAGTTAATCATGTGCATGCATATTACTAACAGACATACAGATATAGGCAAAAACATGCATTCAGAGTACTTGTATATGTCAGACAGGTATGTAAAGATTCTATCCATTCTAAGTATTGTAGCACTTAGGAGATACGAGAAAACACTGGACTTACCAAGAATGACACTGCTAGAACTTTCTTTCATTGTAATGAACAAGCTTTACAGAAATGATGTCGGTCATAAGTCTTCTGAACCGAGGGGCGCTATATGTTTTACCAATAACATTACCAAAGTCTCATGTTTAGCCGCGAAAATGTTTAAGAAAGAAGATTTAAAAAAGATGTGTAATACTGACTTCTTCCGGAGATGTAGCTTGATCGTGAACAGCTGGCACTGATCCACTCTTGAGAATCATTCTTTTTTGGCGAAACCCATGCTACACTGACAGGCCACTGGGTCCCAGAGCTTAGATTTTTCAACCTTTCTGAATATTGGGAGCTCAAGCTCCCGACATAGGGGTCGGATCGACTTGCGGTCATCGTCGTTCGAATACCCCTGCGGAGACATTTCCAACAAGTCCTGGATCATTTCTTTGAATTTTTCCAGACCAGAGTTACGGACTGTTGAATGACGGTTTGCCGATCCGGAAAAAGTGCTTCTTGCCCGGACACAGAGTTCTCGGCATCCTGCCCGGGACTTTCAATCGTTAATAACACCGGCCCCCGAGATCGCAGCGGGCCAAACTTGGGTTTGTCGGAAAGGTCTCCTCCCGGCCTCTTTATACGTTCCATTTTAAATCCAACAGCAGCACACATTTGTTGTTTCTCAGACATTTTTGTCGCTGGCTAGTGACTACATCACTCTTGCTCTTGCCTGAAAATGGTTGACAGCGTGTCTCTGGCGGTAGGTGGAGTTACCCACTCATAAGGCGGAGTCTGTGAGTGGTCATGGGCAGGCGTTAACAATGTGACATCAGATTGTTATGGGATCCCCAACAGCCTGTTTTGTGTCAATGTAGTGGTTTAAAGGAGATTACAAAAAGAAGAATAAATGGGTTTGTGGACACTTCTGCACACACGGTGGTGATTCAATTTCTGGTAGATAAACATTTAAAAGTGCCCTTGAAATCCAAAACAATTATATTGAATATATTATATTATAATTCAAATAAAATATATTTTTTTATCTTTGGACAAGTCATTTTTGTACTCTGACAAGTGAATGACCAATGTTCTTGTCCGAAGGACAACCACCTGACAACGCTTAATGTCTAGCCCTGATTTCCACATAAACAGCGAACAGAAAAAGAGATCACTGGATGTGATCACGATGCACTTCAGTAATTAACTATTGATAATGTGCGTGTTAAATTCAAATCCTCCAGTAAAACTTCACACATACATGGGACTCAAATTGAGAGAGGTGAGTGGGCATTGCTTCAGCTCCAACAGCGAACATGACCGTAGTGTTTCAGTTTTCTTTTTTTTTTCAAGATTTTGATAACTGGGTTTTTTATTTCAAAATTGGATGCTTAATGGTACCTTCATCATCCCCATTTAGTTGCATAGTATAAAAGAGGCCTGAAATTCTTAAAAATACCTCAACAAAAAATATATAGGTTTAGAATGACATGAGTGGATTAAAATGTTTTGAATGGCACCAAGAAATGCTGAATGATAAAAAAAAATGATATGGCCCCTTTAACAGACCTTAAAAACATAATTTAAAACCGTTGAAAAGAGAGATATTGATGTCTTTGTTTGTATTTTAGGTTTTGTGCCAATGAAGGGAGACTGGGTGTTGGCACAATATTTCGTAAGCCCTAAAGAATGGAGCAGTCAGGCACAGACAGTTTCTCCACTGCGATATCGTCGCATGGACGGGGTTTGTTTTCACTCTTTACACATGTCAGGGTTCCCACTGTCACTTGTAAGGGTATTTGGTGTGACTTCTGGGTGTTTTCTCTATGTTCCACTGTTTTTCCATATGACATAAATATAACATGGTTTCTTAACTCCAGTCTTGGTGTGCTACCGGCCCGCACTTTTGAATGGTTATAACTGTATCTGACACAATTAATTCAGTTTGTAGATATCTCTCAGTATTTGCTGATCATTTGAATCAGGTGTATTAAATAAAGAGAGTCTAACAAAATTTACGAAGCAGTGGGCCCCTAGGGCTGGAGTCTCAACTTAAACCATCTTCGGTCCCGAAAGTAGAACAAACAAGAGAAATGAATGACAAGGAATAGTTTTATTGTGAAAAGGATACAATGGTGGTGGTAAAGGTATGCAAACCTGAGTACAATACGGCTTTAAACGGCGATACCGGGTTTGGCACCGGCGCTGAAACTGGTAATCAACCAGAGGTTGGCCATTGCACAGTACCGGCTCGCGTTTCCACCAAAACCTGAGCAGAACTCACTACGTCACCAACAAATATGACTGGAATCGCTTGTTATATATATATATATTAGGGATGCACCGAATATTCGGCCACCGAAAATTTTCGACTGAAAATGGCCCAAAAGTGCATTTTCGGTTTTCGGCCGAAAGACTTTTATCACCGAAACAATACGGCCGAAATGTTGTGATGACACAAACAGATACCGCTCCTTTGATGCATCTGTAGCGGACGTTATTCCTTTAATCGCAGCACTAAAGCGTCTCCTAAATTGCATGCACCCTCATGGCTCTAGAGTGCGACCAATATTCCTTTATGTGTGTGAACCAGAGGTCGCGTAATCCCAAACATTCTTTGTCGTTGACAGATTTTTTTTACCAGTGACGGAAAAATCTGATGGCCGCCCGTCATTCTGGCAGATCACAATGAGGGCAATGTAAACACCCGTTTCCTTTCAGCGTGATATGCTCGCGAAGCGATCTGCGTGTCGTTGTCATTTGTACTGACTAGACATGTGATGCGATTTGGGAAAACCCGTCGGATGTCGCGCTGGGACGCGGGAACGACAGTTCACCTATCAAAGTAAACCACATAATATGAAAAATTAAGACGTATTAATGCACATTTCCCGCCAGTCCTGTGTAAACTATGGCATGCAAAGTTGTTTATACAATGTTTTCGTGAGGTGACAGAGCCCCCCATCTACAGCACCAGGAGTTATGCCCGCTCCACTGCTCACGCGAGCCGGACCGCGATCGCAAAACATACAAGAGATGATCAAAAGTCCAGACACTATGCACATGATAAACAACTTAAATCTTGCTTCACTGCTTATTAGTTGATGTCCGTAATGTTTGTTAGTTTCCTTGTGTAGTGATAATGGCAGAGCTCTCTTTCTTTAAATGTGCGCTGCACCATTTTCATTACTTACGTTTTATTCCAACGGTTTTGTACAGTATTTTTATAGACTTCAACACTAGGAAATGTTTTTTTTACTAAATTGTTATGAGAGTAAGTCTCTTACCACTGTAAAGTGTTTTTTCCTTGTGATATTGGACTGTTGGGCTTTTATTTTCATAGCTTAACTTTAAACACGTTTTTCTCCAAATTCCGTTCATCAACATCATAGCGCTTCAGACGACAGAATAAGTAGGTTATTCTATTCTTACGCTACTTATCAACTTTGCACATTTGCAATTCTTGGTGCATTTGTTGTTGTTAAAGTTCTACAGTTAACATATGGACTGTGGGAGTCTTTGTTTGGATACACTTTCTTGTAGTAGTCCTACAGAGAAAAATGTAAAATGCACTTGACCTAAATGCACTTTGTTTTCGTGAGAGAACATTTAATTGTACAACTTTTCAGCAGGCCAGTAGATCTGTACATTATTATTTAATATACACATGAGTGGGGTCAAGTTAAACATCTTAGTTGAATTTTATTTTATACTGTGCATTGTTGCAATGTGCTTAATAAATATTTGCATAATTTTTAATTTATTTATTCTTTGAAACTTTAATATTTATGCAATTGCAATGCCTTGATTTTAGGAAAGTTAGTAGTCTTAGCCATAAATGCAAGGGTACTAATAATTGGCCTAATTTCTTTCGGTTTTCGGTTTCGGCCACGAATTTGCCTTTCGGTGCATCCCTAATATATATTAGATTAATATTTTGTTATGTGTTCTATCACTTTGCCGTCTATGCACTAAAATGGAAACATGGCTAGATCATTTGGGAAATTATTTTCTTCTTTTCTTTTCTTTTTTGTGTTTACATGTCCTGTCAAGCGGTTTAGAAAAGTTTATATGTAGCATTTTCATTGAGATTGGTTTTTTACAATGCGAATACAATGGTCTTTGTAAACGCACCCAATTTGAGAGCGGCATTTAGTTGCTGTAGGTTACTTTGTGGATTTGATGTTTGTTCGATTGACCACATCTCTCTGATAAATGGTCTTGTACTTTCTCCATTTTTGTACTCGACTGTAAAAAAAAATGGTGTTTCTATCAATAGTTCACACAATAATTGTATTGTGTCCGATACAAGGTGGTTGTAAGCACAATTTTGGGAAGAAGGAAAATAAATGATTTGATGCAACGCAATACCCAGAGTAGCCCAAATGTTTTCTTCAATCAACATTTAATGAATCTCACTCAGTTAGACGTAATGGTGTTTGAAAAGATTATAAAGTACTCACAAATGAAATGTGTTGGTGGGAACTCTGAAATCAATGAATGTTCTAATGCTGAGACCATTTGAAAACTGGTTGAATGTCGCTAATGCTGCTGTCCTCAAGCCTGTCTCGATATTTCTCAGGTTTGTGTGACCTGCACATTTGGCAAGAGTGGTGTTGTGGAAGACAGTGTGTTTTTCAGCCTGGAGTCTCTGATCGTGCCGTCTGGCTTCACACCTGCTCGGGGAGACATAGTGAATGTTGTGGTGCTGGAAAGCAGTCAGTCGCTGTACTGCTGGAGAGCTCTTTGCATGACCCCCGTTCAGCACAGGTGACCTTCATTACTTTGTCATAGGCCTGTTGCCAGAAACAAATATATTTTAATTTCTAAAATCATGAGAGATGTCCTATCCATGCATCACTATTTAAAAAAGGTGTCATTAAATACTGTGTAGTATTGGTGTGTGATATCATGTTTTGCCGTTGTGTGAAATCATATTATTGAGTATGCGGCTCGCTTTCATTCAGTGTTCAGGAATTCACTGCATGCTGTAGTCAAGCACATACACATACAGAGCCTGATGTAGCAGCACATTTTCAGCCTGTTGCAACAATTTATGTAGTGATGTAACAGTGATTTTCATGAACAGATGTGTGTCTGCTCTCTGTGTTTGTGGGGGGTCAGACACAAACCACACTTGAATAAACAAGTCTTATAGACATGACTGTGTAAAATCAAATAGTTCGCTATATTAAAGTGATAATGCACTGTGAAGTTGTGCTCTACTCCTTGCGCTGTGTTTGTCAGAAGTTTGCTTTTGTTACTTTTTATGTTACAATGTGATGTTTTCGCTTCTTGCATGTATGCTGCTGTATCATCAGCAGGTGTGTGATTTGTTGGTTTCCATGACAATGCTGCACCGGTGGACTCGCCACAAACTACATATAAAATCGTTGATTGTCATGATATTAAACTATATGACTTAATTAAAAACTATGCATTTTTAGCTAATGATGTATCATTGCATCTGTTTGTCAGGTCAGGTGACAGAAGCAGTCCTCTGATGTTGTGGGGCAGGGTCACACATCAGGTCAAAGTGACAGTAGTATGTTAGTTGAGAAATTCAGTACTCATAAATGTTAGCTTAAGAATCTACAGTATTGTTTCTCAGTGTGTTTTTAAACTGAGAGCTTTGAATTGTTTAGATGCCATGCACTACCAATTGTGTCATTTTATTAGGTAAGCTGTAAAGCTGTAGCCCAGGTGGAGAGACAGAGGTAGGGTCACGGGTGATAAGGCTCTTAATACATGATTATTTTATTTGTTGTGCATTATATTTAGGTTGCACTGTTATATAGGTCTATTAAGCACTCAGTCATACTTACAGTAGTTTTAACAATGTATGCATAAATATGTAGGCTATGAATATAAAAAGTAGTTTTTATCCAGACTGTAAATGCAGTTAAATATACAGTAATACTGAGTGGGTAATTGTATATTCAGGTGTATTTCTAAGATCTAAGATCCTGCTGTAGACAGCAGTAGAGAAGCAATAAAAGTGACCACAATGAAGAACAGTGTAGAAAACTATTTCAAATAAAACTATTTTAAGTATTGTTAAATTATTATATAATAGTTTAAATAAATCAAGTAAATGGCGCTTTACTTTAGTGACAACGAGTCTCTGCAGACAAATTTGTTTTATGTCCCCACCAATGTAAAAATCTAACTTGCGCCCTTTATTTAAAATATACATACTGCGAGCTGCACGCTGTGCAGTTTTAAAAGTTAGTTGTTGGAATCACGATGCTGACTCAACACCGTGATGTCTAACGGACACAAAACCAATGCAAGTGAACTGGTACCGCCATTGTTAGGTGAACTATGCCCTTCAATAAGACATTTTTACGTTACAGGAAATGTGAGCTGGGTGCTATCTTTTACTGATCGCGAAAGAGACAGACTGTGCCTTTAGGTTTTTAAAAACCTGTATGTGATTCTGTCTTCAGTGGAATACAAAAGAAGATATTTAAAGAAATGTCGTAGTGGTTTTGTGTCATTAGAAATCAGTGGGGCCACGGTTGTTTCTTGTTTTGGTGCTCTGCAGAAGTCATGCTGGTTGGAAATGACACGGGGTTGAGCAAGTGACGGCAGATTCTCTATTGTTACCATTAATAATCTTAACAATCAATATCCTATTAACATGTTGCAAGAGGGAGCTAGGACAAAATAATACAAACCCATTTTTTGAAGGTTGCCAAATTTTGACTGGTTATCGACAAATTCCCAGAAAATATTGTGGCCGCACCCCCCTACCATACTTCGAGTGGTTACTCATGTCTGTTTACTGAAAATCACACCATTCATTTGGATCATTTGGTCTAGCAAGTGGATACATTGTAAAAAAAGGTGCTTCATGATACCACAGAAGAAGAATTTTTAAGCTGAATGGTGATGAAGAGCCTTTAACATCCGAAAACCTTTGTTGTTTCAATGTAAATGCTGCTCATTCTCCTTTTCCCTAGTGAGTTTTATAACCAGAGTAGCAGCGATAGAAATCATGATTACTTTAAGTTCTTACTTTAAGGTCTTACTTTGGACTTTCAGAAGTGCACATGAAGGGAACAAAACAAACACCTCAGTGCTGAAAATGCTTGACTCTGAGATTCAGAGCCTGCTGGAGAATAAAGGTGGACTCCAGGTCAGTCACGATACCCAGTTCGGCTCTCTCCTGCTAGGAAACACCAAGGAGCTGCTGATCTGGATTCAGTGAGTTCATTCACGTACACTTAAAATCAATTCCATCACCCTATGTAGTGTGCACGTGTTTTTAAAGCTATATTAGCTTTGTGTGAGGAAAAGACCCACATTTATATAAGTTGTTGTGTGCTTGTGTATTAGAGGTCTTTAATTATCATGGCACTCGCTGTTTTGTGATGCACCACGAGGTCTGGGAAATGTTTCCCCAAACGTTTCAAAGCCAATGCCTGCAGAGTAGACATGCCATAAATAGACAGCAAGAAGAAAAAATTAGTGATGATATCATGAGTAATGTCTGTTTTGCTGATTTTCTTTGTGTTCTTGTGAAACAGAAATACTGGCTCAGAGTGCCACAGGCTGAAGCGCTGCGAGTTTGCAGGATGGGACTCGGAGCAGCAGTTTTCTCTCACAAAACCTCAACACATCCAAGCTGCTGCTGGCCCAGCGCAGGGCAGTAGAGATGGGGAGGTAGAGGATGGAGAAGATGTGCAGACTGTACGAGTGATGGAGAGAAACCTGGAGATTGTACCTGGAGGGAAGCTGTGTGTGACTGTCAGATGCCAGGCCAGGTTAGGGGATTTGAACGAAATGAAACATAGTTAAACGCACTTTATGCCAAGATATGGTGATGTGCTGTTCAGACAAAAGGATTGCTAAAGGGGTCATTTGGCGCGAATATGTGTTTTTTTTTGTGTCTTTGGTGTGTTATAAGTACTAGTGTTGTCAAAAATATTGATATTTCGATAAATATCGATACTGAAATATCTGAACGATAACTAATTTCCCGAAGTATCGATACACCGATCCTAGCCGAGCTGTCACTTTCACTTATCTCCAAAGGCGCGTTGACAAACAGCACACGTGACCGCAGTGCCTGTCACGTGTCTCGTCTCATTCGCTCTGGTTAAATAGCAAAAGTGAAGTGAATATAAATATGGCGTGTGCGGCGCCTCCGCAACCGGCTTTGATTGATAAAGAACACAGCAGGAGTGCTATCTGGAAATATTTTGGATATGAAGCAAATGAACATGGAAAGCCGAAGGACACAAACAAGCCAATATGCAAGAGTCGCTACAGAGCAGTGCTAACAAAAGGCGCTAACACCTCTAATATAGCAATATGAGTGTTGTCTCGTTTTTCATCGTAATTCGTAAAGTCCGACTGAGGAATCTTTAACTGTGAATCTTTAAATACTTTAACTGTGGTCAAATGTAAATTAACTTGTGCTTAATTAACTTAATTAAAAAAAGGATTAATTCAATTTTGTAATTTGTCTTCATGTCGATCCAGTGAGCATTGTTTTTGGGTGTGATGCACGCAAGTTTGCGTGTGTGGATCGGTGATATGTGAATCCGGCATTAAAATATGTTCATCAAATAATGTTATGTATTAACCAGCATTTATGAACGATGAGCAATGCATTTGCTACAGTATATTTTAATCTTTGATGACAGTATGTAATAAAATACAACGGATCATGTTTGCTCTGGTCCAATGATAAAAAATATTAACAGATAGAACTTTGGATTTTAATTAGTACATGTATTAGTAAATGTTAGTTTAAATTAACTTTTAACTAAGATTAATACATGTTTAGGGAGTGTTTTTCATTGTTTATTCATGTAACAAATATCTATTACCATTAACTTAAGTTCTCAGATTAGTTACATAGTTCAGTTCATTTTAAAAGTGTGGTCAAAAATTTTTTTTTTTAAAAGTTTGGCATTCTCTTGTAGCACCAGAAATAAGATGAGACCCGACCTGCATCAGTACATAATGCGTTACAACACACATTATGAAGAATTATAATGCATTTTACCCTTTAATAACTCTTTATAATACATTATACATGTTATATTTATCTTTAAATAATAATACTAAAAAAAATTCCACCTTAATGTTGTGGCAGTTTTTTTCTCTGTGGTATCGAAAATGGTATCGAGTATCGATATTTTTCAAGGTATCGTATCGAAGTTAGAAATTCCAGTATCGTGACAACACTAATAAGTACATGCATGTATTAGACACGTAAAATTGCTAAAATTAAAGTGTCGGAACAAAAGATGCATTCTACTTAAAGCGAATGCTCAAACAGACCTGTCTGAAACACCTCATGTAACCACACCCCCTCTTATGTACGTCATATTGTGGTATGACTTGACCGCCCAAACATATAGGCAAGTAAGGTTGACGTACTTGTAAATCTCATTGTATTGTCGCCACGGCAGCAATGTCGTGGTTGCGTTGCAAAAAGAAAGCCTTGTTGTTTGAGACAACTAAAAACGAATGGTTACATTTTATTTACAATATTGTTCCAGAACAATACAATCCGAATATTCAAGTGTGTGAACCTGTGAAGACTGGCTGTGCACCAAAGCTTTTGTTAAAAAGTGGCGCAATTTCAACCGTCACAACTTTGCAAGGACAGTCTTTGTTACGGACTTATGCGAGTCGAGTTTGTTGTGTGTTTGTAGCGCATGTCGTTTCTTTGTGTGATCTGCAAATGCAGACACGCACGCAACGTGAAAAAAGACAACATAAGTCACAGTTTAGACAATCAAGTCAAGTCAAGTCCTGATAAGTTTCAAGTCAAGTCGCAGTACTAAAATAAACAGAGGATTTTTTTTTTCGATACATGTTTATTTTTGCGCAGAAAAGATGAACTTATATACATATATTAAGGAAATTCAATTGTAAATATAAATAATATTTTTAGTGATGACCACTTGTCTATCTATGTGCTCAAAGTTTGGTTCCAGTAGTCACACATTATCATATGTTTACATAGACACAGAAATGTAAGACTTCTGTGTCTATGTGACTGCTGCTTCCACCACAGGTGCTTATTATAGTGCTGCAGAGTCACAATAATTAATTTAAAACGAATTGTATTAATTTATTTGACTTTATTAAAAGTCACTTGCTCTCAAATTTAATTCAAGTCATTTTCTTACTTCAATCAAGCAGGTCGCAAGTCCTAAAAATTGTGACTCGAGTCCCCCTGAGGTCTGATGAGTATTGTCTCAATAAACTGCAGTTTTCCAAAACCGGTTTGAATCTTCCCTGATTCATAACGTCATAAACCTGTAACCAATCACATTAACACGTTTGACCTCATGGATCAACACTTCAAGTCATAGATATGTAAGGATGGTGCTGAACTGAAGCCATCTCTGCACTTCTGTTGCAAATATGCGTTATTAATGTGAAGCAAACGTGTGCATTGAGAAACAGGCTTTTTGCTGATTGAATTCCAGCTGCACTGGAAAACAAACAAACAAACAAATAAAGCGGCATGCAGCAATATTGGGACTGCCCAAGGAATCTAAAGACACCAAGACCATGATTTTCTGATGAACATTTCAAAAGTAAAGGGCAAAAATAATAATTTATTAAAGCTTTTGTCATGGTGCAGACAAGGAGTAAGTAGTTCCGTTTAGATAAATATATAAACATTCCGTCCAGTCGATTCGGTGTGGTTTGGTCTGGAGAGTACATGAGCACATTTTTGTTAGTGGCGCTATAGAGTTCATGTTACAGACCCTAAAGTTAGGCAGATGACTATTGAAAATGTCATATTTTTTTATGCTCACGGTTCAATGGGCTGCCATAGACTGCCATTGGTGAACAAATGTAATAATAAAAAATAGTAAAGAAAACTTTCGTTTACAAAGGGGCTTCAGCACCTGCAGTGCTTGGTCCCTAAAAAACAACACTGTCAGGTTGCTCCTGGTACTGTACACATGAAGTGCACAGAATAAATCCCTTCTAATGATCCAGAAGCACTCGAATATCTAAAACTTTTTCCCTGTAGGACTCTGGGTCGCTCTGATGAACTCTTGCTGCTTCACTTCATGCCTTTCACTATCGGGAGACGCCTGGTGGTGTTGGTGAACAGCACCGAGGAAAGTTTACTCAAACCCAGCGCTCCCTACTGTCCTGTAACAACACAACTACGACAGGAGCCTGCCCAGGTGCTCACGGTTTCTGCTCCCCCTGCTCCTCTCAGGTGTGGCTCATCGCTCATGATTAGTCGACCTTATCTTAGATTTAATGGTTCTGATATCATAACTGTGTTTCTGGTTAATGTATTTGTTTACAGGGACAAATGCTTGACATGTGCAAAGCAAGCATACAGTTACATTGCACATATTTGAAGACCCTACAAGATGTAATTAAGTTTTGTAACCTGCTAGCGCTGAGGTCAAGAAGAGTATGCTAAACCGATTTACGTACCTTGAAAGCAGCAACACCAGGCGCAGTTGGCATATTTGCATTGCATTGAATTGCAGTAATAAATGCTGCTTGTTTGTGTTGTAACCTACTGGAGCAGAATATGTTTCAGGGCTCCAGACAAAACAATTAGTTAAGGAGCCATTGGCTCTCATAGGGGAAAAATATCTTTTTAAGAGCCATTGAACATGAACTTAAATCCCATACCTTTTGTTAGCCGGTTGTGTGTAAATCTTCAATTTCATAGGATTTGCTCACACAAAGTTTTTCTTTCAAGTTGTTTTCCCTCATAAACAGGGTCATACGGAATCTTTTTGGTTAATTCCATCCTAAAATTTGGAATAAATCTGCAGCCTTTTTTTTTACTGAATAGTTTAAAATGTGTTTACATTTCGTACACAAATATAAATGTGTGTAAATGTGTTTATACACCACTGGGCTGCACATGAGTGATTTGTCCTGCATCTAAAGTATTGGTCAATGCAAGGCCACCTCACTAACCTCTCTCAGGCACTTTATCTTGCCCTGATAAATTCCAAGACCCTTCTCTGATGTTACCTTCACTCATCCGCAGATGCATCTCTGTAGTTTATGTCCTGTAAATCCTATTGTTCCAACATCTGTCGTGGCTCCTAGTCATTTCCGTTCCTGGCTCTGTTGTCGTTTGGTCTGTCCATGAGTCATCTTGTTTTTGATAGTGTAAAGGGTCCCTCCATCTTTGGTTATGTACTGACGGACCCTGCCGACATGGGTAGCTAACTCCGACAGTGGACTTACATGTCTACTATCAGAGATGAAGAGAGAAGCATAGCAGGCAGGAAACAAAGTGATGATAGATGTTAGACTGAGGAATAAAAATGAGCAGAGTTTATTGAATAATCGTAGTTGCGTTTCGATGCTCAGACAAACTTTGTTTGACCAGAAATACATTCAGCAGGCAGTGTTATATGTAGTGGTAAATTTTTGCTTCATAACATTCATTGTGACTTTATTAAGAACCTTGAGAAGAGACCACTGGAATCTCAGAGTTCAGAATTTCATCTTCTCCAGAAAAACACACATACAAACAAAATTTATGAAATTCAACTCCTATGCCTCAAAAGAAATATGCAGAGTCATTTGTAAAAGCATTGAGTGTTTTTTGACAGGCTTGCAAAGAGACATCTGCCAAACTTTTTGGGAAACTATGCAGTACCACAGGCTCTCCGGGATTGTGTTGAAGCCCAGAGAGATGTGCTGATAGTCCAGCCTGCACTGGCAGAGGTAACAGATCTGTGTGTCGTATGTTACCTTAGCTTATATCAAGCCATATTATAAATGTTCAACAGGGGGTTTGCAGTCATTGTTTGAACTAATCAGAAAAAAGTGGATACATGCATGTTTAACTGTGCCTGACTGCAATATTATCAGATGACATGTTTTTTAATCACTTTTGACTCTTTCAGACTTGCTGCGGTAACTCAAATTGAAAGAGCTCACCCATCAATGCTCTTCGTCCGAGTTACGGAAGTTTATTGGGGCATATGTGCATAATGTAAACGTTACAAACTTATAGTGAATCAACAGTTATGCAGTGATAATACGATGATGTATTGTGTGCTTGTGCTTTAGTTCCGCCCACTGCACTGCTTCAGGAGCTCGACTGGTTTTAGAAAAAAAACTTACTGCTGAATCTTTTATAGATCTTATTTATAAATGTGATCCAAACGAAAAACTCTTCGAAGATATGAAGTATGCAATACTACTCTATAGGTACTCGAGGTTAATATGAGATTGGCAGAAATGCATGTTACCTCCGCTTTAATTTCACATGACAATGTTTTAAAATATATTTGTAGATTCTAATAATTTCATATTTAATCTCACATTTAATATCTTTCGTAAATGCCATTATTTTATGAATAAAATCTGATATCAGGACCACTACTGGTGGTTCCATAAAATCCTTTTTTTTTAAATATTGAATGGCTTTAATTAATGTTAAGAGCGGTCAATGTTAACATTTATAAGGCTTAAAAAAAGTTAAATTGAACAGAACTTTAAGCAATCTTTACAAGTCCATAATTATAATTTCATATCTGTGCCCTCCCTGCCTATCCAACAGGTAGGGGACATGCAGAAATTCTCAAACACTTTGCAGTCTTAACCGCTAAATTTCACATTAAACACAGAATTTCTATTAAAGCTAGACAGCACTACAGAACACATTGAATTCTTCTTTTATTTCGATTTTTTGATTAACATTAGTGTAAGGAGTCACAGCAGCAGGTTTAAGAATGAATCACCTTAAAAGCTGCCACTAGAAATGACATTTACAACCTTATTTTACTTGGAGACGTCTATGCTTTAGATACTCTACAAAATGGGCTTTATGAGATAATATTGTTGGTTTTTGTTCATTCAAGCACGAAAGAAAACGTAATTGTGGTGCTCTGTCTGACCGTGATTCACCCACAGAGATTTGCTATTCTGGACACCTCAAAGCAACAAAATGATGCTGAAATTGTTTAGCCTAATAATAAAAAGTGGGATCATATAAAGTAACGCTAGCAAAAAGATGACAGAAAAAAACGAATGCAGCCAGAATTACGTTAAATGTTTTTTAACGTGTTAATCGAAAAAAGAAAATTGCACCTGTTAACGTATGATTTTTGACAGCACTAATATATATGAGTATATGACTATATAAGAGATCTAACGACAAAGATAATGACGAAGATTCATGTATTGCTCCTCTGTATTTATAGCCGCTGAGTTTGTTGACGAGATCGCGCTTCTCTGCTCTTTTGTGGTTGGAGGAGCTGCAGGCTGAGAAAGAGCTCAGAGAGTTGAGCATCACTGGCGCCATCCTCAGAAAGGGAGCTGTGTACTTGCACCTGGAGGTGCCAGGACTTACAGAGGGTCGCCCAAGCCTCTTTATTGGTGGGACTTGTAACACTCATGAAGCTTACTAACACAACAAATAAAACTGTCTGATTAGACTGTGTCCACACCAGATGTGACACATAACATAAAAAAAATAGTATAGAATCCATTTTATCTTATTGTGTATGAATGTGTTTTGTAATTCTTCTGCTTGGCAAGAATGCACATTTGTTGCAGTGCTAAAGGAGTAAGTTAAAGTGGAATCTATTGTAATGTTGTCTACACTGTACACGAGAGGCGGCAGCGCGACATGACAAAAGACATTAGAAACGCATAAGAAGCCAATATAATTGCAAATATTGTCCACACTGGATGCGGCGCAGCGAGACGCGACAAACCTATTAAGAACAAGCAGGTTGTCATGTCGTGTTGTCACATCCAGTGTAGATGCGGTGTCAGGGTGACAGCCCTTCTTCATTTTGACATGATGCATATAAGAAGGCAATAAACTACTTTTTTTCTTGAATGGATCTAACTAACTACAAGACTTGAATCACATTGCATTGTGTTCAATAAATGTTTAATACATTTTTTTTTTTAAGAATTTAATGTTCGATAGTTTTTAATTCATTTTGAATTAACTTTACAAATAAGAAAAGCGTTTTGTCTGAATTTGATGTTTCTCAGTTCTGATTTAGATCTCAACTTGGTCTCAAGGGTTTCTTCTAAAATTTCTTAGAAGTAATGAAAACCAAGATATGATTAGCAATACATGTATATAACGTTTAACAATTGCAGGCCTGGCCAGTAAGTGCTCAGTTTGTGGCATTGTTGAGATCTCTCCTGAGACTCTGATGGAGACATTTCTGGATCTTTGTCTTAGAAGAAATATTTGAGATGCAGGAGACTTGAGCAAAAGTTCCCATTTGCTGTCCTTTTAATCTCACCGCTGTCTTGGAGAAATAATTGAAGTTGTTTGGCATGTAAATGCTTAGATATATATTTGTTTAACACTGTTGTAGGTGATAAAGTTCTTCTGAAGAAACCTTGTAGTGGAGGAATTGTTGTTGAGTACATATCTTACGTCACAGAGGTAAACCTTTTGTTCACTCCTTTTTCTTAGGAATATGGACTATTTAAGGTAATTTACTGTGATTCTTCTGTGTTTTGACAGATCACTGATGAGGATGCGAGCTTGCGCGTAAATGCAGACTTTCACAAGAGCTATCTAGGAGAACCTCTGGATGTCGAGTTCACATACAACAGGTCCTGCTTTCACCTGCACACTGTTGTTCTGATTTAAACTGTTATTTTGACACTGAATATTTCATTGCATTCAGGTTAACCATGAGAAGGTGCCACTGTGCTTTGGAGCAAACTAAACATTTTGGAGACAACAGTAAGAAATATCACTACATTTTGATCTAAATAAGCATTGTACACTACATGTCTAATGTCACATGCAAATTTGGAGTCAATTGCATTGCTTCAGCTATAACTGGCCCTTCAAATGGGATTTGCTTTACAGTAGGCATGATCTCATTCATTGCTATTTAACTCTTTAATTTGACTGCTTGTAACCCATCCCTGGTGCCTCAGTAAAGAAGTGATAAAAAAATGACGGAAATCGATTCCTAGCTTCTGTTTTCGTGTCCAATTCGATCCCATGTTTTCTACAGATACTAATTTGTAACTACATATAAACACATTTTAAATGCAATATAATTATCTTAAGCTTTCACATTTCATCAATTTTCTATTACAAAAACCTTCACATCTTGTCCAGCAATTCCAATGTAAGAATATCATTAATAATCTTTCTCTGGTTTTTATTTACTAGCTGTTTTCAAATTAAGCACAGGTCAAATTACATGATCAACTATTTTATCAAGTTATTCAGCAGTGTACACAAAGATACTCTGAGAATATAGATAGGCTGATCAATAATCAGTACATTGTATTAAAACTATGTATAAAGAATACCATGCGTATTCTGTAAGTGTAAATGACAGACAGATCTCTAGAGATCAGTGTAGGGTTGCACCAGCCGTTCGCAAGTTCTTTCTTAAATGTGACCCTGGATCACAAAACCTTAAGTAGCACGGGAACATTTTTAGTAAAAGACAAAAATACATTGTATGGGTCAAAATTATCGATTTTTTTTATGCCAAAATCATTAGGATATTAAGTAAAGATCATGTTCCATTAAGATATTTTGTAAATTTCCTACCTTAAATATATAAAAACTTTATTTTGTGAGTGGGTGGGCTGCCAAAGTGCCCCTGATTAACAACTTCAAAGACCGTTTTGTCAATATTTTGATTTATTTTGCACTCGAGTTGCAAATGGTTGCATCTCGGCCAGATATTGTCCTATTTCAACAACTTGTGCATCAATAGAAATCTTATTTATTCAGCTTTCAGATTATGTAAAAATAAGACCCATAAGATTGGTTTTGTTGTCCAGGGTCACAAATGTGAACGTAAAGTCCACACTAGAGGCTTAGTAACAACTAGCTAGTTTGAAACTTACTCTGTACGTTATTCGGTTGCACCATTTGGTCTTACGGCAGAACATAGTACGTAAGCTCTCTGTAAAGTAATGCGTATCCTCACATAATGACAGAATTTCTTTTTTAGTAGATATAATACTACCCATCATGAATAACATATTTCAAATTAAATTGATAAACAAATGTTGATCAAAAACAATACAGCCTAATAAACGCAATAAAAATGACTTTCATTTTACTGCCAACCAAAGAAATAAAATGATGATATACACACACAGAGGTGCGCTAGGACGGCTCTTGTTAGTGCAGTCAAAATTAAATGTCATCACATAATGTTCTTTATTTCACAAGGTAAGTGACTGTAAATGTCAGCATTGAAGAATGATACAAGAGTTTATACTGTTAGTTCAGTGATTCCTACAGTTACTCCTGACGGAAGGCTTCCATAAATATTTAGTTCGACTGAGTTAAATGGTGCAACCCAAAAATATTTATTATGTAGTGCGCAAGGTTTAACTTATTGCCCATTTATGTCAAAACTAGGTTAAGTAGCTCTCTTTACTTACTATATAGACTCACAAACGTTTTATAGTTTCAGCTCTTTCTCGTCTTATCATCAAATGCAAGTTTGCTATAGTGCAGACAGATGTTGGAAAATGTTCTGTCCAGATTGAACATGAGCTTTAAACAGACGTCCAAGTTTAGAAATATGTTGTGATACTGTGCTTTATATACATACAACTCTCTTCACGCACGCACACTGAGCTTATCGGTAGAGAGTAACCTTTGGAATCGACTCTTGATTCCCAACAAATTGAAATCAAGTTATCGATTGTTTTTGGAATTGATTCTCAGCCCTACTCGGCCGGGTCTTTTTGGTTACGAAACCAAGAGCTGTAACTACAAGCTAAACCTGTTTTAAAGAAATGAAATATTTTAAATGTCAAATGTATAAAATCTTAACTTGATGCTCATGTCTGAAGCTTGAAAAGATGATCTGTTTTAGCAAAAAACATTAGCTTGTGAAAATGAAGACTACACATGATTATTTGGTGACTAATCATAAGATTTATTCACTGATTTAAAAAAGCAGGTACGGTTGGTACTGATGTTAGTAAGAAAAGTATAAAGGTATACATATCGTGTTATAATTGTTATTTTTTGAATGGGTGAAAACATTGATGTAGACTATAGTAATACTAAAGCATTATACACTTTACTATTCTTGTTAGCAGTGTCAGGTAAATCATGAAAAAAAACATTAATTGACATTAGACAAACCAAACATGCACTACTGAAATGAAGCCATGGAATTTTAAAACTTGTAAACTTGTTTGAAACGGTGAGCAGTGTTTTGTTATTTTGAAAATGTGAAGTTTTGATTTGTTTATTTGTGTTGTTGTTGTTGTGAAGTTTTGTTTCCCAGCGTGCTGACACAGCAGCCTCCTCAGTGGAGTGGAGAGTGGGGTGTACAGGAGGTGAGAAGACACAGCCACAGGTCATTCATGGGGTTCACCGTAACATTAATAAAGTTTACTGTCTGTCACATTAGGTGAAAGACCCAAGCGGTGAAGAGGTGGAAGCGTCATGTTCTTTGACTACAGATATGGTGTCTGTGGCCACACAAACTAAAACAGGTAGTTAGGCTTTTTTCTTTCCCCAATAAGACGTAATAAACAAATGATGATGTATTTGTAACAATTTACAATAAGGTTCCATTTGTTTACAGTAGTTAATGCGAACTATAGCCTGTTTTTTACTTCTGCATCGGACCTATGCCAAAGACAGCACGGCGGCTTTCGATTACACTGGTACGTTGTTGTCCGCACCGATAGGCAAGGGCCAGTAGGCATGTTGAGCCGAAGAGGAAACGCTTTGTTGTTTACGTTGTCTGAGAAGAATTTAGCTGTAACAGCAGCTGGTTGGCTAAACAGTCCCTTTGCAGCTTGAGTTTAAAAAAAAAAGAAAAACATGTAATTTATTTAGAAAATTCATTCAGAAATGCATATGAAGGGAGGGGATTCAAGGAGACCAATCACAGCGCTTGCTGTGTGCGTTGAGTTGCTGTGCTGTTTTTATATACCCAATAAAAATCGCAGTGAAAAAACCAGCCACACCCCCTATTTTCCCATTCAAAATTCCATTTCACTCGGAAAGGCTTCAGAATTTGGAAGTAAGAAACTATTGCATCTTCCGTTTAACAAGGACTTTAAAAACCCAAAATGCATTAGGTTCATTTGACTGCACTGAAGAAATAACCTTTTAGTGTGTAATCGTCATTATGCTGTTTGTTCACGTTAGCTAATGCATTAACTAATATTACATGGAACCTTATTTTAAAGCGGTAAAAGCTACTTTTCTTTTAGTGCATGTACAGAACACTTTTACTTTACTTTTTGGGATGTCATTTTGCGTTTCCTGACATTCCATCAACTATTTTCAGATTTGACAATGACTGCAAAACACATCCCAAATCCCGGCGAGTTCTTCAACCCTCAGCTAAATTCTGCCCAGCAGGAAGCAGTTAAACAGATTCTGAGAGGAGACTGTCGTCCCATACCATACATTCTGTTTGGTCCTCCTGGCACGGGCAAAACCATTACTCTAATAGAAACTATACTGCAGGTACATTATCTTTAATGGACAATTCAATGATGAGTTTGGATGAGTTTGAAACAAACCCTGGATCACAAATCTGACCGAATTGGTCACCAAACAATGTTTTAACTTCAGTGTTTTTAAGCAGAACATATACTGAAACTGCTGCGTTAATGCCAAATAGGCCACTAAAACCATATTTGTGACCCTGGACCTCATCATTAGGGGATTTTTTTTTAAATTAATAAACTTTCCTTTTAATGTATGCTTTGGTAGGATAGGACAATATTTGGCAGATAACTGTTTGAAAATCTGGAATCTGAGGGTGCAAAAAAAAACTTTGCTCAAAAATTGGTTTTAAAGTTGTCCATTAGAGGCGTTGTAAAAGGACTTTGCTAAAAAGAAACAGGTTTGTTTTAACACACTCTTTTTGCTTACTTTTGTAATGAAGTTGTGGAGAGTAAATGAACCCAAAAGCTAAAATTCTTAGTTTTACATGGATACCAAAAAGTGGGTAATTCTCAAAGAGCCGGCAGCGAGCAAAGTTTGTAGCTGTGTTTCTGGCCATTTTTGTATCACGGTTTTGCTGCATCCACTCGCTTACTTTACGATTTACTTAATATTCTAATGCCTAATTGCTTAATGATTTTTGGCATAAAATAAAAATGTATAATTTTGATCCGTACAATGTATTTTTGGCTATTGCTCCAAATATACCTGTGCGACTTAAGAATGGTTGTGTGGTCCAGGGTCACATTTTAATCTTTATAACTCACTCATTCAATTGATTAAATGACATATTGTAGGCTGCTTTTAATGGTGCTGGTGAATGAAAAGCAACTGTTTGTTGCAGGTGAATCATCGCATCCCTTGTAGCCGCGTGCTCGTCTGCACGCCCTCAAACAGCGCCGCTGACCTTATCTGCCTGCGCCTACATCAGAGTGGATACCTGCATGCTGCCAGCCTGGCTCGAGTCAATGCCACCTGCCGACCAGAAGAGGTGCTGCACTCTCCACCTGTTTCTGCTTCTTTTCACTTTAAATTCACTATTATTTCTCCCATTCGTTTCCTTGTTCTTGAACCAAACCTACTCGGCGAATACACTTCATATTGGAAGCAAAACATGTAAATCTGAGAACCACAACAAAGGTAAAAAAGCAACCTTTTAGTTGCTTAGAATGCGTAAGTGGTCACTGAGCTCTTTTGTCGTAATGCACTGTTTAGTGTTAACAGTCACTTCTGTTGGATCGTGTGTTGTGTGGTTTTTGCAATTCAACTAATCCTAAATGAAACCTAAGCTTGACATTGAAATGACATTAAAAGCACACTTTTAGAATCTATGGCAGCATATACTAAAGTATAGCAGCTTATGCAAGCTGGTCACTAGAAACATTGTTTCTCTAAAGGGATCTGACTGTTGGGGGACCAGTTTATTTAGATGTGATGATTGATTCAACATGTTTTTAGCAGCATGAAGAAGTGTTTTAGAAAATTGTGTGAATTGCTGTTTCTGTATAAAAATTGTTTAGTTGACTAGAAAATGAAAGTTTGCCAGAAGTGGACAGTACCTAAGTTTCGAGTAGAAAAATGTACTATCAGTACTAAAGTATCGTAATGTAGCATATATCATACTTTTTACATACTTTGCTATTGTAGTACTTAAAACATCAATTGTAGTACATTCTACATTTACACAAGTAAAACATGGAGTAAAAAACTTGAGAAAATGTAAAATAAAGTACTAGATGGGTTAAAAAAAAGATTTTTATGAAATGTATTGGAGTAAGAAGTATGATATAAGTTGGTATGATTTATTAGTGTCTTCATGAAATGTCTGTTACATATTTTGCCTAAAAACACTTTTTGCCTTGTGAAACCCATTTTGATGTATGTCTCTTTAAATGATGAGTTACATCGCCCCCAACCCCCCTTTCATCCGGCATGTCAACACAAAACACGCGTTAGACTAAAATGTCATCAGTTTTCGTCGACTAAAACTAGACAAAAATAGTCATAGATAATTCTGACTAAAGAAGAGTATGAACGTGACTAAAACTAATAAAAACTAAAATGACAGCTTGACACAAAGACTACACTAAAACTAATATTAAAACAGGCCGCCAAAAACAACATTACTTGTCATTGACAATTAAGTTATAAACACACAATGTGAGCGCATAACTAGTATGCCGTGTTTGCTGTGACCGATTTTTTTAGCCTGAGGACAAATGATTTGAGACGTTTAAAACGAAACTAACCACAGTGTTCGCCCCTGTTCATTAACAAAACAATAGTGACAAAACATATTAACACACATAATGTATTAACATGCATACAGCCAAGCTACAAATGCCAATTTGCCAAATAACATAGAACATTCAAAGCCAGTGTTACACTTATTCTGTATTTATATTTAGCCCTTTACTGACTTACTAACTTGCTCCCTTCGCAATCATATGCTGATGGTATCCTCCTATACAGTACCCTCCACTATTATTGGCACCCTTGGTAAATATATAAATAATATTTATAAATAAATCTGCATTTTTTCTCGTTTTGTTCTTATATTTAAAAAATCTACAAATTTCCAAAATTTAATTGAAGGAAAAAATTTGAAATCTAGGGAATATCAAATTAGTTATTGCCCCAGTTATTGTCACCCTTGTATTTAATACACTCCGTAACCTCTATTTATAAGAAAAACAGCTCTGAGTGTTTTCTTTCAGTCTGATGAGGTTTGAGAATACAAGTCTCCATTGTATTCTCATACCATTCCTCCATAAATCATTTCTCCAGATCCTTTAAACATTAGTGCTGCCTCTTCTTCAGTTCATCCCATTCCTTTTCCATATGGTTCATGTCAGAGAACTGGGATGGCTATGGTAGGATTTAGATTTGGTGTTCAGTGACCCATTTTCGGTTGATTTGGATGTTTCTTTTGAACCAATGTTCTGATTCAAAACACGAACCTTTATAATATTTCTATAAGAGCAAGATTTTTAAATCTGTTGGTATTTGATATAATACATGATGCCATGTATCTGATCAAGATGTCCAGAACCTCTGGTATAAAAGTAAATCCACATTAATGAAGTGACAATGAATTAAAAAAAGACCCAGATATTAAGCTATTTACTATAAACGCTGCAATATTTCATGAAAAAATAAGAAATCTGGCGGTATATTTAATTGTTGACATGGGGACTTTTTTATCCCAGTGTGCACCAAACCCTTTCTTGGGTTATTGCCGGTAGAAAAAGTCCTTTTTGAAGTTCCGGTATGGCAGATTAATATGGTGGAGTTTCTTTTTGCATGAGAGCTGAAGATTGTTTCTTGTACATTGCACCTCCATCACCACATGTTGTTTGGGACAGTTTTCCTTTATTTTTATTTTATTTTTTCTGAGACTAAAGTTCAACTTATTTCTTCAATTCTTCATCTGTGATCTTTGAAAAGTCTTTGGCCACTTAAAATATTTAAGTTACAGACTACTTTGCTCATATTTACCAATGGTGCCAATAATAGTGGAGTGCACTGTATATAAGCTACATTTACATCAATTCAGCTGTTGATAAATATTACTTATATCTGCAGCTTTGTCTCGTTCAGTTGTTCTCAATCCCTCTTGAGGAATAACTTTGAAGCTAATCCTGTTGTACTGTCCCAGGTTGAAAAAGCACTCCGGCTTGAAGTGACTAGCGCGCACAAGCAGGTTTTTACTTAAAACTGAGGCACTTCCACTAAAAATAAAATAAATCCACTCCTCTCGTCTCCTTCAAGGCTGTGAATCTAAATGAGCATTTATGTTCGTCTGTGCAGCCAAAGAACATGTTTTCTGCTAACTTATGCCATGACGTCAGAACAAATTCACCGCTGTGAAAAAACAAAGGCGGCAGCACTCTTGGTGGAAACGTGTGTTGTAATATTATAATAAGAGCGTCTTCCTACGTCAGAAGAGGTGCCAAATAGGATCAGCTCGATTCCTCATACGCTTGCAGAGAAAGCCTCACCGAGACATAATTTTAACATTTTATCTTAAAATATTTAACAGCAATGAATTAGAAGCTTAAAAATGAATGTTTCATTGTTTGTTTATTTGAATGACGTTGAAGGAAGAAAAAAAACATTTACTTTTTTAAATTATGTCTCAATTTGAGATCAAGTTATAATTGGGGTAGACCTATAGCCTATCAACAAGTAAGATAAGACTGCTTTATAAAAAAAACATGATATAATGTAAAGCAATGTGTGTAAGCCTAAAAAAGTGAATAGAAAGCAATGGACAAAAAGTACAAAACAAGGAGGCTACAGAAGAACGAATTAGATCTCGTGCAGAGCGAATGATGAAGCGGGTAATAAAGGAGATTGCCCATTTTAGCTAATTTATACATGGGCTAAACACTCGAGTGATTATGATGTTAAGATTATTTTACATGTTCTTGTTGGGGAAATGCATGCATTATACTCGGATTTAAGTCGGCACAATGTTTGTGAAGAATAACTCCGTCTGAGGAATCTGTGCAAACACTGCAAGAACACACCGATAACAGTGCTAAGCGATCCATTTATTCAAGCGCTTTTTTGTGATAAACATTATTATCAAACTAATTTCAAAGTTCTCTGCATCTTGAGCACATAGAATAAAACTGATATGAGAATGTCTCAGCTTCTAGATAAATTCATTGCATTTACTGCTCATTCTGCAATCAAATAATGTCAATCCGTCTTTCATGCAATGAATTTTAAATATTAAAATATTGATTTTTATAATTAAGTAATTTAGATCATTATCTACGTTTCCGTTTTATACCTGCATTCTGCACTTCCGTCTGCATTTTCCATATCGCGGCAATAAGAAAGCAATACAGTAGGGTTAAGCATGGCTCCAGTAAAATTATTAATAGCCACTTGATATGACAGTTTGTGTAAAACCTACAATTTCCCTCTTTCAAAACACCCCCTCAACTATGCTTTCAAGTGATAATTTCTGAGCGTGCTGCAGTTAACACAAAGGAAACGCATGCTAGACCTGACCTAAAATTTCGTTCCTCATATACTTTTAAAAACTATTAATACTATTCTTTCAAACATATTATTTAAGTGTGTTACAAAAAATGTTTTCAAGCAAAACATTAAGATGAAAGACATTTGAATTATAACATTTTGTGTAATTTTTTTGTGTAATGGACTGTTGTTTTCAGTGTCGACTAGTAGGAGGTGTACGGTTTAAACGATTAGATACATCCCTAGTATCAGATGAACACTTGTTCATCAATGGTGTTTTAACTGTATATTGTATGTGTTAAAGCTGTGGCTACATTATTTTCCAGAATGCAAGCACCTAGATTATTTAGAGCATTGTAACAACATTTTGTAAATTGCAGTCTATGCCAGAGGAGTTGCGTCAGTATGCGAGAGCTGGAGAGGATATTCGGCATGCCAGTTTTCATCGAATCGTTGTCAGCACGTGTTCCAGTGCTGGAATGATGTACCAGATCGGCCTGCGGTGAGACGCTTGCATAGCGCAACCCTTTATTTTTCATTAAATTCATAAAAATCATAGAAATGAATACGAAGATTACATTATTAGAGGGCTATGACATTGATAATGCCGCATACATAATGCTTTCCTTAAAGAAGGAAAGGCATACTGGTGTAGAATGATATAATAGTGAATGAATGATGACACCGGGTTGTCCTGTGTAATCCAATGTCACATACTCCACTCAAACAGATGGTGATTTTAAGTGTGTGAACTCTGTTTCATTCAGACGTAGACTTTAAGTCTTTTTTAACTCATTCCCCGCCAGCCTTTTAAAAAAAAAATTGCCAGCCTAATTTTGCCGTAAGAACTCGTCTTTGGCGGGGAACCGTTTTTTTTAAAATGACAAGATAACTCGTCAATGGTGGTGAAAGAGTTAAAAGCTGTTAACATGTTATCTTATAAAGAGGCATTCATATGCAAACTCTGCAAGGGCACACATATAATACGGCACCCTACGGAGCCCCAAAAGGACATGGTGGTGTAAAAAATGTAAGTGGACGAGAGAAAAATATTTTTCAAAGCAAAGATATTTGCAATTTCTTTAGAAGTTTGGAAGAACTTTGTTTGATGTCTTGATGGCAGCAAATAGTCACATTTTGGTTAAATTCGCCATTTTGAAGGGAAGGGCGGCAGTTAAAAACATTTACATGTGAAACTAGTTCGTGAAATTCCACCAGTTTGCGCAAAGGGAGAGTTGCGCCTTCAGTACTTAACCACATGTACTTTAAATGGGTAATTTTTTTTCTAGTTTTACACAAATGTAATATAAATCATAGGGGTCCACATAATGTGTCTGTGAAGTTTCAGCTCAAAAAACACCACAGAACTTTTATTATTTTCTCCTAATAAAACAAAACATTGATAGATCAATATTCTTGTAATCCGAAAACTAATGATTGGAAAACTGTTGTGGACTCTCGACTCGAGAGAGAGAGCTCAGCGTGCTCATAAATTCTCTCTTCACACAGTAGTTCAGCTCACTGTGTGCTGTTGATGTAACTAAATGACTCCGGTATATTGGTTCAAGTCCGCGGGACTGTCATGCACGCCAGAAAGTGATAACTTAATTAATTTGTGGATAATATAAAGTGTTTACGGGAGACGCTTTAACGTGAACGATTCAGCTGCACTGGTTCGCCCGTTTCACTAAAATCCCTAATTTGAGTAAAACTGAAAAATGTGTAATCTTAGTTATATTATTAACCTTACTGTCATGTTATAAGTTAAACAGATGTTATATTAAACTTAGTCTTGTAAACATTTTGGAAATGTTTTTTGTGTTCATTGAGATGTAGTTTAAAATTTTATTTCTCAAAGGGGGTGTACTCATTTACGCTGAGCACTGTATATGCTGATAATCCAACGACATTAAAACTGAATGTTCTCTATACAGGAAATAAAGCTAAATCATGTTAGACTTGGGTGTTGCTATTCTTTTATGAATGACGCCCTTCCCAATACACACGAGCAAACACGCGCAGAGTTCTGCACAGTCACTCTGATCTCACTCGCTGTATTTCTCAATTTGCACAAAACACAGAGCGAATACAAACAATAAAGCTCTGCATGCAATCCAGCATTAAATGAAAACACTCCTTATATATTGAAAAATGATTAATTTCAAATAATGCATTTATTGAAGGCTTAGAGCAAATTTTCAATGTAAACCCTTGTTAAATGAAATGATGTATTTATTACTAGTATTAAATATAATTATTAATGCCTGTGGATTTAAGTTCTTTTAACTTTGATATTGAAGACAGCGCTGGCCTTTTACGCCATAGTGTCTTAACTCTTGCCCGTCTGCTGACTGAGGCAATGAATTTGATGTCAACTTGCGCTGAGTGAAGATCTGTGAATAGACTGCCACTCAGTGATAAACAAGAGTACACGCATTAAAGAAGTACAGCGGCGGAGACTGCGGCGGCAGAAGGCTCATTCTGGTTGAGTACCTACTGTAAGTGAGCAGGTCACTTGCGTGCGATTTGATATACATTCAAAGTTTGAAACGATGAAGCTGTAGCTGTATTATTACTAACAAAAAAAAATATTACACAGTAATGTATTTTGAAGCAAATCAACCGGTCTGTCGTGAGGAGCCTCGTTGATTACTTTTATGTTGTTTGAATCTGCTTTTTGAACTTTCAACCATATGGCACCTCAAGATGGTCCGAGGGTGAGTAAATAAACAATAATGTTCAGTTTTACATGAACCAACTGCTCACTATGAACAAGCAACCAATCATTGTATTTTAATGAATGATTGTGCGGACCATGGTTACGTGTTGGCATCATTGTTGTTTGCTAAGAATATATTAGTAGTAACGCATTTTTTCTGAAGTTGTATTTAAGAGTCTTTCAGAATAACAATTGGGTGGTTAATACTTGCAAATGAGCTTCAGTTTTATTTTGACTTTATTTTTGCACTTCATAGAGTTTTTGGGGAAACGCAAAAGTTTTGTAAAAATGTGAGTGAGGAGAATTGTTTTTCATCACCATGTTTCTTTAGGGGCTCCATACCAGCCTGATCTCACAGGTATTCATATAGATTTACTTAGCTAATGTATTTCGAACAAGTTCCTAAAGTCTTAAGAAAAAAAGCAGCAGTGAAGCCCTATTCGTTAACCTTCCAAATACGAATGAAATGAGTTATAAGAGAGTGTTGTTAATTCACATTTTCAAGTGTGTCTCAAATACCAAGATATCTGTTTTTAGGCACATGTTTGTTTGTCTGTTGTTTCAGTGTTTGTCATTACACCCATGTGTTTCTCGATGAGGCTGGTCAGGCCACTGAACCTGAAACTTTGATTCCTCTTGGTTTACTTTCTGAGGAAAGTGGACAGGTACAAACTTAAGTGTTTCCGTTTACTGGTGAACACACACACAGCTAGCTGTGGGCTGACATTTGCTGGTAACCTCTAGATTTCATCACTTTTTCATCTAGATCGTGCTGGCTGGTGATCCAAAGCAGCTTGGACCAGTTATAAAGTCGAAAGTTGCTTCCGCTTTTGGACTGGGAGTTTCTTTCCTTGAGAGACTGATGGGATTGCCACTTTACAGCTGCGGTGAGAGAGGCTACAATCCCAAATTGGTGAGTTGATCTGAAGGCCTGTGTGCTGCAGAATTGAGCTCCAGACCTAGTAGAGATCTTCAAGATACAGGAACTGTCATAGCGTGACTTGCAAAAAAACTAGAATTTTTTGTTGTACCATGTTTATTACATCTTAACAAACAACCCTTAAAAAATATAACAGAAATGTCATGGTAATTTGTTGCCAGTACTTTATCAGCATATTTTTACAGACCACTCTGTTAATGTTAAAACACATCATTTAAAATAAAGTTAAAACAACTTAAACGTAATATTGAAAATTCCTTTGTATTAATACAGTATTTAGTTCCATATATTCACAGATTTACCGTGAATTCAAAGTTACAGGCCAATAAATGACGTGCAGTCACATGGATAGTTCAACCAAAAATGAAGATTCTGTCATCATTTACTCACCCTCTTGTCATTTCAAACCTGTATGACTTTCTTCAACAGAACACAAAAAAATTTGTTAACTGGCAACATTAACTTGCATTGGTGTTGTGTCATACAATGAAAGTCAGTGGGGGTCCAGTGCTGTTCAGTTACCAAATTTCTTTACAATATTTTGTGTTCACCAGAGCAACTCGAAGGTGAGTAAAAGATGACAGAATCTTCAATGAAAGTTGGTAACAAACAGCACAGTGTACATAAAAAAAGAAAAGAAACTTTGCTCAACGCAGGACATTTACATCGTAACAATGAAAAAGTTTTCTGTTTATGGAGTGTTGTTCCAATCCTGGTCATGTCACAGGTGACAAAGCTGGTGTATAACTACCGATCCCATGAGGCTTTGCTGGAGTTGCCATCACGGCTGTTTTATGCCGGTGAGCTGTGTGTGCGTGCCCCAAGATCAGTGGTGGATTCCCTTTGCCACTGGAACGGACTCCCCACTAGGGGGTTTCCTCTTACTTTTCATGGAGTCAGGGTGAGTGAATAATCATCGTCTTGTCTTTATGCACCCAGTTTTCTTCTCATCAGTCTGTGGCTTTTTATATGAAGGGAACTGAGATGCGAGAGGGAAGTAATCCATCCTGGTTCAATCCTGCTGAGGCGGTACAAGTAATGATGTACTGTTGCCAGCTAGCAAAGAGACTGTACAACCCCATACCAGCCACAGACATAGGCATCATTACTCCCTATAAAAAACAGGTAAGGCTCTTTGCACAGCTGAATAAAACGCAGAGATAAGCAAGTAACCCGCCAGGCCTAATTACATAGGAGGGAGCTTAAATGTATGAGAATGAGAATCTTGGATAAATTAGGGCCATATAAATTTTAGTTTTTCCCAAATTAGTTTTTCTTTTAATTTTTTTGGAGTTCTGTATTTTATTGCTTTACAATACATTTGTCCGTAAATAGTATACTTAAGTATTTACCACAAAAAACTGCAGAAAAAAACTTGTCTTAGTATACTTACAGCGGGGAAAATAAGTATTCGACACATCAGCATTTTTTATCAGTAAGGGGATTCCCATGGCGCTGCACTCCGTGCTCACACATCTGGACAATAAGGACACTTATGCACGCATGCTGTTTGTAGACTTCAGCTCTGCATTCAATACCGTAATCCCTTCCAAGCTAATCATCAAACTTGGAAACCTAGGCATTAACAATTCAACCTGCAACTGGATTATGGATTTCCTGACGAATAGGCCTCAGCTTGTTAGGTTAGGCAACATCTGCTCCACCATAACCACCCTCAACACTGGTGTACCACAGGGCTGCGTACTGAGCCCCTTTCTCTACTCCCTTTTCACACTCGACTGCAGGCCTGTGAATGGATCTAACTCCTTCATCAAGTTTGCAGACGATACAACAGTGATTGGTCTCATCAGCAACAACGATGAGACTGCTTACAGGGAGGAAGTACGGCACCTGGCCACATGGTGCTCGAACAACAACCTGCTCCTTAATACCTCCAAGACAAAGGAGATCATCGTGGACTTCAGGAAGGCGAAAGGAGGCACACACGACCCCATCCACATTAACGGGACGGCTGTTGAACGTGTTCCCAGTTTTAAGTTCCTGGGGACCCACATTTCGGAGGACCTGTCCTGGACCACCAACACCTCATGCCTGGTCAAGAAGGCTCACCAGCGTCTCTTCTTTCTGAGGACACTGAAGAAGAACCAACTGTCTTCAACTATCCTGGTGAACTTCTATCGCTGCACGATAGAGAGCATCCTGACCAACTGTGTCACAGTCTGGTACGGGAACTGTTCTGTTGCTGAGCGCAAGGCACTGCAGCGGGTGGTGAAAACAGCCCAGCGCATCACAGGAACTGCACTCCCTTCCATTGAGGACATCCAGAAGAAACGCTGTCTGCGTCGAGCTCGCAGCATTCTCAAGGACTCCTCTCACCCCGCTCATAGACTGTTTACTCTCCTGCCTTCCGGTAGGCGCTTCAGGTGCCTCCGGACAAGAACCAGCAGACTAGGAAACAGCTTTTTTCCCAGAGCTGTTTCATTATTGAACTCTGCCCCCCACTGATTTCACTACCTCTCATAACTTTAACTTAATGCTGCTATTACAATTTTTACATTGCACTACAAGGCTGCCATGCATGACTGAACTGTACACACCAGTACTTCATGTATCTGCTCTACCGGACTGTTTACACACACACAGCATCATTTGCACTCTATACTGCTCACTTGCACACCAGGAATACTATACTGAATGCTCATTTGCACTAATGGACTACTTTCATAACTGCATTAACTCATCTTCTGCACTGAAACCTTAACAACTGAATTTACTCATCTACTGCACTGTAACTTCAATAACTGCACTAACTCACCTACTGCACTCTAACTCATCTATTGCATTGCATCTATCGCATAACTAACTGCACTAACTCATCTACTGCACTGTAACTGTATATCTGCATCTACATATTGCACCGTACCTTTAATAACTGCATTAACTCATGTACTGCACCGTACCTTTAATAACTGGATTAACTCGTCTACTGCACTGTAACTTTAATAGCTAATGTCTGTAACTAATGCACACTTAAGTCACTTGCACTATTGTATAGTCTATACTGTTATCTGTTCATAACCTCCTGTACACTAATGTTCACAGTATATAGCCTCCTGTATATATTGTTCATAGTACATACCGATTGTCATATTTTCATAGTACATGCCCATCGTAAATTATTTTCCTAATATTGTATTCTGTATTTATTCACACTGTATATCTGCACTTGCTAATTGCACTTCTGGTTAGACCTAAACTACATTTCGTTACACTGTACTTGTATATGTGTAATGACAATAAAGTTGAATCTAATCTAATCTAAATTTCTAAGTGGGCTATTGACACAAAATTTCCACCAGACGTAGCCATCAAGCCAAATATTGAATTCATACAAAGAAATCGGAACATTTAAGTATACAAGTTCGGTCATAATAAATAAAGTGAAGTGACACAGGGAATACGTTTTGAACATATAAAGGTAACAAGGTGCAAAATGGCATAGAAAGCCAGGAGATCACCTGAAATTTGTCAGTATTGAGAGAGAAACCCTGCCCCCTATCAGTACTAATGTACTAATCAGCTGCTTTAGTCCTAATTGATGGCCTAGAAAGGCTTCTCATTACCTAGGAGGCACACAGGAAAGACTTCATGATGGGTAAAAGCAAAGAACTCTCTGTAGATCTTCGTAATCTTATCGTCGAAAAGCATTTTGTTGGGAATGGTTATAGGCGCATTTCCAGAATGCTGAATGTTCCTGTGAGCAGTGTGGGGGGCATTATCCAGAAATGGAAAGAGCATCAGTTCACCATAAACCGGCCACGATCAGGTGCTCCACTTAAGATCCCTGTCCGAGGAGTCCAAAGAATAATCAGGAGAGTTCTCCAAGAGCCAAGAACCACTCGGGCAGAACTTCAGGAAGACCTTGCATCAGCAGGTACTGTTGTTTCAAAGAAAACCATAAGCAATGCACTGAACCGCCATGGCATCCATGCACGATCACCACGCAAGACTCCATTGCTGAACAAAAAGCATGTTGAGGCTCGGTTAAAGTTTGCGAAAGAGCATTTGGAGAAGCCTGTGGATTATTGGGAGACTATAGTATGGTCAGATGAAAGCAAAATTGAATTTTTTGGCAGTCATTCTACACACCATGTTTGGAGAAGAAATGGCACTGCCCACCACCCCAAGAACACCATACCAACAGTTAAGTTTGGGGGTGGAAGCATCATGGTTTGGGGCTGCTTTTCAGCAAGGGGTACTGGCAGACTTCATATTATTGAAGGCAGGATAAATGGAGAAATGTACCGGGACATTCTGCATAATAATCTGCTGCCATCTACCAGAAAGCTGAAAATGAAAGAGGGTGGACATTTCAGCAAGACAATGATCCCAAACACAAGGCCAAGGACACAATGAAGTGGTTTCAAAGAAAGAAAATCAGGTTACTTGAATGGCCCAGTCAATCACCTGACCTAAATCCCATAGAAAATCTATGGAGAGAACTGAAGATCAAAGTTCATAAAAGAGGCCCAAGGAACCTTCAAGATTTGAAGACCATTTGTGTGGAAGAATGGGCCAGAATCACTCAATGCAATGCAGATGACTGGTCTCTCCATACAAGAGGCGTCTAGAAGCTGTAATCACCAACAAAGGCTTTTCTACAAAGTAGTTAATAAAGTGTGTTCAATACTTATTCCCTGTGTCAATTCACTATATTTATGATGACTGAACTTGTATACTTAAATGTTCCGATTTCTTTGTATGAATTCAATATTTGGCTTGATGCCTACATCTGGTGGAAATTTTGTGTCAATAGCCCACTTAGAAATCCCTTACTGATAAAAATGCTGATGTGTCAAATACTTATTTTCCCCGCTGTATATATTTGAACCTTATTATAGTAAATATGTTGATAACTACAGTTTATAAATTTACTACAAGTAAATATTTTTTCATCTGGTTGAAATGCGGGGGCGCTTGAGTTTCAGTGTGTTTGACGTTAGCTTCACTTAGACCAGTGGTCACCAACCCTGCTCCTGGAGATCGACCGTCCTGCAGACTGTAGCTCCAACCCTGCTTCAACACAACCAGTCTGTAATTATCAAGAAAACCTGAAAACCTTGATTAGATAGTTCAGGTGTGTTTGATTGGGGTTAGAGCTGAAATCTTCAGGACAGTCGATATCTAGGAGCAGGGTTGGTGACCACTGACTTAGACATGTACATGTCTTTGTATAGTAAGATACAGACAAATCCACGAGTGTCACGCTTGTAAAATGTTAAAATGTGCAGCTCATTCACTCTTAAAGATGCAGAACAAACAGATGACATATTTGAATAGTAGAATTCTGCATTTGTGATTCCTTCTGTTTTTCCACATCGCACAGATCATAGGGCTCTAGATCAATGGACTAGATGCAGCCGGAAAACAAGTTTTAAAATGCAAAACAAAATAGAAACAAAAATAAATAGTGGTGCGCCATTAGTTAACCTCACACATGAACAAGCAAAACGACAAACACACTTTGCAACAAGCGGATCTGTCTAAAGCACTTTCCAAACTGTACTGCACGCATGCTACACTATTACATTTATTCTTGGCGAAGCATATGCGACATACAGTGGGTACGGAAAGTATTCAGACCCCCTTACATTTTTCACTCTTTGTTATATTGCAGCCATTTGCTAAAATCATTTAAGTTCATTTGTTTCCTCATTAATGTACACACAGCACCCCATATTGACAGAAATACACAGAATTGTTGACATTTTTGCAGATTTATTAAAAAAGAAAAACTGAAATATCACATGGTCCTAAGTAATCAGACCCTTTGCTGTGACACTCATATATTTAACTCAGGTGCTGTCCATTTCTTCTGATCATCCTTGAGATGGTTCTACACCTTCATTTGAGTCGAACTGTGTTTGATTATACTGATTGGACTTGTTTAGGAAAGCCACACACCTGTATATATAAGACCTTACAGCTCACAGTGCATGTCAGAGCAAATGAGAATCATGAGGTCAAAGCAACTGCCTGAAGAGCTCAGAGACAGAATTGTGGCAAGGCACAGATCTGGCCAAGGTTACAAAAAAAATTCTGCTGCACTTAAGGTTTCTAAGAGCACAGTGGCCTCCATAATCCTTAAATGGAAGACGTTTGGGACGACCAGAACCCTTCCTAGAGCTGGTCGTCCGGCCAAACTGAGCTATCGGGGGAGAAGAGCCTTGGTGAGAGAGGTAAAGAAGAACCCAAAGATCACTGTGGTTGAGCTCCAGAGACGCATTTTGGAGATGGGAGAAAGTTGTAGAAAGTCAACCAGCACTGCAGCCCTTCACCAGTCGGGGCTCTATGGCCTCAGTGCAAGACACATGAAATCCCGCATGGAGTTTGCTAAAAACCACCTGAAGGACTCCAAGATGGTGAAAAATAAGATTCTCTGGTCTGATGAGACCAAGATATAACTTTTTGGCCTTAATTCTAAGCGGTTTGTGTTGAGAAAACCAGGCACTGCTCATCACCTGTTCCAATAAAGTCCCAACAGTGAAGCATGGTTGTGGCAGCATCATGCTGTGGGGGTGTTTTTCAGCTGCAGGGACAGGACGACCGGTTGCAATCGAGGGAAAGATGAATGCGGCCAAATACAGGGATATCCTGGACGAAAACCTTCTCCAGAGTGCTCAGGACCTCAGACTGGGCCGAAGGTTTACCTTTCAACAAGACACTGACCCTAAGCACACAGCTAAAATAACGAAGGAGTGGCTTCACAACAACTCCGTGACTGTTCTTGAATGGCCCAGCCAGAGCCCTGACTTAAACCCAATTGAGCATCTCTGAAGAGACCTAAAAATGGCTGTCCACCAACGTTTACCATCGAGCCTGACAGAACTGGAGAGGATCTGCAAGGAGGAATGGCAGAGGATCCCCAAATCCAGGTGGCAAAAAATGACATCAGACGAGGACACAGACAGGGAGGGAGAAAGCAGCAGACCACTTCAAAAATGAAACGAGCCCAGTTCCTAAAAGTGTATCAGGAGCAATGGCCGTGTCTCCGCCCATAAAAACTGCGGAATCATGCATTTTGCACATTGTGCAATTATGATATTGATGTCAGTCACCAGGGAGCCTCAGGTCAAATTGTGGCTTTAGGAAGGCCTATTTTTTCTTAATTGAACAGAACACATTTGTGGTTCTGCCCATTTCAGGATGTGTGTATATTATTAATTATTTTCTTTATGGAATATATGAACATTTATTAAATGTGAAAACATTCCCTCTGCTTTTAAACAAACAAAAACTAGCCATATTATTCTATCTTTATCAGATAAAAAGATCAAAAATGCTTGTAACACTGCATAACAGCGGAGAAAATAAAAAAACAAACGAAAAAATGCTTATTATGAATGTCAGAAAAAAAAAAATGTTTTTAATGTTTATTAGAGATATGTGAGAATAGTTTACTAAATTGTACAAAGCAGTCAAGAGCAAGTGCCACTGCAAGTAAAAATTAAATGATTGGTACACATCGAGGGTATCTCACTCAATATTATTTACTTACACAATATACACAAATGTTTCTTAAATTTAAATATCTGTGTTCAATAATAAAAGTAATTTTTAAAAATGTGACTGCGATGCTTATTTCACAACCAATATGTTATATGTTAAAAACCTGTTTTCTGTCTCTTTGGCTGATGGTACTCAAAAAAATATTCCAAGGTTGGCAGGTCTGATTCTGTGATTTTTCTGTCAATATGGGGTGCTGTGTGTACAGAAATGAGGAAAAAAATGAACCTAAATGATTTTAGCAAATGGCTGCAATATAACAAAGAGGGAAAAATTTAAGGGAGTCTGAATACTTTCCGTACCCACTGTATATGTAAAGCTGTATATGTAATAACACAAGTTAATTTTTATTTTCTATTAATCTGTTCTTCTGAAACACTGCCGCTTATGACATCTGCACATTACTTTGCCTAGCAGTAATACGGGTTGGGTGAAAAGTTCTTAGTCCTGGCTTAAAACGATATGGCACTGACATAGTTTAAGATATTTCAGGGCAAGTTTTTTTCAGTTAAGCCAACTCATGAATTTTAGTCTGGGACTAGCCTAAGCCTTTGAAGTTTTACAAAGCTATGCATCTTCTATAGGTGTGTTTATATACAGTTGTGTGTTTCTCTGTGTGGTCAGGTGGAGAAGGTTCGTGTGCTTCTCCACAGGGTGGGCCTGTCGGAAGTGAAGGTGGGCTCAGTGGAAGAGTTCCAGGGTCAGGAGTTTCTGGTGATCATCCTATCAACAGTAACAAAACTCAATTCTAGACACCCACATTATGAAATAAAATTAATAGAAAATCACTATGATATTGACAGTGAGAAGATTCATGTCTGGAGTCATGAGGTTGCGGAGTTATATACTGTAGCCTTACTCAGGGTAACAGTTCTCACCCCTCGACTAGAAATATGAAAACTAGAGGTGCTCCAAATGATCAGTCGACGATCATATCGGCCGATAATAACTTTGGATCAGATGATGCAAAATTGTTGAGACATTTTTTTTACGCGCAATGAATGTGCATCTGCATCCATCACTCCCCGCGTCCCGTGCACGCATACACACAGGCGCGCTGTGGTGCCGTCTTTACAGAGTTTTTACCTCATAAAATAGCGTCTTTTTGGATAAATAATAGCTTTAAGTGAGTGGAAAAATGTCTCTCTCTGCGTTTCCTCTGTTCAGTGAGCAGCAGAAGCAGCACATATATGACCAAACCACAGCTTTCTGTACAAAACACCTTTTACAGGCTCCTGTCATTGTTACTGATTGGACATATGAACATAAAATAATAAAGTTTATGTCTGACAGCAGAAACATTGAATAATAAATGAAAAGTCTAAGTCTAGCGCAACCTCTCCTCAGCTGTCAGTAACAGAGATATTATTAAAAGCATCAACCCTACTGCAAGGACAGTAAGAAGCATAAAGAAATATCAGATTATCAGATAAAATAATGTAATAAATTTGCTTTGTCTTCCACAATATAAAGTGGCCATGATCAAAGGGTTTCTGGGACAGATGTCACATGCTGCTATTTTTTTATGAAAATTTGTGGTAACACTTTCCTTGAAGCATGTATGTTTAATTTATTATAAAAGTAGTTTTAAAGCATTATAATGCACATTTTAATGCATTGTGATGTCTTATAAATAATGATTACAGTTAATACATTATAACACTTAGCAATTCATTGTTACACTACAGATTTTAAATTGGTTATAATTCTTTCCAACCACAAATAATGCATTACAACACACATTATGAATAATAATAATGCATTTTACCCTTTAATAACTCTTTATAATGAATTATACATACATGCTTCACAGAAAGTGTTACAAAATATGTTACTTACTAATATTTATTTGTTAATTCATGAGACTTTCTTTTCACTTAATTTGAATTTGATTAGCTCCTGTAATCGGTGATCGGCCGATACAGTTTTCAGTGATCGAGTATTGTCCTCAAAAATCCTGATCTGAGCACCCCTATTAAACACTAACAATCTGATACTTAGACCTTCCCTCTGCCATGACATTTTTCTACTTTCTATTTTTCTACTTGCTCCCCATCGAATGAACTTTGAAAGAAACCGATGAATCGAAATGGTTCTCTTCTATGCCTTGGGTCGGCACAATCAGTCAACACATTGTTCTGTTGTTTCTTATAATAGTGCACTTGACGCGTTCTGTAAACTGTACACACTTGATGCTTCATTTCGGGTGGGACTCTGAGATTTTATTGGTTGCATTGCGAGAGTTTGCGGTCCAGAATCATCACCGGAGCACAGAAGAGCATATGGCTTTGATAGCGCACAGTGATGTCTGGCTTCACTTTGATAAACTTGAATCAAAAATCATGCAAATCTACAACAATCTATCATCTTACACTTAAGCGATGCAAAGTAGCACAATGAAATGCAGCGAAACCAAATAGAAACCGAACAGGGCGCCCCATACAGTGGGGACCGAATTTTCTGTTTATAATGGGTTCTAGTCCTGTATTTGCGGCTCAAATACATGGAATTCAAATTTGATCTTCCTGGGCAGGTCACAATTTACCTGGGTGGGCTGAGGTAGAGCTTATGTATGGGAAATGCTGATTTCGTGGAAGATCCACTAATCATTTTATTCTCCTGCAACCTGTACACACAAGCATCTTATCAAATCTATTTGGAAAGCATTACCAGCTCAACGTTTTCTCTGAATAAAATGAGTGCGGTATCTACCAATGGAAATGACTCTGTCATGATTGTGCTGACAGATGTAATGTCATTCGAGTTTCCAGGATCTGTTGCGCCAGTGATGCGTGAGTCCTGCCACCCTGGTATATATACCACTGCTGGTGGAGTGTGTTCTCAATCATACACGGAGCACGTGTTTCAATCACCCTCGGTACAGACCCTTTACGCTCAAGTTCAACCTCTCATGGGCCAGGCCCAGAGATCAACTCTGTTGGGGCTTGGTGAAAAATCTCCCCTCGTGCTTGTCAGAGGTGGTCCCTGCACCACAGGAGAGGCCACATTGGCCGTAAAGGAGTTGTTTTATCTCAGTCAGCGACAAATTTCCCGGCCAGTTCAGGGTCATCAGAATTACTGAATGACCGCACTCTCTTACCCTTCTTAGAGTAGGCACGATCAGACTCCGGGGAAGAAATGCGTACAGTAGTACGTTGGCCACAGGTGTGTCAGAGCATCCACACCAATAGAAGCACTGTCTCTTGCCAGAGAGAAGAACAGAGGGCAAATGAGTGTAGAACCCACAAAAAAACGTTAATTATATCAGCTGTTTAATCAAAGTGATGCATTTTTGAAGAAACCTACCCACATCTAAGCAGTGATAAAAAAAGAACAAATGAAGATAGAAGAATACGGTTTCTTTTGTTTAAAAGCAGAGACTCTGTTCTATAATTGGACATATTGTTTGTCCATATATACTTTAAAGGAAATGTACTGTGAACCATTCAATTTTGGTGAAAAAGGTGGCGGGGAAAGATTTAAATATATACAAGTTAGAAAGCTATGCCACAAATTCAGCAGTTATAACTGACGTTACTTTACTCTTTTTTTGACCCATAAGTTTTAGAAGACCTTTAATTAACAAAGTTTAATAAAAAATGCATATGTTTTGTTGACAAACTGATGTAGTTTATATTTGTTCTTCCTCAGTTTAATGAACTTCTTTTTCAATTCTAGGTTCGCTCGAATGAGGCACTGATGAATGAAGAATTGCATAGCACACTAGGATTTTTGTCCAGTCCCAAGCGTTTCAATGTTGCCATTACACGAGCCAAAGCTCTCCTCATTGTCATTGGAAATCCACACGTTCTTGTCATGGTGAGGTTTTAGGCCCTATTAATCTGACGAATTGACAAGTGAGCCACACAATTAGAAATTTTTTCATGTTCTATTTTCTTATATAGTTGCTGGCCAGTGAAATGCTTATTATACTTTTATTCCAGTGTACCTGGGTCCAGGGTCAATGATAACACTCACAGGGCCACAGAGTTTGATCTTATTTTTTCAGTGTTTAAAACTTGCCGAGCATACACTTATGGGATAAAATGGTTATAATTGAACACTAAAACATTTTTTGTTTACAATCAGTATTTCTCTGGTTTTGTGTGTGTTACAGGACCCATGTTTCAATGCTTTACTGCAGTACTCTTATGATAACAGAGCATTCCAAGGATGTGACCCACCAGCAAGTCTACGTGACTCTTAAAGGTTTGTCTTTCATTCCTATAAACCGTGATTACAGGTCATAAATGGTTTAACCATTTTTTTTTATCTTTCAGGATTTGTTTTGAAGAAAATGAGAAACCGTATGGCATAGTGTTGTGATACAAGTACTTGATATTTGTGTTATGTAATAAATAAAAACCCTAGTTTTGGTTATCAACATCCATTTTTGTTTGACAGACATTAATGTCAGAGGTAAGGGCTGCAGTGTACCATATTCAAATTAAAAGTACAGTATCCCTTCATGGTTTCCAGCGGAATTGCTTTTGTCTTTATCTTTTCAATGTTCTTTACTTTTTGTCATTTATTTCTGCATCTGAGCTTGCTGGAGCACTTTAGAGATTATGTTGGCACAAAGAAGTTATTATATCTGTTCAAAAGTGTTTCTAAAATGTTTGTTTTCATATAAAATTTGTAAAATCATATTTGCTTATCCTTCAGTGATGACAATGCTACTAAAGCTTAAGAGGCTTGAGAAAATAAAAAGCACACAAAAATCATTAATTTATTGTTAATTGCTGAACTACGGTTATCAACTTTAAATGTATTGTTGTGGGCTCATGAAAAAAAACACACACACTACAAAAAATGTGTTTGAATTTCTTAATCATTTACCTAAGTGTAATATTTTAACTATGGATTTTAGTTAGATTTATGAAATTCATCTGGTCATTTTAAAAATTTTTTTGATCAGACTATGCATTTGCCTTCAGACAGCACTTCACTAGGAACTTGACTTGGAGGTTTGTTAGTCCCCTGTGACGGGAAGGGAAAGACACGTACAACATTTTCTCAATGTCCCGGAGGGGAATTTTTAAAGGTGAGGCCCGTGGCCAGAGGGGAAATCAGAATAAACGAGGCTCCGGGGTTTGGTGCCATGCTGTGGGGTGGTGATGTGTGTCTTTCAGTTTCCCTCGTGCACAGATGCTGCTGGGTGCAAGGGTCCGCTGCTGCTGTCGTCACTTGTCAGAACCTGAGGCAAGATAGGGGAGACAACCATCAGACACGTTTTGTTATGGAGTCATAGCTCTCTGTGCTTCTTGTGAAGCCGGCTTTTATGCCGGCTGAGATGAGTTGCTGATGACCCACAGCTGCGCCACGTTAACTTCCTATGTTCCCATGGCGATGCTGATGGGTGACTCACCACATCCCCCCCAAAACGTCCTGCTGCTAGAGGGCTGGGGTTGTCAGGGAGGGGGTTTTGTTTACCTGACCGGGACGTCCAACCTGACCACATCGTTGACAGACCGTCGCCGTGGGAGGCCCTGGCTTGGTGTGTGGCATTGTGAAGTGAACGTCCTGGAGCTCCATGAACCAGCGGGTTACACGAGCATTTGTGTTCTTTGCCATCCACTGGAGAGGTGCACGGTCGGTTACTAGAGTGAAACTCTCAGTATATAGTATCGGAGCTCCAGGACTGCCCACTTTATGGCCAGGGCCTTCTTTTCGATTGTGGCTTATCGAGACTCAGTGGAGACTCTGGGACAACACCGCGCCCAAGCCAGTGTCCGAGGCGTCGGTCTGGAGGATAATGGGGCATCTGTGGTCTGGGGTGTTGAGTGCTGGTGACGGCGAAAAAGCCTGCTGCAAGGTGTGGAAGGCTTGTTCGGCATCAGGGTTCCAAGTAACCTTCTCCGGCTGCCCCTTTTTGGTCAGGTCGATCAGGGGGCTGGCTACAGAAGAGAAGTTAGGGATGAAACACCAGGGGGTATCCTGCCAGCCCCAGAAAAGCTTGTACCTGGGATTTGTTCCGAGGTTGCGGGTTATTCCGGATGGCTTCCACCTTTTTTCCTGGGGTTGGATCAGTCCTCTTCCAATGTGGAAACCCAGGTTCCTGCAGAAGACTTTGCTTTATGTTTCACTGACAAAACATCATCCATCTGCAAACAATTCTCGGTACCTCAGACCTTGGGAAACACCTCCCACACTTTAACCATCTAACTCTCCTCTTTCACCCCACATAAGGACACTGAAGTCACCAGGCTTCTCTCGAGCCACCCCACCACCTGTCCCTTTGACCCTATCCCCTCCGATCTCCTTCAAGCCATATCCAGCTTGCTCACACCTGCACTCACACACATTATCAACACCTCCCTGCTCACTGGCACTTTTCCATCCACATTCAAACAGGCCCAGGTTACGCCCCTACTGAAGAAACCAACATTGGACCCTTCTACTCCAGACAGTTACAGACCTGTCTCTCTCCTCCCATTTATAGCGAAAACACTTGAAAGGGCAGCTTTCAACCAGGTGTCTTCCTACCTATTCCAGAATAAACTACTGGATGACAAGCAGTCTGGCTTCAAAAGTAACCACTCCACTGAGACGGCACTGCTATTGGTCACAGAAGCACTGCGGCTAGCCAAGGCGGAATCTAAATCCTCGGTCCTGATTCTGCTAGACCTGTCTGCAGCGTTTGACACTGTCAATCACCAGATACTGCTAGCAACCCTGTCATCACTAGGAATCACAGGTTCTACCCTCCCCTAGCTCAAATCCTACCTCTCCGACAGATCCTTCAGGGTGTCATGGAGGGGCTCGCTGTCCACGGGTCACCACATGATCACTGGGGTCCCTCAGGGGTCGGTGCTTGGACTGCTTCTTTTTTCCATCTACACGACATCACTGGGACCCATCATACAGGTACATGCCTTCTCATATCACTCTTATGCCGACGACACGAAGATCTACATCTCGTTTCACCCAGACGATACCCCTGTAGCAGCTCGCATTACAGCCTGCCTCAAGGACATCTCAGCTTGGATGAAAGACCATCACCTCCAGCCCCAGGTGGCACTTTCGTGGATTTGCGACTAGCCTTGCTCTCCTCCGGTGGATAAGCACTCACTGCATTCTGTCCAGGTGGTCACACCCCAGCACTCTGAGTGAATGACCAGATCGTCTATATAGGCCGCTGCATAGTCTTGATGGGGCCTTAGGACGACATCCATCATCCTTTTTAAGATTGCTGGGGCCCCATGGAGCCCGAACGGAAGCACCCGGTACTGGCAGTGTCCAGAGGGGATGCTGAAAGCGGCCTTTTCAGGCGCGTCTGGGGCCAGTGGTACCTGCCAGTACCCCTTTGTCAGGTCCAAGGTGGTGATGTAGCGTGCCTTTCCCAGACGATCGAGGAGCTCATCCACTCGGGGTATCCATCAAAGCTGGAGGCCTCGTTCAGCCGACAGAAGCGGAGAGTGCCGTCGGGCTTGGGGACCATCACGATGGGGCTTGACCAGGGGCTGCGGGAATAATTCCTCATGCGGGCCTCGGTTTTCCCAGATGTGAGGCATCACTCGGTCGATGCGAGTCTTCATCTGTTGTACATGCTCGATGAGGTTGTGGTATGGAGCTGGCTGTTGCTCCCAGGCTTCCTTGGCCACGTCGAATAAGCCTCTAGGCCAGTGATTCTCAACTCTGGCCCGCAAGATCCATTTTCCTGCCGAGTTTAGCCCGAACTCTGATATTAAACACCTGAACAAGCTAATTAGCATCATTAGGAATAGATGTGTCCAATTAAATGCGACGCTGCGCAAATCTATCAGCATATGAGATTTAAGTACCGCAAGAGCGATTAAAGTGAAGATTGCTCGCTACGCATTTGAATTGCACTTGCGGTACTTTAATGCGATATGCCAAACAATCTGTGCAGCCCAACATTAAGTTGATCGCATCTGGTATTGAAGTCACTGATTAGCCTCTTCAGGTGATTTATCAGAGTTGGGGCTAAACTCTGCAGGAAAATGGATTTTGCGGGCCAGAGTTAAGAACCACTGCTCTAGGCTGTCTGCCAAGGTTCAAACGGGGTTAAACCCATGGAGGCTTGGGGCACTTCGCGGCCCCCGAATAGCACGTCCGGCAGCCAGAGGTCCCAGCTGCGCCCGTACTGTAACCGCCTGGCCGTTGATGTGGACTGTCCTCCACGGGGCTCCGGCGGAGTTGACGTGTATCCGGTGCAGCCTGCCATTCAGGCCCGGGTGCTCGGTCTGGTCTGCTCCGTTGGCATCGGTTCATCGATTGGGTGGGGGCTGTGGGTCTTTTCGTCCGGTAGTCGCAATGGAAGTAGGGCTAGAACATTTTCCGCTACTTGGGATGCTGTGGGCTCTCCGGCGAGCAGCCAGAGATTAGCGATCTACAGCAGCTGGGCGGCTTGGGCTCTCACCGAGGTTTGCTCATCATATGTCCACTGAAAAAATCGGTCTGCAAGGAGAAAAGGAAGGATGTTTTGGGAATGGCCACGTGTCGTTTCTCGTTATTATGCCTGCTTTCTCCACCAGTTGTGACGGGTAGAGGAACCACACTTACAACAATTCACAATTTCTCAATGCCGCGGAAGGGAATTTATTAAAAGTGCGGCCGGTGGAGAAATCCGAATAAACAAGGCTCTGGGTTTTGGTGCCGTGGGGTGGTGATTCATGTCTTACTGTGTCCCTTGAATTGGGACTACCACTGTCACGTATGAAAGAATATCCCAAAGGCAGCAAAAGTAGGAAATAATTCAGAAATAATCTTGCACTGTTGACCACCATTCCTGTTCCTTATTAGAAATCTTTAGATTTTTCTACTGCCCACAGAATAAAATGTCAAGTCCCCAGTTTACACATCATTTATACAATTAGACAGTTATACAAAAAAATATTTTATTTTGTCATGTATGTCTACATAAGCCTCGCTTATGAATTTAAAGCACAAGGACAAAGGTTTCTGTGAACATCTGGATTTGCTGATCGAAGCACATTCATAAAAATTTAATTTTTCCATGTTCCATTTTATTGATTCTTTTTTAATTTAGTCAAAGACCTATTCATAAATACAGTATGTATAGCTAGGCCTCGGTGCTATATTACCACTAACACATAAATAATGTTTTTTTTATTAATGTGATGTGAAGTAAACACAAATGGACACAGACAGCGTTTCCACCTTTGACCACAAGATGACGCTGCGGTGCACAATTTTGAAAAGCATCGAGTAATGAACCGTTTTATTATACACTTGAGGGAAAAGCCTCAATGCATGGGAGCTTAGTGGTTAGCACGTTCGCCTCACACCTCCAGGGTTGGGGGTTCGATTCCTGCTTCCGACTTGTGTGTGTGGAGTTTGCATGTTCCCCCTGTGCCTCGGGGGTTTCCTCCGGGTACTCCGGTTTCCTCCCCTGGTCCAAAGACATGCATGGTAGGTTGATTGGCATCTCTGGAAAAATTGTCCTTAGGGTGTGAGTGCGTGAGTGAATGAGTGAGTGTGTGTGCCCTGCGATGGGTTGGCACTCCATCCAGGGTGTATCCTGCCTTGATGCCTGATGACTCCTGAGATGGGCGCAGGCTCCCCGTGACCCGAGGTAGTTCGGATAAGCGGTAGAGAATGGAATGGAATGGAAACTAACCCTTTCTCTCAACAGGTAGTGGTCTAGCTTTTGTTGAAACCAGTAACTTTGTATTGGCACCTAATGTATTATGGCTCCTGTATGAACTATCGCTTATTGCTCCTAAACTCTTTGTAAGTTGCTTTGGATAAAAGCGTCTGCTAAATGTCTAAATGTAAATGTAAATGTTCCAATGGCAACGCTGATTGCGCTATGGGTGACACGCCACACCCTACTTTTAAACCGAGTTACACTTGCATTAAAATACATCTTTAAGTAAAGCAGCTATTGCTCCACATTTCCTAACAGCTCTGTAAACACTTATAAAAGTTATGTTTTCTAACCAAGTTTCATTTTGAAACATGAAACTGCAAACACTAGTTCCTCCATTTTCTTTGAGAAGCTCAAAAGAGGTGAAAGCTGGTTGTGTGACATACCCGGGTAAATTTAAGGGTTAGTTAGCTGATAACCCCAACTTTTGGTTCCAAAAACTGACATAACTTTCAGCCTATTACAAAGTAACCATAGCAACTCACTCTGAAGATAACCAGATAATGTTCCAGGGTTAGCTCATTTTAAGCTTTAGGGGTTGTCTGTGCATGTGTGCGTTTTTGAAGAGTGTCAAGTGAGCACGTATAATATATTATTTTACAGCAATATTACAATTACATTTCCAATCCCACCCATCGCAATTAAGCATTCACAATTTTATTTTATTATTAACTTTATTATTTAACCTTTTAAAATTTAAATTCTTCAAACAAAAAATATGTAAGTTATTATTGTTAAACCTTATGTATTTATATTGAATACTGTATTTCCATTTCATTAAGTTTATTAATATGTCTCCAAATATCACTGGATGAATATGCAGACCTTAAATGTCCAACAGTTAAAGGATGTTAATATAACCTGCAGAGCAATTGCAAAACATTACTCTTGTCAACTTATTAGGCAATATTTGATGCATTGGGTCAAAGATAGTTGTGGCCTAATAGTTAGAGAGTCAGACTTAAAACTCAAAGGTTGCAAGTTTCCTGACAGGTTTCCAAGGCTTTATTATAGGTGACCCCCAATGGGAACTATGGCATATTTTTCAAATATTGAAATTCTAATTATAACGTTAAGTCCATTTACATTAAAAACTTAGACTTAAGGTTTTTCATACTGACTGTATTCCTTAAAAATGTCTTTCTGATCCTCAGCCTCCTACTACAGTTTAGTATTGAATGGCCTTTCTCCAAATGAGTTTTCACAAAACCAAATAAAGGTCGATTTTTTAGGGGAACAAATTAGAGGTTCAATATACAGCCTACACAATCAGCAATTTAATTAAATACATGTAAAATACACCTGTAAAAAAAAACATAAACATGTTAAATTAATGGTTACAAACATCTCAACAAATCTAACAGAGATAGCCGTGAAGAATATATATTTTAAATATCTTAGTATAAAAATACCTATAACCTGCACTCATCTAAACTATCTTCATTTTTAATAGCATTTATAGTTTTATAAACGTATAAATTCAATTACACAATATATATATTTAACTTACCACTTTTTACACCGACACAGATTTAAAGTTTTGGGCCAAAAAACTGATTTATTATGTTGTTTCATGGTCAAATCCTTCTTAACCGTCTCCATGTGGACTCGTGAAATCTGTGATCCATTGGCCATGTCTTCATGTTGTTCCTGTGAGCGCGTTAACTCTGGGTAACAGGTTAGTTAAACTTACCCTTCAAACGTGTTCTGAAACCGGCATGCCTCTAGTTAGCAAGGTTTGGATTAGTTTAAGTTTAGCTGATGGTAAGTTAACCCTGCTTTCTGGAATACACCCTTGTTTGGAGAGCTTCTGGGCCTGGTCTCACGATCAGCCGCTAGAGGGAGTAATAAACCTACTTTAATCGCCATAGAACGCGAGCTTCTTTACGACATGTTTACTTGGTTTACGGCAGTTACACACTGCAAGCACATTTTTACGGAACATTCCTCTCTCGATTGAACAAGGTATGATGTTATTACTTTATCTTATTGTAGCTTTTGCCGATTAAAACAGTAATCGTAAATGTTTTCTAATCAATTAATGAATTAACTTAAGCAGTCGAAATACATTTATCCTGTTCTCACGGGCTTATATGAATCACCGATAGTGAAAAACTTTTGACTTTTAAAACCTTGACGGAGTGATAATCTTGATGTGATTTTTAATAGACAATAAAGAACATGGTGACTGTAGTAAAACCATGGTTACCACACAATTACCATGGTAATCTCTTTGCCTTTTAACTGATGTCACATTGTTTTGTAAATGGGAATTCTATCAATGTTCAAGTAAAATGAGCAAAATGTGTGTGTGGTTCACTAAAGTGGTTCAGGCTAAAGTCAATGTGGATATGACTAAAGAAACTGTGTATCTCTTGCCAACTGTTACTCTTCTGCTACTTTACACAACTGCAGAGATTATAGCTAATTGTAGTATGGAGCTTATAAATATTAACATTAATTAAAACTCGTTTTTCAGATATGTTAATAATGGTGTTTAATAACAGATTTAAATTATTGATGCACATGTAAAATGGTTACAAAGAAAATGCATAAAATGGTCAATGATACAATTAACTGTGTTCAAGTTGTATACGATTCTACCTGAGAAAAAGGATAAAAAAAGAGAAAATGTAGAAGTAGGGGATCATGAAAGCAAGGCCGAGTGGCCGAAGCCCCAGAGCCCAGGTAAAGAAGAAGTGCATGAAATAAAGGCAGAATCCAAGAGCCGTACTCAAGGAGAGCAGCACAGAGAATATAGTCTGCACCAGGGACGTATAGGATATAAACCATCAGAGGCTGAGCCTGATGTAGAGAATTTCGACTAGGTGGTAAGGACTATTTTTTTCGGGGAAAATATGCTTTGCATGAATTTTTTATGCAATATAGTTTATTAGCAAACAAAATAATCATTTCAATTTTTTCTTCTCTCCACAAAGCTCCAAATAAAGACATTGTGGGTACCTGTATTTTTTAAATATGCAAAAGTGGGCATGCAGTGCATGGTACACTCACCTAAAGGATTATTAGGAACACCTGTGTAATTTCTCATTAATGCAATTATGGTGGTGGTGTAATGGTGTGGGGGATGTTTTCTTGGCACACTTTAAGCCCCTTAGTGCCAATTGGGCATCGTTTAAATGCCACGGCCTACCTGAGCATTGTTTCTGACCATGTCCATCCCTTTATGACCACCATGTACCCATCCTCTGATGGCTACTTCCAGCAGGATAATGCACCATGTCACAAAGCTCCAATCATTTCAAATTGGTTTCTTGAACATGACAATGAGTTCACTGTACTAAAATGGCCCCCACAGTCACCAGATCTCAACCCAATAGAGCATCTTTGGGATGTGGGGGAACGGGAGCTTCGTGCATCCCACAAATCTCCATCAACTACAAGATGCGATCCTATCAATATGGGCCAACATTTCTAAAGAATGCTTTCAGCACCTTGTTGAATCAATGCCACGTAGAATTAAGGCAGTTCTGATGGCGACAGGGGGTCAAACACAGTATTAGTATGATGTTTCTAATAATCCTTTATGTGAGTGTATATTAAAGACCTGTGGTGTTTTTTGAGCTGAAACTTCACAGATACATTATGTGGACCCCTATGATTTATATTACTTTTGTGTAAAACTAGAAAAAAATCCCCCCTTTAAGGATTTTTCCTTGTTTGTAATTCTTTAATTACTGTATTTTACCATTCAAGCAATAAGCCGGAAAGACAAGATTCGTACGCTGACGGGAAGCATTTGCTCAAGGATGATGTTCTTTTACAAGGAATACAAAACAGTATTGCTCCAATATGCTGTCATATATTAGGATATTATTGCTTCGCCCGGTCCTTGGCACTTATGTCAGGCAGCAGCCAGGTAGGAAAGGTTCGCACAGATCACTCACTGACCTCACATGAGTGACAGGCAACATCTGTGCATTATCCTCCTGAAAATAATACATTACAAATTGATAAATTCATTGTTGCTATCTTTGCATTGATTTTGAATAAGATTGTGCAGCAAAAGCAATTCAATTCAAGTTTATTTATATAGCGCTTTCCACAATGTGCATTGTTCCAAAGCAGCTTTACAGGAGCAAACAGGAAGAACAGAAAAGGGAAAACACAGCACAGTGGATTGTGTTTATAGAACGAGCAAGATCATTCTAATAAATAATATCTAATAAATAAATGAATGCAGTCTCCCGGTGAGCAAGCCAACGCTGCCCTGCAGAATCACGAAAAACTGTGCGGGCTTGTTGTCATATTCCAGATTTTTAATATCATGATTTATAGATGTACATTTTTGTCTGCGTGTACTCGCACACTAAAGTTAATTCATTTCTTTGTCTTCTGCCAAAATGAAGATTTGTTTGTTTCTTGGCACACGGCGTTGCCGTTCTGTAGTATTCTCTGCCCTCATACTACTGTTATATTTTATTTTGTCGAGCAGCTCAACTGCATGGTGATGTTCTAGGGATGGGTTGAAAGCTTTGTGTACACAGAATCAGCAGTGAATTTTAAACGTCCAGGGCTGGATTACAAACAATTGGGGCTAGAGCCCCGAATAAAAATTGCTGCCAGAAAGGAGCTTGCAGGGAGAAGAAGAAAAGAAAGAGCATATCTAATATTTCCCATTTGTGACCCTGAACAACAAAACCAGTCTTGTGGGTGAAATTGATGTATTTATGTATGAGTTGTTAGAAAAGGACAATATCTGGCTGACATACAGCCGTTTAAACCTCAGGAATCTGAGAGTGCAAAAAAATCAAAGTATTGAGAAAATGGCCTTTGAAGTTGTTAATCAGGGGCACTGTGGCAGACCATCCATTCACAAAAAGTAAGTTTTTATATATTTAAGGTAGGAAATGTACAAATTATCTTCATGGAACATGATCTTTACTTAATACCCTAATGATTTTGGGCATAAAAGAAAAATCTATCATTTCGACTCATACAATGTACCTTTGTCTTTTACTAAAAATGTTCCCCTGTTACTTAAGACGTGATCCAGGGTCACATTTATGCTTTCTTTGATCATGTGACTAAACTTAACATGATGCATTAAAACCAGAAATGAGAAACCAGGAAAGCACCTTAAAGGGATAGTTCACCCCAAAATAAAAATTCTGTCATCATTTACGATCAGGTTGTTTCAAATCTATATAAATGTCTTCGTTCTGTTAAACACAAAGATTTGTTAGAAGAAGAATTGTTCAATAATTTTCAGTTCTGTGTTATCATCCACTTACATGGTAGGAAAAAAAATTTTTTTACCCTTCCAATGAAGACAAAGCAGGTTAAAGCCGGCAGTCTCTAAAGTAGAATATCCAATAAAAGTCTGAGTGGTAAAAATGGACGTGAATTTTGTAAAGAGTCTCCGGAGTAGGTTGATGAAAAGTTGATGATGTAGTTGTGAATTTTAGGATCCTGCAGGTCAGGAAAGCTATACATTTCTTTATTGATGCACGTTAATAGAACCCCGGGGACATAATAGGGATCTGTTGTTTAATCTATTAAATCTTGCTATGCACAGGTCTATGTCATGTCATTTGAATTAAAGTGCGCAGTGACATCCCTCGAAAATCATGCTGGCACCAGTCATTGCATATTCGCTCCTGTCTGTCACTGCCTGCCAACTATTTGATATTTAGAATGGCAAATAGTGCCTTCTGGAAAGAAAATGGAGAAACCCCACATGTGTATCTCTGGTTCCAATAAGGTTAGATATGAAATATTTTAAGCTTAAATGAGACTTTAATAGCTGGAAGATATGTTCACCACATCATCTCAATATTCTGTGTGTACTGCTTACTGTATTGAAATTACAGCATTTGGATAAGTTCAGTATTTTTATTTACAGCACATATGTATATCAAGCGTATAGCGTTTTGGCAGCTCAGGTGAGTCATGCAAATCCGACAGGTCCAATGGCATAGGAATTGTGTAATCAAAAAAGCTGCAAATTATAAACTTACGTTACAATATACAGTTGTGTTCAAAATTATTCAACCCCCAATGCTGTAAATGGTTTTAGGGAATTTAGTGTACATTTGTAATTGTATTCAGAATGAAATCCTACAAGGACTTCTTAAAAAACCATATGCAACTAAAATGACATCAATTAGTTTTGTAATACAGTAGTAAATGTTTCTTTTGTGAATTCTTCATTGACATAATTATTCAACCCCTTAAAGACTACCACTCTGAAGAACAGAGGTTCAATGAAGTGTTTTCAATCAGGTATTGAAAACACCTGTGGATATCAGGGAGCAGCAATAAAGCCTAATAAGCACCAATTAGGCAGCTTTAAAATGACTGTGATACTCAGCTCCTTCTAGACATTTACTGGTGTGGTTACAAACATGGTGAGGTCAAGAGAATGGTCCAGGAAGACAAGAGAACAGGTGATTACTCTTCACAGGAAGGGCAATGGCTATAAGAAGATTGCAAAGATGTTAAACATACCAAGAGACACCATAGGAAGCATCATTCGCAAATTCAAGGCAAAGGGCACTGTTGTAACGCTACCTGGTCGTGGCAGAAAGAAGATGCTGACTTCGACTGCTGTGCGCTACCTGAAGCGTAGAGTGGAGAAAAGTCCCCGTGTGACTGCTGAGGAACTGAGAAAAGATTTGTCAGATGTGGGTACTGAAGTTTCTGCTCAGACAATACGGCGCACCCTGCGTAATGAAGGCCTCCATGCCAGAACTCCCAGGCGCACCCCCTTGCTGTCCCCAAAGAATAAGAAGAGTCGACTGCAGTATGCCAAAAGTCATGTGGACAAACCACAGAAGTTTTGGGATAGTGTTCTGTGGACTGATGAAACAAAATTAGAACTGTTTGGGCCCATGGATCAACGCTATGTTTGGAGGAGGAAGAACAAGGCCTATGAAGAAAAGAACACCTTGCCTCCTGTGAAGCATGGCGGGGGGTCAATCATGCTTTGGGGCTGTTTTGCTTCTGCAGGTACTGGGAAGCTTCAGCGTGTGCAAGGTACCATGAATTCTCTTCAGTACCAGGAGATATTGGATGACAATGTGATGCAGTCCGTCACAAACCTGAGGCTTGGAAGACGTTGGACCTTTCAACAGGACAATGATCCCAAGCATACCTCCAAGTCCAATAGAGTTGGCACATGGTTGCAGATTAAAGGCTGGAACATTTTGAAGTGGCCATCGCAGTCACCAGACTTAAATCCGATTGAGAACCTCTGGTGGGACTTAAAGAAAGCAGTTGCAGTGCGCAAGCCTAAGAATGTGACTGAACTGGAGGCTTTTGCCCATGATGAATGGGCGAAGATACCCGTAGATCGCTGCAAGACACTTGTGTCAAGCTATGCTTCACGTTTAAAAGCTGTTATAACTGTAAAAGGATGTTGTACTAAGTACTAAGATTGAATGTCACTTGGGGGTTGAATAAAACTGATAATGATGTGAGCTCAGAAAAGACATTTGTGGTTATTTCATTATAAATGTTATGTTATATTTGTCTGACCTACACGTGCCTCTTTGATTTAATTGTAAGCAGGATGACTGAATGATCATAATCAATGTCAAACCGACCAAAACAATCAATTTCAGTGGGGGTTGAATAATTTTGAACACAACTGTAGCACTGGCCCGATCAGGCAAGTGACATTTAGGTTAACTGGCTCGAGGGTCTCTCATGCTGGCCCCAGGCCATCAGGCTGTCCTTATTGTTGAGCCTTGAATACAATACAATTGTCTAAGCTTCCACTTTCCACATTGACTTATTGACCACTATTGTTTCTAAAACAAAGATAATATACAAAATATGTCCGATCTTGTCCTGCAATTCCATTTGTATTATTAGTAGTACAAAGTCCTCAGCTTTTCATTAATCTAATGTTTTCTAAATAAAATTTATGTCAAATTACTTGAGAAATTATGTTTTATGTTACTCAGCAGTGTGAGGCGTTTTTATTTTGTATGTACTGCATTTGAGGTTTTGGTTGCCAAACTTGCCAACAATTTGAAATACGGGACAAAATTCAACCTGTGCAGTAGTGCTAATTAGTATATGCATAACATCATCGCATAATATTTGCATTTACTCTCTAAACGGTTACACACATTACTGTACGGTATTTTAACACAACTAAATGCACAATAAAGCCGTTCTCATTTACATATTTTCCATTCCTATTTTCAGATATAAATTAATTAATAGTAGGGTAAACAAAGTACGTGCATATGTACAGACAAACTACATTCATGTTGCCATGCGCTTTTCTGTCAAAAAAGTTAGTAAACGCTGCAGCACTGCTTTTTGCGCACCTTTGTATGTGTGTGCACTTGCGTGTGACTGTGTGTGACACGGAGGTTTGAGTGACAGACGCATGCTTGCCGATTCAGTAAAAAAGCTGCATTTACTTTACATAAACCGATGCGCATCGGGGGGGCTGTGATTAGATGACAGGTAATATAATTCTCAAGTGTCGTGATCACCGCTGCAGCACTGCTGCTGTTGCTACAATCACTGGTCAGATCGGCGGAGCAGTCAATAAACAGGACATGGGAAGTAGGGAAGGGTATCGTTAAGATTGTATCGATACTAATACCGATACAAACTTTAATAAAATAAAAAACACGGAAGTAAAAGTAACATAAACACAAACTTAACACATGACCTTGCCCGGCCCTCTCTAGTCAGCAGTCCTCTTGCTCTTCCTCTTATGCTCCTGATCTCCTCTGTGAGATATGCCGGAAAGATGTGCGCACAGCTGATTCCCACTATCACTCCCGCCTCATTGCCTCACCCAGTCTCGGCATCCGTAGCCCCTAGGGATATGCATCGATGAGATGGAAGCACCAGGAGCGACAGGGACGAGAGAGGGGAGAGAGGAATAAAAAAAAATAGGTCTGGTTCCCTGACACGCAGTCGCTCGGTCCTCTGCCCAGCCGAGACGTTCTTCCTCGCGGTGCTATGCGGTGGTGATGGACATTCGGGGGACAGAACGATCCTCCTGGCGGTTGGTGATGTCTTTTCTGGCTGAGGGTAGCCGGCAGCGAGTTTCCCGTTCCCTGCTCCTCCCGTTTTCACGGCGGACGGCAGCAGGCTCCGGCCCATGGCAAATGTTGATGACTCCAATGCTCCCTCTTCTACGATGACAATAACATGGAAGTTAAAGGCCGGTAGCTACCTCACGTTCGACTGCCGGCTCCAAGAACATAAACACAAACTTAACACATGTCCGGGCCCAGCAGTCCTCTCGCTCCTCCTCTTATGCTCCCGATCTCCTCCGTGAGATATGCTGGACCGGTGTGCGCACAGCTGATTCCCAGTATCACTCACGTCACCGGCCCCGCCTCGTAACCTCTCGTCCCGCCTTCCTCGTTACATACCGTAAATACAGTAATAGGGGCTACATACTCTTTCATTCATCTGATAATAGCTTAATGATGGATAAGAGCCCACTCCGACAGCTCCCTCACGGTCGACTGCTGGCGACACAAACATAATAAAACTTAACATAAAATCCACGCCTGGTTCTCTCTTGTCCTTCACTGTTGTAGCTCCTCGTTTTATGCTTCCGTAGCTCTTCCGTGAGAGATGTGAGACCGGTGCTCAATATCACTCGCGTCACCGGCCTAGCGCCGTTCCCTCACAGCCCTCGTCACAGAATACAAATGTCTTGGTGAGGTGTCTGTCACAACTGCTCCGTCTCAGATTAGTGCTCACCAACTTTGAAAACTGTTCAATTTCAACACACAGGTTGCAAATTGCAAAACTGACAGACTGGCAAAGGTAGTGATACGGTTTTGCCAGCATGCAATGACTGGTATTGCTAAAAGCGGTTCTGAAAGGTGTTAAAAATCGATCTTGCGGTCTTGACATCATACTATTTAAAGGCCCACTAAAATTCCTTGGAACACGCAGCATTATTTGACGTGTTAACATAATTTCAACTGAAAGATACAGAAAGCGTCAGTCGATATCGAGTGGCCCTTCCCCCTTTAAAAATAACCAACAGTGTTTTGTTTACGGCACATTCTGGCAAAGCTGCATTTAAAAGTTTAGTTTAGTTTTAAAGTCTATTGAAAACATAAGGAAGATCATTGATACCAGTAATGTATCATTTGAAGCTTGTTATTTACGTTGGTGAGTGACACTGGCGTTTGTCTTCTCCTTTAAGCCCCGTTTAGACACCCAGTGACAAAGCGAGGTGATGTCATTCATTTAAATGGCGGCCTAGCAACATCCAGCAACAGTGACCGTTGGCGACCGGAAATGCCTTGTGTAACCACACCCCCTAAAATCTACGTCAGTTCGTGGTATGATTTGACCAAGACCGCCCAAATGTATTTGTAAGATGTGTGTACCTGTCTGTACAATTGCTTTGGAACGTGATGTTCCAAATATGGTGAGAGGCGTTACATTTCTATCACACGCCTGCAGTATTCTTTGTAAAAAATCTGCGCGTTTCAGGCGGGGCAAAGAGGAGAGACAAACATGCACGGAATGTGGAAATTACAGCGTTTTTTAACCTTAAATCACTGTACACTAAATCACTGTACACTACGCACATTGTGTGTACATTAATTTGTTGCTGTGTAGTTACATGTAAATTATGTGTCAATCGTTATATTATAGTCTTACACTTGTACAGAAATATACTGTGTAAATGTGTACAAGAAATGTCTACTTTAAAGTATTGTAATTCTATGTTACTGCTGTCATACTGCCATGTTGGTCGGAACTGCACCCAATTTTTTCAGTTGCACTTGTGTATATGGTTGAGTGACAATAAAGGGATTTGATTTAAATTGTGTATACACACTGCATTACATCTAAAACAAACAATAATATTTGTTTTAGCTTGGTCATACTAGCCCCTTAATATCATATTAACATGTTAACAGTTGACAGTTGTTATTTGCAAAATCCCAGGAAATATCAGTATGTAACTTTTTTTAACCAATTTCGTGCACCCCTTCAAAACACAAAGTGTTTTTCTGAATTCCAATCATGTTTCTGATGTATAAGAGGTTTGTCATAATAAAACAGCCAGAAGCCAGTTTATATCTGAGTAACAACATATATCTGTCTTTAGCAGCGTAAAGATCAATAAATGATGATTACCCAGCTCATCTTCAAGAGAGTAGCTCCACACCTTCGCTGTGGGAGATGGGCACTTGTCCAAACACACCTCAAACAACTGATGCGGACAAACTCAGGTGTGTCATTTAACTGTTTCAGTCCAAACCTCAAATACCTTCAGCCTATTACACCCAAGTCATGATTTCTTCTGTTCACTTACAGTCTTAAAAATAAGGGTCTGACAAGAACCAATAAAGATTTTACAGCTTGATGTCCTTGAAGAACTTAAAATCCACATAAGCGTGGTTGTTTTAAAAAGCTAAGCTGAGTGAAGCTCATAGATCATGATTGAATCAATCTTTCAACAGAACGGATTGAAACCGTTTAGAGCACCTTAAACTACATTCAAGTAACCCGCAGAGGCATTCCCCTGCCAGCCTACCCTGGGTCTAAAAATGACTTGTGTGTTTATTAACAAGCATGAATGCATGTTTGTGTTTGTAGATTTTTCTGAGTTTCGGGAGCTGTTCTCAAAGGCCAAACACATTGCCATCATCACAGGGGCTGGAGTGAGTGCAGAGAGTGGAGTACCAACCTTCAGACAGGCAGGAGGACAGTGGAGGACATGGAAAACACAGGTGACAGCACAAACACACACTTCTGTTGTTTCATTTCAGGAGACATATGATAGATTACGCACATCATTTTTTACATGTCTCATCAATGCAAAACGGCTTAAAATAGGAATTGAAATTCTGTAATTATTTACTCACCCTCAGGTTGTTCCAAATTGTAAAAAATGTCTTTGTTCTGCTGAGCACAAAGGAAGATATTTGGAAGATGCTCAGTAACCAAACAGATCTCATTCCCTATGTAGTAGGTAAAATAAATACTATAGAGTCAACGGGGAGGTGAGATCTGTTCAGTAACTAACATTCTTCTAGATATCTTCCTTTGTGTTTAGCAGAATTAATCTGAGGGTGAGTAAATGATGACAGGATTTTCATTACTGGGTGAACTACCCCTTAAAAATAATAGTTCACCCAAAAAATCATAATTTATTTACACTCATGCCATCCTAGATGTATACGAGTTCCTTTCTTCAGTTTAAACACAAACAAATGATATAAAATTAAAATGTCATCTCATATAGTATGAAATATTATATGACAACTAGCCACAAAACACGAAAAAAACAATAAAATGTATGGACTTTAATTTACTGCTGATCTTAATTTGTTTGGTTTAGTGATAATGTTTCTCTCACACACACGCACACAAACACACACCTATCGGTTCACTTCAGATGTTTAATAACTCGTTGTACTCAAAGTCTTAAGTTCTTGTAATTGTTTTTTTTGAAGAAGTATTGTTGAAAGGCGTTCATTTCTTTGTTAGGATTTGGCAACTCCTGAATCTTTCTCTCGTAACCCCAGCAGAGTGTGGGAGTTCTATCACTACCGCAGAGAACTCGCTCTGAATGCCTGTCCCAGCGCAGCCCACAGAGCTATTGCTGAGTGTGAGGCCCGGCTCAGCAAACAGGGTCGATCTGTGGTGGTCATCACACAGAACATAGATGAACTGCACCACCAGGCCGGATCTAAACATGTGCTGGAGGTCCATGGTGAGAACTCCAAAGAATGCAATGTTATACAATGAACTATAGAAAAGTATTTGTCTTGAGTTGTGATGATTGCTTGTTTTCATTATACAGTATTCTATTTGAACTTCTCGAATGAATCTCATGAAGATGTCTCGCTCATAAATAAATAGAACATGCAAACGTAAATTATACTATAAAAAGAGACATTTTAAGGGCATTTAAGAGTTGTTTTTTCATGACAAAAGGGATCTTTATGGTCACGAAAAACAGGTTCCCTGCAGTGAAGATAATGTACATTGTGGGAGTGTAAATAACAGCTCAACGATCGCTCTACAATCACAGTATACCCAAAAGTAGATATGGAGGAATTATATAATATTATATTATATTACATTACACATCAATAATTGGCAAAAGGGTCATTCCTTGTCAAATCAACAAAATGTTGGAAATGTTGTAAAATAACTCCGGTTTCCTCCCCCTTGTCCAAAGACATGCATGGTAGGTTGATTGGCATCTCTGGAAAAATTGTCCGTAGGGTGTGAGTGTGTGAGTGAATGAGTGAGTGTGTGTGTCCTGCGATGGGTTGGCACTCCATCCAGGGTGTATCCTGCCTTGATGCCCGATGACTCCTGAGATAGGCGCAGGCTCCCCGTGACCCGAGGTAGTTCGGATAAGCGGTAGAGAATGGATGATGGATGTTGTAAAATATTGTAACGGAAGCAAGACCAACATAAATAGTTATAATGCTATAGGTAATCCACTAATTTGTAGAGGGCGTGACAATTTTTATCTAATTTAACAGCCATATTAGAGAGTGGGGGGAAATGACATGAGAAATGTGACATAACAAAAATCTGATACTTCATTTATTTTAAAGTGGAATGTCTGAATAACAAATAATGTGGAAACTAGAAATGTATGTTCTTTCCATTTCACAAAACAATTGCATTGAACATTATCATTTTTAACAGTAACTCTGAAATGGTTATGTTGAGGCACATTTGCTTGCTCTTAATAGTTGATTTATCATAAGATTCTGTACTTCTTTGAGTTCCAGGGAAATTTGTGTAAAGGGATGTTTTTTATAATGGCCCGAGCACAGACAGTGTGAGGATTTGGCAAAGTGACCCACATCTGTGTTTTGATGACTAAACGGAGTGATGGGTCCTTGGTGATTTATCAAATTTAACTTCTTTTAGGACCTCAGGTGCTATATTTAGTTAATTCAAAACACAGATACAGTTAACATCATAGTGTCAGTTAATTGCTCCATGGATGCAGCGGGATGAGCGCATACTAACTGTCATTTTTTGTGCCCTTGAAAGGCAGTGCTCAAGGGGATGCCGTGCAAAGTGTCGTCTCGGAAAAAGAGAACATATCATTGCTTTTATTACTCAGTGTGCCAAGTGTGATCCAAACGGCTATGTGATGAGATAAACAATTGTCAATCTCCTTTTAAAATTCCTAATTCAATTCAAGTTTATTTATATAGTAAAAATATATTTATTTATATAGTAGGTCCTTTTAGGGACATGGTGGTGGAAAAAAATGAGAGGGAAGAGAAAAATATTTTTTAAAGCTTTAGCGTTATCTCGCATTATCTTTGCGTTCCCCCGAGAAACATTGCGTTATCTCGCAAAACTTTTTGAATTCTGACAAACACTTTATGTTTAATGTTCTGCTGGCTGAGTTTGAGACTAGCTCCTTAAACATTGGTTTATAGACGCAGATTCCCGGACTAATAACTAGTGAGCTAAACGTTCTTATAACACAAATGACACCTCATTCTACGTAACGTAAACAATGAACTTGAACTTAATTTTCCACAAATCGAGCCCCAGGCGGGAGCCGGCTGAGACAAGACCGAAGGGATCCTCTATAAAGGGCAAAACCCGAAGATCAGTAAGTAAGTAAGTAAGTAGTAAGTAATTTTAATTTATAAAGCACATTTACACACAGCGCAAGCTGACCAAAGTGCTGTACAATCAGTGACCAGAAAAGCACAGTTAGAATAAAAACACATAGCACCAATAATCACAATTGTATGAAACATAAAAATAAAAAAGTAAAAAACACACAACACAGAAAATACAGATAACAAACAGGAGTGCCAAATTTAAGGAGCAAAAAAGGCCAGGGAATAAAAATGAGTTTTTAACTTAGATTTGAATGCAGCAATGGAGGTGGCAGATCTAATGTCCTGGGGGAGCTGGTTCCACAAACGCGGAGCAGCGACTGCAAAAGCTCTATCACCCTTCTGTTTAAGCCGTGAGCGCGGCGCAAACAGGAGCCCTTTATTTGACGATCGTAATGACCTTTGTACTGAATGTGGCTGTACAAGGTTAGTGACATAAGTTGGTGCGAGCCCATTAAGTGCCTTAAAAACAAACAGTAAAACTTTAAACTGAATCCTAAAGTGAACTGGTAGCCAATGTAGGCTACTAAAAATAGTAATTAACTTCAGTGCTACATAATGTAGTATAACTAAAACCTGTTTAGATTCAGTAGGAGGCCATTAATGTGTAATCTGAATTTGGTGAGACTACAGTGTGTAACATTTAAGTTATTAATGAATTTTTTTTAATAACGCCTTTCGGATTTACAGTCACTTTGTAGACGGTCTCTTTGGACTACTCTATGTCGCCTGCTCATACAGAGATACATTTATATTCTCGTTTTGAGAAAGACTAGGTTGTTGATCCTTGTCTAAGGAATAATGTGTTGTTTGTGTTATAACAATGTTTAGTTCACAAGTTATTGGTCCGGGAATCTAGTATGAACCGCTCCATTGTTAATGTACGGAGCGGAATAACAGGACGTTTGAATGTTTTGCGAGATAACGCAAATATGTTTGCGAGAGAACGCAAAAGTTTTTGCGATGGAACGCAAACGTTTTGCGAGATAACGCAAAAGCTTTAAAACATATTTTTCTCTTCCCTCTCATTTTTTTCCACCACCATGTCCCTAAAAGGGCTCCGTAATATAGCGCTTTTCACAATGTGCATTGTTGCAAAGGAGCTTTACAGGAGCAAATAAGAAAATCACAGAAGGTAAAACACAGCCCATTGCATGGTGTTTATAGAGCAAGTAAGATCATTCTAATATATAATATCTAATTAATAAATAAATGCAGTCTCACGGTGAGCAAGCCAACACTGCCCTGCTATGGCGAGGAACCCAACTCCAATTATTGATTAATGGAGTAAAGAAAACCTCGGGAGAAACCAGGCTCATGTCCCCTCTGACGTGTCATAGCTGCACTCAGTTACCCCGACAAAAAGCAACCGAGCAAATATCCACGAAGAAGAAGGAGAGCCCACCACCCGCTACCCAGGAAGTCCCACTCGCTGAAACCGTGCAGGTCCAACCCGGTCCCACTCCGCGATCGTCACCAGAAAACAGAGGAACAACCAGAGAAAAATAGTAATGGCATAATGTAACTTTATTCCTATGTTGTCCGACATCGACCACAAAACATGACCAGACCAGACCCACACAGCCCAAACAAATGAAATCCCCCCCAACCACAACCAACGAACCTGAAGCTGGCGTAATCTCTAGGTGGGGATGGGCGTATGACGTTCATCTGGACCTGGGGAAATCTCTCCCTACCTCGGGAAAATATTTGCCAATTTTTGTATAAGTTTACTTTATATATTCCTTTGGTGTCTGCAGGAAATCTGTTTAAGACCAGATGTGTAAGTTGTGGGGATGTGGAAAGCAATCACAAGAGCCCCATCTGTCCATCACTGGAAGGAAAAGGGTATGTCACATTTAAATGATTCTGATATAATTTGACTTTTATGCACATAAAAAGCAAATGTATAATGTAATGTAAGGCGCTTTGGATAAAAGCGTCTTCCAAATGCACAAATGTAAATGTAGTGCGTATGCAGAGCATGTGAGCAGAGCGTGTGGGGTTTTTACCTGTGCCTTCAACAATTAACAAAACTCTCAGCTTACACTTAAAAAGATTTTGTCGTGAAGGAGAGATTGAGTTCATAGAATATTTCCAAAAGCAAACCGACAGGTCATACAGGACATGGCTATAAGTCATGCTTTGTTCCCTAAGAAAATATACCATGGTTTTACTACACTTAAAACATATATATTTTTAATTATAGTTAAACAATATTTGACCACAAAATGAACATGGTTTTTCTTCGAGGTTGAACCTCTCGTCTTCCATTTATGGTCTTATGTCAGGGATATGTGATGTGAAATATGAACGGAAGTCTGCACAGGGTGTTTATTTTGAAATTTACATGAATTTTTTACTTTTATTTACATTTTTCTGTGCGGTTTGGACGCGGGGTCCATCAAAAATAGACTAGGCACCTATCTTTAGCGAGGCGGTGCTGCGCACTCCAATCGGCGAGATTAGCCACTTGCAGTTGAAAAAGGAGCAGTCAATGAGGACACCTGGAAAGAAAGTCGGACACCTGCTGCTTGCCAAAGTAACGTTCCCATCGTGTTTCCTTTTCAAAGTGCGATTGAAGTGGATTTGAAAACATTTAAATTAAAAAGTAGCAACCATAAACTCTTCATATTGCAAATGTTATGTGCTGCTTAACACTGTGTGCCTAAAAATCATGGTAAACAAGAATATATTATTAAATAACCAACAGAGTCTGTATTCATTTCATTTAGATTTTATTAAAGAACACAAAATAACATATTTATTATATTTGTTCGAACAGAGTTTTAGCTGTTTTAAAAACATGCATTTATAAGTATTAGTTGAACTGAGGGTGTTATAATAAACCCGAAGCGCACGTAATCGTTGTCTAGCCAATCAGGAAAAGCTATATCGTCATCACAGCCTGGTGCAGCCGCTCCTGAGCAAGCCAGCTGTTCTCGAAATGCTCTCGCGGTACTTTACAGCCACACATGAACGTCACTTGGCGCTGGTGCTGGTTCAAGTCGGACAAAATTTCTAACCCGCATGCACTGCTTCAAGTGAGATTTCGATTGATCTGCACAGTGCCGCGTTAAGTCGAGCACACCTATAGACTAGAATCTCCACTATCAGTTCCGGTAGCCGCGTCGGAGCCTTAACGTGCCGCAGATGCATGCGGTGTAAACCAGGCGTAAGGCTTCGGTTGAAAACGGCAGGTGTTAGGCATGCAGAGGAACTTTTTATTTGAGCGAGCGTGGTGCGATTTAGAAATTCACACCGCTATGCTCAGTGCGTATGACAACATTTGTGTTTTTTGAGTAATGTGACAATATTTCTCATTAGATTTGTGATTCAGCTGTCATCATTATGATGTTCGACAGTATCTTTCATGTGTATGAACTCATCTCTTACAGTTCACCCGATCCTGATGTGAAAGATGCACCCATTCCTGTCAAAGACTTACCTAGGTGCACGGTACTACTACTACTAAAAAAAAAGTCAACACTATGTACTCAAACTGTTTGTATCAAAGGCACATGGTGTGAAATGACCAATCACAGTTTACAAGTGCTTCACAATTAATTAGAACTGTGGATTTAAAATTGAATGACATTTCTACATAACGTCCTGTGTGTTGTAGATGTGATGAAAAGGGCTGTGATGGTCTTCTAAGGCCACATGTAATCTGGTTTGGAGAAACTTTGGACTCTCACATCCTTACTAAAGTGGAGAAGGAGCTAGACACATGTGACCTCTGTCTGGTGGTCAGTAATTAATTGACACTAATTGTTCTTTTTGGCAAAACATTTCCTCATCTTCTACTATTTTAAAATGAGACTGAAAATGAGTCATAATTGAAGTCTTACTTCTGAATTGCTCTATTAACAAATCTACTCTTCTGTTCTATTTAACTCCACACATGTGATTCACTACATTGTATTGCTTTCAGGTTGGCACCTCCTCTGTTGTGCACCCGGCTGCCATGTTTGGTCCACAGGTGGCGTCCCGTGGCGTTCCAGTGGCAGAATTTAATATTCAAACAACACCCAATACAACACGCTTCACGTAAGCAAAACCACAACATTTTTGTTTATTTATCATTTGTGGCAAGGATGGGGATGGTGTTTGGGGACATATGCATTTGTAGAGTAGAGACCCGGATATAATCCACAAACAGAGGTGGGTAGAAACGCGCTACATTTACTATGTTACATTCAGTGACGATTAGGAAAATATTTACCTTTAAAATAAGAGTAAAAGTGGATACTTTAACTCTTACTTGAGTATATTTCTAAAAGAAAATCTGTACTTCTTTACACTTTGTGACGTTCCTTCATTTTTAAATATGCATTATAAAGTGCATCGTTTATTTTAAGTTTGTCGTCTTTTTTTACGGGCATTCCCGAGTGATTGACTCTTTTGAGTCGATTCTTTGAAAGCGTTAATTGAACAATGGGCAAACTGTCTGACATTATTAGAAAACAGCATAACATAGCCACCACATATCTGTTTGATGTATGTTTGCCGGTCAGCTACGTTATGGAAGTTAACCATGGTTTTACTTCAGTTAAAAAAAAAAAAAAACATGGTTACTGTAGTAAAACCATGCGACAATCTCCCCAAAAGGGGGAAGAATCTCTTTTTTAACATGTCAGGGCTCCTCCGAAAACCTTTCCAGTTGTCTACAAAACCTGTTAATCTGAGGGCACCACTTCCAGCCATGCTATGACAATAAACTACTATATTTCTCTTGACCTTGAGAAGCAGGGAAGGGACCTAAACCTATTTTCTGACAGAAGTAATTTAGAGATCCATAGAGTTGTATTGTAGAAAATAATTGTATTGTGCGAATCACAGAAAAAAGTGTGAGGGGAAAAATAGTTTAAAGTTAATATGTCAGTTAGAACAAAAATGATTATAAATGCTTGCATAAAAGAAATTCAGGGCCGCAATCCACGTAAATGCAATTTTAAATGTTCACTACCGGAAATTGAGTCTGCACCGTGTGTGCAGAAACACCCTGTAATTATACAAATCCATTTATTCTTCTTTTTGTAATCTCCTTTAAACCACAACAGTGAAACAAACAGGCTGTTGGGGATCCCCTAACAATCTGATGTCACATTGATTTAAGCCTGCCCATGACCGCTCACAGACTCCCCCTTATGAGCGCTTAGGTCCACCATAAGCCAGAGACAAACTGTTAGCCATTTTCAGGCAAGAGCAGATGTAGCCACTAGCAAACAAACGTCTAAGAAGCAACAAATGTGTGCTGTTGCTGGATGTAACATGGAACATAAAAGGAGGCCGGGAGGAGAACTTTCCGACGAGCCCAATTTTGGCCCACTGCGACCTCGGGGGCCGGTGTTATTAACGATTGAAAGTCCCGGGCAGGAAGCAGAAAACTCTGCGTCCGGGCAAGAAGCACTATTTTTGTATCAACAAACCAACATTCACCGGCCAGTATCTCCGGTCCGGAAAGACTTAGAGGAAATGTCTCGTTGGGCATTCCAACGACGCTGATCGTGAGTCGATGCGACCCCTAAGTCGGGAGCTAGAGCTTCCGGTAGCCAGAAAGGTTGAAAAATCGAAATATTCTCAAGAGTGGATCAGTACCTGCTGTTCGCGATTACGCTTCATCTCCGGATGAAGTCAGTATTACACATCGTTTTTAAATCGCCTTTCTTAAATAATGTGTTTAGCATGTTAGCGGCTGTTGTGTACATGTTCGCGGCTAATCCTGAAACTTTACATTGGTCCAAAGACATGTATTATGTCGTAATGTTATTTGTAAAACGGATCGCACCCATCTGTTCAGAAGACTTGTGACCGACATCATTTCGGTAAAGCTTATTCATTACAATGAAAGAAAGTTCTAGCAGTGTCTTTCTCTGGGAGTTCAGTGTTTTCTCATATGTCGTTTGTGAGACAATATTGAAACAGAATGCGCATTTGTAAGACAATGAGGTTAAAAAATTGCTATTCACAACGTAATAACACCTGGTTGCTGATCTTTACATACCTGTCTGACATATACAAGTACTCTGAATGCATGTTTTTGCCTATATCTGTATTTATGTCTGTTAGTAATATGCATGCACATGATTAATCATCAATGACCAACATTTCATACAGTATATGTTGTTCTATCTATGTTTTTGTCTTCTCCATTTAATGCATATTTATGAACAAGGCATTATGGTGATTTTTGTCTGTCTTGATGTCATCGAAAGCACATGTGAAAGCGCTCTACGTCATATTTTGCATACGGGCGGGAGCAGAAGCTCATTTGCATTTAAAGAGAGACAAAAACAATGGTGCGTTTTCCATTGCAGCCACAAATGGCCATGTATAACATACGGTAATTAAAGATATATGTTGTGTATTTTGAGCTGAAACAGAGACATTCTGGGGATACCACTGTCTATTTTTACATTGCAGAAAACACCTGGATTTGTGGCCCTTTAAACGATTTTAGATTTGAAACAATTGTATTATATTAGGAAGTATGAAGGGATACAGGAGAAATTGCTTTCCTGATGTTTGCCATACACTTGGTGCACGTAAGATTTACATTTTATAATGTATGTGTTTCCTTGGGAGTCTGTTAATGCAATGCTCTTCCACTTGAGCTACAAAACACAAGTATAGCATCAGTATAGTAGCAGCACTCCAACTTTATTATCGCTTGAGGTAATATTGTTCCAGTGGCTTTCAACAAGGTTTTTTACTAAAAGACAGTTCAACATTCAACATAAAATACAATATTTTAAAAAAGCCTTTCACCGACTTTAATTAAAAAACTTCACTGCCTGTAGTATATTCACTGCCCCCCCGTTTTTAAGAAACGTTGGCATCATGATTCCTCGACAACAAAAACTCAAACTCATTGTACAAAGGATGCCTATCATCACATATAAGTTTCATAGCTTTACTATAGCATCTAATATAAAAAATTTTTTACAAGCCAGTAACAAGGTCAGTAACATTTGATTCTAACTAGATTAATGTTAAGGACATCAATCTGTCAAAAATGATTCAACTCTCAACTCAACTTCATTTATATAGCGCTTTTTACAATTTTCATTGTTACAAAGCAGCTGTACATGAGACACAATAGATTACAAGTAAAACAACTAAAGGCTTATACCTGTAAAAACAAGAAAAAGATGGAAAACAACAAAAGACAGACATACAAATGCTCCACACACACAATATGCATACATACTTACACACATTGACATAGACGCACACACACAAACACACTCACACACACACACACACACACACAAACACACTCGCACAAAAGGACAGTGAAAGGACACATTTGAGATAAAGGAGAGAGAGAACCACAGGTCAAATATTAAACGGACTATAAATTCTTATATATTAATTATTTCTAATTTCTGAATTCTAAAGCAGCCCCCCCGGCCAGGCAGATAGTGCAAAATAATATGCAAATGGTGGCGAGGAACCCAAAACTCTAATCGAGAAAAAAAAACTCAGGGGAACCCAGGCCCGACCGGGGGATTCCAGTTCCCCTCTGGCAAAAGCTGCTGCCTCTGCACAGGCACAACAGTGCTTGCACAACAAGGCTAAATAAAAATAAAAATAAGCTTAATAAGGTAAATGGTAGATTATCATTAACAATCTAATAGCATTTGAAATGTTGTAGGAAAATCAAAGTTGCCACGTCCTTTATCCAGCTCTATCCTCTTAGCTCTTGTCAGGTCACCGCTTCCCATTCTCAGCTCTGCCATCAGGTCTGGGCATGAACTGCCTCCTGCGGTAACCTTGGAACAAAGAGACAAGACTGGCTGAGAGTAGAGTACTGTTCTGCACTGTTTGATGCAACAAGTACATCATTTGTTGTTGGATGTGTTCCTGGTTCCGGTTGATCCAAATAATGCAGCCTAAATCCTCTGAGGATTAATATTATGGAAGTGTAGTGTATGCAAAATTAAAAAGATGCGTCTTTAGTCTAGACTTAAACTGACAGAGTGTGTTTGCCTCCCGGACAGTGCAGGGAAGAATATTCCACAGTTTAGGCGCTAGATAAGAAAAGGATCTACCACCTGCACTTGATTTTGAAATTCTAGGTATTACCAACTGACAGGACTCCTGAGAGCGTAATGCACGTGGAGGACTGTAATACAATAGAAGTTAATTTAAATACTGCGGCGCTAGACCATGCAGGGCTTTATAGGTAATAAGCAAGATCTTAAAGTTAATGCGATGTTTTATAGGTAACCAGTGCAAGGTTGAAAGAACCGGGGTTATATGCTCATACTTTTTAGTACGTGTAAGAACTCGAGCTGCCGCGTTTTGAACCAGTTGCAGTTTTTGTAATAGGCCTGCAGGGCAACCACCTAGAAGTGCATTACAGTAATCTAGTCTTGATGTCATGAATGCATGAATTAATTTCTCTGCATCTGACATCGACAGCATATGACGTAGTTTAGATATATTCTTAAAAAGGAAAAATGCAATTTTACAGGTGTTGGCGACATGGCTCTCAAATGACAGAGTACTATCGAATACAACGCCAAGATTCTTAGCTGACGACGAGGATTTTATGGAGCATCCGTCAATCGTTAAGCAGTATTCTTGGTTGTTACGTATAGCGGTTTTCGGTCCTGTAAGTAACACTTCTGTTTTGTCCGAGTTTAGTAGTAAAAAATTGTTACTCATCCAGTTTTTTAAGTCAACTATGCAATCCTTTATTCGATCGAACTGCTGGGTTTCGTGAGGCTTCGAGGAAATATAAAGTTGAGTATCATCAGCATAACAGTGAAAGCTAATTCCGTGTCGCTTTATTATATCTCCTAGAGGTAGCATGTATAATGCAAAGAGCAGAGGCCCCAAGACTGAACCCTGTGGTACACCGTACTGGACTTGCGATTTGCGGGACACCTCATTGTTTATTGCTACAAATTGAAAACGGTCGGATAAATAAGACTTAAACCATTTCAATGCTATTCCGTTAATGCCGACGTAATTTTCGAGTCTATGTAGAAGTATGCTATGGTCAATGGTGTCAAATGCAGCACTAAGGTCTAGCAGCACCAATAACGAAATACAGCCACGGTCAGACGCTAAGAGCAGATCATTTGTAACTCTAATTAAAGCAGTCTCTGTACTGTGACATGCTCGAAATCCAGACTGGAATTCTTCATTAATGTCATTCCTTTTGCTTAAATTTTAGTAGATTTTTTCAAATTGTAATACAATGTTAAACTATTTTAATAGAGTATTAAATGAATTAACACAGTAGATTGTTAATCCTGTGTAAAGGTAGAAATTATTTTGTAATCTATATTGTGATATACATTTTCTTATTGAGATTTCTTGTTATTTTTTTTCATAATGCTTCTTAAAAGTTGGTGATATTGTTATTAGCATGCATAAAGTAAGGTGAATAGGCTTTTGTATACTAATGCATATGTATCAGATCACGAAGTGACCTGTCCCAGATTATCAAATTCATGCAGAATATTTGTTTTGGAACAAAACACTTATAGGTGTGGCTTGTCTCCTCTGGGTATAATATCTACATTCTTTCTTCTTGTGTGGTTAGAAAACATTTTAGGGATTTAGAAAAGCCTAATGTGTTAGATAGATATTTAAATAAATGTCCCAGATTCACCGTTAATTTGCAGTGTTTATAACTTTCCTGAGTGCACTCCGTAGCAATTACAAAACAGCATATGACACAAAAGCTCATTACACTTTCAATAAATTAAATGTAAAACACTTTAGCAATGGAACGCTTTAAGTGACACCTTCTTTTTAATGTAGTGATTGCTGACCATTTTTCCTCAAAGCATTAGTCCATTTGTCGACTTCATTTTATGATCTAAAACCACTATGATCCAAGGTATTTGTCCTCCTCTATTCTCTGTATCTGCTCCCCTTTAATCGTGACAAAACTCTTTCTAAAATCAATACACATTTCTTGAGTTTTTAGAACCTAAAATTAAGATTTTATATGTCGGGTTCATTACTGTCCTCATCCCCTAACCAAGGCAGTATCATCTGCTAATTTATTCCGATATCTACAAGGACAAGTACTCCTACAATTATTTGTGTACACGGTAAACAGTAAGGATGAGAAGACACAACATTGTGAAGAGCAAGATGTTATTAAAAGTCAGCAAAAATAATTTTATCATGATTTCTGGAACCCCCAAGAAATACACAGTATGTAACAAGGCTAAAATAGTATATTCTGCTCCCCTGTTGGACTGATAAGCAAACTGAAACGGATCCAATAAATGCTGTCAAAAAAGTGTTTCACAGCATTTAAACACCAAAGAGGTTAATGCAATTCCTCAATAATCACCAGGGGTCTCATTTATAAAACTTTGCATCGATTTCACTCTTAAAGGGTGAACACGCACAAAAGTCTTCAGATTTATAAAACCATACAGAACTTGTGCATAATTCCCTTTAAAAACCCTGACAGGGAAAGAGTGTGCACACCTGCATGTGTACCTCAACCCCTCCCCGATATAACCGTATATAGAGCTTATAAAGCTTAGTTTAACTATGCATAATGTCATCTGTATATCATTTCCATGGGCATATTTCCATTCACGAGACGTGGAAAATTTGAGCCAATGGACCGCTCCAGCACGGGATCGCGCAGAGTCAACAATAATATCAAAGTGCGCACCGTTAATCATTGTTCTCACTAGAATTGTTTTATGTATATAAAATATTTTTTAGAACACGAGTTCTGAAATTTAGTTTTAAAGGAAATATAATGCACTTCACACTCCTCGGTGTTATTTAAACATTAAAATGGCAAAATGCCATAGAAAAGTGTTTAAAAGCAACGCATGCACTAGCAATGTTTATTACCTTTTTTACTTTTAGGTGTTTTTAGTGCTGATCTCCATTAATGAGGGTAAAATATTTGATCATATGTGTATAAAAGAGAAAAGCAGGTTTAAAATGAGCCTGTGTGTATTATCAGCTTCACTCATACAAGCGTACATACGGCCTACATACGCATCCCTTAGTGGACAATGTGATGGTGAGAGAGCGCTGAATAAATATTTAGATAAAATTTTGATTTAAGATTTAAGTTGGACTTTACATGGTGTTTATGAAACAATTAGCAATCAGTAAAAGCACAAATATATATTTTTTTCTTTCCTGTACTCTTATGTGAGATAAGTGACGTGTGTGATGTTTGAGCCTCTATTTTTTGTTTCTATAGAGCCTTATATACCTTGATTTGTCTTTTGATTTCTTTTTGAATGTCTCTTTTAGCTAGGACATCATTATTATAACAGGCTGTTATCTTAATTAGTAGTTGTTTTAATTTCTTTTCTCTATTTTCCCATGGTTTAAGACTTAAAAAAATTAGCCACTAAAACGTTTTGATGGACAAGTTCATTTGATTCAGATGAACTGGTAATATACATTCTTTTTTTTAAGTAAATGAGTAGATTTAGGGGATATTAGCTTTCCTGTAGCTCAGTGGTAAGAGCATTGCATCAACAATGCAAGGTTGTGGGTTCAATCCCAGGGGATTGCAAATACCTATGTAAAATGTATAGGATGAAGCAATGTAAGTCGCGATTTAAAAATAATAATAATTTAAAAAAAAATGTTAGCGACAATAGTAAGCATAACAATGGGATGTTTTATCCTTTGTTGTCCATTGACATTAAACTCGAGTGAGAATGAATCCAGTTGATATAAATTTTTATTGTTTATTAAGACAAAAGCATATTGATAGTGTTTTTTGCCATTTTAATGCGATTGATTATTACCTATATTTAATTATCTTAGTGTAAGTATAATTATGTATTTTGTATACGTATACATATTATTATAAAGATAACATTTGTCATTTATTGTGTTTTTGTATATTTTCATATGTATAATGTGCATGTATGAATTTATTTTTATGTATAATGTTATAATGTACAATAAATTAAAGAAGAGAAGTGCCTGATGAGTTGTGTTTGAATTCTGGGTTCACAAATATATATTTATTTAGATCGAACAGGTACAAGTTATATACACAGCACACAGTCAACTGCGCATTAAAACAATGCATAAAGTTTAAAAATACATAAACATTATACTTACTACAAAGTGTTATGATCTTAGTGGTAAAATTGCTTGAGATTGCTTGCTTCCCCGCCATGAACTTCCTGGAACTATCCAAAGGCTCTATGAGTTCCGTGATGCTCGTTCATTCTGAACTTACGTTGGCGTAACTCTCATTCTATAGTGCTCTAGTCAAAATGAACCATTCCTGTGAGCCGTGTTATAATTTTTGTTTTATAATTTAATCAACGAACATGACTAATGTGCTTTGTTGTTACATAATTAAAACAATGACACTGTTTCTAATGGTAAAATATCTATTTTTGATGTATACAGAATTTTTTATTTTCTAATCCTGTGTTTTGTCTGTTAAAGGTTTCATTTCCAGGGCCCCTGTTCAACGACCCTTCCCATCGCACTTGCACGTCATGAGTCTGAAGTCATATGATGCTGAAATAATTGTCATTTGCAATAACATTTAACTGGATATCAAAATTTCAGAAACATTTTTTGTTTGTTATGAAGCACAGACTGGTTACACTGTTACATAAACTTAACATGTTGATTTCGAATATGGACCAAAGAATCTGGATTGTAGACTCAGAAATGTTCTAGAAACAATGTCGTGCCTTGTTCTAAGCATACTGTAAATACTCACATTGCTGAAATGCCTTATGTATTGAATAAAAGTATTTACAAAGAAATAAGCTTTCATATATGCTGTATATATTGATTAAATGTTTTATGCGTTAACTTCCTTTCCTCTCTACTGAGTCTTAAAAGTTAATCGTTTGACTCTATGCACATGTCATTAATATAGTTTCTCCTTTTTTGTGTTGCAAGGTTCTCTGGTCATGTGTATAGGATTACTGTGAATAAAAGAATCACCGCCAAAGGCAACCCTCACATTTCTGGCACACGGAACCTACAAATGTTACTTACAATATACTTTCACTACTCCACTCATCTTTATTTATATAGCGCTTTTTACAATTTTCATTGTTACAAAGCAGCTGTACATGAGACACATTGACTATAAGCAAATCAACTAAAGTCAAATACCTGTAAAAACAAGAAAAAGGTGCGCACACATACACAACACACACACAACACACAGACAGACACCAACTCACTCACAGTGAAAACACACATTTAACATAAAGGAGAGAAACACAGGTCAAATATTAAACCGACTATACATTTCAATATGCAATATTATGTAAAACTTCTGAATTCTAAAGCAGCCCCCCCAAGCCTTGCAAATAGTGTAAAACAATATGCAAACGGTGGCGAGGAACCCAAAACTCAAATCGATAAAAAAACCTCAGGAGAAACCAGGCCCAACCAGGGGATTCCAGTTCCCCTCTGGCAAAAGCTGCTGCCTCTGCACAAGCTCGACAGTGCTTGCACGACAAGGCTAAATAAATAAATAAATAAAATGTATGGATTTAAGATTATCTGAATAATCCAATAGCATTTGAAATTTTGTATTGAAGTCGTGTCAGGTCGGCGCGTCTTTTATCCAGCTCTATTCCAGATTTATATCATGGAAGTGTAGTGTATGCAAGATTAAAAAGAGTCTTTAGTCTAGATTTAAACTGACAGAGTGTGTCTGCCTCCCGGACTGTGCAGGGAAGATTATTCCAAAGTTTAGGCGCTAGATAAGAAAAGGATCTACCACCTGCACTTAATTTTGAAATTCTAGGTATTACTAACTGACAGGAGGCTGCGTTTTTGAGCATTTGGAGTTTTTGTAATAAGCCTGCAGGGCAACCACCTAAAAGTGCATTACAGTAATCTAGTGTTGATGTCATGAATGCATGAATTAATTTCTCTGCATCTAACAGTGACAGCAAATCAGATGTGACAACATTCTTAAAATGGAAAAACATAATTTTACAGGTGTTGGCGACATGGCTCTCAAATGACAGATTACTATCGAATAGAACGCCAAGATTCTTAGCTGACGACGAGGGTTTTAAGTAACATCCGTCAAGAGTTAAGCAGTATTCTTGGTTGTTACGTACAGCGGTTTTCAGTCCAATAAGTAACACTTCTGTTTTGTCCGAGTTCAGTAATAAGAAATTGTTACTCATTCAGTTTTTTATTTTGACTATGCATTCCATTGTCTACCATTTGTCCAGTATCACTATCAGTAATACTTGTAATTTACTTGTACTAGTATTCTGTACCTTTTTATATTTATGTCAATAAAATACCAGTGGAAAATCTTTACAAATACAATCAGAGCAATTTTTTTACAAAAATATATCGATTCATGAAACCTTTCTGTGTTACAACTGTAGTTCAACACTACACATGTAGCTGTTTTCATGTGCTCTGGTAAAATGTCTGGATACTTGTTGCTCGAAACCCACAGATTTAAAAAAAAATTTACATTTAATTTCTGATTCACATAATATACTGTATATAATGTAGTGCCCTAAATAAAATAACATTGAATATAACTTGCTTCTTTCTTATTGACTGTTATTTCGGTATGGTTATTTCTGTTTTTGTTGACAGAAGATGCTTGCCATATGTCTGTCATTCCAGCTTTGTTGCAACAATAGGCTTATGTAGGTGTTGGCTATTTGTAGCAGCCTTCCAACAAGTCCCTCATCTCTAAATGATGTGGTGCAGATGGTGGTTATTTCCAGACACACGGTCTCTTTCTCTCAAGTTAGGTTTATTTTTATAGCGCTTTGCACAGTTTTGCATCGCAAAACAAAGTAATGATTAATAGAGATAAGAAGTAAAGAAAATATTTTTTGGTTCATTCGAACCGCCCACTGGTAAAAAACAGACAGCTTAGCAATAAAATGTTGCCACCTCTGTTAATTAGAAAGCAATGACAGTTTCTGAAATTCAGTGTTGTATAGTGAAATTGAAGAATACTGCAAAAAAAAAATATTTATCAAATTCATTATATATTATAGTAGATATATTACTGTTTTAAATTGTTTAAATAGCATTTGCGCCTATTTGTGCCCCATGTGCTGGTCTAAAAACGAGGTGTGTGCAGGCGCTCCGTGCTCTGTAGAGCATGAGCTTATTGTTAAAGGGCCCATAGTTTAAAAAAATGGATGCAAATTGATATTTAAGAAATAGGAAACACATTTTTTCGAAAACATGTTATGTTTAAACATTACAAATACATTTTTTTTGTAAAATAAACAGTTTTTTCTGAGCTGGTTTGTGTATGTCTTTTGACATAGTCTACTTTAATGCTCAAAAGCAAGTTAACTGTACATCTAAAACCGCAGTTATATTGAATGTTATGTGTTGTTGTTGTTTAGACCCAACATTTTAATTGCTAAACTACCACAATACAAGTCAAAGTTGTTAGCTCACACAAAATATATGCCTGTAAACCTATGAACCTATAGTTAAAACAACTGTACTTCTGAGTTAATACAAACAACACATTCTCACCTCTGAAAGTTTTCCTTTTCTTCACTAATTTATATCTTGATGGTTTTTACATCCAGAGGCCGCACAAAGCAGTGATGTGTTAGAAGAAAATGCAGATTTTTACAGTTATTTTGTCATCGTGTCAATATGGCATCATGATATATATTATGGTTGTGCATAATAAGTTTGAAAAAGAATGAAGTTTCATTCAGTAATCATTACTGATTGATTACTAGTATTGTAAAACCCATTGTTTATGTGTATGTGAGCTGAGTGCTGAGCACCTTTGTCAGATTTAAATCGGGTTAATCTCTGATAAATCCCATCTAATTACAACCAACCCCTACCCGCTCTTTCATTCTCACTTCATCACAAATGATGACATACATACTGTACTGCAGGTGTTTGCACAATTCATTATTGTTACCAAATAATGAATGCCCGCGAAATAAGCAAACATCAAGTGCTGAACAGTTCTCTGATATATTTTATTGGCCAGTTAAACAGACTTCATGAAAAGCCTCCGTCTTGGCACTGCAAACATTCATGGAAGAATAGCTCCTTTAATAAGACTGAAATCTCTGACAATAGTTAGCTTAGTCCATGTTTGAATAATTTGAAGTGGATACTGTGGTTTGAATAATTTACCTGCAACCTGAGTATTTCACACTTGAAATACCATGTAAAAGTCTAAGTAATAATAATAAGTTCAAGAGATATTAATTTCTATTTATCAAGAAGTGGATAGACAGGGATCAAATAAAAAACAATAACAACGGAAACAAATCTTTGAAAGAAAGTAGACAATCAGTTAACAAAACATGTGAATAAATAATGTCTATGGGATGGTTTCCAAGACAGAGATTATTTTAAATCAGGACTAGGCCTTAGTTAAATTATGATAGTTAAGTTGTTTTTAAAGAAATACTTCCCAAAAAACATTACCGTGTGTATCTTTAGACAAAACAATCACACTGATATATTTTAAGATCTGTGTCAGTGCCAGTTGTTTTAGATCAAGAACACCTCTGACATTAGCCTGGGAGTAGGCTTAAACCCTGTCTGGGAAACCATTCCTAAGGTTTTAGTCAGACTATTACACTAAATGGACAAAAGTATTGTGGTGTCCCTTCTAATAAACATGTTTATCAAAAACAGATATTAATGCACTACCATATTTAAGATTTTGGTTTTGTTATTCAGACCAATCAAGTTCTTCCGCACTAGACTGAATTAATCATTTTTAAAACCTTGCTTTGTGTAAAAAGGTATTGTCATGTTGGAATAGAAATCTCAATCAGCTCCCTTGTTCAGTAGTTAGGTACAACTAGATAGCTTATTTTCTCCTATACAAATCTTGAATGAGTTTTTACATTTACATTTAGTCATTAGCTTTATATTTTTTAATGACATTAACATAATTTAACAGTTATTAAAATGCACTAGCTCCCTATACGGTTCTTCTTAAAGTACTCTCAGTGACAGAAATGCATGTAATTTAACTAGTTTAAATGCCATTGACTTTAATTGAATTTTGTATGCTTGGTATTTTTGCAGTCAATGATGAGGAAACCAGGACTAGTGCCTTAGGCATTTGCATGACCGTTTGTTTACCGGGAGCCAAAATAGTGCCAAAGATGGTGGAAGTAAATTAACAATAATCAACCACCTCAGGTCAACCAATAAAAGGGTTTTTGCTCTTAAACTTTCACAACTTTATTACTAGTTTTGACAAATCTGTTTGGTTATCTTTTAATGTGATTCTTATGTAAGTGCAGGGACGCAGATGACTTTTTTTAACTGGATGGGACGAAGTAAATGATTTCACCTCGGTTAATTATTTTGCGTAATTTGGGATTACGGTTTGCTCTAAAAAACCATTGGAGGATTCTTATTTGAAATCATGGATAAACAGCAATGAACAAAGGCCTACTTATCAACACTAACAATGCATGATCAGACGATTATTTGTCTTGTATGCCAATCACCCACCAAAACTTCAAGCCTTCTGCTACATATATTTTATTTAAACATTTAAAGAGAAATCTTCAATTTACCTTATTATTATCTAACCCAATTACTGTATAAATTGACTGTTATGCCAGGACCCTAATATAGTCTTTCAAATACATATAAAACATTATTTACTGAGGAAAAACTGTTTGATTTATTCAACCATTCTTTTTGTGTTAATTCGCTATTTGTCTCTATATATCGACTCACCTACTTGCATAGTTGTGCTCTCCATGTTTTGATGAGTTTGCTAAGTGCAAAGAACTAGCTATACAAATATATAAAATAACACAACTAATCTGTCACATCCTGGAAAAGTCAACAGGCATAGGATTCTTACATTGTTTGGATTTTGGAAAAACAAGGTGATTTTTTTCGTCTCTTTATTGCATTTATGTGGCAGTTATGCAGTCCATTTTTTCAGTCCAGAAAAAACACAGGCTAAGTCATAGACTGTGGCTTTTTATCGCTATGGTTCTCACTACTACAGGCACAATTTAGGCTGCTAACACTTCCTTATAGGACCCCTTGGGCAGGGTCAGGAGTCGTAGCAGGCTAGTAGCAGCTCACAGACAGCACAAAGAACCTAAACATCGGTGGCTGGCCCCGATTCTGAACCAGTGACGGCAAAATAATTAAGGAGCGGCGGGCCTGTCCGCCACTACTTAGGCTAATGTACATGGCGGAAAGAGTAATAAATCCTCAGTTTAACCAATGTTTGTTGCCTTTCATGGGTGCAGTGAGGGGGACAGAGTGGGTCACAATGTATCTGAAGGGCTCACTCGCCTGTTTGAGTGATAGTGATACCTTTATTAAAGGGCCGCTATACCAGGAAATGCTCTTTTAAATGTTTATCTACCAGAAGTTGAGTCGCCAAGCGTGTGTCCAACACTCTATGGTAATCTTCTTTAAACCACAACAGTGACCCAAAACAGGCTGTTGGGGATCCCCTATCAATCTGATGTCACATTGTTTACGCCTGCCAATGATCGCTCACAGACTCCATCTTATGAGCGCGTAGTTCCATCTTCCACCTGAGAGTTGGGAGGACCACATCGATAGGTTGCGGAGAGTCTTCTCGAGCGGGGCTGATGGTGAATCCAAAGAAATGCCACCTCGGACTCGTCGAAGCACAGTAACTGGGATTCCGGTTCGGTCGCAAGCTCATCTAAACCCAGCCAAGGAAGGTAGAGGCCATCTGGAATGTTCCACGACCCACTAACAAGACCCAGGTATGTCCTTTCCTGGGGGTGGCGGGATCCTTTATATTTTTCAAACCCAACTTCTCTTCCATAGCCAACCCCCTGACGGACCTGACTATAAAGGGGCAGCCAGAAAAGACAGAGACGAACCCGGAGACGGAAAAGGCAAGCTCTGTCATCATCGGCGGTACTTCATGCCCTCGCTTCGGCTGCCCCTTCATCCTCCAGACCGATGCTTCCGACACCGGCCTGTAGGAGGTCTTATCCCAGACCAAGAAGTGAGAAGAACACCCAGTAATCTTTATCAGTTGGAAGCTCACCTCGGCCCAATCCTGCTACGCCACCGTGGAGAAGGAGTGATGTGAAATGTATTGGCTAATACTCTGACTGGCTAGCCAGTAAACATGGACAACTGGATTCACGTCTCTATCCTTGATCAGTTGGATGCCTGAGAAGAACAACTAGACTGTATAGTTTGTATAACGTTAATGTCAATTAGTTTCATGTACAGCTGCTTTGTAACAATAACAATTTTAAAAAGTGTTTCATATATAAAGTTTTGCCTAATGCTAAAATCATTTGGCTGATATAAACAACTTCAGTAGGCTACCTCCATAGACCCTCTAGGGGTCAGTCAGTTGTTGATACACTTCGGTCTATAGCCTACAGTAATTTGTTGCTGTAATAACTAGATCGTGTGTGATCTTTTAAAGGCTCTGAAAACAATTAACGGTGTACTAATAAAAACTGAATAGAAACCTTAACATCATTTAGCTGTCTGTTTCCATCAAACCTCCTGTCGATTTATAGCCAGCAGTCCTTGACGCCGGTATCTCCACTGCCTTGCTGGTCTTCTCCTCACAAAGTGGTATTTGCTTAGGGTGAGGACAACACAAAAGATAAGAAAAGAAATCATCTTTTAAAAGAATCAAAACCAAAAAGTTATTTCACAGGTTGCAGTGTGTAAACGTAGCTCGTGGTGAAATAGGGATTTATAGCGTGCACACATAATTTGCACAAGCCAAATTAATAAACTTCACTCGCAACATACTTTCATACAGTATGTACATGTGATTCATAGAACGGACGTACGGACAGAAAACGAGAGTATGCCTCTCTATAATTTGTGAAATATACAAATCGCAAATTATCGTGAAATTGCCCACAGCTGAACTGTTTTAAATCTCAGCCTTTTAATGATATCTAATTAATGTCATTGATATATGAGAGAGCACCTGTCAATGTCAAAATCTTATACAAGTGGCAGAAGCAGGTTATATTTCCAAAAACTTGCAGCACTCGCAGAAGCAAAAGTGTGTACATCTGCTCAGACCCTGACGTGCCGCTAAGCATATTTTGCGTTTTATAAATGAGGCCCCTGATGTCGTATGGCTAGTTGTTTTACAGCTAACCTGAGATGTATTGTGTATTTTTGTCGTAAGGTCCAGGAAGAGACCACTTAAGTGCAGAAAGTAGACAATCATTTAAGTTCAAGTGATTTTATTTCTGACAGCTGTCTTGACACATGTGCTCCAACCAAAGTTCAAAATAAACAAATACCAACCAACAAAAATACTCAAATTAACTATACATAACATAGAAATGCTGTGAGCCTCACAACAAGGCATTAGACGTAGCCTCGAAAATATAGTCTCTCATCTGACATACACATATTGTATGATCAGTGTTTAGCTTCACTTGCTACAGCCCTTGGCCATCCATGGCCCACCCCAGCCATCCCATACACACAAATTCTTTATCATTTGTCCATGCAATCTTTTCAAAAACCCTAGCTGGTCATACCAACAATAGGGGTCAATTAACACTTGTGACAAAGAATACACATTTAGTTCAGCATCAGAGCTATCACATACACATTTAATAGACAATCATAAGCACACATTTTATTGTTGGTCTAGTCTCTGGAATGGTCCTACAATGGTTCAGGTCTTACCTCTCAAGTAGGTCATTTAGAGTATCCTGGAGTGATGAGGTCTCTGAGTTTCAACTTCTCGACAAAGGGATGCTCTCGGCTCAGTGCTTGGTCCGTTGCTATTTTCTGTGTACATGACTGTGACGGGTGAAGCAACGTACACGTGGATAGGTTTCTTTTGAAGTCCCCGAAGGGGTTCCTTTAATTCAACAATTTTAAAGATTAATAATAAGTCCAACATAAATACGCCACGCGTATATATTCCTTCAGCGTGGGGGAGAAAGTCGTCCTTCCTGCTTCCCTGTCACAGGGGGGTATCCAGAATGATCCAGAATGCAGTGGCAAGAGTGGTCTTCAATGAACCGAAGAGAGCACACGTCACTCCTCTCTTCATTAAGTTATATTGGCTCCATATTGTCGCTAGCATCAAATTCAAAGCTCTGCTCTTGGCCTACAAGACCACCACTGGTTCGGAACCCTTATCTTCACTCGCTAATGCAGACATATGTACCCGCCAGATCCCTACGCTCTGCAAACAAACAATGTTTTGTGGTGCCGTCTCATAAAGGAAAAAAAATCTCTCTCATGTACCTTCTCTGGATCGGTTCCACTTATGTGGAATGATCTGCCCGCTGCTACAAGATCTGTAGATTCTGTAACAATCTTTAAGAATCGTTTGAAAACGCATCTCTTCCGTCAAGACCTGACCGATCGGTTCTGACTTCTATTTCTTTCTACTCTTCAAAAAAAAAACTTAGCTCTGTATACTGTGGTAGGCTATATGAGACCAGTCTTTTTGATTGCACTTATGCTTTTTGTTGTCCTTATGCTGTCCCAATTGCTTCCGTTGTTTACCCCATCTGTAAGTCGCTTTGGATAGAAGCGTCTGCTAAATGAATAGTGGTAAATGTAGTCTCCATGGATGGTTGGCTGAACGTCTGATGCATAAAGGCACACTTTTCTGGAAACACTTCAGCATGTTCAAAGTCGTCCTCAGTGGTTGCAACAACAATTCAGCACAATCGACTAAATGCTTAATTGTCATGATTCTGCCTCATAATGTCATGTCTCTTTTGATCTTGTGGCAGAGTCATGGCAAAGCCTTAGGTTTTATGTGGAGAGAGGCGTTACAACCCTTACGGCCTTCCATATAATCTCTCCGGTCTCGTCTCTGTTTTCATAAATCATTACCGTGAAAAGTGTTTTAGAGAGCTTGCGACCAAACCTTGAAACTCCATTGGATCCTCAAACTGTCAGTGAAACATCCTAAATCCCCCAGGCCTCAGTTGTAAACAAAGTATCGCCCACATTTTGGAGCATCCCTCCATCCCCATTAAACATAATTTTTGCTTGCATGCACTGAAAGGGAGAGCTGTTTCTTTGAAAATGTAAAGCGTTTCTTTACAAGCAAACACTATATATAAAGACTAATGTTTTATGTATTTAAGGAGTGAAGCAGAGCGTCTTGGCTTTGCATTTATCACCCAGTCATAGCCAATACACTGCATAGCATTTTATGTTTATAAAATGAGATTTTTCCTTAATGACAGAAAAACCTGAGCCCCACACCACTACAATAATAAGGGTATACATTTTACGCCTCATTTTGAGCCAGGAAAAATCCCTGCTATATCAGCAAATTCATTTAAGAAGTGACTTTATATAAGGTAATGCTTACCATTTAAAAATACAATGTTTATAATGTTCAGACACTTCCTGTCGGTGCATCTACACCAATTAAGACAAAGATTTTAAAATCTTTTAACAGATAGATGAAGCTACAATAGAAGAACTTGGTGATAACAGCTTGTCAAGGTACGTTTCCTTCCATGGGGACAGAATTGACGCAATACACTCCTGTTAGGAAAATGGCAAAAATATCACGTACAAGACAGACTCTGCTTGATAAACAAAGACAAAAGATGGGAATTAATAAAAGAACAGAGGCTGATTCATAGGAGGACATATAACATACAGTTGTAGAATCTGGAAAATGCTGAAAATTGGGGAAAATAAGAGAACATGACAGTTTTAATGTTTTCTATTAAATTATTATATAAACAATTTACACCATAAAACATTTTCAGAGTTTTACACCCATACATTGTCCTCAATGTAAACAGATGAATCTCAACGTCATATAGTTATTGGTAGACATGAGTCAAATATACAGAAATGCTGAAAAAGAAAAGATGCTGGAGGACCTGGATCATTTTTCTGAAGATCAGTGGACAGTTTAATAACAAGAAATCCTTTAACAAAACAATCCTTTAATGACAAAACATAAAGGGCCCGTTTCAATAAGATGGTTCAACCAACTCTAGGTGAAACCTTGAACTTAGAGAATGAGAAACTTTTAGTTTTGGGTTTCAGAACAGCTAATTTGAGTTAGTTCAATTTACTTTGGGTAAGCTTACCCTGGGTTGACTATATAATGGACTACTAGTACTTAGCCTAATGAGGTACTTCCGAGGAAAATCGTGAGGCTCACTAGGTTCCGTCATATGTATTTACAATGGGACGTTGCTCCCTGTGAAACCTAAACGCTTAAAAATACTATTTTTTCGTACGAACATTATCACAGACATAAAAAGAAATATTCTAAACATCACAAGGTACATAATCTTCAAAAGATCTTAGAAAGCAATGGCTGGTGAATAATAGCGTTTTTCTTTTCTCCTCACAGCTCCTTTGCAGACATTTAACCACCGAATGCAAAATCACAGAAGGCTGAAGGAGATTAACAGGGAGTCATACCACTGTTTGGATTAAACAACTACAGACTTCAAATACTGCAGTGTTTAGAACGTGTGAGAGCACGGAACTGACAAACACACACAACATGTTTTTATTACGTCGTTTTTTATTGACAAATGTAATGCTATCAATGTCAATGCAAGTAAATGCAATTTCTGTCAATAATAGGCGTATGTAAAAAGCGTAGTAATAACGTTTAAAAATGCCTGTTTTAAAACGCTTAAGACGTTTATTCACATTGCATAAGTATTTTAAATAATAATTCATTTAAAATCCACATAGAACATTTATCATTGTATCACATAGAACATTTTATCACACAAAATCATTGTATGATGTAATTTTATTGTCATTAAAATATATGACATATCATCTGAGACTAACACAATTTCGGAAAGTGATTGACTGCTGCAGGGTGCTGTGACAGAGCTCTATCACTTCATCTCCAATACACTCTCTCTCATTAGTTATATTCACCTTTTTAAATTGATAAAAAGATAAATGTACCAATAAAAAAAATCTGTAAATTAATGAATAAATGAATGAAACAACAGAAATAAATCAGAAATAATAAATAAAATCTTATGTTCTCACTCCTCAGCACTCTCTATTGAGGAATATCAGGCGTCATGGTGTATGGGACACTCGTTAGTGTTTCAGACTCATGTGTTAAAGACTGAGTGATCATCAGTTCGAACCCTGTTTTGAGCAGTTCTGGGTAGAAATGGCTGCATGTCTAAATAATTTTTTATTTATATATAAATTACCTTTATCACTTAATTTCTGCATTTGTCTGTAGTTATTAATTTCTTTATTCATGAACTTTATTTACACTCATAATTAAGTAATGTCTTATCCTCCATAGAAAACATTTGTGAGAACATGTAAGAGAAAGAATCTGCTCTGATTTCAAACACGGCCACGATGGCTGATGTTATTGATGTAAGGATGAGATATATTCTTGTATATATCTAATTACCTGTTAAGGAAAATTGTAGAGTTTTAATAAAAATGCACGGGTCCTACATTCCTCTCCTGAAATCAAAGAACATCCATATGAAATAATGCAGCCTCTTCACACACAGGATCCTCTATAAAAGCGCATATGACATTTTAGTCACTGAGATGGTGTAATCAAATTGCATGCCATGAATAACTGTATTCGAAAGAAACTCTGGGTTTGCTCCCGACCAGGTTAGGTTCAAAGAGTAAGTTACAATGGTTACTGACTCTTGAGTATTAGTTACCTCTCTTTTAGAAACGTGCTTGAGTTAACCCACATTCTCGGGTATGACATACCTCGCATTCTGAAACCCCAGCGTTTCCCTTATTTTAGGGTTAATATACCTTTCTGAAATGGGCCCCTGGTCTCCCCTGTGTATACATACTCATATCTGTGATACACACCTTGTTATCTACCTGGATAGGTTGTGTGCACATGACGTCATAGCACTGCGCGAAGAGCCGATGGAGACAGGAAGTGATTTTCTCCATAGGAATTCACTATAACAAACTCAAAATACTTGTGTTTTGTGTCATTTTTGACTGTTCAAATCGATTAAACCATGAAAGGTGATTTTACTGTGTGGCAAAAGTTGATGTTCATGAAGGGGAAAATGCGAGTATTCACTGAGAAATGGAGACAAAATGGCTTTGTTAACCTGAATCTGCAGTTGGGACGAGCCTGATGGCTTTCTAAAACGCTTAACAAGTTTAAACGTACCCAGAGCTATTGAAAGTGAGAGTTGCGTCAACTTCGTTGACTCCAATGGAACGTTTCATGGAGGCTCTCAATAGTTCCCGGAAGTTTCTAGTTATTCATGGAGCTGGGACTAAACAGACCAACTGAGGTACACGTTTAACCCATTTAAAGATGAAAGCCATCTAATTAATAAAAAAATGAAAGAAATAAAGCATTTAAGGAGAAAACATAATTTCCTGGATCTATCTGAAGGCTCCATGAATCACGTGATAGTCAAGCCTTTTGGACTTCCGTTGGCAGAACTCTCTCTCTCTATGGCTCTGAACGTACGTCAACAACGACCAGGGGCATGTTAAAGCTCAAACCGATGCTCAACGTTTTGCTATGGTTTCCGGGTTGAATGATATGTTTCCTGGAAACGGTTTGCAACGGTGTGCAACAGGGTTTCAGAAAGTTTTTCTCTTATTTGGTGGGTGTGTCAAGAATATCAGCCCAACCTACAGCAACATGTATATAACCTACGCAGTATTACAGAGACAGCTAGCACAATGGGTCCAATTAAAGTCGTTTAAATGTGTCTTCTACAGCTCGGTATACGCAACAATTAAAGATATTACAAGAGACTTAATTTGCAGTATTCAACATGTATTTATACCAATTTCATCAGGCTCCTAAAATTCCTCAAAAAGAACACAAAGAATGGCCATCTCAGCTGCCATAGTTCAACTCTTGCGTCATCACAAAAGAGTGTTCAACCGCACCACCTTTTCCGTTTAAAAAACCTTTTGCAATGTTTTGTCGGGGCTGAACGCAGCCCTGGAAACAGTTTGCAACGATGTGCGACAGGGTTTGAGATAGGTTTTTAGTGTGTGTGTCAAGAATGTCAGCCCAATCAGCAGCATCATGTATATTGCCCACACGGTATTAAAGAGACAGCTTGCACAAGGGGTCCAAGTAATGTTGTTCAAATGTGTCTGTAGCATGTCAGTATAAGCAACAATTTAAGATATAAGAAGAGATTTATTTTGCTGTTTTCAACACGTATTTATACGAATTTCATCAGGCTCTGAAAATTCTTCAAAAAGATTGCAAAGAATGGCCATCTCAGCTGCCATATTTCAACTCTTGCGTCATCACAACAGGGAGTTCAACTGCACCACCGTTTCCATTTAAAAAACATATCGCAACTTTGTTTTGGGGCTGAACGCAGCCCAGATGAGCTCAAATTTACTGCTCAAGAATCTTGTCATGGCGCTGCAAAGATCGTGTCCTGATTAAATAGATAAAGTGATAAATCTCGCCCAAATAATATAAAAGATGTTAATGGTAATTTTAGCAAAGTTCTAGTGACATGTATCGTAATGTTATTTTGTAAGAATTGCAATCAGGCGTTCAAGAGTACCCAAATAGATGTTCTTTTAGCCAATAAAATCACTGGGGGTCCTAAAGAGGACCAAATTCGAGATTGAAAGATTGAAATAGCAAAAATCTATGGCCTTTTGAACATAAATATTGAAATGCTCCATCCGTTCTTATTCTTGCCCAAACATACTGTAAATAAAAAAACATTCAGGCGAAAGTGCTTATGGGTAATTCTCAATGCATACTGTTCATGTTAAGGTCTATACCAGTACCAACCCTGCTGCTGGTGAGCTGCTGTCCTGAAGATTTCAGCTCCAACCCCAATCAAACACACCAGGACCATCAAGCTATACCCATGTGTATAGGGTTGCTTGATAATTACAGATAGGTGTGCTGAAGCAGGGTTGAAAGTCATGAAAGTAAGTGTCGCTCAGGTCAATTGCCATGAACCCTTCTTTGAAATCCGGAGACGTCGTGATGCGCTTCTGCGTTCTGCTTCGGCAGCTTGAGTAGGTGCCTGTTCAGGGTCTGCAGATCTAGCAACCCTCCTTTTTCTGAGAACGATGAAGTGTGGGGTCACCACCCGTTGAACATCACGGCTAGAGGGACAATTGCAGCCGAGACGAATCATATCTCCTAGCCGCGTGGCGGTTTGGGCAAGTCTTGTTAGACTTTTCTTCCGGTGGGTCAGCTGAATGAGGGGGCTGCAGTCGGGGAAAATCGAAGAGGACCTGGCTGGTGGGGAGCAGACGGTGCACGGAATCTCGACAGCCTGAGGGGGGGGTCGAGTCGTGGCAGGGGAGGATATGCTTGATATCCTCTGTCTGCTTTTTACTGTTGGGTTGGACAGGATCACCAAACAGCCCACTTTGCAAGATGGGCGAGTCGAGAAGGCGTACCTTCTCGGTGTCAATTATCTATGCAAGGTTCAGCCAGAGCTGTCTCTCCCGGACCACAAGTGTGGACATTGTCCGACCCAGGGCCCGCGTGCTCACCTAGTCGCCCGTAAGTGGCGTGAAGAGAGGGGCAGCGCTGGCCGCATCAGTGCTAGCTCCCGGCATCAGAGACACCGATAAGCCCACATGCTTTGGACAGGAGTCTATATCGAACACCCAGGTGGCAGCCAACTGCGGGTCGGAGCGCAGCGGCATATTCCCTCTGGGGGACACTGACATATCCTCTAGCTGACCCACCAACAGGGGAAGAAAGGGTGACTGAACTAGTTTGACTTGTACGCATCGAGAAAGGGGGCGTTTCCAGGTCTTAGGGAGTTCTTCATGCACTTCCGGTATAAACGGCACTGATGGGTAGGAAAAACCCAAGGTATCGCGTATCCAGCTGCGAGCGTTGGGGGAGGAGCAGTGCGTCCAACGCCACCCCATGCTCACGGCGGCCCGGGAAATAATGGCCGGCATTTTCGACGTCCGATTTTTCCTGATCTCGACTCCCCAAAGAAGGGAGCTTCAAGGAATAACGGGGTCGAAAATGGCAGTCAGTAGCCCTCCAATGTTGCAAGGGACATCTCATCATCACACGCCGTTTCCGCACACGTGATTGAGGAAAAAGTAGGACCGTCTTTTTGGGGAATGATCAAACGAGCGAGGTGCGAGCGGTCCGTGAGCCAGCAGGAAGGGACGATCCGCTGCAACACGTTGTGAAAATCCGGTGATGTAGATACGAGCAGCCTTGTAGTCAGGGGCGAAGGCTCTGAAGAACAAAAGGGGAATGAATTTGGGATGCACCTTGAGGGCCCTGTCCCAAATGGCGCACTCCGGTCTTGTGGTCCTTCTATGACCCCACACTTGGTAACGTCAGGCATTGCAGATCTATGGGGGACTAGGCACGAGTCCACAAGGGTGCAGGGGAGTGTATTTTGGGATAGACTTAAGGTCTTCACGCAGGAAAGAGCAAGCATTGCTTTCTAATCACTCTCGCGGTACTTTGTTGTCATACGCTGAGCAGTCTGCGCAGGGCTGTGTGAAGTCGACCACACGGTTAGCCCAATGTTGTTATTCGGGACAGGAACTGCTGGTTTTTATTAGGGATGCACCGATATGTAAATTTCAGCCGATAATGATAACCGATAATTATTTAACACTGGATTTTACACAACACTTAATATGCATAATGTGTTCTTGATATACATATGTTGTTATTTAATATTCCTCTATAAAACAAGCTTTACGGAGAACATGTAAATCTACACCAAAACATGGCTTATTACCTTAAGAAAATGCAATGCAATAAAGTTGTTATTCTTGAATAGCTGGCATTATAGAAAATAGATAAGCAATAATGTGAATAAGAAACGAATTAATTAGTTAATTTTTTATTTACTAATACTCTGCCTTGTACTGCCTTCGGAGTGTACAGGTGCATACAACAGCTTTATTATTCAGGAGTTGAGTATACGTTTATAAAATATAGGCTATTAGGAGGTGAACTTCTACCAATTTAGGATCTGTCATAAAAACCCACATTAAAGCATGTTTACAACACAAACGGTATTTATAGATTTTGATTAAGTGACCGCCCTAAAAATAGAAATAATCTACCATGATCTCAGCATGTAGATGCGCTGAACACTTTTACCGGAAATGAAAGAGAACGCGGAAGACTAACGTTCAAATTGTCATATAACATATCATTTCGTAATGAAACGTAGAGAATTTCAAATTGTATTGGTTGCACATTTTTTTGGTGACCCCAGAGTTATGTTTTTTGTAAAACTGCTTTTATCACATAATTAGAAACACCACATTAATTACATGTTTGCACTTGCTAAGTGTGTCCCATCGGGTTAGAAATACTACATGCTCCCATGGGATCTTCACGCCCACTATAACACTTGGATGCGCATGCCCTTCAACATTTGTTTATTGTTGTTGCTTTGAAACCGTCTATAGTGTTTAGTAGCTGTGGATAAAACAATAGAAGTGTATGGAATGTCTAAATTTAGAGTAGGACACCAGACAATTCTGTAGTGTAGAATAACTGTACACTTTTCATTGTGATGCATTATTGATCAATATCCCCTCACCTTAATATTGAAGCTTACATTGCGCATGCGTGATCCAGTCTGAGCCGCGCAAGCCGATCTCATGTCACTCACATACTGTATGCGTTTGCCACCAAGCGCGTATCTCTGCAATTCTCTTGTTAAAAAGCGCAACTAAGCAGAAGAACTCTCGGTCATAGCGACAAGCGGCTCCACCTGTGTATCTTGTCTGGGCGTTTATCCGGCGTATGAATGGACCCGACATGGAGGAGATGCCGCTTCACAAAGTCAAGACCCGGCGGAAGAGAAGCCACTGCCCGCCCGGTGTTATCGCTTGCGAGGACGAATTCGACTGCAAAGAGTTCGAGTCTCTCTTTCACAACTACAACCTGAAGCTGGAGCAGACATCCACTCTTAAAGCGCTGTCCGTGCTCATTCTGATGACGTCCAGTCTGAGTCTGCTGGAGCTGCTGTCCGGACCTAGTCTCACCATCTCAAAGGGCTCGTACCCCGTGCACTTTATCATCTTCATCTCCCTCTTTATCGTTACCAATGTCAAGTACCTCCAGGTGACTCAGCTGCAGCAGATTGTGCACCTGACTCTGCTCTTCAGCTTCACATTCTCTTTGCTTTGCTGTCCGTTTCCGTACGTGTCCGGCGGTTCCGGTCCGGATCAGGGCTTGTGGCAGCTCGTGCTGCTCACATTCGTTGCGTACTGTCTTCTGCCGGTAAGGACTTTGCTGGCTCTGCTGTTCGGGATCATGCTCGGTGTATCTCAAGTGATAGTCACAGCCACGTCAATCACGATCAAGACGCACAAACTCTGGAGAACGGTAAGATTATAAAACATATGTAATTCGCTTGTTTGGTCAAATGTAGGAGAGTTATTGGTCAACAGTTATTTCAGTGTGGAATAAGTCGCAAATTAAATAGACTCTAGCTTCATATAGCTAGAAATAAAACTGCATAAAGCGTCTCCAAACTGCCAGTACAACAATACTAGACTTTTCCATTAAGAAAAAACAAACGAGCGTAAAAGTTTTTTTTGCGAGTTAACGGTTCTATTTCGAAAGCTGGCGTTTCCATTACTCTGATGTGAAACTTCAAGCTGGGAATGGAAACCTGAGGCCGGTTGCACCAGCTGTGCGTAAATTACAACTTAGCCTAGTTTTGTCTTAAACCGGTACTAAGTACAACTTATGCACTAGCCTACTAAATATTTTTGAGTTGCAACATTCGACTTAGTTGAAGCGTATCGTTGCGTATAAACTCAATATTTACGGAACCATCCCGTCAAGAGTAACTTTAGGAATAAAATAGCAGAATAACTGCGCGCCTCCGTGTGTGTATCCATCTGTTTTGTGCATGTCAAAATAAAAAACATATTTTTATTTCAATTAATGTTAGTAAAATGAAATCACGTATAACATATACTTTATTATGCTGTACTGTTTTTATTTAATAATTTTGTTTAATTTGAAATATTTAATAGCTTTTATGTTATTCATAATTAGGTAGTATTCTATATAATAAAAAAACGTATTTTTACCGTTATTATGTTAAATAAGTTTAAATCAAAAACGTTTTGAAATTCACAACATTTCAACAACACTTTTCCTCACGAATTCAAAGGCATTTAAGAAATAATTTACGAATGGCTGGTGCGACAAAACATCGTATCCATCAGATTATCCCACCAGGCACACGCACATCAATATAACAGCAATTTTTTACGCTATAAAATCATTCAACATATTTATTTAATACAGGTTGTACAATATGAAATAGGTATTGAGCTGTAAATTAATCCTACATGTTTCTTTAATCTGACCGGTTATATATGCTGTAAATTGATTTTATGTGTTCATTTTAAGATGGAAGGACTATCTGACAGGGTATTTTGCATTGTAAAATCATTTTACCTGATTATTTTGTCGATGTTGTTTAGATTATATAAAATATTGCCTTGCGATAGAAAAAGCTGACAGGGTAGGACAATTCGACAGAACACCGGCTAATGTCACTTTTGCACCTTCAATTAGTTGAGAAGACACCATTATTGTAAGTGATCAGTGTTTGCTTTAATTGAACATTTTATCCTTTACTTTACTTTTATTAAGTTAATTCTCTTTCAGTAATGTCATAGTACTGTAAAAAGATAAATATAAAGATAGAGGTTGTTTAAAAAACCTGCAGGCAGTTGTTTATGACAATTGTGAGGCAGTAATAAAATGAAGATTTTTTTAAAGAATATTGAGACATGAATGACTGGTGCGAGTAAATGCACAAGTAGTCTACTGAGAAATAATATTTTTATCATTAAATTTGAATGGCACACTTTGACATCAACATTCATCACACAAAACTGTACAATCGAGACAAATATTAATATTAACAATATTAATATTAACAAACTAATTCAGATGGACCGCAATGCATTTTTGGGAGTCATGGATGAGTTTAGTACTATATTGATACACAGCATACTGTAAATGTCAGCATGAAGCTTTTTTTTGGTTGATTGTCACCATTGGGTTTAATTTGCTGGTCCTTGATGTCTTTGTGTGTCTAAATGGTTTGGTGGATTCACAGTTTGTAAATATTTGTTACCCTGGACCACAAAAAACAGTTATAAGTCGCACGGGTATTTGTAGCAATAGCCAATAAAAACATTGTATGGGTAAAGACTCAAAATTATCTATTTTTATTTCATGCAAAAAATTGTTTAGGATATTAAGTAAAGATCATGTCTGTATCAAAACTGTATTTTTGTGAGTGGATGCAACAAAAGCGCGAACAAAAATGGCCACAAACACTATACAAACTTCACTAGCTGCTGCCCGTTCTTTGGGAATTACCCACTGTAAATTACTATATGTATGTAGGCCTAAAGCAGGGTTTGGGAACTTTTTTAACCAAAGAGCCATTTTTCCAGTTTAGGTTAATTTGTTTTTGCAAATGATCCATTGCACAAGAGAAAATGTGCACAAAAAAAGGCAAAAACAGTGAAACAAGCAAAACAGTGCATACATCTGGGCCTCTAAAAAAATATTTCCATGAGTTATAAACAATTTAAAGGTTTAGATTAGGCTTCCATTCAATTCAACTTCATTATATCTAACACATAACAATTTTAAAAAGTACACCTTCATAGTACTGATACTCACAAAATACTGCATATGTGTCTTCTGACTGCATTGCAATGTTTGACTTCTTGAAATGCTGAATGATCGGTGAATGTCTGACATCTGAGTACCGCATTTCGAAAGCACACGGAGCTCTTCTCTCGCGGCACTTTGATGTCATACACCGATCGGTCTGCATATCCTGCACAACCCATCATAAAAGCGAACGTATCTACCGTCTTGCTAACAGCTTTGTAGTTTGGTCGTAGGTGGTCAAGACACTTGTATTACAACTCCTCTGTTAACATTGACCGCTGTATGGACTTCATATGCTGTTTTTTTAAGATGATGAATAAATCTCAATTAAAAAAATTGACCCTTATGGCTGAGTTTGTGTTCAAGGTTTCTCGTTTGCTTTAACCTCATACTCTAATATCAAAGACCTGGCACATTTCTAACACAAACTCAATCATTAACAGGGATCCAAACAATTTCCAAATAAATAAATCAATCCTAAATCGAATCCTCCCAATGTTTTTGAGCTTCCTTTGCCACAATAAGTATTTGCGATAGCTGAAGGAACTTAACATTTAAATACTAGAGTCAAGAGCCCAACTAAACTAAGAAAATTACACAATCACACATTCTAAAAATTCTGTCTGAAAAACAAAAGTAGCCCTTTGAATGTATTTTTTTATGTTTATACGTATATTTAAGATAATTATCACTGCTTACTGCAAAATAATGATATTCATGTTTAAAGATGAGGTAACACATGCAATTTCTGAAAATATTGAGTACCTGTTAGAGGTGGGAGAATAACTCGATGCATCGATGAATCGCGATTCATTATCTACCGATCCAGAATCGATTCTCAAAAAATCTGAATCGATTATGTATTCAGTTCAAATTGTCACTGTGTGCAGAATAGAAATATATCCGTTGACAGATTAACGTAAATGTGCTGCTTCGATTAGACAAAGATGGCAAAACTACGACCTGCTTCATCGAATTAGAAATCAGCTGTTTGGCAACACTTTGGATTTTGTTAAAACAAAGAGAAAGGTATCGTTGATAAGAGCCATACTGTGTGCAAAGTCTGTGGGGCCAAATTCAAATATTTTGGCAACAAGACTATCATGAAGAAACACATTACACGCTTTCACTCGGAGTAGGAGAAGCAGCATTCTGTTTCGTACACTACAAATTTCAGTCAAAGGATCCTCGAGCATTGCCGGCACTATGGGGGGGGGCATTCGAGGGCCGTCCCCCCTAGCGGTCATTGATGCCCCTCCTACCACAGGCCATGGCGTGTCCCCCAAAAGTATCCCTCGGTTATTCTTATAAAATTAAATGTGCAAACTGTAACTTAAGTGAAATTAAATGAAATTAAAGGGGAAACACATAATTTTGGTTGTTCATGACATGTTACTTGTTACTGTTGCGGGAATATGGGCATTGTCCCTTTAAAAAGCATGGGGTTTGTAGTCCTGTCCGTACTGAATGATGGGAAAGTAGTGTGCGGGGTATTCACGTGTGTGACAGAAAAGTAGCAGATGGAGAAAAGGAGAGTAAGGTGTTTTAGAGGTTTTAATGATTCAATGATCTCTTATATACTCGAGTCGTTCTGAGAGCAATTTGCGGTGTGTACAGTATACGCCGATTCAACGATCCAACTGCACAGCTAAAGAAAACTTTACAACGATGTACGTCATGTTAATTTAAGAAATTTCAAGTAATTAAACTTACTTGAATGCAAAACAAACAGCCGTGAAACACAGGCTGGCTCTTGTTCTGCAACTCTTTTTAGCGCTTCAGTGTGCTGAAAACGAAACAGCGCCTGACTGTGGGGTAATATCGCAATTGCAGTCACAAAAGACATTCTGTTAAATGCATGTAAAGAAATGGGTCAGTTTTGGGGTTGGCTACTAAACCCCCTGGTGCATATGAGCGCGAGGTCTGGCTGTGACCTAGCGAAGGATTACGTCTATCCGTGTCTTCTGTGCTGTGAGACCGGTATGGAGAAGCAGCATGTTCAACACGCACCCTCAGATGACTTGCAAATGAATGTGTACACCGTTTCCAAACATTTGTCACATACTGAATGTTTGGGCATTTGAATCTGGATTAACACATTCTCATTAAATGCACTTAGTCCGCTACTTAGACTGTACTTTGCGCTAGATGATAAAAATAAAGTAAATTAACCAAAATCACCACATATAGCAAGCACAACTTTTGGAATTGAAAGCAAGCGTGCGTGTCAGGGGGACAGAGAAAGAGTGCGCAGGAGAAAGGTGATAGGGACTTTTTGACTGTTTAGGCCTAAATGGTAATGCTTAATTGCATTCCTCCTTTACATGCGGTAAAGGGGTAGGCTGAACCAAAGCACCTGCGCATCCATCGTCCACAAAACACAGACATCAGTTTCACTAACCCCATGTGGTTCATGTACAGCATCTTTTAGCGCTGGGACGGCTCCATATATCAGTTTCAAACGATCTCCAATTCCAGCATTATATCCACAGTTTATTAAACAATCATCACCAAAGGCAGTGAACAAAAAAACACCCGAATTTGGTGAACATATGCACTCTCTCCCTCCTGCTTAAAAATGAAAGTTACGTCTGCGCATGCTCCTCCTGCTATCCTGTGGCCGTGCCGCATGCATTGTCCAATAAGGGACTAATAAATGTTTGGCACAGCATTGTTACATGATGTTTAAGGAAAATAATTTTAGTATTTGTGGCTTGTGTATTCAAAATTATGTTCACCTGATTTTCAGACATTTTGCCTAAACACATTTAATTTGCAAATTGTGACTTGATTCTGGCTTATTTCGTTTATTTATTATAAAATTATATTCTGTTCCAAACTAATTCTGTAAAAGAATGTTTGATTGTTTTTTGGTGCATTAATGTTGCGCTGTTCCCTTAACAGCCTGGCGTCGTCCACACATGCACTGGCAGACACAAACACACGCACAAGTCTGATTAGACTCAGTCGACTATATATATGACAATTCGGATTCGACAATGTAAATTCCTAGTCTGGGACATGAAATAGAAAACAGTATGTGTGTTCTACTTCATGTGGGATAGCATATAAACATCAATGTATGGTGAGAGCAAGCAACTCATTTACATTTATGCATTTGGCAGACGCAGCGATTTACATTGCATTATCCTATACATTTATACATAGGTATTTGCAATTCCCTGGGATCGAACCCACAACCTTACGTTGTTAAAGCAATGCTCTTACCACTGAGCTACAGGAAACTCAGAATTAGATTGCACCCTATGCTTTAAATAACTCACTAAGGTTCAATAAAAGGAAGGAAGGAGGAGGGAACCGGCGAACATTTAAATTAAGATTTAATAAAATAAACAAACAAAAACACTGAAGTAAAATGCCGGCAGCCACCTCACGGTCGACCGCCGGCCAAAAGAACATACATAAAAACTTAAAAATGTCTGGGCCCGGTCCTCTCTCCTCGACGGACTGGTCGCTCGTTCTCTTATGCTCCCGATCTCCTACGTGACACGAGACCGGTACGCGCATAGCTGACGCTCATTAACAATCACTCACCGGCCTCGACTCACGGTCTCGCCCCGCCTACTCTACACCCTACACTACACTCATGTTTTCCTTTGATGTCATATGCTGAATGTGGCCAATTTAAGTGAACACACCTATTTTATATGGCAGATATATATCAAATATAAATCAAAATCATAACAAATCAGTAGGTGAAAAACTTGGGTGCAGTTCCGATCAACATGGCAGTATGACAGGCATTTCTTGTACACATTTACACAGTAAACATTTCTGTACAAGTTTTTCACTAGAATACAACAAATGACACGTAAAATACATAATCATAATACACAGCAGCAAATGTACACAATGTCCATAGTGTACACAAGATAATGACATATAATTTACAAATAACTAAATAGCAGCAAATGTACACACAATGTGCGTAGTGTACAGTCATTGATATCTTTTGTTGTATTACAGTAAGACATTGTATAAAGTTGTGAATGCTAGTGGGGGATAAAGTGCAGTGCTAATGAGTATATTGTGGGAGTCAAGAGTTTAAGAGTCTGATTGCTCTGGGAAAGAAACTGTATAGTCTGCTGGTGCGGGTTCTGATGCTGCAGTATCTCTTTCCTGATGGAAGGAGTGAGAACAGACCTTGACTCGGGTGGCTAGTGTCTCTAGTAATCCTCCTTGCTTTTTTCTAACACCGTCTGGTGTTAATTTCATGGAGGAGGGAAGCTCACCTCCGACGGTGTGCCTGGCAGTTCATACCACTCTCTGTAGGGTTTTCCGGTTGAGAGCGGTGCTGTTACCGTACCAAGCAGGGATGCAGCCAGTTAGGATACTCTCTATTGTGCCGGTGTAGAATGTGGAGATTTAGACCAAACTTCCTCAGCCGTCTCAGGAAGAAGAGACGTTGGTGAGCCTTCTTCAATACGGCTTCGGTGTGAGTGGTCTATGTGAGCTCCTCTGTGACATTGAAACTGTTGACTCTCTCCACTAGTGCTCCATTGATGGTGATATAACTGCTTTCTCTGTCTCTCCTCCTAAAGTCTACCACTAGCTCCTTGGTCTTACGGACGCTGAGAGAGAGATTGTGTTCATCACACCAATGTGATAGAGTGTGCACCTCTTCTCTGTAGGCTGTTTCATCAGTGTCAGTGATCAGACCTACCATCGTCGTGTCGTCGGCAAACTTATGTTATGATGTAGGGCTGAGTGTTGCCACACAATCCTGTGTGTACAGGGTGTGCAGGAGTGGCCTGAGAACACATCCTTGTGGCACTCCAGTGGTTGGGGTCAGTGATGAGGAGGTATTGTTGCCAATTGGTGGTCGGGGAGGGATTTGTAGCCATCACGGAAGGGAGAGTAGCAATGCTCCAGCACTGACACTGATATGCTGGTGGTATTTCGGTGCCACGGATTTGAGGTTGGCTTTGTTAAAGTCTCCAGTAACAATGCACGCGGCCTCTGGGTGCTCGATTTCCTGGTGGCTTATACTCCCGTACAGTTATTGGACGCCCCGGTCTGTGTCAGCTTGTGGGGGGATATACACAGCTGTGATAATGACCGCTGTGACTTCCCTCAGAAGCCAGAATGGTCAACACAAATGCATGCAAAATTCCAGATCAAGGGAGCAGAAAGACTTGATGACATGTATGTTCTGTTGATCGCACCATGATTTGTTGATCACACCTCTCTTTATTGTCACAGCTGTATTTTTTTCTATTTCTGCTGATCCTCCCATGCCACCACGATGCATATGGAGGAATATGTTTTTTAACAATAGAAGTGTGCAGCATTTAACACAAGGTGTTTAAAATGAAGAACATCAGATGACGACTCTGAACCTGCTGAAGTGTTTCCAGAAAATAGTGCCATATGAATCATGTGACGTCTGAGGCTGAGGCTACATTTAAATTTGTAGATCATCGCCCTACCAAAAGAAATAGCTCTTCTGTGGCTCAGTGTTTATAGCATGGTGCTAGCAACGCCATGGGTTCGATCTCAGGGGATTGGACATATAGTACAGTAGGGCTGGGCGATGTGACGATGTTATTGTGTATCGCTGATGTCTCGCAAATATCCCGATGTCGATTACAACAGACAGATACCAGACGATAATTGATGATAATGGAAAATATGCGTTATAACATTATCATGCGATGTAGGTTTTAGATCGAAGGTTAATGTTCATATGCCCAGGCAGTCTCTAACAGTGACAGATTTTGGAAATGCTATTTTGTTTGGTCAATTGATTGAGCTGCTGTTTTCTGCCGGTCGCTGCACAGATACAGACCAAGAGAAAGACGAGTTGCGTCGGCAAAGCAAAACCTCACGCTCGCGGGGCTGAACTTGTGTTCGAATTGTCCTATTCCTTTTCCATACCACAGGGCAAAAGTTTATATAATCGAAACATCATCAACAAAATAAACAGGTATGATGATTTCATGATGCCAAATACCCTGTCAGACAGTCCTACCATCTTAAAATAAACACATAAATTTTTTTTAAAAGCGTAATACCCTGTCAGATTATCGATAAAAACACATCGCCCAGCCCTATAATACAGTCAGAAACAAATGAACTGTATAAAATGCAATATAAATCACTTTTGTCTGCCAAATGCATAAATGTAAATATCATGTTATAGAAAACTGATTCTAATGTAATTAATACCTTGTATGTCACTCTGGACAAAAGTGTCTGCCAAGTGTAAATCAAATCTTTGATATTATCTATTGCAGTGACATTCAGACATTTTAAGTGGATTTAACAGGATGTCTGTTTGTACCCTAGGGATACATAAATCCCCTGGCCCTGAGCATGTGTCCTGTAGAGATCTGTAAGTGCCTGTAATCCAGTTAAGAAGTAAATGGACTTACTTCTCTGAACTCTTTAAGATCTGAATTGAACTGCTTTTGGTTGATGAGAAAAAACTGTGTTGGCGTAGACACAAGGACAGTTGAAGTATCCTCATGCAAAATAAGGTTACTTAACAGAAGTTACACTACCACTTGTCGTAACTCGTAAGTGATGCCAGAATGACTGGATTTGCAGGACTGAGCAGTTGCTTGTTTACGTTGTGAGCCTTGGATAGTAACTGTTTATTTTGAATAGGTTATGAAATGGCTGCAGGCAGTGGACAATACACATACATCAAACAACCATGCATGCTGAAATATTTCAAAATGTTTGATGAATGCCCATTGCCACTATATTCTATGTTCTTGGTTCACATTTCCATGATTGTATCATATATGCAGAGTTCAGTTGTAAATGCCCAAAGCACCTTCATCAGTTCTTTGTTATTTAATTTCAATTATTTATGATTTATAATATTCCTTTATGTAGTGGTGTATAGGCCTGTCACGATAACAAATTTTGCTGGACGATAAATTGTCCAAGAAATTATAGCGATAAACGATAATATTGTCGATCTGAGACCATTTTCATCCCGAATAATGATAATGGCATAACGATACTAAAGGGCAGCATCTCTTTAGCAATCAAGCGAACTACACTGTCGGTGAGTGCACACCATTTTGCACTGTCCTGTTTGTACTTTGTTTGTAGACTAAATGCCCCAGTTATGGTGCACTGTCGGGAAGACGAAGACGGCCCGTCTGTTGTAGCTTTTTTTTTTCTTATCTGGGAAAACTGCAACGGATGATTGTGTTTTAGGTGCATGTGCATGTTTGTTGTGTTACCGGTTTTAGTCGATACTGTTTTAAAACAAATGCGACATACCGGCTCGCTCAGGTTAAGTGTTTCACCACGGTCATTTGGTTTGAATCCGAAGTGCTCCCACACTGCAGCTGTCGCGTTTGGCTTTGAAACCAATTCCATGTCACAACTTGCGTCTCGTCTTTTCGCTCTTCTCTGCAGTCGCCTCAAACACTCCCGCCTTCCCACACAAAGTCCATGTGACTGACAAGCGCCGCCTCCCCACACAAAAGACAATGCAACTGACAAGAGGGTTCACTTCTCCTATGCTAAGGAAACGAGAGTTGTCATTCAGTCGCGGATAACAAACAAGTATGCAAATGAAATTATCGCGGCCGGAAAAAAAATTATCGAGGTCATTTTTTTTATCGTGCGATTAATCGATTTATCGACTATCGCGACAGGCCTATTGGTGTAGCAGTACTCTAGCTGAACAGAAAAACCATAACCCACTGATCCCCCTGCTTTCTTTGCCCAGCCCTGGCCCATTGTTGATGTTGACCTCTCTACCTTGTGTTTAATAAATTAAGTGAATATGTTCTTATTTTTATTAAAGTCCCCGTGAACCGGAAGTTGCAATAATTGTTACTTCCGTATTTTTACGCATTTCCGAGTGAAACGGAACTTCGAATGAGAAAAAAAGTGGGTGTGGCTTTTTCACTGCGATTTGATTTGATGCATTACAATAGATGTTGCATTTTGAAATGGAACTGGAAGCAGACTCACAATTGAAGGGATGAGTTAACGGATGCTCGGCCCAAGCCATGAGCACTGCAATATTTCATTAGAAATAGGAAATGTAGTTTCAATTTCACTAGGACTTTAAATGGGGGGTTTGATGCTGTTAAACGTACTGGATTCTCATGCTAAGTATGGGCATAGCGTCAAAAAACGAGCTGGATTGTGCCAGAGTCTGTAAATTTGCATACGTACACTCTGTCAGAATTAGAAAAAGAAAACACTCTCATAATGCAATTATAATAGGATTTTGGAAATACTGCAATTATACTTTACCTCATGAAAATCAATCATTCGATTAAAATAATGTGATTCAGCTCATAATTGCAGTGAGCATAATAGAAGTAGGCTAATATATGGAGTGTACGCAGGTTTTAATCGCAATATGAAGGCATGTAAACGATTGATTGCATTTATGCTGCTCTGATTATGGTGTTTATGTGCTTCTTTCACGCACCTTGACAGTCTGAAAGTTTACCGTCAACACAACTTGCTCTCAGCAGTCTCTGCTCCTTACCTTCATACAGAAACCGCGCAAACGCAATGACAGTGTACATCATCGTTGTTTCATGTACAGCTGCTTTGAAACAATGAAAATTGTAAAAAGCGCTATATCAATAAAAATGACTGGACTTGACCATTGCTGAGGCATTTTCCATCGTATTTCTATATTCGTCATGGCGCAGAGTAACCATATAATACGTCCACAGTTTTGCATTTGAATTGAATATATTAAAACGATAGCCAGTTACACACACACCTACTGACCCTCATTTATCAGACAAACGTACCCATTCCGAAGTTACATAGGTTGAAATATATTAATAATAAATATATGTTGTATATTTAAATGTAAAAAAATTGAATAGGAAAAAATAAATTGAATATGTATATTTTAATCTTTTTAGCATTATATGCTAAAATTATATGCAAATATTCGATTTAGGACACTTATTTATATTACTTTCATATATTAAACAAGTGTAAATATATGTGTAATGGATATAATTATATCTATTCATTTCCTTTACTTGTAATACGTTTACATGCGCATCTTTGTAAATATATTATTTTGCAATACATGTCCATAAATTAACTTTAATAGGTTTAATCATAGTTTCCTGATTTATTTAAATCTATATTCAATTAATCCTCTAATATATTTCACTGTAACAACGTTTGAGTGCGGAAGGAAGCATGGGCGTAAATCCCGGGGGGGACAGAGGGGACACGTCCCCCTCCATTCGAGGGTTGTCCCCCCCAAATCATTTAAACTCGCATTCTCTACTGTCATAAATATATTTATGTTTTCCTAAACTAATTGTGCAATTAGAAGAAAATACAAACACAAAAATGCGTTTTAAGTTTAGAAACTGTTGAGTTCCTCCTCCCCTGCCTCTCACAGTGGTTTGGCCCACTGCCTGCTCTCCCCGTTCATATCACCTGCGCAACACATTCAAGTCATGTATGCTATTTAGGTCCCGTGTCACACACAGCCGCGAAAATACCGGTTACAATTTTGTGACGTTGGCACTATATCTAGCGTCCACAGAAGGTGCACAGCTTTCATTCAGTTGGAGAAGGTCGTTTCTCAGCATCTATTGTGTTCAGTATGTGCGCGGCGGATAAGCTAAACATTCAGTTTACTGAAGCTCGGGCGATTCATCAACGAGTACAACACAGAATATAAGCATCTGTCACTGTTACTGACTGTTTGTTTGGGTACACAAACATGAACAAAGTTTGATGGAGGAAGCAGTGCACTACAGGAGAAAATAACAACCACTCATTAATGTCGATGTACGGTGACTTTATCAGACGATGTTGCAGTATATATCAGGATAACAAGTGTTTAAAAAGTGACTCATTGTTAACATGTAGCATCATGGGTAGTGTGTTTTTATATTTGTTTCCTGTCTACACAACAGAGACAAAAAATATATAAATAGAAAAAATATTTTTTGTTCACTTGTATTACAGCATGTGACAGTTCCGTTCAGTTATAATATGGCTGAAAGTCTGCATGATAAACCTATGAACCTAATTTATTTTGTCGCCTTGTGTCGTAGTTAGTTCAATTTTGACTGTATTATTTGTGTCCCCTTCAAAAATTGCTCTTGAGAAATTTGATGTGTATGGTCCCCCTACTGTTAAATGAGATTTACGCCCATGGAAGGAAGGAGACAGGGTGGCTTTGGCTGAGACTCGAAAGATTCTTTTTATTAAATACATAAACCGTGCGCCACTGCGCTAACATTCAACAATAACGCTCTCGTCCCGCTGTGTTGTCCTCGTGTTCTCAGCCGTTCGCTCTCTCAGCCTTGCGCCGCATCGAGGAGGCTTTTAACCGTCTCCTTACCAATCACTGGAACCAGACACAGGTGTTTCTAATGTGCACTCGGCCTACTTAGCCACCATTCTTCTCCCGCCTCGCCCTTTCGGCGTAGACATCGCTAAACCACACCCCCCTTGCCACATTTACATATAAAGAAACATAATATACACATTTATTTCCACTTTATTAAAAAACAATCCTAACATTTCATTTTATATACATAAATAATCTTACACTCCCTCAATAAATCAAGCATACATAACATAAAAAATGTCATTTTCCAGATAATGCGATGCAAAAACAATATAAGTGTATAACGTTTAATGCACATTGACTTTACATAAACAACATGAATCAAGTCAACAACAAATAATAGACTTTGGGCCATATTCACAAAACATTTGATCTTAGCACTAGGAGTTCTCCTAAAGTTTTTACTTAAGAGTTTTCTCTTGAAACCAATTCACAAAGCTGCTGAGAGAAAGGACATGAGGGTTAACATCATTACTTTGGATGTCAGCAGACTTACTAATACCCACAGCAATTGGCTCATGAGGGTTTCTCTCAGTGATTTCATCATAGAAATATGTAAACAAAGGCAGATTTCTGAAAAATTTAAACGGGAAAAACTGAATTTTGGGAAAAAATAGAACAGATTGTATAGGACAGATTGTAATTGGCTGTGTTAACTCAATAACACAGCCAATTATGTCTTCACCGGTGGCAACAAAAGTGAGTACACCCCTAAGTGAAAATGTTCAAATTGGGCTCAAAGTGTCAATATTTTGTGTGGCAACCCTTATTTTCCAGCACTGCCTTAACCTTCTTGGGCATGGAGTTCACAAAGGCTTCACTGGTTGCCGCCGGAGTCCTCTTACACTCCTCCATGATGACATCACATAACTGGTGGTTGTATGAGACCTTGCACTCATCCGCCTTCCATTTGAGGACGCCCCATAGATGCTCAATAGGGTTTAGGTCTGGAGACATGCTTGGCCAGTCCATCAACTTTAGCCTGTACTTCTTTTGGGGTTGTTTATGTTGGAATACTGCCCTGTGGCCCAATCTCCGAACGGAGGGGATCATGCTCTGCTTCAGAATGTCACAGTTCATGTTGGCATTCATGGTTCCCTCAATGAGCTGTAGCTCTCCAGTGCCGGCAGCACTCATGCAGCTCCAGACCATGACACTCCCACCACCATGTTTAACTGTACAAGACACACTCACCTGGTTGCCGCCAAATATGCTTGACACCATCTGAACAAAATAAGTTTATCTTGGTCTCATCAGACCACAGGACATGGTTCCAGTAATCCATGTCCTTAGTCTGCTTGTCTTTAGCAAACTGTTTGCAGGCTTTCTTGTGGATACACATTTAATACCTAAATTAAATCAAATAGACAAATTTAAGTAGGATTGACGTATGCTGTAATACGACCAGTCATTTATGCCTTCATCACTCGTGTGTTGTGTGTGCGCGAGTGCAGGTGAGACCTGAACAGCACATGTTGCAGTTTAGACTAAACTCATTCAAGCCTTTTCAATTTAAACATTGTATGCTGCTGTCATTGCAAATGTAATGCTGTCATTGAAGTCTAATTTACACACAAAGTAGGTCGACATGACCTGAAATGAATGGACAAAACAGACGAAAAACAACGCATGTGTACATTATCAGTGTACTGGATCTGTTGCATTCCTCTTAAAGCGACAGCAGCATATTCCTGCTGTCTGTTAAAAGGCAAGGAAACCACTCACTGCTTGTGACTCAATAGCTTCTGTAACTTTAATTATGATTCATCTTTATTTAATTTGTACATATGCAATGTTATGTTTCATTTAAGCCCATTCGCACCAATTGCGTATAAATAACACGTGCTGTGCATTATCGTATAATACGGACGCCAAATAGCCATTTTGCGAGCATATGATACGCCTATTTTTGCGTTAATATGAAACGCCAATTAGCTTGTTTGCATATTAAACAGCAATTTGTCTCATTACCCTGTCCCCTGTCCCCAAACCCTAAACCTAATGTTAGCGTCCATGCATATTATAACTTTTACCCAAACCCTAAACCTAAAAGTATTATTTTAATTATTTCAGTGTTTCCTCTTCATGTACATTTTAAAATGGCTGCTCTCCACCCAGGTACAAGCAAACATTGTTGATCATATGCACGCAAAATCGCAATTTGGCGTACGTATTAGACGATAATGCAACTGCGTGTTATTTATACACAATCGACCAGGTTGTTTATTTGATTGCTACTTTGTGTGTGAATTTGTCTGTTTAAGACTTCAAAGACATCCATTTATGTACCTTAAAAGGTATATATTCAGTAGCTTATTTTATTTTCTGCTTTGTTCTGTTGTTTTATTGGAGCTTTACTTGTAGCTTGAAATTTGTTCTTAATTTTATTTGTCAGTATTCCCTTATCCCTGAACATAGCACAAACTAGGGGTGTTCGGTTCCAGGTTTTTCGGAGTCGACTCCGATTTTCAACTCCCACTTTTGGAGTCAATGGAATGGACACTTCGACTCCATTAACTGTCATTCAAAACGGGCTTAGGAATATGAAAATAAAATAAATGAATGAACTTCGGCTTGGGAACTTTGTGCTGGCAACCAATTTCCAAAGTCCCTAGCAAATGTACCAAGAACGAGTAACAAAACAACCTTGTAGCCAATCAGGAGTAATGTGCACAGGACGGACATCGAAAAATGGGGTTAGGAACGTGTCTGTTTTGGTTATTTGAGCAACAACGGCTATGAGAGATCAGACATCCCGCCTTTAAAGACACCGTGTTCCATTGTTTTGAATTGAGGCTCCGTAAATGTGCGCTAAACAAGCCAAAAACTTTTATTCTTTTCATTTAAGAGTTTATATATTCACCCTAGGCTAAATTCACTTATTTTTAAAGGGGTTGAGGCTACCTAGTGTTCTTTTCTTAATTTAACTCATTGCCTTTCTGTGAAGGGCATTTAACAAAAATAACTATTTAAAAATATCGACATGTCATTTTAAATCCAACAAATATGCTATAATAATAACCCAGCAATATAAACTTAATCTGTGATTTGTGACTTCCTGGCTTTTGCTGATTTTTTTAGTTTTTAAGCTTGATGAAACGCTTTAGAAGTTGTTTCCATAAACTTGATTTTGATTTGTGCCCAGTTATGCGCACATACTTACATTTAAGCATAGCGCGAAGCTTTCATTTAAAGCAATTTACAAAGTCTAAACAGTTGTTTAGAGAAATAAAAGCTTGAAAAGTTTACCCTGAGAATTGAATGTGATCGGATTGAAGTTGAAATATGAACAGAAAATCTTGCGTGCCCTTTTGTGAGGGAACCAGTAGACGTCGCTTATGCCCTGATTAACGCAGTGTTTTTGATAGGATGTAAACATGTAAAATCAGAGAGTGGAGGAGGCATGACTCTTACCTGATTGGTTTTTAAATGTTATTCGTTGCTTTGTGCCAATCACAAAGTGGTGCTAACCTTGCTTCAAAATTACAAGTGGTTTAGAATGAAGATAACCCGGGATTAAGCACAGTGTGAAAAGGCCTATGGATTTCCAAATCAACTAATAGAGTGATCTTGCGTTTTTACAATAGGAGCATAGTTATATAATACACCAGGCTTAAGAAGGGAAGCCGAAAACAAAAATAATATGAACAGCAAGCAGGATATGCGAGTTAGAAGCCACCAGAAGACAGGAAATTGTTGAATAAAGTTGTTATTTTTGTTTTATTTTGCGCAAAAAGTAAATCGTCGCTTCATAAAAAGAAGGTTGAACAACTGGAGTAACATGGACTGCTTGATCAATGTCTTTACCAACTTTCTGCGCCTTGATTGTGCATTGCATTGTTTTACATAGGGACGTCAGTTAAATATCCTAATCCACAGCAATGTATTTATATATTATCGGTTTCAAAGCAACAACATAACCAAACGTTACTTAGCATGCACGCTTCGTGGCCCAAATTTAACTTCTGGTTCACATCTGCAGAATTACTGCAGATTATTTCTGATAACAAGCAAAAAAATAAGATGTAAATCACATTAGCAATGAATTTAAAGGTACATCTTGCCAGTATTATTTTGGGTTACCAGTAGAATAACTGTTACTGGGCTATACTTAAATACAGCCAAGTTACACAACACATTCAACAAATTGCACATTGAATACAATTATGTACAATAAAATATTAATTAACTTAATATTTATAAAATAAAAAGTTAATTGTTACCAGCACCTAAAGCAGACTGTGTTTCACCACATTCAGTTAAATTAAAGTATATAATGTGCAGAAAAGGGTCCCTCATGGAGTTTAATCTATATCAATGCCTTATATTCTCTTAAATTTGCTTTATATTTGTTTAAGAAAGTCAGAAACTTGCTGTCCAATTGCTGTCACTAGCTGCAGATGATAAAAAATAATAATAAAAAATGAATAAATAAACCAATATTTATGATATATATCTGATTGAGTTCTTTACTAACACAAAAAAGGGCAAATACATATTTAGAGTAGAATTCACTCATAAGATTTTTAACTTATTGAAATGGCAGCTAAAATCAACCCACTTCTTTTAGTACTACAGACCCAAGATAAAGACAAGTTATTTAACATTTCAGAAAAAAATAAATAAAGCAATGATAGTTTCATAAACAGAGACAAGAATAAAGTTTAAGTATTTTATTGTTATCTTAGACTTTTGTGAGAGTTCAAAAATGAAAAAGGTCGATTAAGTGATTAAGTTTAGTTATATTTTATTATTTATACTTATTTTCAGTCACATAGTTCTTCAATTTAAGAGTTATTTAGACAAGAGAAGATTCTGTAATTTAATGCAGGTTGTAGAACTGTATTTAGGGAAATTGTAATGTTCAATAATTTATGTAATGAAAACAAAGAAATGTGTATTGAAGATGTTTTTTATATACTGTCAATTATAGTTTGTGGATATAAAATCGGAATCGGCAAGTTTTACTTATAATAAAATCGGAAATCGGAATCGGCAAAGAAAATTGCAATCGGTGCATCTCTAGTATATCAGCCAGAGGTGTCAAAAGTGCTCACATTCATTACTCAAGTAGAAGTATAGATAGGAGGGTTTATAAAGACTTCTATAGAAGTTGAAGTACCAACTCAAGCTTTTACTTAAGAAAAAGTGTAAAAGTACTGGTTTTAAAACTACTTAAAGTATAAAAGTAAAAGTAATGTAAGGAAAATAATGCCAAAAGGACAAAAGCTTTGTTCATACTTCTCATCCAACCACAATCAAATTCACTCTAGGTGGATGAGAGGTGTTGGTTTTTTGAACAATGAAAGGCCGGAATGAAAATAAGCCGAAATGAAATAAGAGTAACGAGGCTGTTTTTAAAATGTAAGGAGTAGAAGTAAAAAGTCAGCTGAAAAATAATTACTCCAGTAAAGTATAGATACCCCAAATTTCTACTTAAGTAAGGTAACACCTCTGCTATCAGCCATAAATGTAACAAGCTCTGCTTGATTTTGATGTATGTGGTATTATAATAAATTAATAGTAAATTAAATTAAATTCATTTGAATAATTATGTTTATCTGTTATGTTTTTTTATTTAATTTCTCCTGTGTGTGTGCGGGTGTGTGTGTTTGTGCATGTGTGTGTGTGTAAGACAGTTGGTTGCGAACACAGTGCTCTTCACGGGTGTGAATCTATCTGGTCTGTTTGTCCGAATGCTGACAGAGAGAGCTCAGAGGAAAGCATTTCTCCAGGCCCGAAACTGCATTGAGGAGAGATTGCGCATGGAAGACGAGAATGAAAAACAGGTGAACATATCATATTTGGGGCTAGTACTTTGATTAATTTGTCGACAGTAGTTCTGTTTAGTGACTGCAAAATAATACACTTTAGCTTTACGAATAAAAATAACAACGTTTTCCTGCTTAGAATTGGCTGTCCTGTATAGTTTTTCATTAATTTATTAGATAAATTGTGTTTTTTCCCCTTTTTTCTCCTATTAACATCAACACACAAAATGAATGAAATGAAAAATGCAAATCCGTAACACACACTCACAAAGGAGCGTCTCTTGATGAGTCTGTTGCCCAGGAATGTTGCAATGGAAATGAAAGAAGATTTCCTTAAACCCCCAGAGAGGATCTTTCACAAGATTTACATACAACGGCATGACAATGTCAGGTAAAACTGTCTGTTTGCTTATGTTTTTGGTTTGTTTCTAGCATTAGTGGAATTTAGGAAAAAACAGGCTCAACTGGAGGGCTAATGTTTCTCTGGAAATTTAATTGCGTTGTGTTCACTATTTGTTAAACTGTTGCAATCTTACTTATTGGATTATGGCATCAGCCGATTTACCCATTGTTTTATGTAAAGGTATTACGGTTCGGGTGTGATGTCATTACGTTATAATACCATTACGTTACGTTATATTGCACTAAATGTGGAATATTTTTCAAGTCCATGCTGGTTAAAAAAAAAAGGCTGCTGAAGAGATGAGCAAGCACTGAGCAACATTTTGTTTGTTAATGAATATGTGAGTGGTGGTGAACTGTGCACTCAAGCTCAACAGGTTATGGGCCCAGAAGGAAAGAAGCAATCATTTTTGAGTATAATGTGATCTAGCTTGAGAAAAGAAGTATATAATAAGTAGCAAAAGTTTGAGACTGTGCAAAATGGCAAACCCAGTGGCAGGAATTCTGGCAATGTAGCTTTTGTTTGATGAATCCGAAGAGAAATATGACCTTTGGGAAAACCAGATTCCTAGGCTATTTACATACTCTGAAGCTAAAAGAGACTATTTTGTATGAGCCAAGGGATGCTAATGCTCAACAGCCAGCCGAAGATAGACGTATAAATGCTGATTGCTATGCTGAACTAATAAGACTGATAGATGATAAAAGCCTATCAATTAGAAGACACGGGGTGGCTGAAAATGGACATAATGTACAGAGGAATTGTGCATAATAAATCAGGCAAAAGCCCTGTTGAGCTGCTGTTTAAAAGAAAGATGAGATGTAAGTTACTTGATCTTACATTAATGGAGACAGATCTTGAAGTTCACAACCATGATGTTGAGAAAGTCAAAACATAAACTGTATACAGATGAACATCGCAAAGCAGTGAACTAAAATGTCACTGTTGGAGACAAAGTTCTACTGAGTTTAACGCAACACCTCACACATTGGTCAGCAAGACTAGAAACAACAAAACTCTTGAGTTACCTGCTGGACCTCAATACACTCGCAACACATTGTGTGTGTGGGAAAATATGTGAAGAGATAGACAACAAATAAGAAGGACAGCCAGAAAATGGGTGAGGATGACTGCTATAAATATAACAACAGATATTATCTGAAGACTCAGAGAGACCTGTGCCTAAAACTGTGTGTAACCAAAACACCACATAGGCTAAGCCCCAAAGAAAAGAATAAGCTGATTTTGTCATTGTTTGTATTTACCAGCTTAAGAAAATCAACCAATGTTATTGACTTGTTCTAGTTTGAGAAATTTTAAGCAAGTTAAAGGGCTTAGAATTTGATATTATAGTTTACAAGAGTATGTTATTTGTTCTGACAATTAAGAGACAACGGTTTGTCTTGAGGTGTTAAAGTTGTAGTGTTATACTTATACCCTTAAGCCTTTATGGGGACCAAAGCAGAATTTTATTTGGGGGTCCCCCGGTGCCCTCAATACAATAAAATATTGTCAATGTTTGATTATTCGCACGCGAACTTTAAACCTAACACACCCAATTCCATTAGTTGTAGCTGTGTTTGGGATGTAGGAATGTCATAAAAACAAAAACATAGTAATAAAGGTGAATTGTGATTGTCAAAACATTTAATAATTTCATCACTTCCAATTTAATGTGAACTGTCCATTTAACTTTTGAGCACAGACTATACATAGGTTGAGGAAGACTTTATTTAAAAATCATTTTTATTTTTTATTCTCTGTGGGAGATATTGTAGTTATTGGAGAGGGCAGCCGGTGTGACAGTGTCCTCCAGTTTGATCGAGATTTCAGCAAGTGCTAAAAGAGAAAGACCTGAATGTTTAGCAATAGCTGTGATGAAATCCGCTTTGTTGACAGCAGATTGGCAGTTCCATAGACCAATGAGAAATGTAATAGAGGTAGTTTTGAGTGCCGATTATTAGCATTAGCATAGCATGGCCTTCTACGTGATCTAGGTGATTTACGAGTTGAAGTGATAATGGGGATTTGAAAACACATAGTCAAAACGGGGAATAAGGAATAACAAGTGACAAGAAGAGAATAAATAGAAGTGCACAAATATTTAATATAAAAGTGCAATACTCCATAAGTGCCATACCGGTAGAGTCGATGGTATTTACTCTCTCACAATAACAAGAGAAACCAGCTTCAGAACAAGTCGACTTCACACGTGACTCAGGAGTCGAAATACAAAAAACAAAGCAACGACACTGCGGTTCAACTCTATAATATTAATCAATAACACTTACGTGCTTCTTTTGCCTACTGCTGCACAATGCTTCTCCGACTGAATTAGCTAAGAGCACAGTTTAAATACCGTACCTGGCGTTGGACACGCCTTCACACTCTCACAATAACTACCGAAACCAGCTTGAGAACAACTCGACCTCACACGTGACTCGGCGGTCGAAATACAAAAAACAAAGCAACGACACTGCGGTTCAACTCTATAAGATAATAGTAATCAATAAGACTTACATGCTTCAGTTTCCTACTGCTGCACAGGTACATATAATATCTTGACTACTTCCAACTACTTGTAAACCGTGAGAAAATCGTCATTCTAAAAAATTACATCGGGTAGTGCAGTCGCCTGTCAATGGCGTCATATCTGCGTTACCCTTTGTTACCGCCTTAGCTGATGTAAAATCCGCATGCCAACAGTGTGGGTACGTTAAAAATAACTGTTACTATGATTGATTTGAACACTTAAACTACGCCGTGTTATCACACCATCGATTTGGACAAATACTGGCTAATAATTTATTTTTAAACCTTAGATTACTCAATTTTATTTCATTATAAGGAATTTGACCTATGTCATCAAACGCAACATTTATAAAACTATTACTTTAACTCATCCTTTAACATGATTTCTCTTTCACGGCTGGTTGATGGCCATCAGCGGTGGAGTTGACGACTACAGACCCTATCATTCCACGCTCCTTCGCAGCGTCATCACGCCATTGTTGTTGTTTTGAGATGAGATGAGAAGATCCGTGTTTCAGGGGGTTTGTATGTGGTTTCACAGGGGGTGGGTTGATTTGAGTTCAGGGCTCTCACAGCCTGGGAGGAAAAGCTGTTGAGAAGTTTGGAGGAGAGGCCTCCGATGTTCCGGTACCGTCATCAGAGACTATGGGATGAGTGGGTGGGGTCCTTCATGATATTGTTGGCTTTGCTGGAGCAACGTGTAAGGAAAATGTCCAGGATGGAGGGTAAAGGGGCAATGATTATCTTTTCAGGTGTGTTCACTGTACTCTGGAGAGTCTTGTGGTCTGCTGCACTACAGTTACCATACCAGACAGTGATGCAGATGGTCATTACGCTTTCAATGGTTCCCTTTTAGAATGTGGTGAAGATGGTTGGAGGGAGACTTGCTCTTTTCAGCCGTCGGAGGAAGTTTAGACGTTGCTGTGCCTTCTTGGTCTGGGTGAGATCCTCTGTAATGTCCAATCCCAGGAATTTCCTGATGCTGACTCTCTCTACAGTTGTGCTGACGAGTCAGTGGGGGGTGGTAAGTCGAGCCATCAAAACCTTGTCTGTCTTCTTCACATTGAGGGACAGGTTGTTTGTGCCACACGATATCTGGAATGAAGAATGAACTGGAATGATGCTCTGTAACTAAAAAAAAAATGACATGCTTGCTGGGGGGACTGGATGTGTAAGTGGCTGTTAAGGCGTATGACTGATTTAATTTGATAAATACGAGTACATAAAACCAGTACACAACAACAGGCAAACATTACTAACTGTTTGAAATTCTGTTGAAAAACTGATCAAACCAAATCTAGTAAAATCAAGTATTTGAGTTCTTCATACCGGATAGTTTACACCGGCTGGTTTATGCTGCTCCTTAGAAGAAAAGACAATGCAGATACGGAAAGCACATAAAAAAAGTATACTTATAATTGAATTACATGTGTCTTACAAGTTAGAACCCTGCCATATTTAAATTGCATTAGCAGTTCCCCATATGCTATTTTCCTTTCTATGCCGTTGCGTATTAAGCCTACCAAAATTCAAATGAAATCGCAATTCCCTTTGCTGTGTAGTGTAATTACACTTCATCAATGTTAACATTTAAACACTTAATGGTGTCCCTCAAGGTTCTTTTTTCACACCATCTCTTTATTCTATTTTTATTAATGATTTTGGCTAGGGAATAACATCTGCAGTTACAGTTTTTATGCGGACAATATAAGGTTGGCTCAAGGTAATGATATTGTCGTGTTTTGCGTTCTTTATTAATTATCCTCGTAAAGTGTTGGCCTGTGTGGATGCGTGGAAGTAACGAGCATGACCTCAACCCGATTGAGATGCTGTGGCATGACCTCAAGAGAGCGATTCACACCAGACATCCCAAGAATATTGCTGAACTGAAACACTTTTGTAAAGAGGAATGGTCCAAAATTTCTCCTGACCGTTGTGCAGGTCTGATCTGCAACTATAGGAAACGTTTGGTTGAGGTTATTGCTGCCAAAGGAGGGTCAACCAGTTATCAGAAACCCAAAGGTTCACATACTTTTTCCACCCTGCACTATGAATGTTTACATGTTGTGTTCAATAAAAACATGAAAACATATAATGTTTGTGCGGTATTAGTTTAAGCAGACTGTGTTTCTCTATTGTTGTGACTTGATGAAGATCAGAACACATTTTATGACCAATTTATGAAGAAATCCAAGTAAGCCCAAAGGGTTCACATACTTTTTCTTTCAACTGTACATTGAACAGCGCTGCCACGGGCCACATTTTAAAGGGCAACGGGCCTGATGCGGCCCGCGGGCCGCCTGTTGAGAACCACTGGCTTAAAGGGACCGTACCCATTTTCACTACAATATCTAGTTTAGTTTAGTTTAGTTTAGTTTATTGGTTTATAATAATGTGGACAACCTCTTTTTAATGAAAAGAGCAGCTTTAGCCTCTACGGCTAATTTCCAGCTGTAGTCCCCAGCCAGTTGTTAATTGGCATACATCAATAAATACATTACAATTAAAACAAGGCTTAAGCAAGAGCTTAGACAAACAAACAAGGTGGCACAGAATTGAAACAGACAAGCAAGCACAAATTGCAAAGACATAAAAGCAGGTCAAGCAATAAACTAGAGAAAATTGACACGTCAAGTGGCAGAAACATGATCATTTTACATCTAGTGTGCACATCACATCTAGCATATTAATGTGTGCAGGTGTAATTGTCGATTAGCCAATTTTTAAGGTGTGCAATAAAAGTCAAATACATATGTATGTTTTTAATTGTAATGGGCAATGAATTCCAGTTATGTATTGCAGTAAATGAAAATGATAATTGACCAAATGTACTTTTTCTGAGTGGGATTACTAGGTCGCCACTTGTGGTGCTTCTGGTATTATGACTACTGTTATTACGTTGGATTATGAATGAATTGAAAGGAGGCGGAGCGGTATTATGTAAAATTTTGTGAACCAGACAAATATTTTTATATTTGATTACATTTTCCCAGCTCAGCAGTTTATAGTTTTTAAGAATTATACAATGGTGTAAACTGTTAGGCTTCTGGTCCAAAATTTTAAGAGTTTTTTTATAAATAGTTGCTAGTGGCTTAAGTGATGAGCTGTTAGTTTGTCCCCAGCTTGTCAGACAATATGTTAGATGTGACATAATCATCTGTCAGGACTATTTTTATACCTTACAGCAGGGGTATTCAAGTAAAGTTCCAAGAGGTCCAGTCTTTAAATTTTCCTCCAAACGGAGGTCCGGACAATAAATATTTATTTATTTTCCAAAAACAATCAATTTAGCCCAGTTGGAGATACTGTATAAAAATATGATCTTTTATCAGGCCATTTATTTTATATTTTGATGTGTAGGCTCTGCGCCTTTAAGGGAATGCCCTCTTCATTGAAGTCTAATAGTTAATATTTGTAAATAAAAAATAACTACTGACAACATGCAAACAGCAAATGTAATATAACAATTAAAATGCTATATAACAATTAAAATCATAAACAGAAAACAAAGTTACTTACTAAATTAGCCTTTCTATGCCATTTTCACCTTTTCACTTTCATACCAGAACTACTTCTATCTTTAAATTATTTCCCAATTAAAAGTTGGTCATTACAAAATGTGAACCTGTTTGTGAAACCCCAGCAAATGTCCTTCATAAAACCATCCTACAGAATATTCTGCGAAAATATAACAAAATCTTTAATATTGACTGAATAATACCAACATCTTTTAATCAATTAGATTATGAGACTTTGACCTGGGTTTTCACAGGGTCACAAATGTTCACATGCTGACCAATAATGCTAATACTGAATGTAGCCTAGATAAAAACATTATGGTTATTAAAATATCACAAATCTGGTTGAAAGGTTGGAGACATATAGCAAACAGTAAACAGGATCTCACGGACACAAAACTGTTAGTTCTGATCTTTAGTCAGAGGTTGCCGGGTAAACTAATATCATTAAGTCTGGCCGCTACATACCTCCTCTTTAGTAATTCCCTATTTATAATTTAAAGTCTAGTTTAGACTAGTCCATCCTATCCTGACATATTGATTTTGTGGTAACAAGACAGGCTCCTTTCAGTCTACTGGTAATAACAGACTCTGAAGAATGTAGTATTCACTATAACAATTTATTAAGCCTGGCAGGTACAACATTAATTAAAATCATAGAAAGCACATACAAAGAAAATCCTTATTTAAAAAGCAAAGATTATCAACATAGTATAAGAATAAAATAACACCACATAGTGGTGGGAATGTGGGAAGTTTTGGTTACAGAAGCTTTTGCACCTTATATACCCAAATGTAACAGAGAATCATGAATACAAATTTAGTCATTGGTAAATTTAGTTTAACTTGTGGCTGATGAGATCAATGGGACGCCAATTTATGCGTGAATAGGATTCCCAGATAAAGCCAATTCTCTTAGAGTAGTGCAGGTAATGTCCTTAAAGTAAAAAAGCTCTAATACACACTCTTTGTTTGAAACTAGACCCTTTCACCTATCGTACCAAGACCTTTAAAACAATACCAAACATAATGTTCAAATCTTCATAACATGACAAAACATTATAAACACAATATGGAATGTGTAAGCACTTTTCCAATGATCAAGGCCTGAAGAGATGAAGGGGAGGAGAGAAGTGTGATAAGAAGAGGGGTTCAGTTCATGGACATCAACCCCTGATGGGAGGAAAGGATATCATTCCTCAGGATCTAGCAACAAATGGGGTTTTGTGTCCTAGCATCACAAACAACCTTAGTTCTTAGCACTTTCCCACCTTCCGTACAAGAGGATATAGCTGCAAAATAAGAATTACATAAATTTTCCTGAGAGCACATGCGATGTGATTCTCCGTTGTGAAGACGTGCTGCTCAATTTAAACAACCAAAATAGTCAAAAGTTTTAAATGGTTTATTAGGCTATGTCTCGCGGTTCGGAGGGAATGAAATTTAAGGTCCGGATCTGGATCACAGACTTTTTGAGGATGACTGTCTTACAGCTTTATTTAAAAATATTTTAAAGGTCCAGACTAGGGTGTTATGATACTTCATATTGCGATATTTCGCGATGCAAACATTTTATGATGGGCATCGTAGAGAGATGGGGATATTTTACGATATGTTTAATTCTATTCGTTAGAATACTATATTGGTTTAGCTGGTGTGTGGTGGGCGTTCTGGCGCAATATGGCTGCCTTCGCATCATCCAGGTAGATGCTTCACTTTGTTTGTTGTTGAGGAGATTCCCCCCTTCCATGTAAAGTGCTTTGAATGTCCATAAAAGCGCTATATAAATGTTTATTATTATTAATAATAATAAATAATAATAATTATTACAATTGTGCCGGTTGAGGATGTGGTGATTCAGGCCAAACTTCCTCAGCCATCTCAGCTGAGCCTTGGCTTCGGTGTGAGTGGTCCATGTGAGCTCCTCTGTGATATTGACACCAAGGAACTTGAAACTTTTGACCCTCTCCAATGGTGCCCTGTTGATGGTGATAGGACTGTGTTCCCTGTCTTTCCTCCTAAAGTCCACTACCCACTCCTTGTTCTTACTGACGTTGAGAGAGAGGTTGTGTTCTTCACACCAATATGACAGAGTGTGCAGCTCTTCTCTGTAGCCTGTTTCGTCAGCGTCAGTGATCAGACCTACCACCGTCATGTCATCTGCAAACTTTATGATGACGTTGGAGCTGCGTGTTGCCACGCAGTCGTATGTACAGGGTGTACAGGAGTGGCTTGAGAACACATCCTTGTGGTGCTCCAGTGTTTAGGATCAGTGATGAGGAGGTATTGTTGACTATTTTGTCTACCTGGAATCTGCTAGACAGGAAGTCCAGGATTCAGCTGCACAGCAAGCTGTTTTAGCCCAATGCCCAGAGTTTCACATCTAGCTTGGAGGGCACAATGGTGTTGAATACAGAGCTGTAGTCTATAAACAGCATTCTCAAATATGTGTTCTTTTTTCCAGGTGGGAGAGAGCAATGTGTAGTGTATGTGCAATAGCTACAAGAGTGGAGTGATTGTTGCGGTATGCAAACTATAGTGGGTCCATGGAGGCAGGCAGAACAGATGAAATCTTTAATTAGCCTCTCAAAGCGTTTGCTGACGATGGAGGTCAGAGCAACTGGACTATAATTATTTAAGCTAGTCATTTTGGGTCGCCTTGGTTCAGGTAAAATAGTGGACGTTTTGAAGCATGTGAGTACGATGGACAGAGAAAGAGAAGGTTTGAAAATATCTGTGAAGACTCCGGCTAGTTAGTATCCGCACATTTGATGACGTGCATCTAGTGCAGCGCAAACATCACTGTTTAACCATGGTTTCTGGTTTGGGAAAATCTATTTTGTTTTGGTAGGCACAACATCCTCTATAAACTTCCTGATGAAACACATGACACCGTCACCGTAAACCTAAATTTCTTCATTGGAGGCGGATCGGAAAAACGCCCAGTCCGAATGATCAAAACAGTCTTGAGGCAAAGAGTCTGAGTGGTCCGACCAGCACTGGATTATCTTAAGGGCTGATGCTTCCTGCTTAAGTTTCTCCGTACCTTACGCAGAGCCGCGTACACTACGCTGTAGACTGACGTCTACCTCTCCAAAAATGTAACAACGCGTTAAATCAACGGGGAACCTACGCGGACTGCAAGCGCTGTGATTAGTCTGTTTGAACACCTCCCTCAGTTCAAAAAACAAATTCTTTCAGAAATGCGTTTGAGTAAACATGATTCTAAGTACATTTTTTGTTCCTCTGTATTTAATATCTCAAGCTGCAACGAAAGTGACCGTTTACTTGCCGCTATCACTGCAAATGCTTCTCAAACAAGCTCATTCTTCTTCGGCTCTATTCCTGGTTACACCAGGAATAGAGTCTGTCGACTGTCGACGCAGAAAACGAAGCAGAAGTGTAAAATAAAACCGACACGTAACCTACGGCGTAGAGGCTACGGCGTAGGTCCTATGCACGACTATAACTTACGCTTAAAGGTTCTGTGTGTAAGTTTCAGAGGCCACTATTGGCGATGTAGGAAATTGCAACCTACAGCTCCGCTACCCCCCTCTCCCTCCCATTAGAGAAGCTACGGTTGGCGTCACAGGACAAAAGTGTTCCGTAAATGATAGCGGCCATTATCGGTGGTGTTGATAATTGCAATCTACGTCTCACAGGCAAACAACAGACTGAAGTTACGGACACAGGACAGATATGTCGTCGTCTGAGACAGCAGAGAGTAACCTTTAAAAGTCAAGTGACGAGGTTTATTTCCAAAGAAAAATAAATAAGTGAAATTGACTTAATTAATTATTTACTCTAATCGTTATAGTGAATATTATTGTTACTTGTTTAGCATTGTGTCAGTGATGTATTCGCTTATTTTGCATGGCATTTTTTGGCACAGTAACTTGGTTCGTAACTTACTGCCTATTGAAACCGTTGCTAATGCTAAAGGCGTGTAATCTAACCGCGAAAGTCTTAGCAGACGTTTGGCATCACCCCAATTGATCAATTGTATCTTCTCAAATCTTCGTTGACACTGTATTGCTGTTAAACTATGCAACTTGGAAGTTTGGATTTTATCCTAATAAGCCGTATTATAATATAATTTACGCCCGATTTATGCAAATTATGATTGTAAAAAGGATTTCTAACTTGATTTGCACACGGCCATGCAAAAAGGAAGTGTAGTACAATTACAAAGTGCTAAAAACAAGAAAAAACTCACTTGATGCTCATCTGTTAGCTAAAGCTATCAAACAAACAGTTCACTTATATAGCGGAAATTAGACAAACTTACCGGTCCAGCAGAAAGCTGGCAACTTCGGCGTCGCTTGTCCTGCTTCAGTGCCCTCCCTTTGGGAAAAGCCACACCGGTGTTTATTCGGGTTTTCTGCCGTTTTTTGTCTCGACTTCGCCTTGCTGCATCGTATTTTCTCTTTTTTGAACGAACAGACTGACGCTCTATCGGCTCGTGTTCAGAGTATGTGTGGTCCTCCATTATTGAAAATCTTGCTTTTAATGCAACAAAGAACCGTTTATATTTCTAATAAAAAACACGACAAGTAAATGCTGTTATTGTTCTTCCGCTAATCCTTCTATGCAGTCGCTTTGCAAGCTTGCTCAAAACACAGCCGAAGAAGAACTAGTCCCTTGCATCCTTCGTTTTATGAAACGCGCTTAGTTTGTCCGTGTAGTGCTACTATTGAAACATGGCTGTGCACATTGATAAATTACATGTAAAGTTGTGCCCGCGGTGTATATACATAAAATGGCTCATTGTGAGGTAATATAAACATTTCGGTTCATTTTGTTAGGTATTTCTTCACCACTCACAACATAGTTTTGTATTATATATTACATTTTGGTGAATAAATCATTCAAAATCCTACACACTGTACCTTTAAGCCAGCAGGAGAAGGACGGAAGAGTGGTCTGATTTGCCAAATGGTAGGTGGGGGAGGGATTTGTAACCATCACGGAAGGGAGGGTGGCAATGGTCCAGCACTTGTTCCCCTCGTGTGTTGACACTGATAATTTGTTGGTATATCGGGGCTTCAGATTTGTTGCTGGCTTTGTTAAAGTCTCCTGAAACCGTGAACATGGCTTTTGGGTGCGCAATTTCCTGGCTGCTCATACTCCCGTACAGTTCCTGGAGAGCCCGGTCTGTGTTGGCTTGTGGGGGGATATGCACAGCTGTGATAATGATTGCTGTGAATTCCTACGGTAACCAGAATGGTTAACACAAAAGCATGTGAAATTCCAGATCAGGGGAGCAGAATGACTTGATAGCATGTACATTCCTTTGAATGCTGCATAATTTGTTTATCATAAAACATATACCACCTCCTCTACTTTTACTCCTCTACTCTGTGCACGGAGAACCCCGCAAGTTCGATGACCATGTCTGGAATTCCCGAAGTTAGCCAGGTTTCAGGAAGGCAGATAATGCAGCAGTCTCTCTGTCAAAAGAGATCTGCTCACTCAGTTCGCAAAGTTTGTTATCCAGAGACTTAACTTTTGCCAGTAAAATAATGGGTAGCGGGGTCGATTTAGTCGGCGTCTGAGTCTGATAAGAATGCTGGCTCTCCTTCCCCTTTTCTGTCTGTGTTTCCTCTGCTGTGCTATCCAGACAAAGGACTCCGCTTGCGTGTTTGTAAACAGCAGGTCAGCATTGAAGTGATTAAAGTCTGGTTCTCGATGTGCCACTTCAGAACCAATAGTCAAAAGTGTTTTTCTGTTGTAGACAATAAGGCAAACAGTATCCAATATAAATAGTATAAGAAAAGTCGACAAAACAAACAAAAAAAGACAAAGTTGGTTCGGATCTTGCGACGCAGCAACCATACTCTGCACCATCTCGGATCCAGAGAGGAACACAAATTGAGTATTCTTATTTGGAACTCAGATTAAGATTCGGGTTTTAATGAAGACTGAGTTCTTTCCCTATTGACAGCAATGCAATGTACATTCAAATAACAGAAAGATGGTAAATACCATAATTTATTACTTTATTCAAACATTTCCTTATTTTCGTGTCAGTCTCCAATGCAATGCATGCTTGTGGTCCTGATTAAGAACTGATATGGTCTGGTTGGGGAATTTTTGTGCTGGTACCCAATCATAAATAGGAAGGGTCACCCTAGAAACTGCTGTTTCCCTGTCTTAACCTTTCATAGAGCTTATGAATTATAACAGAGCCATACCGCCAACGTAAATTTAGCAAAACATGCTAATCAAAATTGGCTTAAAAGTTTGTCTTTGTCCTCAGTTCAGGCAGTCCTAATAGATAGAATGGAAATCAGTAAGTCTCCATGCGGCAGTCAGGTCACTCTGACTTCAGTACAACAACATCAGAAATTAGTAACTCTGTCTGAATTTCAGACAATCAATCTCAAAACCTTGAAGGAAATGGTACAGCATCTTGAGTGTCAACCTGCAGCCTTGTTACACTTCCCACATCATTTTTCAAATGAGTGATTAACTGTTTGGAAGCAGACCTCCTAAAAGTAGTAAATACCTCACTGCTCTCAAGAACTTTCCCGGAGTCCCTTAAAAATGCAGTTGTAAAACCTCTTCTAAAAATAGCAATCTAGACAAAACCTTACTGTCAAACTACAGACCAATATCAAACCTCCTATTATAGGCAAGATCATTGAAAAGGTTGTCTTCATTCAGCTGACCAACTTTTTAAACTCAAATGGTTACCTGGACAATTATCAGTCTGGTTTCCGTCAGCATCATAGCACAGAGACAGTACTCATAAAGATAATAAATTATATTCGATTGAATTCTGATTCAGGCAAAATATCAGTTCTGGTATTACTAGATCTCAGTGCTGTCTTTGACACTGTAGATCACACCATACTCCAACATAGACTGCAAAACTGGATTCGGGTTTCTGGGTTGGTACTTAAATGGTTCGGGTCATACCTTAAATGGAGAGGCTACTATGTGAATGTACGCAACCATGAATCTGACTGGACACCCATGATTTATGGTGTTCCACAGGTCTCGATTCTTGTTCCACTCCTTTTTCAATTTGTATATGCTCCCACTTGGCCAAATAATGAAAAAGGACCAAATTACCTACCACAGCTATGCAGATGACACTCAATGAAAGATGACAAAGAAGATCTACCTAGCCATCTCACCCAATGACTACTGTCCTATTGACTCTCTTTGCCAGTGCATTGAGGAATGTTACAGCTGGATCAAAACGTTCTTCAGTTAAATAAAACAAAACTGAAGTCATTGCATTTGGTAACAAAGATGAAACTAACAAGGTAGGCTTGACTTAAGAGGGCTAAAGAAGGTAAAAAATCTTGGCGTCATTTTAGAATCTGACTTAGTTTCAGCAGTCATGTCAAAGCAATTAGCAAATCAGCTTACTACCATCTTAGAAACATAGCCAGAATCAGATGTTTTGTCTCAAACCAAGTTTTAGAGAAACTAGTTCATGCTTTCATCGCCAGCATGGTGGATTACTGTAATGGACTCCTTACAGGTCTTCCCAAAAAGATCATCAGACAGCTGCAGTTCTTACAGAATATATCACTTCAATCCTCAGGTTCTTACACTGGTTACCAGTTACTTTTAGAATCAACTTCAAAGTATTATTAATTGTCTATAAACCACTCAATGGTCTAGGAACTAAATACATTTCAGATATGCTTATTGAATTTAAACCAAACAGACTTCTTAGATCATCAGGATCAAGTCAGTTAGAGATAACAAGGGTTTACTCAAAACAGGGCGAGTCAGAGTTTAGCCAGTACACCAACTGTAGCTGGAATATGGTTCCAGAAGACATCAGATGTTCACAAGCAGTTGCCTAGTAAAGCTTGTAGTCTCACATCAGCTTATTGGTAAATTCAAACCCAGCCCATATCAGCTGACCAATTCATATACACTTAATTGGCAACTCTTAAATCTTACTTAAAGCCTTACTTAAATAAAGCTTCTGTCAAGCCAGATTGGCTACCTCCACTGCATGTTGCTTTGCAACTGACCTCCTCCTTTAAATTGTGTATAACCTGATCACTGTCATTCTGTAGTGATTGTTGCATGGTCTGTTCTCAATGGGGAAGGTCATCCCCGAAACTGCTGTTGTTTCCCTGTCTTAACTTTTCATAGAGCTCAATAATAATGAGTATGTTTTCTCATACTTATGTGAGTATGTCAAATTATGTCTTATGTGCTGCTCGGTTCTCATCCCAGTTTAAAAAAGCTTCAAAGAATGTTCTGTGTAATGCAATAAAGTGAAGCCTTGAACATGAAGCGCTGTGGGATTCTAAACTCATGCGTTCTTCATTTGGCAGATACTTTTATCCAAAGCGACTAATAAGTAGGAGAGCATATAAATATTTTGTCAACACGCTAAACAATAACATTAGTTTACAAGGCCATGCTAATAGGACAACCAAAGCTGGAGTAAGCAAGAGAGAGAATGAACAACAAGGTTTTTTCTTTCTTTCTCTTACAGAAACAAGACATTGACAGTTATTGGTTAGTCAAATAAATGCGGAACAGGTATGTTTTGAGCTGTTTTTTGAAAGTTGTGAAGGATGCTGCAGTTTGGGTGGAGGCTTGCAGTTCATTCCACCACAGGGGAACCGAATGTGTAAAGGTTTTTGCAAACGATTTGGTGCCTCGCTGTGATAGAACAATCAGGCATCGCTCATTTTGAGACCAATGATGATGGAGGGGATGTAGACCTGTAGCAAGCTCACACATCACATCACATAGCTATTCTTGATGTAAAATACAGTGGTACTTCACGACTCCCCAGAACCCCCCCTACACTCACTGACTTACTAAGACACCATCGTACCAAGTCCACATGTCCTCCCTACGATTGAAGGAGAACAAAAACAACTCCGAAGAGGCCAAGCAAAAATAAAGTTCTCTTAAGAAATCCCAACCAAAAAATGCAGGTAATCCACACAGTAAAGACAAGAAAAAAGATAATGGGGAAACTAAAACAACTCCGAAGATGTAGAGAAAAAATTACAACAATCTCGTAGAAATCCAAAAAAAACAGAAGACGAGGCAAACACAATACGACTACTCTAGACTGGGGAGAACTGGCTTCAATAACGTTGAAGACCGAACAGCGAGACAGGGAACAGGGAACAACTTAAATACACAGGGGACAAATGAGGAACTGGAGACAGAAACAACAGTCCCGAATCCGGACACATTTTCCCGCCGAGTTTAGCCCCAACTCTGATATAAAAGACCTAAATAAGCGAATAAGTGTATTTACATTTACATTTAGTCATTTAGCAGACGCTTTTATCCAAAGCGACTTACAGGTGGGGTAGGCAATGGAAGCAATTGGGACAGCATAAGGACAACAAAAGCATAAGTGCAATCAAAAAAAGAAGACTGGTCTCATATAACCTAACACAGTATACAGAACCATTCATTCATTCATATTATTTTTTTAAGAATAGAGAAGAAAATAGAGTCAGAACAGATCAGTCAGATGTTGTTGTTGTTGTTGTTGTATTTAGCAATAGATGTGTTCAATTTAATGTCGAGGTGTGCAAATCTATTAGCATTTGATGTTTAAGTACCGCAATAACGATTCAAGTTCTGATTGCTCGGTACGGATTTTAATCGCTTTTGTGGTACTATAATGTGATATGCCAAACAATCTGCGCAGCCCAAAATTAAGTTGAATGCGTCTGTTCCTGAAGTCACTGATTAGCCTCTTCTGTGGCTTATTGGTTAGCACGTTCGCCTCACACCTCCAGGGTTGGGGGTTCGATTCCCACTTCCGACTTGTGTGTGTGTGTGTGGAGTTTGCATGTTCTCCCCGTGCCTCGGGGGTTTCCTCCGGGTACTCCGGTTTCCTCCCCTGGTCCAAAGACATGCATGGTAGGTTGATTGGCATCTCTGGAAAAATTGTCCGTAGGGTGTGAGTGCGTGAGTGAATGAGTGAGTGTGTGTGCCCTGCGATGGGTTGGCACTCCATCCAGGGTGTATCCTGCCTTGATGCCCGATGACTCCTGAGATAGGCGCAGGCTCCCCGTGACCCGAGGTAGTTCAGATAAGCGGTAGAGAATGGAATGGAATACACAATAGACTATCACAATAATCAAGCTGTGGACATTTCTTCCTATTTATTATTGCTAGTACTGCTATTATGGAAATGCACTACTGTTGCCACTATTACTACTCCTATTATAGAAATGCAATATGCATTTCATGTAATTATTGTACTCCAAAGAATAATTACAACAAATTTTGTTTTGTTTTCAATAACCAGAAATCAACTCCCCAATCTAATTTCCGTGTCATAATTAGCCACTTACCTCAAATAGATGTATGATCTTCAAGGACAGTATGTGTGTCTGTTTTCAACAGTATATATCACGTTTCCATTGAATGTTACCCTGTATGTAAGGCAATGACTGGTGGAAGTGAAAATACAAGGAACCCATTATTAATGTATTAAGAATTACTACATAATTCTGAGAGAATTACTTCAAACCTGGAACAGCATTCTAAAGTGGAAATGTAGGGAACCCATTAATAATTATTTAAGAAATACCACATAATTCAAGTAATTATTAATGGGTTCCCTACATTTTCCTTGAAATACATATTGCATTTCTACAATAGTAGTAGTAAAAGTGGCAATAATAGTAAAGAAGAAGAAATGGTAACACTTCAGTATAGGGGGCAATTCTCACTATTAACTAGTTGTTATTATCATGCATATTATTGGCTGTTTATTAGTACTTATAAAGCAGATAGTCTGCAAGACCATACTCTACATCCCTAATGCTACCCAATACCAAAACCTAATAACTAGTTTTTATAATAACGAGTTTATTGGGGAAAAAGTCGTAGTTAATGGTTTGTTAATAGCGAGAACTGCCCCATATACTGAAGTGTGATCGAAGAAATGTCCACAGCCTGATTATTGTGATGGTCAATTGTGCATATGACTGTTCATTTACATTTTAGGCATTTGGCAGACGCTTTTATCCAAAGCGACTTACATTGCTTTTATCCTATACATTTTACATAGGTATTTGCAATCCCCTGGGATCTAACCCACAACCTTGCGTTGTTAACGCAATGCTCTTACCATGAGCTACAGGAAAGCTAAGGAGGAGTTCTTAAGGAGGAATGTATCTGGGTAGTTTACTCAGGATCTCCTAGTCCCGTCTAGAGACCAGACATGGAGGTTCCAGAGGTCTGGTCTGGGAAGCCAGAACGTGCCCTTCCCCTGAGAGAGCAGGTACTCCATCAGGGGAATGGGCCAGGGGGGAGTCGTTGTCAAGAGGATCAGCTCTGAGAACCAAGTGCGGTTGGGCCAATGTGGCGCAACCAGTAAAACTTGGTGCTCCTCTTCCCTGACCTTGCACTGTGTCTGAGCAATGAGGCTCACTGGGGGGAAGGCGTACTTCCGCTTGTCCCAAGGCTTTGCGCAAGGGCATCCGTGCCGAGGGGGGCCTCGGACAGGGAGTACCAAAGCGGGCAATGGGTGGTGTCGTGGGAGGCGAACAGGTCTACCTGGGCCTCCCCGAACAGCATCCAAATGAGCTGGACTATGTGGGGGTAGAGTCGCCAATCATAGTGAGGCGTATACTGATGAGAAAGCGCGTCGGCTGTCTGGTTGAGATTGCCTGGGATGTGTGTGGCCCGCAAGTAGCAGATCACCTGCTGACACCACAGGAGGAGGCATCGGGGAAGTCGTGTTAGCTGTCGTGAGCATACACCACCCTGACGATTGATGTACGCCATGGCTGTAGTGCCATCTAGACGGACCAACGCCCCGCTACTGCGTTCCCATTGCACACTGCACCTCACCCCTGCAGGGTGACAGAGTTAAGTTCAATGCAGAGAAAGAGGATGCTCTGCAACGTGGAGAGCTTGCTCTTTTCTTGGTTGACCTGCAGTCCCGATTGATTTAGGTGCCGTAGCACAAGGTCCCTTTGTGTACACAACAGATCACAAGATACACAGGATGTATCTACGAAAGCTGCCTCAGCGTGCTGGACGACCAGACAATTGATGCAGCTATCGTGTCCGTCCCCCTCCTCGATGAGGGTGCCGGACCCAAGAGAACAGCGGGAAATGCCGCGCTGGAGAATGCTCAGTCCTTGAAAGGACTTTTTAGAAATTTCTCTGAACACCTCTGGAACCGCCGAGATGCCCAGGGGAAGGTCGCTGCAGGATAAGGACAATCCGCTGCTCTACATCGTAGATCCGGCAATTTGCTTGTAGATTCTTTAATCTAATTGTAATCATGAGCGATGGCTCTGAAGAACAAAAGGTAAATGAATGCTGCACACCGTCTTCCTATTATACCGGGGGGCGGAGAACGGCATGCAAATTTCATTAGCCAATTTTCATATTTCTATATTAGTCTAATTAATATATTAATATTAGAGTTGATGGGTTTTCAAGGCAAACCCCATCTGTGGGCTCAACAAAACGTCGAGAGACCGACAGAAAGGGAACACTGGGTTTCCCGTTTCAGAATGTTAGGTATGTCAAACCCGCGAAAGCATGCTCACTCAAGCCTGTTTCTAAAAGATAGGTTACTTACCATGCGTTCCAATTAGCATACTGTGCGTCCTATTAGTTTTCGAAAGGTCTTGGTTACGTATGTAACGTCAGTTCCCTGATGAGTCGAACCAACAGAATGGGGTTTGATCTCAGAACCTATCATCTCTGATTGTACTTTTAAAAGGCCAATGAAGTTGGCGAATGGCATGGCATGTCAGTTTCTGCCCCGTACATACTTAAAAAGGAAGATGCCGTGCCCATTCATTCACCTTTTGGCTGAGGAACCTGAGAGGCATTCCCGGTCGCTGCAGCAGACGGTGAAGCGCTGTGGCATGCAGTACAAAACTTCTCATTCACTCCATCGGGGAACTGAGGTTACATACGTAACGAAGACGTTCCATTTCTGTCGGTCTCTCGACGTTGTGTCGAACTGTGTCACGAGTTCCAGCAAATCGACACTCACCGGCCTGGCAGGCCAACAGCCCAAAAGGGCTCACGTGACTCCCCTTTTCATCTCTCTTCACTGGCTACCGGTTGCAGCCCGTATCAGATTCAAGTCACTAATGCTTGCCTACAGGACTATCACTGGATCTGCACCGGCTTACTTCCACACTCTCCTGCACTCCTACACCCCATCAAGATCCCTGCGCTCGGCAAACCAGCGGCGTCTTGTATTGCCTTCCCATAAGGGCAGTAAATCGCTCTCCCGCTCTTTCTCATTCACAACTCCTTCCTGGTGGAACATTCTTCCTAACTCTGTCCGTTCAACCACATCTCTCACAACATTTAAAAAAACTACTTAAAACCCATCTCTTCTGTGAAAAAAAAATACACTAACCCTTTCTCTCAACAGGTAGTGGTCTAGCTTTTGTTGAAACCAGTAACTTTGTATTGGCACCTAATGTATTATGGCTCCTGTATGAACTATCGCTTATTGCTCCTAAACTCTTTGTAAGTCGCTTTGGATAAAAGGCTCTGCTAAATGTCTAAATGTAAATGTCACAAATGAGCGCAACCGCGATTCGAAACCTTCCATGGGTGTAGAAAGACATCAATGTATGAATCCGACAAGAGGCTCTCACTTACGGGCATACAGGGGAAAGATGGCCGCCCGATACCGTAAGGAACACTTGGAAGCGCTACCCCCCCCTGTGGGGAGAACGCTACGTAGACCACATTTGGCGTAATAAACGTGGAATACCTACATGGTGTCGCCATTGGGGAAGTCTCATAAGCTTGAAGTGCTTAATGATGGATGTGATGCTTATACTTCGTCGAGTGGAGGAAGTAGGGAAGCTGGAACAGCGCACTGACTCACCTGAGAAGGCACTTCGCAGGCATATGCCCAGCCGGCCGTCGGTCTTACCTGGTGTGTAAGACACTGGCAAACACCGGCTCTACACGTAGGTTGCGTAGCCCAACCTTCAGCTCTGCAGATGTCTGCCAGAAGGGCGCCATGAGCCAGTGCCCAGCACCAGAGATCTTGGGTTCGCTACGCCAAGGTGATTGCGTCCACGATCCAGTGTGCCAATCTCTGTTTGGAGACAGCTCTCCCCTTTTGCTGTCCTCTAAAACAGACGAAGAGCTGCTAAGAGCTTCTGAAGCTCTGTGTGCGGTCCAAGGCGCAGGGCACGTTCCGGAAACAACACGGAAGGGCTTGGGACTTCCTCCCCTCAGGATCTCCTCGTCCCGTCCAAAAGCCAGACGTGGAGGTTCCAGATGTCTTGTCTCGGGTGCCATACTGTGCCCTTCCCCTGAGAACGAAGGTCCTTCATCAGGGGAATCGGCCAGGGTGTAGTTTTCATCCGAAGCGTCAGCTCTGAAAACCAAGTCTGGCTGGGCCAGTGGGGTGGTTCGGCCAGTGGGGCACAACCAACAGAACTTGATGCTCCTCTTCCATGACCTTGCACAGTTCCTTCATGAAGTCCTGAGGCTCACTGGGGGGAAGACGTTCTCTTCTCATTTCTCTATATGAAATAAAACAAAATATAACACAAGATATGTTTTTTGCACACAGGGATAAAAAATTACCTCATGTCCACAGTTAAATATACCACTTGATCTTTTATGGTTGTGGAACAACTTTTATACCAGAGGTTCTGGACATCTTATGGCATCATGTTTTATATCAAATACCAACAGATATAAAAATCAAAGCCTGAATTGCTCGTATATAGAAATATTATAATGGGTCGGTGTTAGATCTTCCATCAGCACATCCAAATCAACAAAAAATTTGTCACTGAACAGAAAATCAAGATCCTGCCATCACAGTTCCCTGACCTGAACCCTATAGAAAATGAGTGGGATGAACTGAAGAGGAGGGAGCACTAACATTTGAAGGATCTGGAGAAATTATTTATAGAGGAATGGACTCGGATGACTCTTTATTAATTCTCAAACCTTATCTGACTGAACAGAAAAGACTCAGAGCTGTGTTTCTTATAAATTGAGGTTGCGGAGTGTATTAAATACAAGGGTGACAATTATTGTGGCCAACATGTATGGAAGAAATGTTTGTTAAAAGATCAAAATGAGCAACAATGCAGATTTACTTTACATCCTTCTTTGCTCATATTTACCAAGTGAAGTAACCAATAGTGGAGGGCTGTGTATACATCTTTCTAAAGCTCAAGTGCCTTACAAAAATGTGATACTAAATTAATAATAATATTTAAAAAAAAATACCTTCTTACATTTTCTTTTTCCTTTTTAGCATCTTATTTGCAGATATCGTAGGCTTCACCAGTCTGGCGTCACAGTGCACTGCACAAGAGTTGGTCAAGCTCCTAAATGAGCTCTTTGGCAAGTTTGATGAGCTGGCTACGGTGAGTAGTTGGCTTATTTTTTATTGTGTTGTGTTGGTGTGGTGAGTTCACATGCTTGCAGGTGCAACAGGAGGATGGGTGATGATAGAAGTGGGGATTTGTCTGTAAATTAACATTGTGTCACGTTTTTCGGGGTGAAAGAACCCAGATGCAGGCAGCAGCGGTGAAGGGTTTTTAACAAAGAGACTTAATTACAAAAAGGCAAAACAAAAGCCCACAATGGGGAAACAAAAACAGACAGGACTAAATAAATAATTACTAAAGCTAAAGCAGACCGACACAACGTCACAAAAGGCAACGTAAGGTATCCACAGATTACGTGCAGGACAGGCAAGACACGACACGACTAGGACATGATACAAAACGAACAAGTACAGGACAATGAAACATGAGGACTATGAAAGGGGGAAACAGACAAAGGATAATTAATAGGGACCAGGTGACAGGGATTAAACACTCAGGGAAAGTCAACGAGGAAACGAGATGCCGGGAAACACAGACGAGACATGAGAAAGCACATGGCCAGCCAATATATAAACAAAGCCATGTCCTTCTCACATGAAACCCTAAGGCTATGCCATGACTCGGTTGCAAGACCAAGAATAAACATGACATGATAGCGGAATCATGACACATTGATTACCAGTAAATACGTTTCACTTTAATAAAAAAAGATTCTAAAACAAAATGGGTAAATGCAACTATTTAAGAGAATATGATGTTTCATTACAGTTTTTGAAGCAGTTTTTGGGGTGCCCTTGGACTATGCCCTTAATGCATGTTGCAGTGAAGGATTTGTTCACTTCCCAAGTCAATCACACACATTGATAGAGAGACAGTTCAAAATAGACAGGACAGAGAGAAAATACAAAAATAGATTAAAGACATAAAAGATGTTTACAATTTTTGATTAGTTTTTTTCTCTTTGAAATGTTTAAACACCTTTTGGCCCCCTGATCCTAGTTAGAAAACCATTGGTGTAGAGTACAGTCTTGAGAACAGTACTCCAAGGGCACCTGTCTGGTGAACCGCTAATATTTGATGTAATGAGCGGAATAATTATTCATGTTTCATTCAGGGCGGAATGAGGTAATATTCTGTTACCTCGGAATAAAATGTCAATCGTAAGAGATTTTTCTATTCCATATATTCCGCAGAATGTAAATAAGTAGGCGTCGTTAAATTGGCACTCTGCAAATGGGGTGCTATTCTAAAAAAAAAAAAAAAGATTTAATCCACCCATAACAAATGAACCTATCAAACATTCTTTTGACCTTCTTTCAGTCTGTTGTTTAGTTATCTGCTCCAGTCCGACGCTTCTCTCACCCGCAGTGCTCGTGCAAGGATCTGCGTCAACATATATAAAAAGCTCATTCTCAACACGTATTTCAGAAGTCAGGTTATTTTGTAAAGCTGTTTATAGTTTTAATAAAGTAAAACTTCAGGCGAGTTAAAGTGAAACTTGCGTTGAAGTATGCGATGATGCTTTCTGCATGAGCGCTTTGATGCGACGCGCTTCTACCTCCAGTTTTGGGAGACGCGTGAGGAGTCACCAGAGACTCGCAGTGCAAAAACAAGCCTGAGAATAAGCAACCTAAAGTCAGAGTCACAACACAGTAAAATTGATATCTAATAGAGAGTGAAGAGTGATAAATATCTACAGTACAGACCCCATGTACACCCGTTTATAACACTAGTCATATAATGTACTCTCATTGTTTATGCATATTTATACTTCGTTGTTACACATGTTACATATGATGTAGTCAGAAGATAAATATAACTAATTTATTATTTAAATAAGTTATCTGATTATCAGAACTTAATTTGATATCTTTAGTACATTTTCATAACTTGCCTGCATTTTAACTATGGTGAGCATTTAAATGAACTGTAAAAAATAAATTAGTTAAATTAATCTAAGAAAAATTAGGTATAAGATATACAATTTTAATTGGAGATTGTTTCATGAAATATATCGTTACAGTGAAATAAAATGACTCACTCCGTGAAATAGATTTTTGTCATGATTCCACTATCATGTCATGTTTATTCTTGTTCTTGGAGTGGAGTCATGGCATAGCCTTAGGGTTTTCTGTGAGAAAGACAAGGCCTTGATTATATTTTGGCTTGGCATGCTATTTCTCGTGTCTCATCAGTGTTTCCGCAGTCTCGTTTCCTTGTTACCTTCCCATTAGTGTTTAATCCCCAACACCTGTTCCTGGTTAATTATCCTTTGTCTGTCTCCCCTTTAAAATATCCTCGTTTTCATTGTCTTGTGGTCGTTCATTGTACTTGTACTGTGTATACCTTCCACTGTGAATGTTGTTGTATGCTGTTGCTGTTTGTAGTTGCCTGGTCTTCCACCGGGAACAGTGTCATAGAATTACGTTAAAAATTACTTAAGTGTAAGTAGCCTGTACAGTATTTTGGCAAATCTTGTTAAATTTTGTAGTGGTAAATGATGAATCACCACTACTTTGCTCACATTATGAAAATACTGCTGTATGAGGTCAACTTATGACATTTGCGTAGTATTTACATTCAAAAACATCAAAATCAATAAGGAAGAGGTTATTTTATACCCTGGTTTTGAGGCCGCACTGCAAAAAAGCATGCAAATATCTAAACATTCTTAAAATAAGACGCACTTTCTTGACAAGAAAAGTGACATAAGATATTTAGTCTCTTTTTAAGGAGAAAAATATAAGAATTAAGTAAATTGATGTGAAAAACAAGAAAAAAAGCTGCCAATGGGGTGAGAAAAATAAAGTTGAAGTACTTGAGAAAAAGGTCAAACTAAATTTAAGTTTATTTGTCTTACCCCATTGGCAGATTTTTTTCTTGTTTTTCCCATCCCAAGAATAATATCTTAGGTAACTTTTCTTGACAAGAAATCATATAATGATAAAATAAGTTTTTGATATTTTGACAAGACCAGACAAAAACACTTTGTAAGAATGACATTTTTTGATGTGCGGCTCGACAAATGCTCTGTTGTAATGGGCGTGCTACATTAAAGATTTTGAAGTAAATGCCCACTGCTATGATTGGATAGCAGTTTGAGTAGTCAACTTAGTTGGAGTCTCCTGTGAATTTTAATCAGACACATAACGTTAGGTTACACATTAGCCCTATCGTGAAGGATTAGTATTATCTGGGTACCTCGTGTGATTAAGGGGCTGTGTCTACAGAGGCGCATTAACGCTGCACCAGGACCAGTGCTCATCGCGAAAAAAACGTCATCTGATGGCTTTTTTTAAAAGTGCGGCTTTCCTTTAACAACAATTTCTAAAACATTCTGGCCACAGGCGTAAACGTCTCGGTGGACACAGCCCCGGAAATTACCTCCCCACATCTGTATTTCATGTGGAGCACTAGCACAGATAAGAGAAGCCTGTGGTTTTACTCAAGTTTACTGACTTATTTCCCGGATGTGATGGGAAGGCTTTGCGTATAGTTTGTATAGCCTATAGTTGTATGATGTTTAATGATAAATGTACCGTGGCCGCTAGGTGTCACTGCGCTGCAACAGAAGAAAACACATGCAAACAAAAAAATACAAGCAAATTCAGAAAGCGTCTCCATTATTTTGGCGACATATGCCCTGCAAACACTCGAAATACAAACAAACACAGAAACGCGCTGCAAATATTCGCAACAGAAACGCGCTGCAAATTCTCGCAACACAAACAAACACAGAAACGCGCTACAAACTGCACGGACGACAACGGAAGTGTTTCCGGGGACCCCAAAAACTGATGCACCTCATTTTGACTGTTCAAATTTGTTAGTGGAGTTGTCAGCCACACTGACTATGTCGACTAGAATAAGTTTTTAATCATTTTTTTAAACCTTTAAACTTTTTTATTGTGACACTTGTTTAAGTAAGTCGAGCAGTTACTACGTCTCATCGTTTTTGTTAAACTGTTCAAATCGACAGGCTAATAATATCCTACGGATGTACGTTAAGAAAGTTAAAATAAAGTTATAAAGCAACTACCTTCAATGTGGCTGACAACTCCACTAACGAATTTGAACAGTCAAAGTGAAGCGCGTCCCAATCAGGTGAATCAGTTTTTGCGGTCCCCCGGAAACACTTCCGTTGTGGTCTGTGCAGTTTGCAGCGCGTTTCTGTGTTTGTTTGTGTTGCGAGAATTTGCAGCACGTTTCTGTGTTTGTTTGTGTTGCGAGTATATGCAGCGCGTTTCTGTGTTTGTTTGTGTTTCGAGCATTTGCAGGGCATGTGTCGCCAATCTAATGGAGATGCTTTCTGAATTTGCTTGTGTTTTTTTGTGTTTGCATGTGTTTTCTTCTGTTGCAGCGCAGTGACACCTAGCGGCCACCGTATAAATGACTGTACCTGTCAGCATTTGAGACCCGTGATAGGGAACCGTACAGAAGATCACAGGTCTCAAATGTTACGAGAGTTTCCATGACAAATAAACAAACAAGAGGCTCCGGACAAAATTACAGTGTTGGCAGGTAATTTATGGATATGACCCACAAAACAAAATATCAAAACACTTCGAAACAGCCTCCATTATTTGCAAGCGATGGATAAAACCTTGAAAAATTATACGTGAGCCCGCCGAATCACAGAGATGCGATTTACATGGGATTAATATTATCACAGGACCTCGGTGTTCGTCAAAATATGGTAGGTAATTTGTGGGGAAATTTCACTTTGAAAATTACCAACATGGCTGATTCGCAAGGGATTAAGATCACAGACAAGTAAATGTTTTCTTAACTCTGTTCGTTCAACCACATCTCTCACAACATTTAAAAAACTACTTAAAACCCATCTCTTCTGTGAATACTTGACAGACAAAAAAAAAACACTAGCCCTTTATCTCAACAGGTAGTGATCTAGCTTTTGTTGGAACCAGTAACTTTGTATTGGCACTGTATTTATTATGGCTCCTAAACTCTTTGTAAGTCGATTTGGATAAAAACGTCTGCTAAATGTCTAAATGTAAATGTAAATGACTAGAGGTCCGCAGGTAATACTAATCCTGGGCGAATTAGGGCATACAAGCGATCTCTTAAAAAGCAATAGTGATGCAAATTACAGAAATGTTTTACTCACATAAGATTGCTGCGCCATTCCTATCGAATATTGACTGCAAAGCACTGATTTTTTAAATTAGTCTATCCGCAAATCCAGCATTGACCTGTGCCTTTTTCACAAAGGAATCTGCTGTGAAATGATGCAAACAAACAAAAAAACATATATTTTTAGAATCCTTATATTAACTAGAATTGAAAAATTAAACCAAAAGACAATTGAACTTCCCTAACTCCTTAACATAAACATTGTTAAAAAGGTGCATAATAAAAATGTTGTCTATCCAAGACGTTCCCTTTCTGTTGGTCACTCGACGTTGTGTCGAACCGACAGATGGGGTTCCTATTAAAACTCGCCACAACGCTGTGCTGTATTACAATCTCAGCGAAGCCACGGTGACAGGTCTGGGCGTGTCAGACATGAGCGCTTGCGTGAAATTTGTAATCTTCCAGTGGATAGGGGATCGGAGTGTCCCAGAGCTTTTTTAGAAAAGGTGGGAAGCCTCTACCTTCGGTCCTCAGGGGCAGCGGTCTTAGTTTCTCTATCAGCGAGAAGCCGCAAGGGGGGGCAAGGCCACTGGGTAAGTGCACTCCTTGAATGGGGAACGCACTACATAGACCACTTCCTTCCATAGGGAGGAGTTGTAGTGGAGATACACGCATGGTCTCACCATCAGGGGAGAGCTCATAGGAAAAAATATTCAGAAGCAGTTTTTATAAACGTTAAACCTTTTTCCTCTTTTTTTTAGGAGAATCACTGTAGGAGAATCAAGATATTGGGCGACTGCTACTACTGCGTTTCAGGACTAACACAACCCAAAACTGACCATGCTCAATGCTGTGTGGAGATGGGTCTGGACATGATCGAGACAATTACGTGAGTCTGTCCTTCATAACGGGTGTTGTTTTTGACAGACACTAACTGAAGAACACCTAGTGGTACTTAAACCCCCCAGAGTAACCAGCTGTGAAGTGTTTAGCTCAAGGGTACAAAATTATGTTTTTTCTCTCTCTATATATCTTGTGTTTATTCAATAGAGTCAAACCTACACAGTTTGAGTTTGAATCACTACACCACAACCAGTGTCAGATATTGACTTTGTTATGAGCGAGTAATCTTTTGCCCCTTTAAACACAATGCTTGCAGCAAACAGGATTCAAACCCACAACCTCAAAGCCTCAGGGTATGGGGTTTAACGGGCCGTGCCACTCAGCTATATGCTCAAGCGCTCTTTGGAGCTACAGCAGCACAGAGCCTGTGCAGCACTGCGAAATACAGCAAATAAGGTTATGAGAAATAGGTGTGAATTAAATAAAATTGTAGAGTTTAAGTACAAACGTAAATCTTGCACTTCACAGGATTCAACCCACAACCTCAAATTCTCTAGGCCTGTGGTTTATCAAGTTTTGCCACTCAGTTGGGGCAAACAATTACCCCCAAACTAAAAAAATTGTTCAGCCATTTCTGTGTGGCTCAGTCCAAAGATCATACGAGCGTAGCTTGAAAAAAAAAAGTTTTACCTTGGAACAATGAGACAAGAATGGCTGAGAGTAGAGAAACCGTTCTGCACTCTTTGATGCAACAAGTACATCAGTTGTTGTTGGAGGTGTTCCTGGTTCCGATTGATATAACTAATGCAGCCTAAACCCTCAGAGGATTTATATTATGGAAGTGTAGTGTATGCAAGATTAAAAAGATGCTCCTTTAGTCTAGATTTAAACTGACAGTGTGTCTGCCTCCCGGACAGTTCAGGGAAGACTATTACAAAGTTTAGGCACTAGATAGGAAAATGATCTACCACCTGCGCTTGATTTTGAAATTCTAGGTTTAACCAACTGACAGGACGCCTGAGAGCGTAATGTACATGAAGGACTGTATTACATAGAAGTTCGGTCAAATACTGCTGAGCTAAACCATGTAGGGCTTTATAGGTAATAAGCAAGATCTTAAAGTTAACGCCATGCTTTATAGGTTACCAGTGCAAGGTTGACAGAACCGGGCTAATATGCTTTTTTGAACGTGATCATACTTCTTTGAACGTGTAAGAACTCGAGCTGCTGCATTTTGGACCAGTTGGAGTTTTTGTAATAAGCCTGCATGGCAACCACCTAACAGTGCATTACAGTAATCTAGTCTTGTCTCTTTAAATGCAAATAAGCTTCTGCTCCCCTCCCCGAATGCAAAATAGGAGGTAGAAAGCTTACACATATGCATTGGATGATATCAAGTCAAGCAAAATGGCGGAAAGTGCAATTACATCTGTAAAGCCCTATCCTACCATAACCATACAATAACTGCAATAAAAATCACCCTTTTGCCTTGAGCATAAATACGAATTAAATGGAAAAGACAAAAACATAGATAGAACAACATATGCTGAGCATTTTCTGAATGAAATGTTGGTTATTGATGATTAATCATGTGCATGCATACTACTAATAGACATAAGCATGGAAATAGGCAAAAACATGCATTTAGAGTACTTGTATTTGACAGACAGGTATTTAAAGATCAGCAAACAGGTGTTATTTTATTGTGATTAGCAATTTCTGCATTACCTCATTGTCTTACAAATGCGCACTCTGTTTCTATCCACTATAAATTTTGTCACACTTAGTACATACGAGAAAACTTTGAACTCACAGAGAAAGACACTGCTATAACTTTCTTTCGTTGTAATGAATAAGGTTTACAGAAATATTGTCGGTCACAAGTCTTCTGAACGGATGGGAGCGATGCGTTTTACCACTAACGTTACGATTCAACACCTATCTTTAGACCAATATAAAGTCTCAGGTTTAGCCGTGACCATGTAAAAAAACGCTAACATGTTAAACACATTATTTAAAAAGATTTAAAAACGATGTGTAATACTTACTTCTTCTGGAAATGAAGATTGATCGCGAACAGCTGATATTGATCCACCCTTGAGAATAATGTTTTTGGCAAAACCCATGCTGTACTGACCTGTGTTGACTTGATGCCGTGACGGCATCCACGATCCAGTGCGCCAGTCTCTGTTTGGAGACAGCTTTCCACCACTGCTGTCCTCCAAAACAGACAAAGAGCTGGTTAGAGCTGAAGCTTTGCAGTCCAAGTAGAGGCGCAGTGTACGTACTGGACACAACACGGATAGGGTTGGGTCTTCCTCCCCACTGAGAAGCGCCTCTAAGTTCACAACTTGGTCCCGGAAGGGAGTCGTGGGAATTTTCGGCACGTATCCGGGCATGGGTCTCAGGATACCGTGAGAGTTGCCAGGGCCGAATTCAAGGCAATCCGGGGACACGGAGAATGCTTGAAGGTCCCCTACCCTCTTGAAGGAAGCGAGCTCCATCAGGAGGGCCGTCTTACTCGAAAAGTGAGGAAGATCGGAACCTCCGAGGGGCTCTGGGGGGTCCCAAGAGGGTATGGAGCGGAGACGAGGCGGATTCCGCCTTCTCGCGCCCCTTAGGAACCTGGTGACCAGCTAGTGCTGCACTAGAGACTTTCTTTCAATTGAGTCGTGACGAGTGGCGATAGCGACTACATACACATTCAGTGTGGAGGGGGAGATGTTAGTCTCCAGTTTCATAAGAAGGACAACACGATCCCGATCGAGCACCTCTGTGGGTCTTCTCGTTGAGAGAGACACCAGAACGAGAAGAGGCGCCATCTATAGGCGTATAACCGCCTAGTAGACGGGGCCCTAGCCTGGGTGATGGTCTCCGCCACAGAGGGGGGGTAGCCATCTCAGGATCTCCCTGTCCCATCTAGAGACCAGACATGGAGGTTCCAGAGGTCTGGTCTGGGATGCCAGAACGTGTCCTTCCCCTGAGAGAGCAGGTCCTCCGTTAGGGGAATGGGCCAGAGGGGAGTCGTTGCCCAGAGCATCAGCTCTGAGAACCAAGTGCGGTTGGGCCAGGCCGCGCAACCAGTAACACTTGGTGCTCCTCTTCCCTGACCATGCACAGTGTCTGTGCAATGAGGCTGAATGGGGGGAAGGCATACTTCCGCTTGTCCGGCGACCAGCTATGCGCACGAGGGGGACCACGGACAGGGAGTACCAAGCATGAAATGAGTGGTGTCACGGGAGGTGAACAGGAGTACCTGGGCCTGCCCGAACAGCATCCAAATGAGCTGGACTGCGCGGGGTCATCCAAGTAAGCAGCGACAAATGCCAAATGAGGACGTAGAATGCAGTCCATGACCGCTGAAAGGTCGCTAGAGCCCGAATAAGCTGTCCGTGTAGTCTATGAAGTTCTGTATTGGCAGCTGTTTCCTCCCTCTACAGCAGTGGAATGAATCGGGCAGCCCAGCCCTTGCGGGGCCATTCAGATTCCTCCAGTATGGGAGTCGATGGGACGGTGGCCGCTGGTGCTCCCTCGAGTCGCCCCACTTGAGCAATCTAGCTCTGGAACAGCTTGCGGTCATCCGAATGGGCCTGGAAGAGTTTTGGAACCTCTTCTCCTGGTCTCCCTGCAGACCCAGCAAGGCTTGATGTTGATCCTGATGGAGACCTGCGAGCCTGGATCACTTCTGCAAACGGCGACGCTGGCGGGCTCTGCATAGTGGCGCCGTTATCCTACCTTCCCGGGTTTCGGCACCCATGTAGAGTGTTCAATAGTACAAGGAAGGAAGGAAGGAAGGAGATAGGGTTGGTGTGGCTGAGGAGATTCTTTATTTCTCAAATAAAACATAAATGAAAAGTAAATAATCTTTAAATATGGCCTGCTGGCGCATACGTTTTCTTTCTTTGTTTCTTTTCCTAGCGTACGTCCTCTACGTGCTTTCATGTTTTCAGCCAAACTCTGTTTCTTGATCCTCCCCTCGTGCTGGCTTTTATATTCTTCTCGCCAATCACTGTAACAAGAGACATGTGTTTACAATCAGCCTTTGACCTACTTATTTCCTGCCGGTTTCCTGTCTCTCTCTCTTCAGACTTCGCTAGGCCACGCATCCCATGCCACAATCAGGTAGGGTGGAATGACAGAAAATACTGTTACTGCGGAATAAATGTTAACCATAGAGATTTTTCTATTCCGTGTATTCCGGGAATGTTAATAAGTAGGCTTGGTTAACTCGGACCCTGCATTTTGGGCGTCTTGATTCACCCATAACAAATTATCAAATTAAACATTATTTTGACCTTCTTTCACTCTGTAGTTTCGTGTTCCGCTCCTGACAGTCGCTTTCTCTCTCACCCGCAGTGCTCATACAGGGGTTCAGTGATCTTTGCGTGCATATAATAAGGCTCATTCTCAGGTATTTCAGAAGTCATGTCGCTTTGTAAAGCTGTTAATAGTTTTAATAAAGTTCAACTTTGGGCGAGCCAAGGTCAAGCTTCTGTTGTAACGAGTGTTGGGTAAGTTACTCTGAAGAAGTAATTAATTACTAGTTGCTCATTACATATTCAATAGTGTAATTAGATTACTGTCCAAATTACTCTGTCCAAAAAGTATTTAGTTACTCATTACTAATTACTTTCTATATCCTACATCAACCTTGATTAGTTAAGTGATTCAAGGATAGACATGAAACGGTTTATTTATTTCATTCAAATAAATAATATTATTAACTGACCAAAGTATTACAAATGTGAGAATTATACATTAAAGCACAGTTTTTTTTTTAAATAAAGACTTTGAATTTTGATGTCAGTTACACTATTGCACACGCATATATTTCACAAAGTATTTTAGTTTAATTACATCAAAAGTAACTAATTAAATTACAGAAAACATATGAGTAATCCCTTACTTTACTTTTTCAAGGGAAAAGTAATTAAATTACAGTAACTAATTACTTAGTAACTAGTTACACCCAACACTGGTTGTAACCCACAATGATGCTCGCCACGTGAGTGCTGCTACTAGGAGGCGTGTGGAGTAATCAGAGAATAAACAAGCGCGAGAATAAACAAACCTAAAGACATACTAGTATAAAAGTTCACATCTAATAGAGAGTGTAGAAATAAAATAACTTTAAAGTCGCTGCGATGAATATGGTCCGTTGCAGGTACGTCTTCAGGAGGTAATCACCAGGTCCCAGCAATGTCCAATGTTATGTCGTCACGACGAACATGGGAATCACAAAGTTACGTTGCTGAAACGTTATTTGGTAATGTACGTCGTAAATACCTGTGTTACCAACGTAACTGTGGTAAAGTGATAGTTCACCCCAAAATTATGTCATCATATGCTCACCCTCATGTCATTTCATACCTGTATAAATTGCTTTGTTCTGATGAACATAGAGAAAGATATTTGGAAGAGTGTTAGCAATAATCAATTATGTGACATCATTGACTGCCATAGTAGGAAAAATGTAATGGTAGTCAAAGGTGCCCCAGAACGGTTTGTGTTCCTAAATTCCTCAAAATATCTCACTTTGTGTTCAACAGAACCACAAAATATACAATAATTTTCCTACAATGGTAGTGGATGATGTCACAGAACTGATTATTGCTTACATTTTTCCTAGTACCTGTCTTTGTGTTTTACAGAACAAAGACAATTATAATGGTTTGAAACAACCTGAGGGTGACACAGAATGTTTATTGTTAAGTGAACCATCCCTTTAACTGGATAAGGAGGCTGACACAGAACTTAGATGCCGTCACGTTTTTACTCCTTTCTTCTGTAGAGCAGTTTTTTCCATTAAGGTCTACTGTCATGATTCCACTATCATGTCATGTTTATTCTTGGTTTTGTAGTGGAGTCATGGCATAACCTATGGTTTCATGTGAGATTGAAAGATTCTTTCTCGTGTCTCGTCATTGTTCCCTACATCTCGTTCCTCGTCAGCCTCTCCTTAGTGCTAATCCCCAGCACCTGTTTCTCGTTATGATCCTTTGTCTGTTCTCCCTATAAAGAGTCCTCACGTTTCTTTGTCCAGTGCTCGTGCATTGTTTAGTGCTCAGTGTTTTGTTCAGTGTTCCTGTTTGATGTACCAGTACCAGTACCAGTACCAGTACCAGTACCAGTACCAGTACCAGTACCAGTACCAGTACCAGTACCAGTACGTGTACGTGTACGTGTACGTTGTACTTTGCCTGTTGCTATTGAAGCTGTACTGCTGTTTGCCAAGTTCCTGTTTCCCCTTGTCTTAGTAAGTGTCAGTTTAGTGTTTGTCTCAAGTGTTTGTTTAAGTCTTTGTTAGTTTATCTGTAGTTAGTCTAGTTACTTGGTACCCTTTATTGTTATTGTTATCCTGTCTTGTTTTACCCCATCGTGGGTCTTTATTTTGTGTTTTATCATTTAATAAAACATCCTTGTTACCACCTATACCGTCTGTGTCTGCCTGCACTTGGGTTCTACCATGAGTTTTCATGACAGTCTACTGTAGAAATAACATGGCCAATTCCATGCAAGGGGACCCGCAGTGTATTTAGATAAAATTAGTTCCTTCTAAGGTAATAAAAACATAACGCTTCATTATGTAAGGTCTTTATACACCTATGAAAACATAGTTATGTATATTATATTGCATTTATGCATTTATAAACTGATAATTATTGAAAAAGTGCACTTTAGCAGATGTTTGATAATATATAAAAAATGTACGAGAATCCAAAGTCATATGAGGGAGGATTTAAAGGGGTCAAATGAAACGGCTAAAATGAATTTTATCGTTTGTTTTAGATGTAATGTAATGTGTTTACACGATTTAAGGTTAAAAAACGCTGTATTTTCCACACACCGTGCATGTTTGTGTCTCCTCTTTGCTCCGCCTCTCTGAAACGCGTGATTTTTTACAAAGCTCATCGCTCTGAAAAGCAAGGTGTGCTATGATTGGCTAGTTAACCAGTGCATAGTGATTGGTCGAATACTGCTAGAATATGAGGGAAATGTAATGCCTCTTACCATATTCTGAACATCATGTTCTCAAGCAATTGTACAGATGCTGGTCATATAATTAGAATATCATCAAAAAGTTGATTTATTTCACTAATTCTATTCAAAAAGTGAAACTTGTATAATGTATACATTCATTCCACACAGACTGATATATTTCAAGTGTTTATTTCTTTTAATTTTGATGATTATAACTGACAACTAATGAAAACCCCAAATCTCAGAAAATTTGAATAATACTTAAGACCAATACAAAGAAAGGATTTTTAGAAGTCTTGGCCAATTGAAAAGTATAAACATGAAGAATCTGAGCATGTACAGCACTCAATACTTAGTTGGGGCTCCTTTTGCCTGAATTACTGCAGCAATGTGGCGTGGCATGGAGTCGATCAGTCTGTGGCACTGCTCAGGTGGCCTTCAGCTCTTCTGCATTGTTGGTTCTGGCATGTCGCATCTTCCTCTTCACAATACCCTATAGATTTTCAATGGGGTTAAGGTCAGGCCAATTTGGAACAGGGATACCATGGTCCTTAAACCAGCTACTGGTAGCTTTGGCACTGTGCCCAAGTGCCAAATCCTGTTGGAAAATGAAATCTGCATCTCCATAAAGTTGGTCAGCAGCAGGAAGTATGCAGAAAAACTTCCTGGTATACGGCTGTGTTGACCTTGGACCTCAGAAGACACAGTGGACCAATACCAGCAGATGACATGGCACCCAAAACCATCACTGACTGTAGAAACTTTACACTGGACCTCAAGCAACGTGGATTCTGTGCCTCTCCTCTCTTCCTCCAGACCCTGGGACCCTGATTTCCAAAGGAAATGCAAAATTTACTTTCATCAGAGAACGCTTCTGCAGACGAGACACTTCTGACGCTGTCTGTTGTTCAAGAGTGGCTTGACACAAGGAATGCGACAACTGAAACCCATGTCTTGCATACGTCTGTGTGTAGTGGTTCTTGAAACACTGACTCCAGCTTACAGTCCACTCTTTGTGAATCTCCCCCACATTTTTGAATGGGTTTTATGTCACAATCTTCTCCAGGGTGCGGTTATCCCTATTACTTGTACACTTTTTTCTACCACATCTTTTCCTTCCCTCCGCCTCTCTATTAATGTGCTTGGACCTTTTTTGTCTAGCCCTCCTTGTGCAAGGTGTCAATGGTCAACTTTTGGACAACTGTCGAGTCAGCAGTCTTCCCCAAGATTGTGTAGCCTACAGAACTAGACGGAGAGACCATTAAAGGCCTTTGCAGGTGTTTTGAGTTAATTAGCTGATTCGAGTGTGGCACCAGGTGTCTTCAATATTAAACCTTTTCACAATATTCTAATTTTCGGAGATTCTGAATTTGGGGTTTTCATTAGTTGTCAGTTATAATCATCAAAATTAACACTTGAAATAAAAGAAATAAACACTTGAAATATATCATTCTGTGTTGAATGAATGGATACATTATACACGTTTCACTTTTTGAATGGAATTAGTGAAATAAATCAACTTTTTGATGATATTCTAATTATATGACCAGTGACATGTGATAAAATGTCATCTGTACTTCCTGCCGATACATGAACTTTGCCAGCGCGACTTGAGCTGGATGTAAATGATTGTTAAGGTTTTATTAAAAAAAATGTAAACTGTTTTGCATTTTTTAAAAATGCTGTTATAAAGACTATAAACAAACAACCTTATACATCATACAGAGTTTGTGTGAGATAGAAACAAGCTTGCATTTCTGCAGGGAAGGGTAACGCAATAAATATCGCGAGTGCTTTGGTCCTTCTTGACTCAACAAAGACAATAAACCCCATTATAAACACAACATTTGTTGCATCCAGTTGGAACATTATTACTGATTATTAGGTTACTAAGGTACTTATGTTGTCTTCTTTCACGTTGCGCGTGTGTCTGCATTTGCAGATCACAAACACATGTAAATAAAATGATGTAATGTTGTAAATTGGTTTTTAGTTATCCCATCTTTTAGAAGGGCAAATAAAGAGGCTTTCTTTTCACAATGAAACACACAGCATCTCCGCGACATGGCTGTGGCGGTGGCAATACAATGTTATTACAAGTACACCCACCTCACTTGTGTTTGGATTTGAGCAGTCTTAAGTCAAATCATGTTACGAAGTGACGTACAACCCCAAATCAGAAAAAGTTGGGACAGTATGGAAAACTCAAATAAAAAAATAATAAAACATTTCTAAATTTACTTTGAATTGTCTTTCATTGCAGACGATATGAACACAAAATATTTCATGTTTTGTCTGGTCTACTTCATGTCATTTGTAAATATACATCCTTTCCTGTCATTCAGACACATTCCAAAAAAAGTTGGGACAGGAGCAATTTAGGGCTAGGAATGAGGTAAATTGGTTAAATAATGATGTGATTTGAAACAGTTGATTTCAACAGTTGATTGTAATTATGATTTGGTACAAAAGCAGCATCCAAGAAAGGTCTAGTCCTTTAGGAGCAAGGATGGGCCGAGGATTGCCAGTTTGCCAACAAATACGTGCGAAAATGATTAAAATGTCTAAAATCAATGTTCCTCAAAGATAGGAAGATAGGAAGAGATTTGGATATTTCACCTTCAACAGTGCATAACATGATTAAAAGATTCAAGGAATCTGGAGGAATTTCAGTGCGTAAAGGACAAGGGCGCAAGCCTAAGCTGAACAACCGTGATCTCCGATCCCTCAGGCGGCACTGCATCAAGAATCGTCATTCATCTATAAGCGATATCACCACATGGGCTCAGAACTACTTTGGCAAACCTTTGTCAAGTAACACAATACGTAGTTACATCCACAAATGCCAGGTAAAACTGTACTGTGCCAAAAGGAAGCCCTATGTTAACAGTGTCCAGAAGCGCCGTCGACTTCTCTGGGCTCGGAGGCATCTGGGATGGACCATTACACAGTGGAAACGTGTACTGTGGTCAGATGAATCAGTATTTCAGGTATTTTTTGGAAGGAATGGACGTCGTGTGCTCCGGACCAAAAAAGACAAGGATCATCCAGACTGTTTACCAGCAATAAGTCCAAAAGCCAGGGTCTGTCATGGTATAGGGTTGTGTCAGTGCCCTTGGCAAAGGTAACTTACACTTCTGTGATGGCACCATTAATGCTGAAAAGTACATAGAGATTTTGGAGCACAATTTGCTGCCTTCAAGAAGACATCTTTTCCAGGGACTTCCATGCATATTTCAACAAGACAATGCAAAACCACATTCTGCACACAAGTCCTGGCTGCGGAGGAAGAGGGTACGGGTACTTGACTTGCCTGCGTGCAGTCCCGACCTGTCTCCAATAGAGAATGTGTGTTGCATTTTGAAGTGCAAAATGGGACAACGAAGACCCCGTACTGTTGCCCACCTTAAGACTTGTTAGCAGGAAGAATGGGACAAAATTACTTCTGAAACACTTCATCACTGGGTGTCTTCAGTCCCTAAATGTCTTTTAAGTGTTGTAAAAAGGAATGACAACATTACAAAGTGGTAAATGCTTTACCGTCCCAACTTTTTTTGAAATGTGTTGCAGGTCTGAATGACAGGAAAGGATGTATATTTACAAATGACATGAAGTTGACCAGACAAAACATGAAATATTTTGTGTTCATATTGCCTGCAATTAAATACAAGTCAAAGTAAATTTAGAAATCAGTTCTTTCTTTTTTTATTTGCGTTTTCCATACTTTCCCAACTTTTTCTGATTTGGGGTTGTACATTCGCCGGGGTGTGGTTTTACGCGGCGTTTCAAGCAGGTCTGGGTTCACATTCGCTTTTAGATAGAATGCATCTTTTGTTCCGACACTTTTATTGTAGCAATTTTATGTGTCTAATACATGCATGGGCAACCTATAAAACACCAAAGACACAGAAAAACATGTATTCGCGCCATATGACCCCTTCAATCATTCCAAAAGAATTTAAGGCTTTGTATTGGGACACTGACATTGACATCTGCCTAGCAGGTCAGTAGCTGAGGCCACTGAGGTGGATCTGAACATGCGTGTGGGGCTGCACACAGGCCGTGTGCTCTGTGGGGTGTTGGGTCTCAGAAAGTGGCAGTATGACGTGTGGTCAAATGATGTGACGTTAGCCAATGTGATGGAAGCAGGTGGACTACCTGGGTGAGTATAACATTGTAACCAAACCGATTCACTACAATGTTTCATTAGCTCTGATTCACTCATTTATTAACACTGTCATGCCACTGAACATGATTATTTATACAAGCACTGTTTCATGCAATGTCTAAGCCCTAGGAAGTTGTGCATGTTTTTTCTGTTATCTTATTTGTTTAGGGTCTTATTTAGGTTGGGTCTCTTTAAATAGGAAAGTGCATATCACACGCTCTACACTAGAGAGTTTGAATGGAGATTATGAGGTGGAACCAGGAAATGGCCATGAGAGGCACTGTTTTCTTCTCAAACATGACATTGAAACATTCTTCATAGTACCAAGTCACCGCAGAAAGGTAAGTGTGATTATTAATCACCACAACACAAACAATTATGGTGAAATTTACAATAAAGAATTCAACTTTTAAGAAACAGTACCAGGCTCTTTGTGTTGGGCAATTTTACAGACGGCAAAATAAATCTACAGTATTGTTTCAACTATAAAATAAATATAAATATATATAAATTGCCATACAGCATATGTTAAACTACAAAAAGTAAATTCAACCTACAAGCCTTTTCCCCAGCCCAATTCCTAAACCGCTATATCAGGGCTTGTCAACTCCTATCATGGAGGGCAAGTCATCTACATAGTTTCGTTCCAACCCAAATTCAACACACCTGATCATCATTTTCAAGTAGTCCTTAATACATTGCTTAGCTTGTCAGGTGTATTAATTTGATTAGGGTTGGAAATAAACTCTGCAGTAGGAAAAATGTAAATAATTTTTTTTAAGTGGTTTCTTTGTGTTCAACAGAACAAAGCAAATTATACAGATTTGGAACAAATTGAGGGTGCTTAATTCGTGATTTGGTTTCATCTGTATTCTGTATATCTATATATGTTGTTTGAAATGTTGTCATTTTATTGCACTGTTTTTCTTGTATTTCACTTTAAAGTGACATCAATAGACATAAAATAAATAGTTCACCCAAAAATGAAATTGTATTAATAATTTACTCACCCTCATGCCATCATATATGACTTCCTTTCTTCATCCGAACACATTCCGGGTAATTTTTTAAATTGTGAACCGTTCTGTGAAAAAGGCAGAACCTCATAAAGCCGGGCTTAGACTATAGGATTCTCTGCCATTTTTACCCCAATCTTTATCCTGTAGCAGCAGACATTTCATTCCACAAATGTGGAACACAGATCCACAGAAGGTATGTGAGAGATTTTTTTCCCTTTTTGGGATGGCACTACAGGACGTTGTTTGTTTGCAGAGTATAGGGATCTGGTGGGTACATAAATCTGTATTAGCGGGTTAAAGTATGGGGGTGCCAAACCAGTGGTGATCTTGTAGGCCAAGAGCAGAGCTTTGAATTTGATGCGAGCGACTATAGTCAGCAAATGTAACTTAATGAAGAGAGGAGTGACGTGTGCTTTCTTTCGTTCATTGAAGACCATTCTTGTCACTACATTCTGTATCATCTGTAGAGGTTTGATTGTGCAAGCTGGGAGTCCAGCCAGTAGCGCATTGCAGTAGTCCAGTCTGGACAGGACAAGAGCCTGGAATAGGACTTCCTTAGCACGCTCATACAGGAAAGGTCTAATTTTTATAACGTAGAAAGAAGAATCTACAGGACCAGTTGGTAGTGGCAACATGATCAGTGAAGTTTAGCTAATCATCGATTACCACTCCCAGGTTTTAGGCTGTTCTGGAAGGTGTTATGGTTGATGAGCACAGTTAAAATCTGGACCGGATCCATGGTTAAATGACTCTCCACAGGCTCTTAGGCATATGTGAAGGTGAGCAGAGCGAACGTGGAAAAAGGATAAACTCCATGTCTCACTTCAAATACTTAGAGAATCCCTATCACAATATCAGAAAGTTGTTAAATCAGCAAAATCTAGATATTTCACTGAAATTATAAACAAGAACAGTCATAAACCTAAAACTCTTTTTAAAATAATTAATGCTACTCTTGAACCCTCCTCTGGCTCGTTGTTTGAAATTCCTTGTAAAGTTGTGAGGATCCTTCTATCATTTTTTGTGTTTTAGATTAATGATCTCAGAACAGGGATAACTCATCTACAGCCTGATCCCTGTACAACTTCATGTCCACAGATGTGAGAGGTATGGGGTACCTAAGATGTCCTGCTGTTCTAAGTCATTTTACCCGGTCTCCGACGGTCATTTTATTGAACAAGTGACTCGGCCTTAAACCTTCTGGCTCGGCTATTGTTGTAATTCCCCCTAAGCTTTTAAAACAAGTTTGGGATGTGGTAGCTCCCTATCTTCTGTCTATAATAAATTGCAGTTTAGAAACTGGTATTATTCCAGATCCGTTAATACATGCAACTGTGTGGCCATTACTCAAAAAAACAAGTCTGGATCCCACTTTTTTAGCAATCTTTAGACCTTTTTCAAATATGTCTTTTATAACAAAAATTATGGAGAAAACTGTTCTTGAACAATTGCAAACTTATTTAGCTGATAATAACACCTTTGAAGTTTTTCAATCAGGGTTCAAGAAACAACATTCCATTGAGACTGCTTTAAATGATTTGCTTATAATATGTGACTCAGGTGACTTATCTGCGCTGGTGCTGTTAGATCTTACTGCCGCTTTCGATACGGTCGATCATGCTATTTTTGTTTAGGTTTGAACTGGTTTTAATCGTACCTTGCTAACAGAACATTTTCAATCAATATAGGTGACTATTCCAAAAGTGCTGTCTTAACATGTGGGGTTCCCCAAGGATCGATTTTGGCTCCCATTTTATTCTCTTTATACTCTCACCTAAAGGATTACTAGGAACACCTGTTCAATTTCTCATTCATGTAATTATGGTGGTGGTGTACAGTAATGGTGAGGGGGATGTTTTCCTGGCACACTTTAGGCCCCTTAGACCCAATTGGGCATCGTTTAAATGCCACGGCCTACCTGAGCATTGTTTCTGACCATGTCCATCCCTTTATGACCACCATGTACCCATCCTCTGATGGCTACTTCCAGCAGGATAATGCACCATGTCACAAAGCTTGAATCATTTCAACTTGGTTTCTTGAACATGACAATGAGTTCACTGTACAGTCGTGGCCAAAAGTTTTGAGAATTACATAAATATTGGAAATTGGAAAAGTTGCTGCTTAAGTTTTTATAATAGCAATTTGCATATACTCCAGAATGTTATGAAGAGTGATCAGATGAATTGCATAGTCCTTCTTTGCCATGAAAATTAACTTAATCCCAAAAAACCTTTCCACTGCATTTTATTGCTGTCATTAAAGGACCTGCTGAGATCATTTCAGTAATCATCTTGTTAACTCAGGTGAGAATGTTGACAAGCACAAGGATGGAGATCATTATGTCAGGCTGATTGGGTTAGAATGGGAGACTTGACATGTTAAAAGGAGGGTGATGCTTGAAATCATTGTTCTTCCATTGTTAACCATGGTGACCTGCAAAAAAATGCGTGCAGCCATCATTGCGTTGCATAAAAATGGCTTCACAGGCAAGGATATTGTGGCTACTAAGATGGCACCTAAATCAACAATTTATAGGTTCATCAAGAACTTCAAGGAAAGAGGTTCAATTCTTGTAAAGAAGGCTTCAGGGCGTCCAAGAAAGTCCAGCAAGCGCCAGGATCGTCTCCTAAAGAGGATTCAGCTGCGGGATCGGAGTGCCACCAGTGCAGAGCTTGCTAAGGAATGGCAGCAGGCAGGTGTGAGCGCATCTGCACGCACAGTGAGGCGAAGACTTTTGGAAGATGGCCTGGTGTCAAGAAGGGCAGCAAAGAAGCCACTTCTCTCCAAAAAAACATCAGGGACAGATTGATCTTCTGCAGAAAGTATAGTGAATGTACTGCTGAGGACTGGGGCAAAGTCATATTCTCCGATGAAGCCCCTTTCCGATTGTTTGGGGCATCTGGAAAAAGGCTTGTCCGGAGAAGAAAAGGTGGGCGCTACCATCAGTCCTGTGTCATGCCAACAGTAAAGCATCCTAACACCATTCATGTGTGGGGTTGCTTCTCATCCAAGGGAGTGGGCTCACTCACAATTCTGCCCAAAAACACAGCCATGAATAAAGAATGGTACCAAAACACCCTCCAACAGCAACTTCTTCCAACAATCCAACAACAGTTTGGTGAAGAACAATGCATTTTCCAGCACGATGGAGCACCGTGATAACTAAGTGGTAACTAAGTGGCTCGGGGACCAGAATGTTGAAATTTTGGGTCCATGGCCTGGAAACTCCCCAGATCTTAATCCCATTGAGAACTTGTGGTCAATCCTCAAGAGGCGGGTGGACAAACAAAAACCCACTAATTCTGACAAACTCCAAGAAGTTATTATGAAAGAATGGGTTGCTGTCAGTCAGGATTTGGCCCAGAAGTTGATTGAGAGCATGCGCAGTCGAATTGCAGAGGTCCTGAAAAAGAAGGGCCAACACTGCAAATACTGACTCTTTGCATAAATGTCATGTAATTGTCGATAAAAGCATTTGAAACGTATGAAGTGCTTGTAATTATATTTCAGTACATCACAGAAACAACTGAAACAAAGATCTAAAAGCAGTTTAGCAGCAAACTTTTTGAAAACGAATATTTATGTAATTCTCAAAACTTTTGGCCACGACTGTATATGCTCCCATTGGGTTGTATTTTTAGAAAATATGGACTGTCTTTTCACTCTTATGCGAATGTATCTGCCTATTAAGCGAAACTCTGAAGGTGTCGATTCCCTCCTTGCCTGTCTGACTGATGTGAGGGCATGGCTATCGCTAAAGCTTATAAATTTCAATGAAAGTAAGACCGAAATCACTGTATTCGGACCCTCAGATTCTGTGGCTGCCCCCAACTTAAACCTTGTTGGGCTGTCCACTTGTGTTAAGCACCATGTAAAACATCTGGGTGTTACCTTTGATGAACACTTGAAGTTTGATAGGATAAATGTATTCGTAAAATCATCCTTTTTCCACCTGAGACTCCTGTTAATGGTTAAGTATTTTCTCTTGTTTAAAAATCTTGCGAAAGTCATTCATGCTTTCATTATGTCCAGACTTGACTATTGTAACTCACTATTTTTGGGGATTAGTCAATTGTCCATGTCCCGACTACAACTGGTCCAAAATGCGACAGCTAGATTTTTAACAGGGACTCAGAAACGTGCTCATATCACTCCTGTTTTAAAATCTCTGCATTGGTTGCATGTGCGCTACAGCGTAGATTTTAAAATGTTGCTTATTGTTTTAAAATCGCTAAATGTTCTGGGTCCCTCTTACATTTCTTATCTACTGGTTGAGCGAAAGGCTTGTAGATCTCTTCGGTCTTCTAACGATCAGACTCTGTCTATTCCCAAAATGAATCGAAAGCGCAGGGGTTTCTGAGCTTTCTCTTTTGTTGCCCCTCAACTTTGGAATGCACTGCCCATTACAATAAAAAAGGCTCCATCTGTGTCTTCTTTTAAGACTAGGCTAAAGACCTCTCTTTGATAAGGCTTTTTACAGTTAATTGTTATCTTTGTAGTTTTGTATATTTTCTACAAATTTCTATTGAAGTTAAACCTGTCTATTAATTGTTATCTGTGTATTCTAATATTTTCTGTATTTTTCTTCTTATGCTCTTTTTTGTCTCTTTTGATGTTAAAGCACATTGGTCAACCTCTAGTTGAAATGAACAGTGCTACATAAATAAATTGCCATTGCCATTGAATGGAGAGGTTGTGATGAATGTTAGGGTCGGCCGAGATTACAAGCAGGCAGTTCCGTTTTTGCAAGGTTCAGCTGTAGTTGATGGTCCTTCATTCAGAGTGATATGCTGAGAGCATACAGGAACAGTCGGATCGTCAGGCTGAATTGACAAGTGGAGTTGTGTATCATCCGCATAGGAGTGATAGGAAAAGCCATGTTTCAGAATTAAAGAACCTAGGGATTTCATGTATACCGAAAAGAGCAGCGGTCCAAGCATTGATCCCTTGGGCACCCATGTATTGAGATGTTAGGAATCAGACACCTCACCTCATCAGGATACTTTAAATGACCAAACTGAGAGGTAAGACTTGAACCATTGTCGCACCATTCCTGGGACACTCAAAGCCTTTAGGGTCGACCGGGGATGTGGTGGTTAACGGTGTCAAAAGCGTCAGATCGATCCGGTAGGATGAGAGCAGATGATTTAGAGGCGCTCTTGCCAGTCTCAGGGCTTCAATGACTGAGAGCAGTGGTACGATAATATTAATATTACCTTTTAATGTGTAAGGTGCCAGGAGTTTTGAATATTTTAGTTTTGAGTATTCAAGATGTTTTTGTCAGTTTGTCCTGTTGTATGTTTTTCCCATACAATCAGCTTCACAAGAGATGAACTGCATTCGGCAGTGCACACCATCTGATCTTTTACCGTTTTCTGATTATTCGGACGTTTTACTCAACATCGTAGTCAGAGGCTCAGCGACGCTACTAAAACGCTCCAGGATGTGCAAGCATGGGAAGTGAGCCGGCGCGCTTATCGTGCTCAGAAAGCGCAGCTGTAAAACTACGCTGCCTAGCATACATCTGCCGAATCTGCGCTCGCTGCCAAAAAAAACAGACAAGCTTCTACTCTACGGAAAAAATAAGGATGTTTAAAACTCTGCTGTTCTGTCTTTCGTGGAAAGGTGGCTAAATTACTTTATAAAACGGTAAGTTCTGGTCCTTGATTCTGATTGGCTGAGCGGAGTTCTAAGCCGTTATAAAATACCCCGATATATAACGGCTGACCGCACCACATAGCCTAAATATCATTTTATTTACTTCATTTAATGAAACCTTGCTAAGCATATGGTGTAACTGTTTTATAAAAGCAATAAGCCCCAAGAAGCCGTGGGTTACAGTGCATTTTATAACAGCTAAGGGGCGTTGTTAGGCACGACGCGAAGCGGGGGCACGACGCGAAGAGCACGCTACATCTGCCCAGCTACCAGCTTTTCAGAGCGGACTAAGACGCATAATTAACAGGGAAATCACACAGTGGTGGGGTTTGTTCCTATATACAAGATACAGATACAAAAGTGATCAAGAAGATGCACTGTCTCGACCTAGCACTCTTCATTAATTGTAAGCCCTTTTACTCACTACAAGAGTTTTCCTCGTTCATTCTTGTGTGTGTTTATATTCCACCAAAAGCACACGTGAGCGTGGCGTTACAACAGCTCGCCGATCCCATCACGCACACTGAGCAACAATATCTAGACTCTGTTATTATCATTCTTGGCGGCTTTAATCAGGCAAAACTTACACTCGAGCTGCCAAAATACAGACAACACATCACATGCCCTACCAGAGACAAAAATATTTTGGACCATTGCTACATCATAATAAAGAATGCATATCGCTCTGTCCCTAGAGCAGCTTTAGAACTAAAAACCTATCACCTTCAGTCACCCCACCTCCTGCACTTCAGATCAGTGAAGAGGATGTGTGCTGAGTCTTTAGGAAACAAAAGACAAGAAGTTCCTTCTTGTTTCAAGTGCTCCACCATAATCCCCATCCCAAAGAAACCCAAAATAACAGGACTGAATGAGCACATCACTGAAGCCTTACTGGACCCCCTGCAGCTAGCCTACAGAGCAAACAGGTCTGGAATCTCACATCCTGCACCCGCACAATCAGCACTGTCGACCCCCAGGGGTGCGTTCTCTCCCCACTGCTCTTCTCCCTGTACACAAATGACAGCACTGCCCAGGACTCTTCTGTCAGACTTCTGAAGTTCCCAGACGACACCACACGCATTGGCCTCATCCAGGATGGTGATGAGTCTACGTACAGACAGTAGGTTGAGCAGCTGGCTGTCAGGTGCAGTCATAACAACTTGGAGCTGACGATGCAGCCCCCTGCACTCACCATCATGAACAGCACTGTGATGGCAGTGGAGGCATTCAGGTTCCTGGCCACCACTATCTCTCAAGACCTGAAGTGGGACAATCACATTGGCTCCATTGCTAAAAAAGCCCAGCAGAGGTTGTACTTCTTACATCGGCTGAAGAAGTTCAACCTACCACAAACTCTACTAAAACAGTTTTACTCAGCAGTCATAGAGTTTGTCCTCTGCACATCCATCACTGTCTGGTTTGGCACAAAAGCAGACATCAGAAGACTACAGAGGACGGTTCGGACTGCTGAGAAGATCATTGGTGCTCCGCTGCCCATCCTCCAAGAACTGTATACATCCAGAGTGAGGAAAAAGGCTCAGAAAATCACCCTGGAACTATCACATCCAAGCCATCATCTCTTCACAATGCATTCGTCTGGTCGTCACTACAGAGCACTGAGCACCAAAACAACCAGACACAAAAAACAGCTTCTTCCCTCAGGCCATCTACATCTTGACGGTTAAATGTTTGTTACCCACTGTGCAATTAGTAATTCTGTGCAATAATAATTACGAGCAATGTTAATTATATCCTCCGGATAATACACTTTCTATTTTTATACAACTTTACCAGTAAATTTAATTCTGCTGTACATAGCACATACCTTGTACTACAATAGTCTGTTCTTATTTTTTACTTGTACATATTTACATACACACATACTCTCTATATCTTTATCTTATGTTTATTGTATTGTGATTTAAAAAAATATATACCCATAGGCCCTTATTTCAATAATCTGTGTTCTGTATTCTATTGAGTTTTTGTCTCTGTGTTATGTTGTTGTTGATTAAATTTCTGCATGATTCAGTGTTAAATCTCTGCATGATTAAGATTTTAAATAAAATAATCTGTGAAGATCCTCCTTACGTTTATGCCGCAAACAGATTTTGTAATCGGTCATGGTTTTATAACTCCTGGTGCCGTTTGCACCAGCTGGACGTACACACAATCGTAGAGCTTTTCTGAACATAAAATACACCTTAAGTCCAGTGTAGAATTTATACCTGTTGCACCACCAAGGCTAACGTACCCCTGAGACTAAGGCCCATCCCAATTCTATTTTATACCCCTTCGCCTACCCCTCGCCCCTTCCCCTTGCCCCTTGAAACACAGTGGCAAGGGTAAGGGCTAAAAACATTCTCCTAAGAAATAGGACACCACTACAAAACTTACATAGGCCTATGTCATTATAATACGTCACACACCGTACGGAGATGCGGCAATGTTTATCACAAACTTCCAAAATGCAGTAGTCAGCTGTGGTCATATCTGTTTCTTGGATGACAGCCTAAAAAGCCTCGGTCCAGGCGGGGAATCTGAGAGCAAACACGAATCTGAGAAGGAGCGTGTTCTACTTCCCCCGGTTCTGAAACGTCAGCCAGCTGTTTAAAAGCCCCATTCAATACAGTACTCCCCTTCCTTCTAGGAACGCCTCCTGGTGTTGCTTACTGAATCACACCCAGGGTGGGCTGGACAGAGCAGGCAGGGCTGGGTGCCTTGGCTGTGCTGAATGCCAGGGCAATGCAGGCAAAAGAAACACCAAAAAACAGGCAGAGGTCATAAATCCAGATAAACAGTCCAAACAGGCAAACAAGACAAAAAAGTTACCCAACAAACAGTAATCCAATAAAACAGACAATGATCATAGCATGGAACAACGACTAGGCAATGGCATGAATGCTCAGTACACAGATAAACTGAAAATACTTTGCAATCTGAACATGGAACAGGTATGACTAATTATACTACAAACTGAGTCGGAAGGGACGCCAACTACCTGATGACATAGATGAATGGGCACAAAGCCCCTAGAGTTAAAACACATGCAGAACAATAGTACATGAGTGAGTGAGTGAGTATGTGATGTGAGACAAGGAATGGTGTTCCATACTAGGAATTTGTGCTCTGCATTTAACCCATCCAAGTGCATACACATACATAGCAGTGAGCAGCCATTGCTGTGGCGCAGCTGGGGGGAATAGTGCCTTGCTAAAGGGTCTCACCTCAGCTGTGGTATTGAAGGTGGAGGAGAGCGCTGATCATTCACTCCCCCCACCTACAATCCCTGCTGGTACCGAGGCTCGAACCGGGAACGTTTGGGTTACAAGTGCGAGTCTCTAACCATTAGGCCATGACTGAACAAAGCAGCACTGATACCAAAGCTTGGAGAGAACCTACATTTCAATTTCTAAAACTGGAGTTTAAAATGAATGATAACAGTTCCGCAAAGTTGATATGACTCCCCTGCCATTTATGTTCTTCCTTTGAAAACATTAAACTTTCTAGATTTACTTTGCATACTTTTAATATTAGTGTTGCTTCTGCTTTATAAATTAAAACAGTGTATTGGTTTTTGGGCACATAGAAATTCAAATAACGGGTCTATGCATCGGTTATAAAATATAAATATAGCTCTAATACTAATTTAAATTGAAAATGTGGTTCTTCCCAGGTTATGGTATTAGTGCTGCTTTGCTATGTTTGTCAGTTTTAACACTAGTCCACATAAGAGGGGTAAAACAGAACAGACAACATGCTTGGTCATTAAAGAGGGTGTTGCAAGGTCTTTTTACCCCTCAGCCATTTTCCTGCTTAAAAATCATTCAATATTTTCACACTAGTCTGGTTTGTGGTATATCTTTAACCCTACCCTAATAAAATTACTTATTGTTTGCTGTTTTTTATGTGTTTTCAGATTTTCCCTGGCCTAATCCTCTCAGACATCAAACCTGCTAAAAAGATGAAGTTTAAGACAGTGTGTTATTTACTGGTGCAGCTGATGCACTGCAGAAAGATGTTCAAGGCTGAGATTCCCTTCTCCAGTGTGATCACCTGTGAGGATGGAGATAAGGTACAGTACATCAATATTCTTCACTTTAAACACACTTAACATAAACACACATACCAAACACATCTTGTAGAAACCCAGAGGAGGGTTCACAAAGACAATAACGCTGCGTTATGCCACTTCTGGACAGAAATAAAGCTTTTATTGATTTTCTTGTTTATCTGAATTAAATTGACTTACCTTAGTGTGAGGAGGTTGATGATGACAAAGATGATCCATGCTGCGCCTGACTAATCAACCTCAAAGACCAACTAAACTAAATACTACTAACTAAATAGGTACAGTAAGTCATTTTAAGTACAAACACAGAAACTATGCAGAAAAATGCCTCCAGATCAATCTCTAAAATCCTTTCTACGGTATCGACTTCCTGATAATAGAGCTCAGCTGTTAATCATAATTTTACTTGTCAATAAGACTATGTTTCATTGAAGTAACAATTAAAAGTTGGGGGGAATCATATTGCGTCTGTTGCAGCCCATAGAACCGTACATAGGAAAGTTATGAACAAATTTGGACTCTCTAATTAAACCCTCTAGTGCCACCATCAGTCATAACTTCTGAACTGTACACCTGAGAAACAAAAAAAATTTTCTTGAAACTTTTCGTGCCATCTTGAAGTTTTTGAAAATCTTACTTTTTCGAACTCGTCCTAGAGCTTGTGACTGATTTGCACAAATTTCGGTATGTAGCATCTAGAGCGAGAAAAAAGAAAATTTGACGACGAGCACGCCAAAATAGTTTTGAGTCTGTATCTTCAAACTTTAATGTGTTGACGCAAAACTTTGTATATTGTATCAAAGTCTGGACATGAGGTGACACATCAAATTTCAGCCTAGCACCACTTACTGGCCATAAGATGTAAACAATTGCTATTTTTGTTTATATCTTCTAAAATATTTTATTTAAAATCATAAGAGTGGTCTTGTTTAATTGGTAAGAGTCATGCCAAGTCGAACGATATCAAATGTTCCTCAGACGGCCATAAGGTGTGCCACTCATTTAAACTTTTGTCATTAAATATAGTATTTTATGAACTCAATGGCATATCTCTAAGAAACTTGGTATGGTTCGTTATGACCATATTCTGGCAGTACTTGTAAAGTTTTAAGCCAGCTAGTAGTCAAGTGGTCAAGAGATATAAAAACCTTTTTTTAATTGCATATAATATATATTGTATATATATACTGTATGTCACAATAGTTTTTCGGGCTGACGGGAAGTAGTTTGATATCAAACTTCTCATATTTTACCATATAGCCTGAGTGCCATATTGAATTACATACAAAACATAATTTTTCGAACTCCTACAAAATTTGTCAGATTTGCAAAAAAATTGGTATGAAGCATGTACATACACTCCTGATAAAAAATTATAAAAAAATTTTTGATTGATTAAAGGAGGCATGCATTAAAATCACATTTTTAAACTGAGCTTTTATTTTAAAAGAGCGAATTGTATTCAAGCGAACATCATGTAAGTGTCAGAACTGAAAATGCCCTTGTTAGTGAGATTACATCTGTTATTGACAACATGCCCAGCGAACGCCAGGTTCTGGAATGCACCTATCTATGACGACATTGATAGGTTGAACACCGCCTCCACAGAAAAATATCAACGACTACTTCTCTAGCCCCGTCCACTGGTTCGCGCATGACAGAACCAGTGACATGGAACCAGATAGAGGAAGCAAGTAATAAACAAACATTCCATTAAAGATAGCTAAATATTGTTCCATCCCTGGTTGTGGAAGAATACAGTCGCTGCATAACTTTCCTTTGGACTCCGAAATTAGCAATGCAGGGTTGAAGTTTGATTTTAAAGACGTTCCAGCTCATGTGGGAAAAACATGGAGCGTTTCTTCATTTCATTTCTCTGAAGATTCCCTCGTGAACAAGGCAGAGATCGACACTGGATTTCTGGAGAGTTTAAAATTAAAAGGCAATATTTTGCCGAATGGAGCAGCAATCTGATGTGAGTAAAACATTTTTGTACTATGCGTCACTATTGCTTTGTTGGAGATCGCTTGATTTTACCATGAGCACTATTCGCACGAGATTAGTATAACCTGAAGACCTCTTGTCATTTGTATAAATTGCAGAAGTTGTCTGTTATCTTAAGCCCATGTGAATCGCCATTTCTGTGATTTAGTGGGCTCATGTATCATTTTTCAACGTTTTATACACCGTTTGAGAATAATGGAGGCTGCTTTGAAGTGATTTGGGATTATTTTGAGTGCTGGGTGATATCAATAAATAAGTGTGTCCCATTTGTGTATTTATCATGAAAACTCTCGTAACATTAGAGACCCACGATCGGGGTGATCTTCCTGACAGGTACGTTCATATATTATTAAACGCAATATAAGTATAGGTTAAACAAACTATACGCAGAGCCTTGCCATCACATCCGGGATAAAAGTAAATCAATTTGAGTAAAATCATCAAATCATCAAAAACCTGGGTAGAAAATAGCCTATTACTTATCGATTTTGATGTTTGTGGATGTAAAAACCAAGCGAACGTCATAAGTAGACCTCACATAACAGTATAAAACAATAAACAAGCACAGTTCATTAGACCTTTAAATAGTTCTCATATACATACACTGTAAAAAATCCTGTAAAATTTACAGTAAATTACTGGCAGCAGGGTTGCCAGCCAGTTACTGTAAATTTTACCATTAAAATTTGAATGGTAAATTTTAGCCACAGTACTGTAATTTAATTGACAGGCATTTTCTGTAATTGCATAATACAGGAAAAACTGTAATTTTGAATAGCAACAGTATAATGCTGTATTTTTTACAGCCAATTGCTTGATTTTAATTTACTGTATTTAGAAGAAGTACATAATCACTGTATATCCAGTATGTTTTGCATATTGGATATACACTATTTATTTATTTTTTAATTGATACAATTTTGTACCTTGTTGTACATGAAATATTTTTATTCTGTTCCAACTTCATAGTAGCCAACATGGCTCTTTAAACAAGGAATGTTTAAACATTCATGTTTAAACAACACATTAACCAACATAACCATCATGTAACAACATCGCAAAACAAATCCCAAGTGAGTCTGTAAAACGATCCACATCTTGATCCATCAGAGCACAACAAGTAGCTAGAACTATGGAAAAGAAAAAAGAGAAGAATGTTAGATATTTATAGTCAGAGGAAAAACAGAGGACAACATATACAGTCAGAGACAGAGAATAATACAATGATGTAATTCAATGATGAGATCTGTGTGTGTGTGTGTGTGTGTGTGCGTGCTTCTTACTTTTCATCGATTTCACTGAAAATTCATCATTGTGTTTAGAAGAGCGGCAACATGTGGGTTCACTGCAACCTGTTTCTTCTGTATCCTGCCATTTTAGATGACGCTTCTTCTTGTTCCACTCTCTGGATTAATATCTACAAAGAGTCAGGAAAAACAAAATGTTATATATTAAATATACAAAATATGTTATATTAAAACACATGAATTAAATGATCAGCTTGCTAGTGTTAAATAGGGGAGACTTCTTTATAATTTGCACTAAAAAAATCCATCTCTCATTGAGAAATATTGTTTTAAAGGTCTTAACAGTTATATAACATTAACATATCTATAAAATATATAAGTAAGTTGTTCAACTAATACCTTTCAGTGGACTCCAAGATACACGCTGCCCCATCCTGGTACTCAAGATTGAATATGTAACATGCTATGAACAGAGTGGTAAGGCCAGACATGAAGCTGTGCTGAGCACCGTCACACACAACCTAACCTTCAGTAGTCAGCATCCAGTGGCCTGCAAGTGTGTCCTAAAACAAACAATACCACATGTGACAATAGTTAATAGTTACTATAGACTTTTATCTTTAAGCTTTTTACATTTAAACTCCATTTAAGTATAAGTGACTCAACAAACAAACTCTAAGCAAATTACACAGAGTAACTTACACTTAAAACCGTACTTATACAGAAATGTAAACCATTAACGTTAGGGTCAAGAAATTGTCACACTGGTATTTATAACGGGCCGTCTCACTCCCACCCCCCAACGGTCCTATTTGGGAGACGGTCCTGCTCTACAATGAGGGTGTCGCTAACGTCTTTTGCTACATCTCTCAGCTGGACATAGACTGTATAACTAGCTGGTTACGTACATTAATCACTTTACCGGGCTATCCTCCGTTAACATCGACTTACCTCAAGCTTTGGAGACAAGTTTTAATTTGGGCGCTTGATTTAACGGATGACTGCATTTGCACATTTGAATTACACCACAAAATAATCATGACCGAGTGTGATCTTCAACACTAAATTCCTGTGAATCCTAACTGTCGAAGCATGTAACTTTTACTGTGTCTACGGCGGGCGCGATGTTCAACATTAAACAACCGTCAATTTACTATTACAATGAACTGTAGCTCGTCACATACCGCCTTCGCTCCTGGTGTGAACACAAACTCTAAATAACGTGAACAACTTCTGTCCTCAGGTGCTATAGCGACGGAGAATGTTTGAAATCTTACCTCGACGGCGCTGCTAAAACCCCGCGCAAGACTCCTTTGGTCCCCGCGGATGGAGGTTGAATATAACATTACCAGTATGTTAGTTACAAAATATGGAAAAAAAACTTAATAAGTCACTTACCACAGGTGTGAATCACTCATTTTGCGCACTACCCCAATCTCGACTGTTGAAGATCATTGTAGATTTGAAATTTACAGCAATATTCTGTACATTTTAGTTAATCCGTCACGTGACCCCAGAATGCATTGCACTTTACAGCAATATTCTGTATTATTTAAAAAACAGTCAGCTTCTGTAAAATAACGCTGTAGTTTTTACAGCAATTCGTTACAGTGTAGTCAATGAATGTGAAGGTGAGCATGCCAAAGGTCATGTGGCTCTGCCATCACAATACTTTAAAATACTGACACAAAACTTTGTATACTGCACCAGTACAACATCTTGTTCACCTCGTATTACTTAAATGACAGCACCACCTTGTGGTCAAAATGTTTAAGCAATTTCCTTTTGTTTCTAATAATTTTGCCCCAGATTTTACCTCTGATTTTCAAAAACTCATGATCAGACATGACCATGTGTATTTCATTTTGGGCCATTTTTGGGCTTGATCCCGATAAATGCTGCTTGCAGCTGTAGTTTGTCTTGTCATTGTGTTGAATGTGTGTGTACTAGATGCATTCAAGACCAAAGAAAAGTCCTTGTATGTGCAAGCACTTGGCAATAATGCTCTTCTGATTAAGTATATCATTGACGAAGCCTGTGCTTTTATTCATACAAAAAAAATTATGAGGAAAAAATATGTTTATAAGAAGATATATGAGACTGATATAACTGAATTGGAGAGTTGCACTATGCTGGGAAATGTCTTGATATTGTTACTTCTGGTCTCGGAAAGCATTTTTTCAATCGTGTAGTGTAAATCCTGTATGAGAGAGGATATGTATAGGTGTTGATATTGTCCTTCAGGTTGTGATCATAGCAACAGACCTAGGAATGGAAATGACAAAGAACCAGGGGATCACAACAGCAGAAGTTGGAACAACAGGACAGAAACTACAGAGATGCACTTTTGCAGCTGGACAAAGGTAACATCATAGAAAGGTCTTAAAATCCATCAGGGCAGGAAGAAGTACCTGAGAGAGCTAAGTGAGGGACCTCGCATTGACCAATACTTCACAGGAGGTAGGACAAATCAGTCGTGTGAAGCCCAGTGGTGGGACAAGCACCACAGCCCACAGGGTATCGGAACCCCAGACGAAGCCCAAACCAGGCATACACTTACTACCAATCAGCAACCCGGAGACTATCCAGCCGCAGCAAGTAGCAGAAAGGACAATAAATACTTCGACCTAAATCCTGTAACAATGAATGGGCAACCATTGACTCGGATCTCTTCCAGCTTTTAGCAGGCCAAAAATTAGTTTTCGAAGGTAAACAAGAGAGGTTCACCTGTGGGGTGGAGAGATTTGGAATGAAAACCAAGAACCCAAGGTCACTAGGGGTCACTAGAAGGAGACTATGGCAAACCTAAGTCCAGGAGACAAAAATAAATTGACAGACTTGTGAGAGAAAAGAGGGGCCAGAGGAAACAGTGTAAAAGAAGGAAGGGTCTAGAGGCACTGCAAGGCGATGTTAAAAGCCGCCTGGTCACGCTTCGAAAAGCAGAGAGCTTGAGAAAGCAACACAAGAAAAAGGAGCAAACCAGGACCACTTTCTACAAAGATGCTTACAAGTTCTTCAGTCTTGAGGAACACCTACGGAAAACGTATTCTACATTCCAGAGGACATGCCACCAATTCAGCTACAAAAACACCAGATGGACACAAGGCCCCCTAAATGGAGCGAAGTTGAGAGTGCAGTAAAACGGGCAAGATCAGCTTCAGGCATACGATTTTATCCAAAGCGAGTTACATGGCATTATCCTATACATTTATACATAAGTATTTGCTATCCCCTGGGATCGAACCCACAACATTGCGTTGTTAACGTTGCGTCTAGCTCATAGAACCGTACATAGGAAAGTTATGAAATTTGCTACACTGGTAGAGGACAGCCTCATATGTTGATATAGCAAATTTGGACTCTCTAACTAAAACCCTCTAGTGCCACCAACAGACATAACTTCTGAACTGTACACCTAATAAACAACATTTTTTTTCCATGAAAAATTTCCTGCCATTTTGAAATGATTGAAAATCGTACTTTTTCGAACTCGTCCTAGAACTTTTGACTGATTTGCACAAATTTGGTATGTAGCATCTAGAGCGAGTGCTGAAAAAAGAAATTTGACGACGAGCACGCCAAAATTGTTTTGAGTCTGTATCTTCAAACTTTAATGTATCGACGCAAAAACTTTATATATTGTATCAAAGTCTGGACGTACGGTGACACATCAAGTTTCAGCATAGCGCCACTTACTGGCCATAAGATGAGCTTGAGAAAGCAACATAAGAAAAAGGAGCGAACCAGGACCACTTTCTAAAAAGATGCTTACAAGTTCTTCAGTCTTGAGGAACACCTACGGAAAACATATTCTAAAAATGAGAGGCATGAGCCTATATCCATTCCAGAGGACATGCCACCAATTCAGCTACAAGAACACCAGATGGACACAAGGCCCCCTAAATGGAGCGAAGTTGAGAGTGCAGTAAAATGGGCAAGATCAGCTTCAGGCATACGATTTTATCCAAAGCGACTTACATGGCATTATCCTATACATTTATACATAAGTATTTGCTATCCCCTGGGATCGAACCCACAACATTGCGTTGTTAACGTTGCGTCTAGCTCATAGAACCGTACATAGGAAAGTTATGAAATTTGCTACACTGGTAGAGGCCAGCCTCATATGTTGATATAGCAAATTTGGACTCTCTAACTAAAACCCTCTCGTGCCACCAACAGACATAACTTCTGAACTGTACACCTAATAAACAACATTTTTTTTCCATGAAAAATTTCCTGCCATTTTGAAATGATTGAAAATCATACTTTTTCGAACTCGTCCTAGAACTTTTGACTGATTTGCACAAATTTGGTATGTAGCATCTAGAGCGAGTGCTGAAAAAAGAAATTTGACGACGAGCACGCCAAAATTGTTTTGAGTCTGTATCTTCAAACTTTAATGTATCGACGCAAAAACTTTATATATTGTATCAAAGTCTGGACGTACGGTGACACATCAAGTTTCAGCATAGCGCCACTTACTGGCCATAAGATGAGCTTGAGAAAGCAACATAAGAAAAAGGAGCGAACCAGGACCACTTTCTAAAAAGATGCTTACAAGTTCTTCAGTCTTGAGGAACACCTACGGAAAACATATTCTAAAAATGAGAGGCATGAGATTATATCCATTCCAGAGGACATGCCACCAATTCAGCTACAAGAACACCAGATGGACACAAGGCCCCCTAAATGGAGCGAAGTTGAGAGTGCAGTAAAACGGGCAAGATCAGCTTCAGCTCCTGCACCCAACGGTACCATACAGGCTCTGCAAGAAAGCACCTTTGGGTGTTGTGGTTCCTTTGAAGATGAATGGCTGTGGCTGATCCCCAAGCAGAAAAACTAAAGTACTAAAGTGCTTGGCTGCAGCAGAAGAGACCAAGAGAGTGGCAGCACATGCCAACCCCCAAAACGCCCAAGCTAACTTGCTAAAGAGTCAACCCTTTATTCGGGAGGGGCAGAAAATGCGGGCCAAGCATTTATCCCCAGATTCAGGTCCGCTGAGTATATCCAGGGATTGGGGGATGTGAGTTGATTTAAACCACAGATTTATTTTCCCCTTGGAAATCGCAGCGACCAACCTGCGGCCGGATATGGTTCTGTGGTCCAGCTCCAGTAGGAATGTCCTCATTGTCGAGTTGACTGTACCTTGGGAAGAGGCCATTAACAAAGCATTTGAAAGAATCTCCAGTATGCCAACTTGGCAGCGGAGGCAGTAGATCAGGGATGGACAGTTTCCAATCCACTACAAGGCTGCTGGAGAAATAGGGATTATAGGACAGGCCAAACGGTCGGTAGTCAAAGAACTTGAACTAATGCTGAGAGAAGCAGCCACTGGCTGAGAGTGAAATGGAAAGACTTGATATGGGTTGCCAAATGACCATATAATAAAATGGTGTTGTGTGTTGGAATGTTACGCCATATGGAACCGGGGGCACTGAGCATGCATTAACGATGCCAGTGAGGCTAGGACAGCCTTAGCTAACAGGGTGGCGCATTTGGTTGCAATGAGGTTATAATATGTGTTATTATATACTATTATAATAATGTTTTTTAATGTGATGCCATATGGGACCTGTAGTAAGTGAGCATGCATTTACAGTGCCAAGGAGGCTGTAACAGCCTAGACAATGTGGTTGCGTGTTTCGTTTCATTCTCCGGGTGTATATATGAGTTCACTACAACTACTGGACGGGTTAAATGCAGAGGTGACCATAGCTGACAATAGGTCCAGTGGAGGATAATCAAGAACTGGCCAGTGGTGCAGAAAGAAGAAGCTAATGGCTATGGTTGATGCGGATGGACACAGCATGGGCTGCCAGATAACTTTGTAACAATGCGACACACACCCAGATCTGATCAACCTGCAGTGGGCCTCCATTGGCTGAGCTTGTCTTGTGATTAAGGTCAGAAAAACCCAATGAGGCTGAGGTGCACAACTGACGATATGTCACATTGAGGGGACCATTCAAAGGGCATAATCAACAGCACCTCACCAAAAGGCATCTTTCACCCAGGATATTGGATGTTATGAAAGTGGGATCGGACACACAACTCATGAGATGTCTCTCTGATAATAGCAAGGAAAAGTAAGTATGCTGTGCATTTCTATATTAATTTATCCCCCAAACACAAAGAACTACTACCCAACGAACCCATTGAAACTCAGACCTCCTTTCCTCTATTCATATTCTTGACTGCTTCCCCTTGTCATGCCTAAGGCATGGGAAATGTCCTATTGGGCAATTCAACTGTGCTGAAATAGTGGGATTATAACACCTAATCCTATTAAGCGAATTTGTAACATGTCAATGTAAATCCTGTATAAACTACAGTTGTTTTCAACATGTAGTGCCCTATAATTCAAAACCGTGATAGTGTGCATGGGAGTAGAATTAACAGGGCGCAGGGGACATGTCCACCTTACTTTCAAAGTAAGGTGATTCTGTCCCCCGCAGTATTCAACATTCCGCCGCCACCATTCCCTTCCACATTCTGTAGTTTGTTGAATAGATCTGAGTGAACTAACATTCAGCCAATCACAAGTGAGTGTTACGAGGCCAATCGTCTTCCGTGGATCTGTTTAGGCTTCAATTCAAACGCATGGAACTGGTATCAGTGCAATATTGTATACTGCTGTAGCAGCAACTTAAAACAGGGCACTTGGCACTGATTAATAAAGGTATGGCCTTTAAACGCATGTTAAAACAAGCTATAGTGTCGATAATGTATGCTATGCGTTTACATTTACATTTAGTCATTTAGCAGACGCTTTTATCCAAAGCGACTTACAGGTGGGGTAAGCAATGGAAGCAAATGGGACCGTATAAGGACAACAAAAAGCATAAGTGCAATCAAAATAGAAGACTGGTCTCATATAACCTAACACATTATACAGAGCTAAGTGAGTTTTTTTTTAAAAGAGTAGAGAAGAAATAGAAGTCAGAGATTTTTTACCTTTTTGGGATGGCACCACAAGACGCCGTTCATTTGCAGAGCGTAGGGATCTGGCGGGTACATATGTCTGCATTAGCAAGTGAAGATAAGATGGTGCCGAACCAGTGTTGGTCTTGTAGGCCAGGAGCAGGGTCTTGAATTTGATGCGAGCGACTAAAGGGAGCCAATGTAGCTTAATGAATAGAGGAGGGACGTGTGCTCTCTTCGGTTAATTAAAGATAACTCTTGCCACGGCATTCTGGTTTGTGGAAGTACAGAGAAGAACGGTGTAATCACATAGCGATTGATTCATATGCTTCAACCTATACGCAGTTTGGAAATATACAGTATAACTAGAATAGATATACACATTGTGCTTAAAAAGAGCTTTTGAATAGCTGTGTGCAATTGAAACCCATCTGTTTAGCGTGTCTCTCTAGCAATTGAAATTATAGGCTAAAAATAAAAATGCTGTGGTGAATTGAATATCCTGCTGAAACACCAAAATCTACATTGTTCCCCTAAAGTAAATATACCTGCATGTAATGTATATTATGTGTGTGTATAGATAGATAGATAGATAGATAGATAGATACATACATACATATATACTGTACATAGAGGAAAGCTTTCCAGGGTTCTTATCTATATAATGCACTTAAATCGGCATGTATTTCATTTTCTTGGAAACCAATCAATTGTTCGCTAGACAACACCATTATTCTTCAGGTGGTGTCGTTTAGAGCCTTTTGACGCTGCAATGAAACTGAAATCCTGACCTATACCAGCAGCCCCATGTTTAAGTGCATTATATGGATTAGAACGCTGAAAACCTTTCTGTCATGGTTCCACCTCTCCTTGTCAGGTTTTTCTTGGTCTAGAGGTGGAATCATTCAGGATCCTTTGTTTCATGTGGGAGAGAGACGATTTCTTCTCTCTCTGGTCTGCGTCATCGTTCCTACCCTCCTGTTTCCTAGTTTGTGTTAATTAGCTTACCTTGATTGTTAATCCCTTGCACCTGTTCCCTCTTGGTTTCTCTCCCTTTAAAATATCCTTGTGTTCATTGTCCTGTGCTGGTTCATTGTATGTTGTATGTCTTACCTCGTTTGTAAGCTGTGTTTAACCTCGTACCTCGTACCTCGTACCTTGTTCCAGGTCACTGTTTGAATGTTCCTTGTTACTGGTTCCTGTTCCCCTGTTTTAGTAAGTGTAGTCAGTGTTCGTATCAAGTGTTTGTTTTTGTAGTCTTAGTTTAGTCAGTCAGTGTCCTTTCTTGCCGTTTAAAGTATCCTGTCTTGTTTTCCCCATCGTGGGTTTTTGTTTTGCCTTTTGTTATAGTGTTCTTTGTTCAATAAATCCTTGTTTACCCCTACAACATCTCGTGCTTGCCTGCAATTGGGTTCTCCCCTTGAGTACCATGACACCTTTCCTCAAAAGCCTTAATTAGTTTTCCGGCAGAAGAAATAAACACACTGACGGCTTGTTTCATAAATTTTTATTTAATAGTGTTCTACTCCTACAATCTTTATTAAAATATACAGTGGTAGCAGACAATTACAAACATTACCGTTGTCTACAGAGCATTGAAACTTCTGGTGGGGACTGGAGAAGTCCTCCACATCCAGACGCCGTATCTGCTGCTCTCAGTATCCATCTGTTTTTGTTTGTTCTGCCGGTGTGCAAATTATTTATATTTATGCGCTAAATGACAACTCCCCTTTTGAAATTGGAGGTGTAAGAAAACGCTTCTGAAGCAGGGGGCAGTTTTTGATACTGCTTTAACCATGTTTACGCTTTTGTGTACAAGGCCATGACCATCAAAATGTATTTTGCTGTCATTCACTCTTTTTTAACAGTGTGGAAACTGCTTTAAAAACAGGTTTCAAACATATGTGAGTGAGAGAGATTGTCTGATTTTTAGACTTCTAAAACTCTGTTTCTCTGGCAGAAAAGGGTGCTTAGCTCCGCACCAGAGAAGCTCGGAAACCGGACTTCAGTATCAGCAAATGCAACTCAAAGCAGTCCGGGAACAAGAGTAAACCGCTACATCAATCGCCTGATTGAGGCCCGACAGACAGAATCTGACACAGCTGACCTGCACTTCTTCACACTCATCTATAAAGACTCTGAGCGGGAGCACAGGGTGAGAACTAAGCACATACAATAAACATGCCACTTACAAAACACTACTTAACAATACCACTACAACACCCTCACAGGGTTCAGGGGATTAAAAGTTGTACAGTTAACATAAGAACCTATTGTAATAAGGTTCAATAAAAGGAAGGAAGGAGACGGGAATCAGAAGACATTTAAACATTTAATAAAGTAATAACAGCCGGCGGCCCCTCACGGCCGACCGTCGGCGAACAAAACAATAAATATAAATACAAACATGTTCGGGCCCGGTCCTCTCTCTTTGACGGTCCGGTCGCTCGTTCTCTTATATGCTCCCGATCTCCTACGTGATTCGAGACCGTTGTGCTCACAGCTGGCGCTCATTAACAATTACTCACTGGTCTCGAACCACGGTCTCGCCCCGCCTACTCCAATACATACCCCCATCCCCCCTCACAGGCCGGGGGTACCCCAGAGACTGTGCATGCTCCCTCCCTCGGAGGGGCGGGGGTTATGCACCGAAGCCCCACGGCCACCGCAAGGCACCGCGAATGAGAGTACCCGCCTGGTTGAGGAGGGGGAGGGAGCATGCAGCGACCATACGAGACAACGGAGAATAAAAAAAATTATAGTCTGGTTCCCCGACATGCTGCCGATCGGTCCTCAACCAGCCGGGTACTCTCATTCGCGGTGCCTTGCGGTGGCCGTGGGGCTTCGGTGGACGGCTCGACCATCCGCCCCCTGGTGGCCGGCGGTGGCTCCTCCTTTATCCGGGAGTCGGGGCGGGTTTCCCGTCCCCTGCACCTCCCCCTTGGGCGGACAGACGCAGGCTCCGGCCTCTGGCAGGCGGTGGCCGCAATCGGCACTCCCGCTCCCTGGTCCTCCCCCCCAGCCTGACAGAACTGGAGAGGATCTGCAAGGAGGAATGGCAGAGTATCAATGGCAGAGTTGCATCTTTCCCAAAAAGACTCATGGCTGTATTAAATCAAAAGGGTGCTTCTACTAAATACTGAGCAAAGGGTCTGAATACTTAGGACCATGTGATATTTCAGTATTTCTTTTTTAATAAATCTGCAAAAATGTCAACAATTCTGTGTTTTTCTGTCAATATAGGGTGCTGTGTGTACATTAATGAGGGAAAAAATTAACTTAAATGATTTTAGCAAATGGCTGCAATATAACAAAGAGTGAAAAATTTACGGGGGTCAGAATACTTGCCGTACCCACTCTATATAGCTTGCACTTGAAAAGAGCTGCCCGACTCACATTCTTCAGGTCTTTTTAATTTTTTTACTTTTAATTTGGCGGCTCCTCAGATTCTTCTGCCTCATAGTTTATTTATTTATTTATTAATTAGATATTATTTATTAGAATGATCTTGATCGTTCTATAAACACCATGCACTTTGCTGTGTTTTACCTTTTCTGTTTTTCCTGTTTGCCCCTGTAAAGCTGCTTTGGAACAATGCGCATTGTGCAATGCACTATATAAATAAACTTGAATTGAATTGAATAGTTTAGAACCGTCAATTCAATACATGCTGAGAAATATTGGCCGAAGCAGTAGACCATCTGGGTGTTTCTAGCTTATTTTTATTCAAGGGACCCCGACACAAAGCGGACGGGTCTTGATGTCACTGAAGGAATTTATTTTGCAATAACAATCCTTTAAATATACATTATCACATTTAATACAAAGCTACTTGCCACATTTTATCATTATCAACATAATCGTATATACATTGTAGATTTGGCATATTTATATATAGTTTATTTTTATACAGTTTATTCGCATATGCCCCTGTGTTAATAGTTTTATCGGGAAATAACTGATAACAATGTTACTGGCCGTTCAGAACATCTGCTAGCCAAAAACTCTAAAGCGACTCACAGTGCATTTAGGCAATGCATTTTCAATTCAACACAAATTGTCATAAAAGATTACAATGAAAATTTGTTAGAGCATCAAACAGGTAAACAGTCAGAATAATGTAGAATTATAGTGTAATATTGTAGAAAGTCCAGTAATTATCGCTGCTGTATTTACCACCAGCGGGAGTGCCTGCTGGTTGGCACTAGTGCAGCTGGAGAACCACACTAAAAGTCCATATTTTAAAACACTGCTGATGGTACAATTGTAGAAATTCACAATCAGCTGTTTTGGGATTTTGGCGCTCCTCAGCTCCTAAAGTAGTAGAGGCATTGTTCGTCACCCGCTCTACCCTCTCACTGCCAATAGAGGGTGGAAGATGGTTGTACCTTTTTTGTGGAAATCAACAATAATTTTCATGTTTTTTTCTTATGTTAAAGGCCAAGTTATTGCTGTCACACCATGTTGCCAGATGTTGTACCTCGGTACTGTATACCATCTCGATGTTGCTGATTAGTCCGAGCATTGCGGTGTCGCCGCAAGTTTGAAAATGAGATGAAGGGGAAGAGGTGGGGCAATCCTGTTTGAAGAGAGTATAAAGCATAGAGCTTAGCACATACCCTTGTGGAGCCCCAGTGTTAGTAAGAAGGGGGGTGGAGATATAATTATTTGCTAAGAAATCCACAATCCAATTGCATAGTAAGATGTTAAGTCTAAGATGCTGTAGTTTAGCTCTGAGTTTGTACGGCCGAATCGTATTAAAAGTAGAGCTTAAGTCAACAAATCCGCGCATAAGTGTACTTTTGCTCCAGAAAGTCCAGTAATGTGTGGAACACAATGGGGTCTTCTGTTGACCGGGTCTCCCTGTATGCAAATTGGTATGGATCAAACATGGATCACAGTCTTTCGCAAGGCTAATGCAATGCTATCCACTGAGCTACAGAAACAAATAAAAGTGATGTTAACAAAATTTACAGTGTATCAAGTCCTGACATATAAATACAAGACCCCTTTTTCAGCTCCAGGCACCTGTTTGGAGCGCTTTTCTTGCAGCCGTCATGCCTCCTGGACAAGGCATCAGCATTTGCATGGAAACTTCCAGCCTGGTGTTCTTCGGTAAATTGTAAGTCTTGTAAGTGAAGAAACCAGCGGGTGATTCTTGCAATTTTTATTTTATTTTGGGCTATCCATTTTAGCGTAGCATGGTCAGTTACCAAGATAAACCTCCAACCCAGGAGATAGTATTTTTATTTCTCCATGGCCCATTTGTTTGCAAGACCCTCTTTCTCAATCGAGGCATAGTTCTTTTCCCGGGGTAGCAGCTTCCGGCTGATGAACATGATGGGGTGTTCCATCTGAGATAGCACCGCTCCAACCCGACCTATGTTTGAACCACAAAATATTTCTTGAAGTCAGGCTTGCAGGATGAGTTCGCAACAGAGGGCTTGTTAGGATAGCTTCTAAATGGTGCAGGTGGTCCTACCAACTCTGGCTGCGGCAGACAATGTAGTCTAGGTATGCAGCGGCGTAACTCTGGTGGGGATGGAGGATTCTATCCATGACCCTTTGAAAGGTGAATGGAGCACCCTGGACTCCAAAAGGGAGTACTTGGTATTGGAACTCTGAGGTCCCAGCATGCCTTCTGAGCTTCTCCGGTTAGAAGAGGTAGTAGCAGGTTTGTCCAGTCTGCTGCGCCCGTTTTCTCAAAGAGGTCGAGGTAGCTTCGGACCCTCTGCAGAGCTCGGTGACTGCTGCATTCAGGGTGGTTTAGGGCTCAATATTGCAGTAAGAGCGTCCTTCATTTTCTCGTCTCTTCCTCTCTTGACACTTTTGCAGTTTTCCACTATACCCGCATTCTCCACCATATGTCACGTCCTGACATATAACTACAAGGCAAGAGGCAGTAGTTTGGTCAAACTTAAACATAGAGTCTTTATTTCAGATAAGGAGAGGGAAGGGAGTGGGGAAAAGAACTGTAACTTAGGTGTGTTCTTCCTCTTGGGGATTCTTGTAACCTCACGTCAGGTCTGGAAGGGAAGCAGAAGAGAGGAATTAGTCGGGGAGTGACTCCTCGTCAGAGTCGAGACTGATTCCACCTGTCTTTCCCGGAGCACCCTGGTCCTGGAAAGCCTCCCTTGTGGCTTTTCATGGTGGTGCTATCCATGGTTCTGAAGGTGATTTTGTTAGAGACAATGTTGCTTCACCACAAGTGTAGGCAATAGTGATAGGTTATTCATGAATGACTTATAACAAGTTTTCTCATAGAGTGCTTCATTTATTTTTTGTTAACTATGTATGTGTAACTAATGAACTAGTAATTTAATTTTCCTGTGAGCTTAATTTTTTTAATAATGCTTTTTACCATTTTTATTGTTATAAAGCAGCTGTACATGAAAAATATGGACTATAAGCAAAACATTAAAGTTATACAAGTACAAGCAACAAAGTGAACACACACAGAATACAGACATGCACACACATATTCATATACACCCACATGCATAAAACAAAGAACACATTCAATTCAACTCATATAGCGCTTTTTACAATTTCCATTGTTACAAAGCAGCTGTACATGAGACATATGGACTACAATCAAAATAACTAAAGTCATATACCTGTAAAAACAATCCTGCATCCTGCGGTAACCTTGGAACAAAGAGACAAGACTGGCTGAGAGTAGAGTACTGTTCTGCACTCTTTGATGCAACAAGTACATCAGTTGTTGTTGGAAGTGTTCCTGGTTCCAGTTTATCTAAATAATGCAGCCTAAATCCTCTGAGGATTTATATTATAGAAGTGTAGTGTATGCAAGATTAAAAAGATGCGTCTTTAGTCTAGATTTGAACTGACAGAGTGTGTCTGCCTCCCGGACAGCGCATGGAAAATTATTCCAAAGTTTAGGCGCTAGATAGGAAAAGGATCTACCACCTGTACTTGATTTTGAAATTCTAGGTATTACCAACTGACAGGAGGCCTGACAGCGTAATGCACGGGAAGGACTGTAATACAATAGAAGTTTGCTCAAATACTGTGGAGCTAAACCATGTAGGGCTTTATAGGTAATAAGCAAGATCGTAAAGTTAATGCGATGTTAACCATGATAACCAGTGCAAGGTTGACGGAACCGGACTAATATGCTCATACTTTTTTGTACGTGTAAGAACTCGAGCTGCCACGTTTTGGACCATTTAGTGTTTTTGTAATAAGCCTGCAGGGCAACCACGTAACAGTGCATTGCAGTAATGTAGTCTTGATGTCATGAATGCATGAATTAACTTCTCTGCATCTAACAATGACAGCCTATGACGTAGTTTGATACGTAATGATAGCTATTTTACAGGTGCTGGCAACATGGCTCTCAAATGACAGATTACTATCGAATAGAACGCCAAGATACTTAGCTGACGAGGGTTTTATGGAGCATCCGCCAACAGTTAAGCAGTATTCTTGGTTGTTACGTATGGCGGTTTTCGATCCATTAAGTAACACTTCTTATCTGTCCAAGTTCAGTAATAAGAAATTCTTACTCATCCAGTTTTTATATCGACTATGCATTCCATTATTCAATGGAACTGCTGTGTTTCAGGAGGCTTTGAGGAAATATATATATAATTCTGTGTCACTTTATTACATCTCCTAGTGATAGCATGTATAATACGAATAGCAGAGGCCCTAAAACTGAGCCCTGTGGTACACCGTACTGGACTTGCGATTTGCGTGACACCTCATTGTTTATTGCTACAAATTGAAAACGTTCTGATAAATAAGAGTTGAACCATTTCAATGCTATTCCGTTAATGCCGACATAATTTTGGAGTCTATGTAGGAGTGGGCCTTGGTCACAGTGTCAAATGCAGCACTATGGTCTAATAACAAATTACAACCTCGGTCAGATGCAAAAAGCTGATAATTTGTAACTGATCAAAGCAGTCTCTGTACAGTGACATGCTCTAATGCTATGCTCCAGACTGGAATTCTTCATTAATGTCATTCCTTTGGAGGAAGGAGCATAATTAAGTTTTTCCAGAACTTGTAAATTTGATATAGGCCTGTAATTCCCTGGTTCTCTAGGGTGGAGTTGGGTTTTTTTGACAAGGGGCCTTATAACAGGCACCTTATATGCTTTAAGCACATGTCCTAATGTCAGCGATGAGTTAATAATACTAAGAAGAGGATCTATAATTTCTGTGAACATCTCTTTCAGTAGTTTTTAGGGTCTAGCATGCATGTTGTTGATTTAGATGATCTAATGATTTTAGACAATTCATCATGCTCTACGTTAGAAAATAATTGCAATTTCTCCGAGGGGCGCTTTAGTTAGTTTGTTCAGTGGGTTTCACTTCTGGTGGCAGTGTTATAATTTTTTCTCTTATATCTTGGATTTTTCTTGTGAAGTAGTACATAAATTCATCACTGTTATGCTGATAATCAGAATCTGAAGTCGCTGACAACATATTTTTTATTAAGTTAGCAACTGTGTTAAATAAAAACCTAGGGTTGTGATGGTTTTCTTCTATTAGTGATGAAAAGTTGGAGGATCTAGACGTTTTTATGGCTTTCCTGTATTTTTGAGTACTATCCTTCCATGCTGTACGAAATACCTCTAAAATAGTTTTCTTAAAGTTGCGCTGCTTTTTCCGGGTCGCTTTCTTTAGAGCCTGAGTGTGTTCATTATACCACGGTGTTGGGCTGCCAACTACACCCATGCACGTAGTCTGCACCTGTTTCCACCTAGGACTCCATTCCCCATCGTCCTCCATGTTCCTGCTCCAGTTCCTCGTTTGCAATCACCCTCACCTGCCATTCATCAACCCAATCATCAGACGTCTAATATTCACTCCTGTGCTCCCTGGACCTTTGTCTAGTCTTAAATGTATGTTTAATGTTAACCTATTTGTATACTGATATTCTCCCGGTCTTGGCTCTTTTATTAAAGTGTGTTTTGTTACGTGCATACTATCATCTGTGTTTCCTTGGACATTCCATAACAACTATAAATTCCAATTTGTAATAATAAATAAGTTATGTTGCATTTAAAGTGTATTAATTAATACAAAAACTTTAAATTCTAAAGCTGATGTCTGTGGCCCCCCTTTCAGGCAAAAATTTCAAAACAGTATGTAAACAGTGTTGAGGAACCCAAAACTCCAATGGAGAAAAAAAAACTCGGGAGAACTTAGGCCCAACCAGGGGAACCAGTTGCCCTCTGGGAAAAAAGGCAGCATCTTTAGAAGCTCTAAAGTGCTTGCACAACTAGGCTAAATAAAAAGAAAATAAACATAGTTAAAAGGTAGATAATAGGTGTAATATTTGCAGTGGACATTTTGAGGTAAGGACTTGTCGGGTCGCTGCTTCCCTATCTCAGCTCTACCATCTGGTCTGGGCATAGACTGTGTCCTGCTAGATGTGGTAACCTCGGAACAATGAGAAAAGAGAGAGATTAGTACATCAGTTGTTGTGGGAAGTGTTCCTTGTTGCAAAGGAGGCGCTAAGGTGACATGTAGTGGCCACCTGAGGAAGTGCCAAAAGGGTTTGATCATGTGACCAAGAAATGTGCATCATCAGTGGTGCCGATATCCTGAGACTGTGCAAAAGATCACTTAGCACATTGGTGGGGATAGTCAACAAAAGTGCGTCGATTTAAGCGAGTGCAATTTTATTGCACAATAGATTCTGATCACCCATATGTTTATATATTTAAGTACGGATAAATATTCCATTCCATTCCATTTTCTACCGCTTATCCGAACTACCTCGGGTCACGGGGAGTCTGCGCCTATCTCAGGAGTCATCGGGCATCAAGGCAGGATACACCCTGGATGGAGTGCCAACCCATCGCAGGGCACACACACTCACTCATCCACTCACTCACGCACGCACTCACACCCTACGGACAATTTTTCCAGAGATGCCAATCAACCTACCATGCATGTCTTTGGACCAGGGGAGGAAACCGGAGTACCCGGAGGAAACCCCTGAGGCACGGGGAGAACATGCAAACTCCACACACACAAGTCGGAAGCGGGAATCGAACCCCCAACCCTGGAGGTGTGAGGCGAACGTGCTAACCAATAAGCCACCGTGCCCCCCTACGGATAAATATACCTGATGTAATTCGAAGTTATTCAGGTCATTCTAAATCCTGTGTTATCACAAATGTTAAATTGCTGTAAATAATCTTGCCTTTTACATATTAATAATTGTGTTATTTCAGATTATTAAATGTGATATTGCATTGATGTTTGTGCACATGTATATAAAAAGCACTCAGGATTACACCTGTAAGATTTATTATTGTCATACTGTTTATATTTGCAGCCACACACGGACTGATGACGAGGGTTTAATGGAACATCCGTCAATAGTTACAGACTGGAGAGTTTATATGGCCGTCACGGAATATTAAATTAATCATAAGCGTTTCTCATTATTTGAACCTGACTGCAACATTATTTATTTTCTTTTATAAATGGGGTTAAAAATGCTTAAATAGACGTTTTAGGGAAACTTTGTATGTTAAAATTATACAAATGAAATTCAATTTCATGTTTACAGTATATCACAGAAACTCACACAATGTAGATAAGTCTTATATCAAATGAAAGCTCTCACTGTCAAGAATATCCTTGTATATTTCATCAACCTAAGACTTAACAGTGTAAAATAGCTAGTAACATAACAGAATTTTTGTCAAATTGTTAAGTTTTAGAGGGTTTTCTGTAAAATGCGACTGTAATGAGGTTCAATAGTAAGGAAGAAAGGAGGCGGGAACCGGCAAACATTTGAACATTTAATCAAATAATAACAAAGCAAAAAGGCAGCCGGCAGCCCCTCACGGTCGACTGCCGGCCAAAAGAACATACATACAAACGTAAAAGACTTAAACATGTCCGGGCCCGGTCCTCTCTCGTCAGCAGTCCCGTCGCTCGTCCTCTTATGCTCCCAATCTCTTCTGTGAGATATGCTGGACCGGTGTGCGCACAGCTGACTCAAACTATCAATCATGCCACTCTTTTAGGGCACTCTTTTAAATGCAAGTAAAAATGGGAAATTTGCACCAGAACTGAAGAGGTTAATGACATGGTTTCATGATGTGTGTTTATTGTTTTTTTTTAAGTTTAATAGTGTGGTTTGGTTCTCTTGCAGTATCATCAGCTGAATGATGAGTATTTCACTGCCGCTGTGGTGCTGTCTCTGTTCTTCGCTGCGATGTTTGGCATCCTCTACATACTCATCATACCACAGTATGCTGTTTGATTGACTGCATTAACTTTTACATTAAAAATACATTTCATGCAATAAATAATAATCTTACAATTAAAGGACTACCGCTGATTCTGCTTGTTTTCCATGTTTTTAGGGGGACCGTGGTGTTGGTACTCTTGGTTTTCTGCATTTGTTTTCTAGTGGCATGTATCATGTATTTGCACATCACTAGAGTTCAGGTAATTTGAAGCCCATGAGTCCAATTCAATAAGTAATGTCAGTCTTGCAGAAGGGACATTTTTTAATTCTTTATTAGATTGGCACTGTTTCTTAAGATGGTAAAAGGTTTTAGCTTTATTTTTTAGGGTAATTTAGTTCAAATGCATTTGATGGATTAATCTGACATATATTATAAAAAATGTAATGTAATGAAAACGATAAAAATGGACATATTAGCTTGTTTACAAGTGTTCAGATGCTAAGTTCTTAAATTATATCAAAATGTTTCAAAACAATTTATTTATTCATCATTTATGTAAAAGTTCACCCCAAACTGAAAATGTATTTACTCACCCTGTTGTCATTTCCAGCCTGAGTTTTTTCTTCATCAGAGCTTCACAAAGCAGAGACATTTCTCCAAATATTTTCTTGTGTTTTCCACAGACAAAAATCATACTGGTTTTAACAACAGTAGGGTAAATAAAGGTTTTTTGTATGCCTGGGTAAACTGTCCTTTTAAAGGCTTCATCGTAATCTCAATTCTTCAATTTTTTTCTTAAAACTCATTGTCGGTTTGGGAATCTGGGGAAATACATAATCTCTCTCTCTTTCTCTCTCTCTCTTTCATTCTCAGTGTATTCCTGGGTGCCTCACCCTACAGATCCGAACAGTTCTGTGTGTATTCATAGTGCTACTTATATATGCAGTGGCCCAGGCCTGTGTGGTAAATCTTTACAATTTTTACAATCCGTTACTTAATGTCAGCATAAATTTCATAGTAATGCATTACATTGTTCGCAATTTAAACATCACATCAAATAAAAACAGAAAAGCTATTCTAACATTTCAAGGCCACTGTAGCAGTCAACAAATTCACAGAAAATATAACAACATACAGTTGAGATGTAAGGACAAAGGAGTAGAAATAAATCATTAACAAATATTATATAATACTTAACGAATCCAGGCATTTTATAATATTTGTTCATCATTTATTAGTGAAGGTTAAAGTGTTTTCTTTTATATTTTTTTATTAAACAGCTGCACTTAGATCCTTGTCGTCCTGAATTTCCAATGTTACACAGTGCTATTACACATGTTGGCCACATGTATTAGTGAATGCTAAAAGGGCGTAACCATACATATGACAGGGACTCTGTGTCAGGGATGTTTTCTCTTACCACACAAGTTGCTCTTTTTCAGGTGGGCTGCATGTCGTGGCTTTGGATCACCAATTTTACTCACTCCATTGTTATCATTGACACTACTAGTGGGGTCAACCACACCATGGCAGAGCTTCCATGTGAGGGGGCCCAGTACACTTTTTTATGTTGCATGGTGGGCACACTGACAGTGGCACTCTTCCTTCGAGTTTCTTGGGTGTCTAAAATGGTCCTGTTATTAGTGCTGGTGCTGATATACATTACAATTCTGGAGCTCAGTGGATTCAGACGAATTTCGGGGTAAAAGCATTTGATATGATTATGCACTGCAAACTTATAAATTAGACAAATTAATTGCTATGTAGACCTTGATAGGAGATCTTTATAGGGGCTAGGACTGCAGGAAATTGCATGAAATTCTACAATAAACCAGCCGGGCAGTGAGCTGGGTGCAAGGAGCAATGTTCTTACAACTATGTGAAGATCAATTGCAATATCCTAGTAGAGGCTTCTCCAGTGGTGTAGTCTATGTGATATGCAGGTATACGCCTTATACCCACTAGTAAAGATCAAGGATTTCCGTATATCCACTTAAAAAAGCGAGAGGATACATATCACCCTCGTTTTGTGTCAGAAAACTGTAAAGCACTTAATTTTGGACCATTGGAGCAACCGGGACGCATGAAACCAAACGATATCATGAAAGGCAAGCATATAAACTACACTATTTGATTGTTTGCTTAAGACTGCCCCTGAAGCTACTGCCGCTTCGGGTGACACTGCAGCAAGTGTTACAGAACTTGAGCCCAATGGGGCTGATTCTATGCTGTACGCAGTGTCATCCTCCATCGCGAGAGCGTCCTGGGGTCACAATCTCATTTCTCTGTGCTCGGGGAGAATTAAACTTTCTCTTCTTCTGCTTATCACTCACCCCTGCATATTCTTTAATAAAATGAGCATAATTGTTATCATTAACTGTAAGGGGATTTTAATTTGTATCTTACTAGCCAACTTTACAAACGTTTGTTTGGTGAATCAATGATTCAATGAGAGACAAAGAGAGAGATAACAAGAGAGAATTACATACAGAGACATGTATTCGTTAGTGTGGTGGTGCTCATGGGTTGTCGATATGGGACGGGTGTAGGCCGGGGGGGAATCAGAGTATACTCACTACAAAAACTAGACTACACCACTGGGCTTCTCTAATGTTTACAATGTACAAAATATAACTTTTCTTATGATAAAAATAAAGACATTTAGTGTTTTTTATACAGTGTTTTTTGGGTGCAGGTCTGGTTTGATCAGTAGTTTGGAGCCCATCCTTTCTCTAACGGTCTTCTCCACCGCACTGGCCCTGCACTCCAGGCATCTGGAACTTAAACTGCGCCTTGACTTTCTATGGGCCACACAGGTACAAAAAAATAGCCACACATGGACCATTTAAGATTTTTCTCTCCTGGGTTTGTAGTTCATCAAAACATTTTCTGTCACGTAGCATGTAGCGTTTGTCTGTAGCTTTCCTGCATTTTGTGTATCTTTTAGTTAAAAATTTGGTAACTTATAGCTATATATAGCTCAGTTATAAGACTTTGTGCGCCACTTTTTTCCTGTGATTGTCTATATTTTATTACTTTTTCCTACAATCCAACACTCTGCATCTGCATACCGCCTCTACTATCACAACATCAATAACTGAGGTAAGTCATGCCTTCCTCTCTTGGTAATGTGTCCCGAACCTCATGCCACATGTATAGTTAAGCTTCTTCTGCCTGCAAAGTGGGTTTTACATGTGCTAAATGTAAGAATGAAGTCAGACTGACAGAGAAGATCACAGAATTAGAGACACGCATCAGAACACTAGTTGAGGACAGTAAGCGTGATAATGTGTATATACTATTTCGGAATAGCTCATTACAGCAAGTAATGAACACAACGTAGTTCTGATATTAGACCCTATTTAGCGGGGAAGCTGGGTGACTGTTAGGTGGCATAGTTGTAGGGAAAAGCGGCACCACACTCCTGTTATTATTTAAAATAGGTTGTCCTCCCTCAACGACACGCCTGTCACAAACATCCTGGTTATTGGTGATTCTATTTTATGGAACATTAGAGACACCAGCCATATTCAAATAGGGAGCCAGAGTTTCTGACAATAGTTCAAAGCTAAAAGTGCTCCCTAATGCTAAACGAAAATGCTCTTAAGATTGTTATTCAAGTTGGCAGTATTTATGTTCGACTTTGTCATTTGGAGTCTACTAAAGGTACCGTTAAAAGCAGTGTATAAGCTCACAAAAAACACGGTCACAGAGCTGTAGACTAACATTTGAGAAAGGTGGCACCAGCCCTCAATTTTGCAGCACCAGAGTCATGGGGTGAGGCAAGCAAAAAGAATAATTAATTTTAAACTTTGTTCAAATATGTTTAATATTGTAACATAGGAGTAATCCAGGCAGGAAGCAGATACACATGAAGTAGCAGATTTACTAAACATAAGACAAGGTAACAAACGGATAAGGAAACAAGGACTGAAGAAACAGGGACACCAAAGCAAAATCAATTAACAACTGACACTAGACAACTGAAACACAAGGGCTTAAATACAGAGAACATAACAATATGACAAGGCACACCTGGGGAAAACTAATCAACACCAAAAACTTCAACAGACTACAAAACACATGAAACGGACAGGAAGTAACAAAAAATCCAACATGATAGGAACCCGTTTACATTGCATTTCTTGACGCCCAATTCCGTTCTTGTGACAATTTTTTTACCACCTGTTTACATCCTAATTTTAAAGTGACCGGTATCTGATATCTGCATTTACACTATACACAGTGAAACCACACAAGTAAGATGTACTGATCGGTAAAAAGATGAAACATCATTTGCCACGTCACTTATTTTTTTAAATAGACTGCAGAAATATTATCACGTGCAATGAAATGACAGAAATTATTTTTTCGGTCAAATTTGTATTTAACATTTTTAAATCAGTTGTTTGTCAAATGGTTCCTTTAAATATTTTCTACCAGCAATATGTCCAAATATAATGTGGTAATATTTGCATATGTCAACGTCCACAAGCGAGTATCACAACCTTTTTTCCCACTTCAAGCACTGGCCCTTTTCATAGAGATTTTGGAAAATGCATGCGTAATGTGTGCAGAGATTTGTCCCTCAGTGTGCATATATATAAGGATTAAGACACATGTTATGTGCATATTTTTTAATCTTGAACATTAAGGAATTTCCCTTGCAATGTTTTAAATTGTCTCAATAGTGTGGTTTGGTTTAATTACAGCTTTTCTGCTAAATTTAGTGCCAAATACGTCCAATCAAGCTCTGTTGTTGGGTTATTATTATATAGCTGTCACGTTGGTGTCAATGAGCAGGCAAAACAGGAGAAAGTACACCTTCCCCTCACCAATGGGCACGCCATCTTCCTTTTATACCCGTATGTACAGGGCAGAGACTGGCATGCCATGCCATTCGCCAAATTAATTATCCTTTAAAAAATTTACAATCAGAGATGATAGGTTCTCTAGTTCAAACCCATTCTGTCGGTTCAACAAAAAGCCGAGAGACCGACAGAAACAGAACTACAACATTAGAAGTATTTCATGATGCATAGAAGGAGAGTGTATGTACATATAGACAGTCTCAGAAAACTCCCAGGACTACATATCTTAGCAAACGTAGAGAATAATAATAATAATACTGTAATAAGGTTCAATAAAAGGAAGGAAGGAAGGAGCCGGGAACCGACCAACATTTAAATAAAGTTTAATTAAAACAAACAAACAATATCACGGAAGTAAAATGCCGGCAGCCACCTCACGGTTTCCTCTTATGCTCTCGATTTCCTCCGTGAGATATAGTTCGCTTGTCAGAACTGGATACACACACCTCCATCATACTGTATTAATTCATTTCACTTTGTTTGAGTGAACTCTACTCTGATATCAGTTTGTATGTTTTTCATGTCTCATCATCAGGTTCTGGAGGACACCAGAGACTGTCAATCCAAGCTCTAGTTCTGGCCCGATGTGTTCATCCCAGTTCAGCCAGCGCTTTTGCTTCCGCCACATGATGATGATGACAACAGCCACAACCTTTTGTCCACCATAGCCAGAATATTATTGGAAAGACCTAACATAATTATTCTCTATGTAGTTTCAGCAGTGTTACATTAATAATCCAGAGGAGAACCGGCCCTCCCGGTTGAGTCTAGTCTCTCCCAAGGTTTCTTCTCCACACTTACGCATATATACACTAATAGTGGAGTTTTGGTTCCTTGCCACTGGCTTATTCACTGGGACATTGTTGATATTGCTTCTGGGGATTAAATTATCATATCATGTTATAGTATTATTGAAAATTGTTTTGGTAAATTTTAATTTTAAGATTCCATTACTAGTAACATTTAAAATAATATACTTCAATTAAATAATATACTTTGATTAAACAATTTACAGTTTCTAGCAATCCAATATAGTAGGATATATTGTATTCATAGTAGGATATAATAGTTTTTATTTCAGATGAGTTGTATTTACAATGTACATTGCAAAGAGGTAAACTTGCAATAATAGCACATTTCAAAATCACATACTGTATTTTATTTATTAATGATCATGTATTTAAAGCTGCTTTGCAACATTTAAATTTGTGAAAAGCACTTTATAAATCAAATGAATTGATTTGAGCTTTACAAATAATTTAGGGGCAATAAGAAAGTATAGCAGAAACATATTAAAGGGCCGCAATCCCAGGTGTTTTCTGCAATGTAAAAATAGTCAGAGGTATCCCCAGACTGTGTCTTTCAAATTTCAGCTCAAAATACACAACATATCTTTCATTGCTAGATGTTTAACATGACCATTTGTGGCTGCAATGCAAAACGCGCCGTTTTTGTGTGTGTGTCTCGTTAAATGCAAATGAGCTTCTGTTACCTTTCCCGTGTGAAAAATAGGAGATAGAGCGCTTACAAATGTGCTTTGGATGACATAACGACAAGTAATACGGCGGAAAGCGCAACCAAAACCATACACTAACAGCAATAAAAATCACCTTAATGCCATTATCATATACTGTATATGAATTAAATGGAAAAGACAAAAACATACATAGAACAACATATGCTGACCATTTGCTGTATGAGATGTTGGCCATTGATGATCAATCATGAGCATGCATATTACTAACAGACATAAACACGGATACAGGCATATATATGCTATTAGTGTACTTGTATATGTCAGACAGGTATGTAAAGATCAGCAACCAGGTGTTATTAAGTTGTGAATAGCAATTTCTGCGTAACCTCATTGTCTTACAAATGGGATTACTGTTTCTATCCGCTCTAAGTATTGTCGCACTTAGGACATATGAGAAACACTGAACTCCCAGAGAAAGACACTGCTAGAGCTTTCTTTCGTTGTAATGAACAAGCTTTACAGAAATTATGTCGGTCGCAAGTCTTCCGAATGGATGGGCGCAATGTGTTATACCACCAGTGTTATGACACAACACCTGTTTTTGGACCAATGTAAAGTCTCAGGTGTAGCCGGGAACATGTAAACAACAGCCGCTAACATGGAAAACACATTATTTAAGAAAGGCAATTTAAAAACGATCTGTAATACTTCTTCCGGAGATGATGCTTGATCACAAACAGGTGGTACTGATCTACTCTTGATAATATTTTTTTGGGGGAAACCCATGCTATACTTACCCACGTTGACTCGCCGTGACCCCGGGAGCCGGAGGTACATACAGCGGAAGGTGACTGGCCGGAGCCTGGTCTTCCGGCTGCAGGCCCACCGGGTACCGGAGCTTCGATTTTTTTCCACCTTTCTGGCTACTGGAAGCTCTAGCTCCAGACTTAGGGGTTGCATCGACTCAACGTCCAGCAAGTCTGTTCTGTAAGTCTTACCGGACCGGAGATACGGACCGGTGAATGTTGGTTTGACAATCCGAAATAATTGCTTCTTCTCCGGACGCAGAGTTCTCAGAGTCACGCCTGGGACTTTCGATAGTTTATAACTCCGGCCACCAAGGTCGCAGCGGGACAAGCCCGGGCACGTCACAAAGGTCTCCTCCCGGCCTCCTCTTATGTTCCACTTTACATCCAACAACAGCACAAATTTGTTGTTTCTTAGACATTTCATTCGCCGGCTAGTGGCAGCATCTGCTCTTGCTTGAAAATGGTGGGCTGTGAGTCTGTGAGCGGTCATGGGCAGGCGTAAATCAATGTGACATCAGATTGTTAGGGGATCCCCAACAGCCTGTTTGTTTCACTGTTGTGGTTTAAAGGAGATTACAAAAAGAAGAATAGATTGATTTTTATAATTACAGGTGTTTTCTGCACACACACTGGTGACTCAATTTCTGGTAGATAAACATTTAAAAGTGCATTTTCCTGGATTGCGCCCCTTTAAATGCACATTTACATAATAACTGGAGATTATTGTGTTAATGGGTAGCATTACATTGTAAGTTTTATAACTGTTGGAGCTGTATTGGAAGTTGTGTAATGACACAATGTTAGAGAACGCAAGTTAAGTAAACGTCATGGATGTTTGCTTCTATTGTCTCGTCTGCTTTACTGTTTCATTATTCCGACTTGTTTTGGAGAGTTAGTTAGGGATGTCTTTTCTGTCAATCACCAATATCCCATTCAAATGCATTCAAAAGCTAAGGAATAAAGGTATGTTTTAGCCCTTCAAGTGAAAGGGGACAACAAGGGGCTTCCAGTAAAAAACTGGTCTATAGATCTAAGTGTTCTAGTAGGAGAAAAAGGGACAAGATCACAAAGATATCAAGGCCAAAACGTATCTACTGCAAATTATTTTAATATTTCCTCCAATGCAGTAGAGGGACACTTATACTGGTGTACAAATACTAATCTTATTTTATAATTTTTTTCAGGCAGAAGAGGAAAGAGATGGCATGGAAAAAGTAAAACTTGACAACAAAAGAATTCTCTTTAACCTGCTGCCTGTACATGTGGCTCAACACTTCTTACTGTCAAACCCAAGAAATATGGTGAGAACATATTGAAACATTTTAATGTGTACAGAACTTTAAGATTTCCCTGAAAATAAGCAACACATTATTATAAGAACCGTCAGTCAAATATAATATAGACCAAATTATTGCAGATACATCAAATTTGTTCCAAATACTATCCTAAGCTCCTGTGTCCACCTAAGACCAATATTGGTGCAGCCTGTGTGTTTTTACAGTTGTTTCCAATGTAAGTGCTGAAGTAAAAAAACAACGACAGCAGTTGTATTCCCTTGCGAGGGAAACACAGCATGACTGCTTCTGAAGCACGTATGTCAAAACATCCAATCTGGAAGCGGTACGTCATAGGCAGGTGAAGTATGGACCAGGAAGATATAAAAGTATCTGGTATCTGGAACAGGTGTTTTACAGATTTTGGTGCTGTTGGGGATTTAATGAGGAACAGTATTATTTAAACACTATTCTTCACCAAATATGTAAGATTTATCGTGAGCTTTGATCACAATTATGAGTAGTATATTCTCCACCAACCTTTGTGAGGTTGGTGGACATATACTGTATCAACCCAAATTGTGATGAATTTTATTAATTATGATCAATTATACTTATTTGGATCAAATTCATGATTTGGGGAAATCACTTAGCTATATGAGCAGGTAGCAAGAATCGGCATGTTTAGGGTCTCCGGATTATGAGCATGAACTACCAACAACGTCACGTGTGAAATAAACAGGACTTTATTACCTAGACTAGACACATACTAATCTAACATACACACACATACAATTTAGCATGGAGGAAGGTTGAAGTTAAAGCAAAGAGATGAACAGAGCATGGATTTATGGCAGTATATGATATTCAGAAGATCAATAGCCTGAACTAAACATCAGTTTCTTCTTGTAAAGAACCTTTGTTAAGAGGATTAATGATGCTATATGCATCCATTAATAAGACTAAGTATGATACTTACAGTTTGTTGAGGCTGGAGTTGATCTTGGCTGGAAGTGATCATAGAGAACCAGTTTTATGCAGAGGATCTATATCTGGAAAGACGAGGCAACAACTTATGGGTCAAAGGTGAAGTCTTCTTCTAGTCCATCCTTTAAAGATGCAAAATGCAAGAAGAGAGAGGTGAGAAAGAACGAGCCCCCGTGAACCGAAAAACCTTGAACCGAAGATACTCTTTTGGTGGTCTCTTTTAAACTGTAAGGATGTCACATCATACAGACGTGACTGACCCAATCAGGAGATGGCAACTTTGAAGGGAAAGTTAATTGTCTTTGTTTTGCAGATGGTGTTTTGCATGTGGAAGCTGATTGGATGTTCACTAAGAAAACTTCAAAGAGTTTGATAAAACTAATATGAAAAGAGTTACCAAAACACAACAAACTTTAACATTAAGGAAATCACAAATGTGCCTCATAGATACCAAACATGATCTACTTATCATCTTGGTTAAGTGAGTTACTACAAATCTAATAATTCTAGTAGTTATACACACAATCATGGATACTTTGGATTAATGTTTTAAACAGACATAACAACAACAACAACAATACATGTTAAGGTTATAAATGGATATATGTACATTTCTATACACATTTCTATGGGACTGTATCTGTATGTCTGTGCCCTCCCTACCTGTGTGTTCTTGTTGTTATGTCTGTTTTACACATGAATCCAAAGTATCCATGCATGTACTAGAGTTATTAGATTTGTAGTAACTAATTTTATGACAATTAACTTTCCCTCCAAAGTTGCCATCTCCTGATTGGGTCAGTCACGTCTGTAGGATGTAACATCCTTACATTTTAAAAGAGACAACCAGAAGAGACCCTTCGGTTTTTGGGGTTTTTGGTTTTGCAGGGTTCATTATTTTTTTCTCCTCTCTTCTATTGCGATTTGGATATTTTAAGGATGGACTAGAAGAAGACTTCACCTTTGGCCCATAAGTTTGTGCCAGGCTGCCGCCTCATCTTTCCAGATACAGATCCTCTGCATAAAACTGGTTCTCTCTTATCACTTCCAGCCAAGATCAACTAGAGACTCAACAAACTGCATCAGGAGACTTTCTTTCTTTTGATGCGGAAGACAGGCAAGCATCATACTTAGTCTTATTAATGGATGCAAAGAGCATCATTAATCCTTTTAACAAAGGTGCTTTACAAGAAGAAACTGATGTTTTGTTCAGGCTATAGATATTCTGAATATCATATACTACCATATATCCATACACTGTTCTTCTCTTTGCTTCAACTTCAACCTTCTTCCAATGCTAAACTGTATGTGTGTGTATGTTAGATTAGTATGTGTCTAGTCTAGGTAATAAAGTCCTGTTTTATTTCACACGTGATGTATTTTGTAGTTCATGATCATAATCTGGAGTCCCTAAACATGCAGATTCTTGGTACCTGTTAAGTGATTTCCCCAAATCATGAACTTTGATCCAGAGAAGTATAATTGATTAATTAAAATCATTCCAATTTGGTTTGATATATGTTTCCCTTACAAAGGTTGGTGGAGAATATATTACTTATTATTGTTATCAAAGCTCATGATAATTCTTACAAATTTGGTGAAGAATAGTGTTTAAATAATACTGTTCCTCATTGAATCCCCTACAATGCCCTAGCAAAGCGCTCTCTGTGTGTTGTGTGTGTCTAAAGTAGTTGAGAAAAAAGAGATAAAGACATGCACAATCTGTGTTTAGTGTGTTTGGTGGTACAGCATGCACGGGACACTCTTGAGAGGGCATACTGTGCACACTGCGGGCGCTTCTCTGTTGACACGCTGCGCTCCTGGCTGGCGCTCTTTGACGAGGGTGTCCAGGCCCATGTTCCTCGCGGCTGTGGACCCACTTCTGCCTTGGCACTCGGTTCTCGCTGACAGTGAGTTCGTCCCTACCTGTCGGCATCATCTGGTTCTCCTTCTAGATGCTTGGAAGCTGTTTCTTTCCTTCACAGAGGAGGAGCTCAGCACATTGACAAAGGGATCATAATCACAGACTACATAGGAACGTAAACTAACTAAACTGGACTAAGACAACACTTGACAGAAACTTACACTGACTAGACTTGACTTTAAGTATCACAAGCAGGAACAAGACACAATGTCATCATGGACATGGAACGAAACAAGCACAATGCAGCAGCACAGGACAGAAAACACAAAGGCATAACATAGGGAACCAAATCAAGAGGGCAACAGGTGCAGGGCATGAAATAATTATCAATCAGTAATGAGGAAACGAGAGGGCAGGGTCAAGAGACAAGACTAGAGAGAGCGCATGGCAAGCCAATACAAACGATGGCATGTGTCTCATGATCCTGCCACAAGACTGAGAAAACATGATCAAAAGAGGCAGAATCATGACACCAGAGTGCTCTTCCATAGAAGCAATTAGGCTTTTAACAGCATAATGTACAGCCTCCCATTTTTCCCAAATCTTCATGAAGAGATCGCAGCCATATTCCGCTCGTGTCTTCCCCCCACAGTCATATATACAGAAAATATGTATAGGTAATGATGATTATTATACATATTTTCTTTGAGATAAACTAATTCCCTGACTGAAATTAAAATTTTAAATAACTAATTTCATGGATGTGATATTTATAGATCTGGTGGAGAACCATATTTGGTGAGCTTAGCTCATCATTATTTTACCATGCAGCTAAAACCGCTATAGTAGTATAGGCCACTTCGGCAATTTGGTCAATTCGGTCATCGATGGGTTTCAGTAGGCTCGTAAGCTGCCAGCGGAATTCAAGCGCTGTCTTCCCCGCCTAAACCAGTTGTCTGGGGTTGGTGGGAAGCAAATCAGAAATCATGGGATTGCTATGATGTGCTAAACCAAAACCTTCAAATCCTAGGACAGACCTGAGGGCTGTTATCAAGGTGAAGAAGGCTTCAAGGAAAACGCAGTCTTGACCCGAGGATCAGGGCTGTTGAGGGCTGCCCCTGCCGAGGCAAATCGAAGAGATCACATTTTCTGCCCTCCAGAGATCACATTTCCGGCTCTGGCACATTTAGCGTGGCAGGGCACAGCTGTCTTCACCACACAAAACACACATCAAAGACTAGTCTCCAGCGATGGGGCCTTAAGTGCATTATCTAGCAGAATGGGAACGTCAGCCAAATGTCTAAAAATGGGTCATGCATTCAGTCGAGCGGGATTATGCGATTCAGTTTCAATGTCTCGATTCAAGGGTGTTTTAGCCACGGTAGTGAGCCCCGAGCCGGCTTTAGTGATGAAACTAGAGGAGATGCTCTTTTGTTTAAGGGGGCTGTGAAATGTGTACCTCCTCATGAAATAGAAGCAGAGATTTTACACCTGCTATTTTATCGTTCACAAGAATGATGGGGGTTACATCCTATACTGGATCTGAGAGAATTAAACCACTCAGTCATGCGGTTAAAATTCTCACAAATTTTCAGATCACCATAGACTGGAAGTTCCTGAGGTTTGCTTTCGGGAGCATAGCTTACCAGTAATGGGTTCTACTATCCTTTCTTGCACATTAGGAGCCAGGACCAGGAAAGACTCAATTTAGTCTATCTAAATGTTCAGTGTTGGAGATCATAGCAATTATTTGTGTGATTTTGGTTCGCTAAGAAGGGGGTTGCCAGCATCCAAGCAAACTCGTAGGTGGATAGTGGATACTATCTCACTTGCGTATGAAGTTTTGGGTAGACCCTCACCTTTAGCCGTGAGGGCCCTCTCCATTAGGGGTATGGCTAAGGCGTTAAGGTTAGGTGCTTCCCTCCAAGTGGTCTGCGACACACACAGTTCACACAGACAGACATTTGGAAGCATGGTGACATGGTCATTTTGTTCCCCTAGCATTGTCATGGCGACCCAGTGACAATTTAATTTGAAAGGGAGCATCTCAGGTTACACCTGTAACCCTGGTTTCCCTGATAAGGGAACGAGATGCTGCGTTCCCTCGCCATACTCCCTGCATCCCTGTAAACAACTTGCTTCTGCACTTTTTTAGCTAAAAACTTAGGTTCCGGATGCCCTTTTAAATCTTTCTGGACCATGTGTCAACAGCCTATGACGTATTGCTTTGTGATTGGATGTATTGACATATGGGCTTCAGATGCAGTCATGCTAAGACAACCAGAGACGTTTTTTTCCCATGCTTAGTGTCTTTCAACACGTAACAGCGGTGTTATACGATTTTGTCCGGGCACTGAGAGTTGAAAAATTTTAGCTTGGAAAACAACCCTCAGCTCCTAAGGCCACACCCCCCTTAGCACGCCCGCCCTCGTCTGATCTCGGAAGCCAAGCAGGGTCGGGCCTGGTCAGTACTTGGATGGGAGACCACCTGGGAATACCAGGTGCTGTAAGCTTCACACCATCCAGGGTGTATCCTGCCTTGATGCCCGATGACTCCTGAGATAGGCGCAGGCTCCCCGTGACCCGAGGTAGTTCGGATAAGCGGTAGAGAATGGAATGGAATGGAACAACCCTCAGCTCATTAATGTCATTTTTACTTTTACTTAACCGTCCAATCACAGTGCAGGAGTGGCAATGCCACGTTGTTTATGTAGTACTTTACAAATGCAGTCTGTGAGAAAAAGTATAAAACAATGCTGGAGTTCACGGAGGAGTCGAAAACCACAGAGGAGATGAAGACCAGAAGGGAGAACTAGGGCAGAGCTTGTGATGAAGCAGTAGGGCGGAGCAGACTGGATGGACAGCCAGGGAGGAGTCAGTGGTGTACTCTATTGGGGATGAAGGGCACTCCAGCTGGTGGCTGTCACATAGCGTCCCCCCTTAAGGAGCAGCTTCCAGATGGGCAAGACCAGGTGGGTGGTGGAGCAGAGGTAGAATGAGTGGGAGGAGGGCCAGGTCCATAAAGTGGCGCAAACTTGGACTACCAAGGAGGATACAAAGACCACTAGAGTGGAGATAAAGACCACCACGGAGCAGGTGGCAGTGGAGTAGAATTGCACCAGGGAAGAGCCGTTGGCGAAGCTGGATGGACAGGTGGCCAGAACGGTACAGGCTGGACGGGCAGCCGGGAAGGAGCCGGTGGTGTCATGAGCCACAGTGAAGCTAGAAACCAGGGGAAGCTGGTGTCCAGGGCGGAGCTTGGGAGTGATCATCTTGGCTGGGTCATTGAGTTCAGAAGGGCTCTAGGACGGCAATTTTGATTGGATCAAGGTGCACAGGGGACTCAGGTTTAGCCATCTTAGCCATGACAGCGAGCACAGGGTACTCATAGGCTGTAACGAACTGTGGAACAGTCAAATCGTGTGCACCCCAAATAGGCTTTGGGAAGGCAGCCATCTCCCAAAGGCCTTGAAATACCAGCTGCTCACAGCGATGCCAGTGGCAGGACCATCACACTGGACAGACACAGGCCTGATAGGCATCCATAACATATGTAAAGTCCCAATATTGTATGGTTCAGAAGGGTGATCATGAGTGCCTTATGCTGGAGACAATTTGTCACATTACAATAATGCTCATACATTGTTTACATTATTTCCATGTCACAGGATCTCTATTACCAGTCCTATGCTCAAGTAGGGGTTCTTTTTGCATCCATTCCAAACTTTAATGACTTTTACATTGAGCTGGATGGCAACAACATGGGCGTAGAGTGTTTAAGACTCCTGAATGAGATCATCGCTGACATTGATGAGGTCCGTTTCATGTTTTACTCCATTTTGAAATATAATCCTCTGAGTAAACTGAGGTATGGCTGACATATCCAAACTATTGCAGCTCATGGATAAAGAGTCCTACAAAGATATTGAGAAGATCAAAACCATCGGCAGCACGTACATGGCAGCAGTTGGATTGGTGCCCACCATTGGAACCAAGGTCACTGAATCACTTGACAATAATAATAATGATTATAAACTACTATAAAAATCCAAAAATATCAATATGTTTGACTTTTCTCTTCTTCATAGTTGAAGAATTCCACTGAAGCTCACTTAAGCACAATAGCAGACTTTGCCATTGAAATGTTTGACGTCCTCGATGAAATCAACTATCAGTCATATAATGATTTTGTATTGAGAGTGGGTAAGTTCTGGAAACATATACTGTAGTATATTATTGCAACTTGTCTGTCCAATCAATTCCTAGTCTGTGTTTTTGTTTTTCGACAGTTTGAGTAATAATGCAATAATAGACAGTGTTTACAAAACTGCTTCTTGAAACTGCTGTATTTCTTGAGTATATGTACAAACTCATCACAGAAAGTTGTATTTTTGTAATATTTCAATTCCATTTACCAGGTATTAATGTAGGCCCAGTAGTAGCAGGGGTAATCGGAGCTCGAAGACCACAGTATGACATTTGGGGGAACACAGTAAACGTTGCCAGTCGCATGGACAGCACTGGTGTCCCAGGAAAGATCCAGGTACTCAAAAGATGTCAGATAATATTTTATGTCAGCAACAAACAAAAGTTACCTTTATACATTCACTCAAAGCTTCAACAGTATCTGACGCTATGGGAACACCCCAAGGTGTGATGATTAGTTGTGAAATTTGAAATTCCACATGAGACAAAAAGAGCTATAAATATATAAGTGATGCACAATATTTAATTTCTGCTGATATGTCGATATTTTTCAAGTAATTTTTGCCGATACCGATATACTGTAAGCCTGTTAGTCTTTTTTTTCTATCATGCATTTCCAAAAATGGCCACTCCAAAGCCACTTATTATCCAAATTGTTAGTCCGTAATAATCATCTGTAAGCAATCATCTGTTTTATTTTACCATCTAAAAAATTCTGCAAAACTTTTGTTAAATTTTAACATTTTACATAATTACATGAAGTTCATACTAAATGACTGCAATAAAACAGCACATAATGATAATAAAAATATTTATACCAAGTAGATACCAAGTGTATTTCATACAAAGTTTTTGAGAAATCACTCATTTTGATGGCCAATAGCTTTAGCTGTAGCTTAGTACCAGTGTAAGCGACTCCTGTATGGGCGACACAGAAAGCCTTCAGACAACTGCCACAAACAATGAGCTTTTGTCCTTTCATAAATACATGCAGACTGTGCGCTGACTGATTATGTGGATGGACACCACAGAAGTACAGTACTGTACAAGTCTAAGGGGCGTTTACACGAGAGCGCTTTTAACTGAAAACGCAAAAAAATATGCGTCTTGACCGTTCGTTTAGCCAGAAACATCGGACTGAAAACGCAAACTTTTGAGGACGGGTCTCTACATTTTTCGTATCCATGTAAACGACAAGACGGAACGTCACACTCATGCATATTACATGCTCGGTTGCTCGAGTATAGCCAAAACAATAAGGCGGCTCCCCGTAGTGTAGGCTCTAGCTGCTCCAATATATATTAACGTTTCCTCAGCAAAATGTGGATTGACACCAATAAGTCCAGCGGAGACACACTTTTTAAATTTCCCAAACTTTAGACACACATATACGTCGACCAAAAAGCACTTTTGCCTTATTACTGTGCATGTGTATGTGCCAAGGGACGTCCTGTTTATTTACACAACAACAACGTCATCCAGTGGACTGACGTGCATACTTCATTGTTTTATCCGTTATCCTGGATCTGTGTAAATGCACAGTGTCTGCATACTTTGTTGGAAAACAATAACGAAAGATGATTCTTTCACAAGAAATCCAAGAACGCCTACATATAATCAACACTTTTTTTTAGTGGAAAAGCATATGGTTGTATTTTTTCATGTTGGGTCAATGCCAATATTAAATTTCTAAACCAGTATCGGCCAATAATATCCAGTGATGGAAAGTGTACTGGAAATTTGTACTTAAGTACAAGTACTGTTACATTGCTGAAATTGTACTCAATTACAAGTAAAAACTACTTGTTACTTTTTAGGCGGTGTTATTTATGAATTAAGAACAATTATCAACAATCAAATTTGGAGATTTATATAGAAAATAGCTACTTTTAAGAAAATACATCTTAGATAAGCATACAACTGGTTACACCTCAGACAAAATAACCATTGAATGTGTTGTTCTGTCCGTCTATCATGAGCTCAGTTTTCCTGTTAAGACCATTTATGCACTTCCAGCACTGTTCAATCATGTGTACTAGGCCCCACAATGCAGAAATTAATAACAGCTCCAAATACTGATACCTGTTGATACGCGCCATGCCTTCCGCACTCGTTCGTCCTCCTCCATAATTAAACTGAATTGGCAGATGTCTTGAAATCTGTGTGAAGCAAGTTTTTTATGCGCGATTTGAGTTGACGGGATCATGTGACGGGACTGATTATTCTCCTTAGCCAATCACATGAAAATTAAACATATAAAGTAGCGACTCAAGTAAAAGTACACCGTTTTTAAACTACTAAAAAATACTAAATTACAGTAATTTGAGTATTTGTAATTTGTTACTTTCCACCACTGAAAATATCCGCATGCCAATAATATTGTGCATCTCTTATACATGTTTATGTAATGCTTCTGTAAACAAAGTGGTATTATGAGAGCTGTGCTAAAACATACCAGTCTATGTCATGGAAAAGTCTAAAAGTTGTCAGCGGGCTGTATTGTCCACAATATTGACTTTAGCCATGTCTTGTGAAGCAGAGGTTGAAGGCTTTAATCTCCCTCCGTAACTTGACCCTGACCTGTGTCTTGTTTCTCCCAATCGTTTTCCCTATTTTAACCCCAGTGTTTCTTGTGTTGATTGTTTGGTCTTGTTTCCATTATTGTGGCATTTGCTTGTGTTCCTTTTTGTTTTTCTGTAGATATACCTTGTTTTGGATTAATAAATTTACTGCTGCATTTAGATCCTGACTATTTTTATTCATTACACCTACATTCGACAAATGACCGAACCGCCATAATGGATCCTGCAGCTGTTTTGCCACCATGTGTTTGTCTCCTCCTCCTTTACCAAGGCTATGTGCTCCTAGCTATGGTGACCTCTGAGCAATCTACTAGGAGTGTTACGGCAAATTTAATAGATGTGCGACTGCGATTACTATAAATAGGGAGGGAATGCAACACTCAGTATGGCACAGTGCCTTAAGGGGAAGATGTTAAGATGCCAATTAATTAACATTTCTTTACAGCATTCAGACAAGTATTAATACCTGGGGGTGTTTCCCATTTCATAAACTCCCTCAGTAGACGTTTCTAAGTTCCCTTTCTGTCCAGTCTCGGCCCTGTACATACAGATATAAGAGGAAGATGGCGTGCCTATTCATTCAGCTATTATTCTTTGTAACCATGTGAGGCTGCTGTATGTAAAGCGATTTCATCTGTAAAAAAGAGAATTTTACTGGGGAGGAAGGCTTCTGCCTCCCATTAGCATACCTTAAAGAAGATCTCTTAGCGGCCCTGCTAGAGGTTGTGACAGGATGGATGTGTCTCGGTTTCATCTGTAACCTATGTTCCCTGATTGAGGGAGCGAGACATTGTATTGTATTCGACTTTATTCTCGTAACATTTCGAATTTATTCTCGTAACATTTCGACTTTAATCTTGTAACATTTCGACTTTAATCTCGTAACATTTCGACTTTAATCTCGTAACATTTTGACTTTATTCTCGTAACATTTCGACTTTAATCTCGTAACATTTTGACTTTAATCTCGTAACATTTCGATTTTATTCTCGTAACATTTCGACTTTAATCTCGTAACATTTCGACTTTAATCTCGTAACATTTCGACTTTATTCTCGTAACATTTCGACTTTAATCTCGTAACATTTTGACTTTAATCTCGTAACATTTCGACTTTAATCTCGTAACATTTCGATTTTATTCTCGTAACATTTCGACTTTAATCTCGTAACATTTCGACTTTAATCTCGTAACATTTCGACTTTATTCTCGTAACATTTCGACTTTATTCTCGTAACATTTCGACTTTAATCTCGTAACATTTCGACTTTATTCTCGTAACATTTCGACTTTAATCTCGTAACATTTCAACTTTAATCTCGTAACATTTCAACTTTATTCTCGTAACATTTCGACTTTAATCTCGTAACATTTCAACTTTATTCTCGTAACATTTCGACTTTAATCTCGTAACATTTCGACTTTAATCTCGTAACATTTCGACTTTATTCTCGTAACATTTCGACTTTAATCTCGTAACATTTCGACTTTAATCTCGTAACATTTCGACTTTAATCTCGTAACATTTCGACTTTATTCTCGTAACATTTCGACTTTAATCTCGTAACATTTCGACTTTAATCTCGTAACATTTCGACTTTAATCTCGTAACATTTCGACTTTATTCTCGTAACATTTCGACTTTAATCTCGTAACATTTCGACTTTAATCTCGTAACATTTCGACTTTATTCTCGTAACATTTCGACTTTAATCTCGTAACATTTCAACTTTATTCTCGTAACATTTCAACTTTATTCTCGAAATCTTTTTTTTTGTTTTCGTGGTACTAAAACGCCTTCGTATAGATGTGTTGCTCTTTGCTGCCTCCCTGAATTTTCTCTCCCTCTCCTGAATCCGCCTCTTTCAGTGGGCATCTTGGCTTCAAACAATACCCAAAATAGTGATAGCATTTAGGCATTTAACCTTTTTGGATAAAATAATTAATGTGATGCATTACTTCCATCATTCATTCTTCTTGCTAAAACGAAATGTGAGAAACTAACTATCAGCAAAAAAATATTAGCCTATATCTGTCTTATTATTTAGGCTAAACGTGGCACACTCAGCATGGATTTATGAAGATTTTATTTCATTTCACAAAACTTGATGATGTTATCGTTCGTTTGTTATACATCACAAACTCACCTTTTCTGACAACGTTGAGTCGTCTCACCCGACAACCGCGACAATCTCCTTCTAGGACCGCTCATGCAGGCTCAGCTCAGGTGCCGGTCGCGTGCAGCGCTGCAGCCATGTAAAGCCATGTAAACAGAGTTTGCCCTTCCGCTACTGACATTTACTGTGACCGAATGTGGAAGTGAATGAGGCTTTGCGTTGTTTTTTATCTAGGCCTACGTGAAATTCTGCATCCATTGTTCAATTTATATTTTTATTTTTTTCCACCTCGGAAGGGCAACGTGAGTCGAGAAGGGCATATGGGCAGTTGCCCGGGCAACCTGAGCAACCCCCCTGTGCACGTCCCTGTATGGTCTGTTTTACTTGCATGGAGATCTCCCTGAACACCATGATGTGGCAGCAACAGCTTCCAAATGCAAACACCACTCGTAGAACTCCAGACCTTTTAAATGCTTCATTTATGAAGAAATTATTTTTGAAAAAACCCATACCTGTGAATACAACAGTTTTTGATTCAACTGTCCAATTACCTTTGGTTCCTTGAAAAAGGGGGGAGCTTCATATTTAAGAGCTGTAATTCCTAAAGCCTTCAGCTAATCTGTGTGTGTGTGGGTGTGTTTGTTTGTGGTTGTGTGTGGTTGTGTGTGTGTGCCAACAAATGAAATTCAACCCATTATTTTCTCAACATCATGCCATCCTTGGTGTACATATTTTTTCAACTATTGTCAAATTAAAACCAAGATTTCTATGAGTACAAACATAAATATTTTCATGTTACAATTTAACCTTAATACAATTAATGTGGAGCCAGGGTATGTCCTTTAACATGTGGGCTGTGCCACAAATGTTTTGTTTTATGGTTAGCTTTTCTTTTCCTATTTATGAATGTACCATCTTTTCAGGTTACAGAGGATGTCTACCAGTTGCTTCAGAACAACTATGATCTGGTGTGTCGCGGTAATGTCAGCGTGAAGGGCAAAGGTCAGATGATTACTTATTTCCTAGAGGGCAAAGCACAGGATGCAGGCAACAGAGCACCACATCACACTGGTGGTCTAGAGCGGAGAGTTCATGCCATCGCTCGCACCACTAGTGCACAAACCAAGACTGATAGTACCTCATCTATTACCTCAAGCTTTGTTGCTAGGGTCGGCATAAGCAACGCCCAAGGGACACACAGTCGCAGCGCTGCCACCTACATACCAACTGTAGAAGAAGTGGAGGAGACCAAAGAAGAAAGTGTGTTGTAGGAGGAAAGATCTCAGTAGGACTGAAAAATGCCAGTGATCAATCTGAATGACATCACAGGGACAGAGCTGTGAAGAGTGAAAAAACTGTTGATTCCATGATTGTCTTCCATTTTGTATAATATCCCTTCCCCGATGCATCTGCTTTGTCATTTGGTCTACATTCCAGCTTAGATCAATATTAAATCCAAATTGACCCTTTACTTTTTTATAACACAATTTAAATGCACAATAAGTCCTTAGTTATACATTTCAAGGCTTTGTTGTCCACAATTTGTTAGCGTGTGCTGTTCCCAATGAGGAAAAATGTTTGTCTTTATGATCTAACATCAAAAATAACTTGATATGATTCTCAAATGATTTATTTTACAGGTGATGTCATAAAGGATGTGTCCAGGCTATTGGTCAGATTGACCCAGCAGCCATGGGGCAATTTATGCACTTTTACTTTTTTAAGCAATGCAAGCTTCTTAAATCTTGTCAAAAGTTCATACAGTAATTCAATGTTATTTACAGAAATAAAGATTTTAGCAAATGCAGCAAATAACCATTTCAAGAACTACCATTGAGATGTCTTAATGTACTCTAGAGGATGGACTTAATCTCTAGCCTGCATACATATAAAGGTCAAAGAGGCAATGTGCTGTTTCAAGAGGGAAGTTCCCATCTGGAACGTTTTGGAAGCCAAATGCGTTGTGAATCCCGTATAATGTTTCATGACTTTAAATGCTCAACATTTCTTTTAAACAAACAGTTCTCATATTAAAAATAGAATGTGTGCACAGCTACTGTACAAGACAGAATATATTCACAACATATAGGGTCTTTTAAAGATGTATGTTTTTTTAAAGTAAGTCTTCCGTTTCTTAAACTGCAGGAAGTGCAGTTTGAAACCATAAATGATTTATCAAGGTGTAAACTCTTTTTGAATATCATTAGCCAAAATCTTTAATTTGTAGCTATACTTTTTTAAATACTCCGTGAGCGGAGCTTTGTGAGCATGCTCTATTGGCTAGAATATGCCAGTAAGATTTTAAACAAATAAAAAAAAATAAACACATATATTTTGATTGTTAATTTGTTATTTAAATAAATACTAGTAAACTGGTCATAATATTTGATTAACTACATTTGTGTTAGAAAAGCTGACATATAACTTGTTAAATTTAAGGTGAAACGCTGGGCTCAACCAACCCGAAGTGGAGGAGGGATGGGAAAATACCACACAGACGGAACATCCTACTTGTATTACTGTTGCTGGTAGTTGTGTGTATTCCACGGCCTCCCATGTTAATATTTGTTGATTAAAGATCAGCAAAATCAAACAACATATTGCTTCCTCAGATATGTATCGTTTTATAGCAACCAGAGCACCTCCCCCTTATTTACACTGTCACAGGACGGGAAGTGAGAGAACCCAAACGCAGGCAGTGAAGGGGTTAACAAAATACTTTAATTAAATGGACACGAAAACACAAGACAAAAACCCACAATTGGCTAAAATACAGGGGATAACAGAGACAGCCAAACAGGAACGAAAAACTCACGGAAGAAAAACAAGCTGTAACAAAATCATCAAAGACAATAAACCGGAGCAGAACGCCGGAGCAGAATGCTGGGACACAGCGTGGGGACCAATCCTCAATTGAGCAGTTCCAACGAGCATGCAGATACAACAAGAAACACGAACAAATGAGCACAGGACAGAGAATACAAGGGCATTAAATAGGGAGACGAACAAAGGATAATTAACAATAGGCAGGTGTGGGTAATGAAAAACTGAAGGGAAGCTAACGAGGAAACAAGAGGGGCGGGGCCATAGATGAGACACGAGAAAGCACATGCCTTGTCAATATATAAACACAGCCAGGTCTTTCTCACACTAAACACATGATACTATCATGGTTCTACCCTAAGGCTGTAAAAGCCTGAACAGAAATGGCAGAACCATGACACACTGCACATATCTGGGACATGATATAGCTCCAACAAGCGGTTTTAGCAGCATGTTATAATAATCATGAGCTTATCAAATTACCAAATATGTTCTCCACCAGATCTATAAAGATAAGATTCATGAAATGAGTTATTTAAAAGGTCGATTTCAGTCGAGGAATTAGTTTAGCTCAAAGGAAAATACCTATAATAATGGTTATTAAATGTACATATTTACAGTGTCTAATTAATAATATAAAGTATAACAATATTTGTATGCATTCATCCAGCGAATGCATCAATGATATTATAAGCTTTACTCATGTCCATAAGTAACGTTACTTTACCAAACAGGATTAAGAGCTAAAGGTAACGTAAACTAAATACGGTTAAAGGGACCAAGTTTGTGAGCGTTAGCACAGAAAACCCGTCACAAATGAATATATGGTTGTTTATTAAACACTACTAAACAATGATGATCGCATAAACACAAACAAATACATGGAACACAAATGCGCTACGGAGTGTGGGGAGAGAGAGAGAGAGAGAGAGAGAGAGAGAGAGAAAAGCATGGCAGTGATTTCTGAACATCAGATAAAAATCATCTTTAACAAAGAGACACAAGCTTAACGCAGCTATTCTATAAATAGAAATGGATACTTGCAACCTCTGTCCTGGATGTATCCGTATGCGCTTAGAGAGATGGTAATGTTCAAATTATTTCAGAATGCGGTCCTGCTGAAAAGTTGCGGGCCTCGGCTCTCGTGACCAGCCGCGTGGCTCGTCATGGTGTGCGAGCAGCAGAGTCCTTTGTTCCTTCTTTTCCCCAGTGAGGAAAAACGGCAGTCTCTAAAGAGATGCCACAAACTAATTTCTGATGAGGGTAGTTATAGAGAAGAGAGCCAAGGCCAAGCTTCCCTGTGAATCCAGATAGGGAAGAACTACCTCCCCCGAAAGGTATGATATTACAAATAAAAAAATGCAAACGGGATTATTGTGAAGGCTTCAGTCACTGCTATTGGGCTACTAATCCACCAGCAAGTGAAGTAAGTTATTGGAGGCCTTGCATGCCCAATGCAGTTAAGTTATTTAGACCCGGTTTCACAGACAAGGTTTAACTGAATATAACTTGCTCAGAAATATCTCAAAACATATCAGTGCCATTTTATTGTCTCAAGATGCACACCAGTAATGTATTCTTCTAAGGTATTTTTATATACATAAATGTCTTAACTCAACTACGTCCTGGTTTAAGCTAAACTGTGTCTGTTTTACCACAAATTAGTTATGCTTATTTGCGGACTGCTTACCTTTTCCCCCAGAAAGGTGTTTCCTACACTTCAAATAATAAGGCGGAGGTCTGCCCCTGCCCAGTGACCAGCATTTGTCCGCTGAATGGCCTGTTTTATGACAGGGACTAGAAAGCCTGTTCTCTTTGCCACTGGGTTTGCAAAGCTCTACTGGTGCTTGTGGAGTTCTGTGACTCTCTATTGCATCTACACTGTGCGGTTCATGGTTCTGCATGGTACGGCGAAGTATGAACTGGACTGGACTAAATCTGGTACCATGGAGTAGAAAAGTATCAATAGTTTTACACTCTTCTTTGCCAAGGCGAACTGCTCAGATAACAGCTTATCGATTTGCGTTCGAAGATCTTGGATGTTTGCCTCTGCCTGCTGTAATTCAGCATTTTTAGCTATCACGGGCCGTTTCAATAACTCAGAGTTTATTCACTTAGAAATGAGAAACTCTTGAGTTTTTGGTTTCAGAAAAGCTGATTTGAGTTAGTTCAATTTACTTTGGGTGGGCTTACCATCATCAATGGAGCTCCGATATTACGATTCACCATGACAACGGCACCAAAAAAAGCACCATGGTGGCAGTAAGCCCTTGAGAGTGAGGCACAGTTTCCGCTCGCATACAGTGGATTTACTGATGTCCACAAAATTACTATATAAATTACTGTACTAAATTACTGTATAAATTAATAAATTGACAAATGTACCAATAAAAAAATTAATTAATCATTAAATGAACGGAACAACAGAAATAAGACAGAAATAATAAAAAATATCTCTTGCCATGAGTGCTCTAGTTACGCAAATGAGACATCAAGGTGTATAGGACACCTGTAGGGCGTCAGACTCTCGTGTAAAGTAAAACTGATCGCCTTTCTAACCCTGCTCTGAGTAGATATGAGTTGGAATGGCTAAACATCAAAATTACTTGTTTATTACCTTGATCGCTTCATTTCTGCATGTACTGTATGTTTGAATTTATCAATTTCTTTATTCATGAACTTTATTTATACACATTATTAAGTATTTTTTCATCGTCCATAGAAAAGGATGCTCTGATGTAATACACGTACGATGGCTGATGTTATTGATGTAAGGATAGATGAGATAGATATATTTTGATATATCTAATTACCTGTAAAGAAAAATGGTACTGTTTTAATAAAAATGCACGGGCAAATTAAAAATTTCCACTCTAATTGCTCTCTTGAAATCAAAGTACATCCCAATGAAGTAATGCGGCCTCTTCATGAATCCTCTATAAAAGCACACATGACATTTAAGTCACTGAAATGGTCTTTTTGTTATCATAATGTATGCCATGAATGACTGAATTAATGAAAGAATGAATGAGGTACACCACTTGAACTTTAAAAGGGGAGAAATAAACTCTTGGTTTACCAAAGAAAACCTGCTCCCGACCAGGTTAGGTTCACAGCATAAGTTACTATGGTTACTGACTCGGAGTATAAGTTACCTCTCCTTTAGAAACGGCTTGAGTTTCACAAACATTTGTATAAATAATACCTTAACCCCAACCATAAATTACCCCTAAAATCAGAGGGAAATAAAAAACTATTGTCTATAAGCACCTAATCCTGGTTTGGAAGTTAAACTTAAAACAAACTGTAAACTTATTTCTGAAATCTGATTAAGGGCCTTTCCCTAAAGACATTAACCACTTGGCGAAAACAGGAGAGCCTTGTTTATCACCTTAATTGTTTCAGCATGTTTAATTTTCCATTGTTTTCTACTGATTCTACCCCACCATGAAACAGTTCATGATCAGTAGCAATTATGTCTAAACCTTTCTTTTGGAGTTTGGAAAGTGTAGGTTTAAATTTCTCTCCCCATATAGCAAACAACAAGCCATAATAGAATGAATTCCCTTCCATGCCTGAGGAGTTATTCTGAAATATACTTTACAAAGAATTTAGAATGGTTTGACTATTTAAGATCAGTATATTCTGTTTCACACAATTCAGCCATTTAGCAGCGCTAACCAAAAAAATCGCCTCAAGAGGAAAGCATAACAATGACACAACTTATATCTGAATTAACCAAGCAACGAGAAATTCTGAAGGAGGACATGACTGCTTTGATACTAAATTTCGTCAAACCCCTGCAAACATCTGTGGATGCCCTGCACGAAATGGTCCACTCTTTCCAGAGTCAGTTAACCTCAACGGAAACCATTGTGGCCGAAAAAATTGAACGTCTTGTGGTGGCGGAATTTACTATCAATTCCCTTAATGCTCAAAACAGCATGCTAATGGAACGTATTGACAACTTGGAGAACAGATCCCGTCGTTCCAATCTGCGTATCCTGAACATTCCGGAGGGGAGTGAAAATGGCAAGGACCCCACCACATTTGTATCAACTCAACTCAACTTTATTTATATATCGCTTTTTACAATTTTCATTGTTACAAAGCAGCTGTGCAAGAGACATGTTGACTAAAAGTAAAACAACTAAAGTCATATACCTTTAAAAACAAGAAAAAGGTGAAAACACAAAAGACAGACATACAAATGCTCCACACACACAATATGCATACATACTTACACACATCGACATAGACGCACACACGAAAACACACTCGCGCACACTCACAGTGAAAGCACACATTTAAGATAAAGGAGAGAGAACCACAGGTCAAATATTCAACAGACTATAAATTCCTATATGTAATATTAATTATGTAAAACTTCTGAAGTCTAAAGCAGCCCCCCCGGCCAGGCAAATAGTGCAAAACAATATGCAAACGGTGGCGAGGAACCCAAAACTCCAATCGAGAAAAAAACACCTTAGGAGAACCCAGGCCCAACCAGGGGATTCCAGTTCCCCTCTGGCAAAAGCAGCTGCCTCTGCACAAGCTCAACAGTGCTTGCACAACAAGGCTAAATAAAAAATAAATAATCTTACCAATAAAATAATTATAGATTTAAGATTATCATTAACAATCTAGTAGCATTTGAAATTTTGTAGTGAAATCGTGTCAAGTCGCCGCGTCCTTTATCCAGGTCTATCATCTCAGCTCTTGTCAGGTCACCGCTTCCCATTCTCCACACTGCCATCAGGTCTGGGCATGAACTGCATCCTGTGGTAACCTTGGAACAAAGAGACAAGACTGGCTGAGAGTAGAGTACTGTTCTGCACTCTTTGATGCAACAAGTACATCAGTTGTTGTTGGATGTGTTCCTGGTTCCGGTTGATCCAAATAATGCAGCCTAAATCCTCTGAGGATTAATATTATGGAAGTGTAGTGTATGCAAAATTAAAAAGATGCATCTTTAGTCTAGACTTAAACTGACAGAGTGTGTCTGCCTCCCGGACATTGCAGGGAAGAATATTCCAAAGTTTAGGCGCTAGATAAGAAAAGGATCTACCACCTGCACTTGATTTTGAAATTCTAGGTATTACCAACTGACAGGAGGCCTGAGACCGTAATGCATGTGAAGGACTGTAATACAATAGAAGTTCGCTCAAATACTGTGGAGCTAAACCATGTAGGGCTTTATAGGTAATAAGCAAGATCTTAAAGTTAATGCAATGCTTTATAGGTAACCAGTGCAAGGTTAACAGAACCGGGCTAATATGCTCATACTTTTTTGTACGTGTAAGAACTCGAGCTGCCGCGTTTTGAACCAGTTGCAATTTTTGTAATAGGCCTGCAGGGCAACCACCTAAAAGTGCATTACAGTAATCTATTCTTGATGTCATGAATGTATGAATTAATTTCTCTGCATCTGACAGTGACAGCATATGACGTAGTTTAGATATATTCTTAAAATGGAAAAATGCAATTTTACAGGTGTTGGCGAAATGACAGATTACTATCGAATACAACGCCAAGATTCTTAGCTGAAAATGCGCCACTAAGGTCTAGCAGCACCAATAACGAAATACAGCCACGGTCAGACTCAAAAAAGCAGATCATTTGTAACTCTGATCAAAGCAGTCTCTGTACTGTGACATCCTCGAAAGCCAGACTGAAATTCTTCATTATTGTCATTCCTTTGAAGGAAGGAGCATAATTGAGTTGAAACTACTTTTTCCAGAACTTTAGATATAAAAGGTAAATTCGATATAGGCCTGTAATTCCCTAGTTCTCTAGGGTCGTGTTTGGGTTTTTTGACAATGGGCCTTATAACAGCCACCTTAAATGCTTTAGGCACATGTCCTAGTGTCAGAGATGAGTTAATAATACTAAGAAGAGGATCTATAATTTCTGGGAGCATTTTTTTTGTAGTTTTGTAGCAGTGGCGGCTGCTGGTCTTTCAAAGTGGGGAAGCTCATTTCACAATGAATGAATGAACAAACAATTTAAAGAAAAGATATTAAACTCGACGGAGGTGTGGCAAGGTGGGCGTGGTTTAGCACGGTCTGCGGCAGAGGGGCGTGCCGGGAGAATGACGGTGAGTAAGCAGATCAACGCTATAGTGAAAACACCTGCTTCTCGTTCTAGTAATTGGCGAGGAGACGCTTTTAAGGCCCGAATGAGGAGGCGAACAGGGAGAGAGAACGAGGCTGGGAAAGCACGATACTCGCGAGGATCCAGAGAGACGGTGCGTCCAGGATATCCCCGAGCAGAAAGAATCTTCAACAAAGGAGTTGAGAAACGGACTAAGAGAACGGGTCCCTGAACCCGGAAGTATTATTGTTTTTGTAATTGGAAATAAATCTTACGTGCCTTCCCAGCCACGCCGACCCCGCCTCCTTTCTTCCATCATAAAGAACTTTGTTACACTGGTGCCGAAACCCGGGAAGAAAGGAAGGAGCCGCCACCATGCAGTCCCCGCCAGGATCGCCATTTGCGGAGGTAATCTCGTCACTCGCCGGTCTCCACCAGGAATATCATCAGGCCCTGCTGAGTCTTCGCGAGGATCAGGAGAGACGCTTCCAGGCTCTCATTCAGACTCAGCAGGAGGACTGCGAGTCATTCCGGGGCTGGTTGAGCCAGGAGAGAGTCTCATCTCCATCTACTGCTTTCGGGACGGTACCGCTGCATAAGATGGTAGCCCAGGACGAGCCTGAAGCCTTCCTGGACCTGTTCGAGAAGTCCGCGGAGCTATCCGGATGGCAGCCGGACGTCTGGGCTTCCCGCCTCATCCCACTTCTGTCAGGGGAAGCCCAGATGGCTGCCCAACAACTTCCGGTGACGACCTTGATGATCTACGCAGACCTCAAGAAGGCAATCCTCCAACGGGTTGGAAGGAGTCCTGAGCAGCATCGGCAGCGGTTCCGATCCCTGGAGTTCGGGGAGTGTTCCCAACCTTTCGCCTTCGCTCACCAGCTCCGGGATGCCTGCCGCAGATGGTTGATGGCCGGGGCCACTACCGTCGATACCATCGTCGACCAGGTGATGGTGGAGCAGTTCGTGGCGCGGTTGCCCAAGAAAACCGCTCAATGGGTCCAGTGTCACCGCCCGACGACGTTGGCCCAGGCCATCCAGCTGGCGGAGGACCAATTGGTGGCGTGCCCAGGGGTCGGCGCGACCCCATCATTTCTTTCTCTCTCTCCCTCTAGATTCTCTTCCCCCTCGAACAGACCGGTGCCATTGCCCAGGTCTAGGGGGAACTACTACCCGCGTCCGACACCAAGAACCCGGTTCCCACCAGAAGCGGGGCCATATGGAACTGTGAGGTCCCAGGAGGGACACCCCCACCGGACGGGCAACGGTACACAGACCTATTCCCTCTCGTCAGCCTCTCCTCGCCAATTCGGGGGTCTGCTTCCTGCCGCTGGGGCGGCGGGGACTCCTGGGCCGGCCTGTTGGCGTTGTGGGGACCCCGGACATTTGGTCGACCGATGTCCTATGATGGAGGTCGGCATGATGATCCGGGTTCCCGACAACCCTCAGGCTGCCCTCGGTCAGGATGGACTGTACCAAATACCTGTGAGTATTAGGGGGGGTATATATCAGGCATTGGTGGATTCAGGGTGTAACCAAACCTCAATTCACCAAAGCCTGATTCAATTTGAGGCAATGGATACGAGCCGCGCGGTTAAGGTAAGGTGTGTGCACGGGGACGTGGTGAACTATCCTTTGGTGCCCTTGACCATACAATTCAGGGGACAAAAACATAGTATAGAGGTAGCTGTTAATAAGCACCTCCGGCATCCGCTAATTTTGGGAACAAATTGGCCATTATTTCCGACATTATTGGGACACTTATGTGCGGATGTTTCTGGGCGAAACCAAGTGCGATGGGGAGGTGCGGTTGCGCAGATCGGAGAGGTGGAGCCAGGACCTCTGACGACGGCCCAAGAGGAACGGAGTCCTGTGGAGAGAAGAAATTTCTCCCAGGGCGATGATTTCCCTCTGGAGCAGTCTCAGGACGAGACGCTTAAACATGCGTTTGATCAGGTCCGCACAATCGACGGACAACTTCTCCATCCTATGCAACCGCTGACCTACCCATATTTCGCTATTTTAAAAGACCGGTTATATCGAGTGACCCAGGACACTCAATCGAATCAGGATACAACCCAGTTGGTCATACCGAAAGGCCGTCGGGAAATGCTTTTCCAGGCGGCTCATTGTAATCCAATGGCGGGACACCTGGGACAATCCACAACTATAAATCGCCTAACGACCCGTTTTTTTTGGCCAGGCATTCATGAGAACGTGCGCAGGTGGTGCGCGTCTTGTCCTGAATGCCAGCTGGTAAACCCAGCGGCCACTCCAAGGGCACCATTGTGCCCGCTCCCTCTTATTCAGGTCCCCTTTGAACGAATTGGTATGGACCTGATCGGGCCGTTAGAGCGATCTGCACGGGGACATCGATTTGCATTGGTCATTGTGGACTATGCAACCCGATATCCTGAGGCAGTGGCGTTGCGCAATATCTCAGCAACCAGTGTTGCGGACGCCCTGTTTCGATTAATCTCCCGTGTGAGAATCCCGAAGGAGATTCTCACAGACCAAGGCACGGCATTTATGTCACGGACACTCCGCAAACTTTACGGATTACTGGGGATTAAGACGATTCGGACCAGCGTGTATCACCCACAAACAGACGGGCTGGTCGAACGTTTTAATCGTACGTTAAAAACCATGATCCGCAAATTCGTACACGAAGATGCCAAAAATTGGGATAAGTGGTTGGAACCTCTGTTATTTGCGGTCCGCGAGGTCCCCCAAGCCTCCACGGGGTTTTCCCCCTTCGAGCTTCTCTATGGTCGCCAGCCTCGCGGGGTTTTAGACGTCCTAAGAGAAGCTTGGGAGGACGGGCCTTCCGCGAGCAAAAAACAAATTCAGTATGTCTTGGACCTGCGAACAAAAGTCCATACACTGGGGCGGCTCTCTATGGAGAATTTGTTACAGGCACAGGACAGACAGAGCCGACATTATAACAGGGGTGCCAGGTTACGTAAATTTTCACCGGGAGAGAAAGTACTTATATTACTCCCAACGTCCAGTTCTAAACTTCTCGCCAAGTGGCAAGGACCATTTGAGGTCACACGACGAATAGGAGATCTCAATTATGAGGTAGTGCGATCGGACAGGAGCGGGGCACATCAGATTTATCACCTCAACCTCCTAAAAAAATGGAGTGAGGCGAACACCGTGATGCTGGCGACGACAGTGAGTAGAGTAGATGATCTTGGGCCAGAAGCGAACATTAAAGTGCAATCTTTCGCTCTGGCTCCAGGGGGAGATCATCTCTCGTCCTCCCAGCTTGAGGATGTTGTAAACCTACAGGCAGAATTTGCAGATGTTTTCTCGCCCCTGCCCGGCCGCACGAATCTCATAGAGCACCACATTGAGACAAAACCGGGTGCGGTAGTGCGCAGTCGCCCATATAGATTACCTGAACACAAAAAAATTGTGGTTCAGAAGGAATTAGAAGCTATGCTGGACATGGGGGTAATAGAAGAGTCCAATAGTGACTGGGCGAGCCCGATAGTTTTAGTACCGAAAACCGACAGCTCGGTCCGGTTCTGTGTGGACTATCGCAAGGTGAATGCTGTGTCGAAGTTCGACGCATATCCAATGCCCCGAATTGACGAATTACTTAACCGACTAGGTACGGCTCGTTTTTACTCGACATTGGATTTGACGAAAGGATATTGGCAGATCCCTCTATCTCCCTTATCCAAGGAAAAAACAGCCTTTACTACGCCATTCGGCTTACACCAATTCGTCACACTTCCGTTCGGTTTATTCGGGGCCCCTGCTACTTTTCAGCGTCTCATGGACCGCATACTCAGACCCCATGCGACATATGCCGCAGCCTATCTCGATGATATCATCATATACAGTAATGACTAGCAGCGGCATATGCAGCATATGAGGGCGGTTTTGAGTTCGCTGAGGAGGGCGGGGCTGACGGCTAACCCGAAAAAGTGTGTGGTTGGGCGAGTAGAGGTAAGGTATCTGGGTTTCCACTTGGGTCACGGGGAGGTGTGTCCCCAAATTGATAAGACGGCAGCAATTGCAACTGCCCCGAGACCCAAGACCAAAAAGGAGGTGCGGCAGTTCCTGGGGCTGGCGGGATATTATAGGCGGTTTGTGCCCAACTATTCGGACCTCACCAGCCCGCTGACTGACCTCACTAAAAAGGGGCACCAGATACCGTCCAATGGACGGAGCAGTGTCAGCAGGGGTTTACCCAGGTGAAGGCTGCTCTATGTGGCGGGCCGTTGTTGCACTCTCCCGATTTTTCGCTCCCTTTTATGTTGCAGACTGACGCCTCAGATAGGGGCGTGGGCGCGGTCCTGTCCCAGGAGATAGAGGGGGAGGATCGTCCCGTGCTGTACATCAGCCGAAAGCTGTCTCGGACTGAGATGAGGTACAGCACCATCGAGAAGGAGTGTTTGGCGATCCTGTGGGCGGTCCTCACCCTCCGTTATTACCTCCTGGGGCGGGAGTTCGTGCTCTGTTCGGACCACGCGCCCCTCCAATGGCTCCACCGCATGAAGGACACCAACGCGCGGATCACTCGTTGGTACCTTGCTTTGCAACCTTTTAAATTCCAGGTGATCCACAGGCCGGGGACTCAGATGGCGGTGGCCGACTTTCTTTCCCGGAGGGGGGGGACGAGGCTACAGGCCGGATGGGGCCTCGGCCTGAGTCGGGCGGTGGGGGTATGTGGCAAGGTGGGCGTGGTTTAGCACGGTCTGCGGCAGAGGGGCGTGCCGGGAGAATGACGGTGAGTAAGCAGATCAACGCTATAGTGAAAACACCTGCTTCTCGTTTTAGTAATTGGCGAGGAGACGCTTTTAAGGCCCGAATGAGGAGGCGAACAGGGAGAGAGAACGAGGCTGGGAAAGCACGATACTCGCAAGGATCCAGAGAGACGGTGCGTCCAGGATATCCCTGAGCAGAAAGAATCTTCAACAAAGGAGTTGAGAAACGGACTTAGAGAACGGGTCCCTGAACCCGGAAGTATTATTGTTTTTGTTATTGGAAATAAATCTTACGTGCCTTCCCAGCCACGCCGACCCTGCCTCCTTTCTTCCATCATAAAGAACTTTGTTACAGGAGGTAATGTGGAAATTACATTAAACTGAAACAAGGAGTGTGGTGTATAAATTTGTGAAATGTATGATGAAAATTGGCAAGAAATTTCGGAAAGCAAGTACCAAGAAATAGGTTGCAGCAGTTTGTCTTTCGACTACACTTGCAAAATCCGCAATGGGACTGAGATCGAATAGCTTCAGCGTCAGCGACTTTTTATAGAACAAAATTGCTGTCAATCAAAAGGAGATGCAATCTTTCGACAGACCCTCCAATCATCACGCAGACGCTCGGAGTCCGGGCCAGCCCACTCCTCCATTCATCCCAGAGACGCTGAGCGTCCGTTGGCGGGACATAATCGCAGCATTATCCAATGACCGTCTTGTTTCTAAGCACTGAAAAAAACGGTTTAAAGCAGCCCAATTGAAGTCAATGGACGCTGGGCTTCAACAGAGTAATGCACTGTACGCTACGGGAATGAATGAGAAGGAAATCGAGTCAGCCGACCTAAGTAGCTGATTCTGAACGAAATTGTTTTCGTTCGAGATGAACGTGTTTAACGCATTTTTAGTCAATAAAATGTTAACATAATAGTACATATATTTGACCATTCATTTTTTGACAATTATAGGGGAAGCTGAGCTTCCCTTGCAGTCTTAAAGAAATCGCGACTGTTTTGTAGGTATAGGTTCTAGCATGCATGTTGTTGATTTAGATGATCTAATGATTTTAGACAGTTCATCGTGCTCTACGTTAGAAAATAATTACAATTTCTCCTTAGGGGTGCTGTGCCAGAGACCCATAGAGAGAGACAGAGGTGGGTCACTCTATAATTAAGGGTACATTTCAAGTCCATTGGTTGTATTTATCATTTTTACTGAATATTCACTTCAAGCAATGATCACTTTTATATTTGGGAACATTCCTCTTTATTTCATGCATAAAAGTCAACCAGTTCCAAGAGTTAATTAGGAGAAAATGCATATGCTGTTCTGGAAATAACAGTTTTTCTGCTGTCCAATTTGCTAAAGTCAAGTTTTGCCTTTCAAATTGACACTACAATACATATTTTTGTATATTATTTTCATCATTATTTGTTAAAAATAATCATTAAAACAAGGCAAATGTATTTTAAAAACTAATTCACTTGTTTATATCTATTCAATTATTAACTTTGTGTGTGTCCGAGAAATCTTTGTCAACTTTGTTACCCATTGACAAAACCCCTATAAATCAGCAATGGTTTGTTTCAAAGTCACATGTCCACATCATGTGATATCACGACCTTCAGTGGCGGGAATTTTAAATACAGTGTGGTAAGTTTCTACTCCTCCTCTTCAATTTTTAATCATTATTATTGTCTACACATAGAGTAGATGAATTGCTCATCAACTGTGTTATCAACATGGTCTTGTGTACTTACTTTAGATATTATATTTACAAAAATGTAGATAAAATGTATAAAAACACTAGTTGATCAAGGTAATGTGGGGACATGTTCAAGGTCTGCAGTTAGCACAAGGCCCTAAAATGGAAGAAATGTCAACTGTGTTACTTGTCAACTGTGTTACCCATCAAGTGTAAGCTGCAGAAATATGGGTTCAAAGCAGGCACCTGGAACTTTTTTGAGGCGAGCCACGGCAAGGGTGCTCCAGATGGAGTTGGAGGCCTCCTCAAAAGGACTGCTGACCAACTTGTCAGCCATGGGAAAGACATCCCAATTGCTGAGATCTTCTTCAAAGCACTGGTGGATGCACAGACCTCAGTAAAACTGTTCTACATAAATGAGGATAATGTAGATGAAGCCACAAAGAATATGCCACATAGTCTCCCGGTGGTACCATCAACCATGCGCATTCACCAAGTGGTAACAATTACCCCAAGAAAAATCAGTTACCGAGATGTGAGCTGCCTTTGCTCAACGAGACAGACCCTGGAGTGTCAATGTGATGACACCAAAACGTTTACCTTTGAGGTTCAGGCAACAGCACCCACACAGAAGAATAACAGTGAAGAACTGCCTGAAATTTCTTGGCAAAACTCAGACATCATTGGCAAGTGGTGTTCTCTCAAATATGATGACGATATTTATCCTGGCATTATTCAAGAGGTGACTGAAATGCATGTCGAAGTCAAATGTATGCACCGGATTGGAGTCAACCGCTTTTTCTGGCCAACACGGGATGATGTCCTATGGTATTTGCATGATGACATCATCAGGATGATTCCTCCTCCAACTTTTGTGACCTCACGTAGAGATCATGTGGAGATCGACAGAGACATATGGTCCAAAATCTGAGAAATGTGAACTGTCGGAAATCAAAAGAAACACGAAAGGACAAAAGAAACTGGAAGATGAAATAGACTACAAGTAGGATGAGTTGGAAAGGATTGTTTTGTGAATGAGACTAATGTAGTAAAGTTTTTGTTTGTTTTCTCCATTGTTTCAAGAGAGTTAATTAATTACTTGTTGCTGACACTTGTCAAAATAAAAAGGTTTTATTTTAAAGAAAGGTTTCTCTTTTTCTCCTAATGCATCCTGTCAACCGTGTTACTTCTGTCAACTGTGTTACTTTATCTGTCAATTGTGTTATGTGTGATTTTTCTGTCATAAATCTTTAATTGAAGGCTAAAATTTTATAAAAATGATAAAAAGGACATCTCTAGAGTGAACAGTATTACATAAAGACGTTGAATAACTCTAAATTCAGTGTAATGGAGAATTATGTTGAAAAATATCCATTGATGATAGTATACCAAAGAATATCCGTTATTCAGTTTAAAATTCATATTTTTTAAATCAGTTAGACATACAACCTCAAACCCCCTGGTGAATAGACTCAATAACTTTCAAACAAATGTTTTATCATATGTGTAGTACTTCATTTATTTCTTCTATGACACCACTTTTGTCTGTAACACAGTTGACAAAACAATTAATCAAATATTTATTTTCATTTAAATATTTAAAAAGTAATTTGAGCTTAAGCTTGGCAACTAATGAATTTAGAACAATATGGGGGTATATTATGGAAACAACTAGATTATTTTGCAGAAAAGCACACTGATTTCTTCACTTTTTTGTTGACCTGAAATGTACCCCTAATTATAGAATGACCCAGGTGTAAAAGGGGAGATGTGAATGGGACGCGCGTGAGAGTGAGCGTCGTGCCTTGCTTCTTGGGTGGGAACGCTGAGGAATAAACTCGAAACACATGTTAGTAGACAATTAAATAAAAGCAAAATATATAAATGTTAGATATACTGATGTGCCTTGCTGGTGTCTTTGCTTGGTGGAGTCGCACAGGTAGAGTCGCAGGTCTTTACACTCGTCGTTCTTCAAACGAGAGGGCTGAACACGAGGGCTGACGCTTACCACGCCAGCGCAGAGGCACTGCTTACGTATGTGATGAGAATAACGGGAACAGAATACAGCTGGAAAACGCCTTCTCGATTAGCAATACAAAGTCTGGACGACTTGAATGGGCCACGGATCAAACAGCGATCAACTAACTCGGTGCTTTTAAGTGCAAACTTATAATGTCAAGCCATAACGAGCGGCTAACGGCAACTTCACTTCAGTACCAAGGCAACAAAAATGCTAACAACTTAGCAATCAGTCAACGAATAATTAAATAAACAAGCTCAAACTATCAGTCAACAAATGATTAAATAAACAAGCTCAAATAGTTTTAAAGGTACAGTGTGTAGGATTTTGAATGATTTATTCACCAAAATGTAATATATAATACAAAACTATGTTGTGAGTGGTGAAGAAATACCTTACAAAATGAACCGAAATTTTTATATTACACAATGAGCCATTTTATGTATATACACCGCGGGCACACCCTTACATGTAATTTATCAATGTGCACAATCATGTTTCTATAGTAGCACTACAAGGACAAACTAAGCACGTTTCGTAAAACGAAGGATGAACGGGACTAGTTCTTCTTCGGCTGTGTTTTGAGCAAGCTTGCAAAGCGACTGCATGGAAGGATTAGCGGAAGAACAATAACAGCATTTACTTGTCGTGTTTTTTATTAGAAATATAAACGGTTCTTTGTTGCATTAAAAGCAACATTTGCGATAATGGCGGAGCACACATACTCTGCACATGAGCCGATAGAGCGTCAATCTGTTCGTTCAAAAAAGAGAAAATATGATGTAGCAAGGCGAAGTCGAGACAAAAAACGGCAGAAAACCCGAATAAACACCGGCGTGGCTTTTCCCAAATGGAGGACACTGAAGCAGGACAAGGGTTTGCTAAGCGACGCCGAAGTTGCCAGCTTTCTGCTGGACCGGTAAGTTTGTCTAATTTCCGCTATGTAAGTGATCTGTTTGTTTGATAGCTTTAGCTAACAGATGAGCATGAGCATCAAGTGAGTTTTTCCTTGTTTTTAGCACTTTGTAATTGTACTATACTTCCTTTTTGCATGGTCGTGTGCAAATCAAGTTAGAAATCCTTTTTACAATCACAATTTGCATAAATCGGGTGTAAATTATATTATAATACTGCTTATTAGGATAAAATCCAAACTTCCAAGTTGCATAGTTTAACAGCAATACAGTGTCAACGAAGATTTGAGAAGATACAATTGATCAATTGGGGTGATGCCAAACGTCTGCTAAGACTTTCGCGGTTAGATTACACGCCTTTAGCATTAGCAAGCGGTTTCAATAGGCAGTAAGTTACGAACCAAGTTACCGTGCCAAAAAATGCTATGCAAAATAAGCGAATACATCACTGACACAATGCTAAACAAGTAACAATAATATTCACTATAACGATTAGAGTAAATAATGAATTAAGTCAATTTAATTTATTTATTTTTCTTTGTAAGTAAACCTCGTCACTTGACTTGCAAAGGTTACTCTCTGCTGTCTCAGACGACGACATCTCTGTCCTGTGTCCGTAGCTTCGGTCTGTTGTTCGCCTGTGAGACGTAGATTGCAATTATCAACACCACCGATAATGGCCGCTATCATTTACGGAACCCTTTTGTCCTGTGACGCCAACCGTAGCCTCTCTAATGGGAGGGAGAGGAGGGTATCGGAGCTGTAGGTTGCAATTTCCAACATCGCCAAGAGTGGCCTCTGAAACTTACACACAGAACCTTTAACTAGCATCAGGCAACAGTCCAGTTAAACAAGTAAAACAAGGTTACACGGTAAATAGCAGACTCACGCACAACAGCAGACTTGTGATGACTTATTCGCTTCTCCTTTAAACCCAAAGGAGCAACTGTGTTTAACGTTACCGAGAAGGTGGAGTTACAATTTTCAATAGTAATGTCAAGATCTTCAATGTTTTTACTCATGCTAGAGAATTTAAACAATTCAGGCAGATTATCGAGAGATGCATCTTTGGTAATTGCAAATTCATCTTTAGTTGAAGTAATCGTTCTACCATATTTGTAATAAGGAGTTTGATTTGCAGCCGTAGGCCAGTGACAAACATAATATCTGATAATGATCCAAAATGTCTTCACTCTTCTGACGGATTTTAACATCGTCCACATTTATACCATAAGATAGTATTAAATGTGTTTGTGTGTGAGTGTGTTTGTGTGTGTGCGTCTATGTCAATGTGTGTAAGTATGTATGCATATTGTGTGTGTGGAGCATTTGTATGTCTGTCTTTTGTTGTTTTCCACCTTTTTCTTGTTTTTACAGGTATATGCCTTTAGTTGTTTTACTTGTAATCTATTGTGTCTCATGTACAGCTGCTTTGTAACAATGAAAATTGTAAAAAGCGCTATATAAATAAAGTTGAGTTGAGTTGAGTTAAATCTAAAGTATGATTACGAACGTGAGAGGGTCCTGACACATGTTGACTAATGCCCATGGAGTTAAGAGTGTCTTTGAAAGCCATTCCCAAGACATCTGTATCATTATCTACATGGATTTTAAAGTCACCAACGACAAGGACTCTATCTGCATCCAGTACTAGTTCTGATAAGAACCCACCAAATTCTTTAATAAAATCTGTGTGGTGCCCTGGAGGCTTATATACAATAGGTATAATAAATAAATAAATAAATTTGTCCTTAGTATTAGGTGTTGATACATGAAGTACCATGACTTCAAAATAATTGTATTTAAAATTAGACTTCGGAGAGGTGATAAAAGAATTATTGAGAAAAGTGCAGCGACACCTCCCCCTCTACCTTTTAGACAAGGCTCGTGTTTATAGTAATAATCTCGGGGAACGGATTCATTTAGAGTAATATAATCATCTGGGTTTAACCATGTTTCTGTCAAACAGAGCATGTCTATTTTATGATCGGTTATCATACCGTTAACAAAAAGTGCTTTATTAGAGAGAGATCTAATATTTAGCATTTTGAGTTGTAAAAGTTGATTATCTGTATTTGGTACATGTTTGATTTGTTTAACTTATATTAAATTACTTTCAAGAGGTTTGCTTATGTTTGCTAATCCGGGGGACAGACAGAGTCTATATTTTATGATGTTTGTGAGAAGGGATATGTATGAGAGATGTTGGTTGAAGGTATGCCTGAAGTCTTCGCTCCCCTGTAGTGAGCACAACGCATTCTCGGTCCTAAACCATCAGCGGCTGCGTGTACATTCGTGATGTGTTTTCATTGATACCGAGACCAGGAGCTTACTTTACTATGGGTCAGGCAACATGAGGTGAAGTTCAGGGGGGTCATGCTGAGGATATTCCCTGACCTGAGTAATGCCCTTGCGAAGAAGCTTGCCGCGTTTAACCCGGTGAAACAAGCACTGTATTAGGAGGGAATTCGGTTTTGTTCGCTGTACCCGCATGCCTTAGTCACATTCAGGGCAGAGAGTTTCTTCTTGAGATCCCAGATGACTCAAATGAAATGCTTAAACAGAAGGAAAAGTGAACCTTGCAATCCTCCGAGGGATTGTTAATTTTGACCGCCTCTGGGAGATCCATGGGTTGGTTTGATATTGGTTTGGACTTTCTGCATTACAGAATATGGTTCAGGTATTGTTATGTTGTATTTATGTGATTTAAGGGATTTTTCATATCCCTCAGGCCTATGGTTATGTTACAACAATATATATATATATATATATATATATATATATATATATATATATATTTATTTATTCACTGTGAATACTATGTTGTATAATGTGACGCTTCTGCTTAGGTTATAATTTCTAAGTTCAGTGTTTTACATTTAAAAATATCTCAATCTGGAAACATTCACAGGAGAATAAATCACTAACAGAGGTTATAGGAGTAAGTCAATATATACTGGGAGCACTGGGTTATAGGGCTGCTGCTGCTGCTTTATATTGGGAAGGATTGGATTTGGATGGGCTTAATTTTTTTTATTTTCCTTTTGTTAATATTTGGCATATTAGTTTTGTTGTGGGATGTTGCCATACATATGAAACCGGTATTGGAAATGCTTGGATAGACTGTACAGCTAGATGTATAATGCATACTTGCGTCTATAAGAATTTTGTTTAATTCCTATTCTTTCTATAACCAAGAAACATGACATTAATAAAAATCATCTCATGGAACATATCGGGTTGCAACCACGTGAATAAACGTAAGAAAATCCTCACATATCGGATATAGCTATGTTACAAGAAACCCACCTCAGTGCTGAGAAATCTGATAAATTTAAGCGGGGATGGTCGATCAAGTATATTCGAGCACATTTAATACTATGAGCAGAGGTGTTACTTTCTTGATCAGGAAAGGCTTACATATTAAAGTTCACAAAATAGGACCATGAAGGCATGTTGATAGCTCTGGGCTCCGGTATAGAAGGAGAGAAATATACTATTAAGAACATATACGCCCCTTATGTGTCATGAGACTCACTCCGTTGACGCCGTCTACGGAGACTGGAGGATGGGGGAGAGGAAGAAGGCTGTGGGGCGAGAGCCACGACCCCGATCTGAAGGGTAAGACCCTCAGGAATCGTGGCTAGCCCCGTGGGAGAATTCATTCTGGACCAATCACGATCTAGCAGGGTCTGGACAGTGTCCATGAAGCCCAGGGGCTTCAGCTGGCGCATCTCAGCGGGTCCTAGGGGCTCATCGAGGCAACTATTAAAAATTACCTTCAACTCTGCCTCGTTGAACCCCGAGGACCGCGCTGAAGCCAGGAAGTCCAATGCAAAGTTCGTAATGAACCTCCCCCGCTGCCTGAGGCCAAACAGGACGTGGGCTTGGTGGCCTCTTGGGGCAGCGATCTCCCAATCGTCCGTTCTGCCTGCTGGGTTCCTTTTTGGCGCGTTCATTCTGTCATGAGACTCAAGGGGGTAGAACCCAATTGCAGGCAGAGACGGGACGAGATGGTACAGGTACAGATATTTATTATACAAAGAACGGGGACAAAAAAGCAAAACAAAACCCACGAGGGGGAAAACAAGACAGTGTAATATATATAAATAAAGACAAGAACAAAGACTGACTAAACTACAAAAGCAAACACTAGGAACAAACACTAAACTAAACTTACAAGACAAGAGGGAACAGGAACTTGGGGAACGAGGAACTACAACAGCAACAAGGTTCAAGAATAGGTAGGTACAACTTACAATGAACATGTATGGACAAGGTATGGTTTACAATGAACGCGCACAAGACAATGCACACAAGGATGTTTTAAAGGGAGAGATAACAAGATGGAGCAGGTGCAAGGGATAAACAATCAAGGAAAGATAATTAACACAAACTAGGAAACAGGAGGGTAGGAATGATGACGTAGACTTGAGAGAGAAGAAATCGTCTCTCTCTCACATGAAACAGAGGATCCTGTATGATTCCACCTCTAAACCAAGAAATACCTGACAAGGAGAGGTGGAACCATGACACTTATGTATGTAGATTTTTTTAACAAAAGCAACATTATTAGAAACATTGGCAACCATAACATAATACTAGTTGGTGATTTTAATCAAGTCAGTAATATGGAACTGGATAAATCTAATATCAAACAGACCTCCACAGTAGTGAACTTAGATTCAGAAACTATGATTGACAAATGCTGCCTGATAGATATATGGCGTACTCTGCACCGTCTAGAAAAAGACTTCACATTCTTTCTCTCACCCGCATCAGTCCTACTCAAGGATTGACAACATTTTAACATCAAAACACCTAGTGGGTCATGTCCAATCTGCCTCCATGGGAAATATTGTTTTGTCAGATCACACTCCAGTGGATGTTAATATTATGATCTCAAATAATAAGAAAAGCACAAGATGGCGCTTTAACAATTCACTATTGCAAAATGATATTTTCTTTCCTCATTTTCTTTATACTAACAGCAATGAAGGGATATTGGCTGTATATTGGGGGTTCGGTCCTCGACTCTGGTATAACGTGGGATTCCTTTAAGTCATTTTTGAGTGGTAAGCTTATTCAACACTGCTCCCTACGTAAGCGTCTGGAATGTAAAAAATGACTTAAACTTGAAGAAACAATTAGCTCTCTGAAAAAAAAAACACATTAGTTATCCGGATTCTACAATTTTGAATAAATTAAACAGCCTGAAATTGCTAATAAAAGCTGAATTTGCCCTATCTTGTACAAAACTATTATGAAGGAGGAAAGAAATCAGGTAAATACCTAGCACACCGAGTCAAACAGTTTAGCACACAGAACTTAATCCCTTCTATCTTTGATGATAAAGATAAACTGATTACAGATGGAAAGGAAATTTATAAGGTTTTTACTAAGTTCTACAAAGAACTATAAACATCGCAAGGGGAAGTTCTGATTGGAAAATATGACCAATTATTTTCTTCTCTTCAGATCCAATGTCTAGCCACTTCTGATAGGGACTCTCTAGAAGATGATATAACCCTAGAGGAAATTAAGGATCCATACGTGATATCAGACTGGGTCGTGCTCCATGGGAAGACGGTTTCCGTCTGACTTTTAAAAAGGTTTGAATTTCTTGCACCAAAATTGCTCTCTGTTTATCAGTCTGATTTGATTATGAATACAATTCCAGAGAGTTTGTGAACCAGCCTAATTACCCATATACACAAGAAGGGAAAAGTTCCGCAGTACTGCTCAAATTTAAGACCCATCCTACTTGGTAACGTAGATGGAAAGATTTTGGCAATGTACTCGCAAAGTAGTCTCGCGTAGCCAGACCTTCATACTGAAGGTCTGGAACCTATCGACACTTTCTTTGGAAAGGCCCGGTCAAGAGGCCATATGACTGACAGGTAAAGCAATTAATCATGTTTCATTTTGTGCCGCGTCATGTTTGCCGTGGAAATGTACCCGCAGTAACAGACCGATGCACATTAACAAAGATTATAAGTTTATGCAATTAACTTCGCATACTTTTAAGAATTGAGCGTTTAGTCGATTGTGATGAATTCTTATAGCAACGTTGTAAACCCGACAGCTTCCTTCTTAGATCAGAATGCTTTGTTGTTTCCAAGCGGACCATTAGAGAATGCAACACTTATGTCTCCCGGAAATCCTGTGAAATTCAACCAATCAGATGACGACCTCAAACGTGCTGAAGTGTTTCCATAAAAGTTTGGCATATGCATCAGACGTTCAGCCAATGGATCGTGGGCGTGACGTCTGAGATTGAGACTACTCGCAACGAGACTAGATAACTTATTACCTACCATCATACATCATGACCAAGTTGGGTTTAGTAGGGCTAGGTCTTCGCCAGATAACATGAGAAGATTACTACATCTTATCTTGAGGTGTAGGGATGTTGTGGACCCTGTCATGGCTTTCTCCCTGGATGCGGAGTAGGCATTTGACAGGGTTGAGTGGGGCTTCTTGTTTTAGAACCTTTAAAGATTTGAAAGTGGGACAATGTTTACTAAGTGGGTAAAATTACTATATAATGGCCCTCAAGCATCAGTGCTGTGTAATTGTATAGTGTCATCGCGATTTAAGTTATATAGGGGCACTTAGCGAGGAAGTTTATTCAACTAAAATTTCCTGAATTCATCAACAGTACTACTGGACAAATAAAATATATACATTATGTTAAGGTACTTATGTAAATACGTCTATTTATATTATTTATATTTATACATTACTAAGCTACATTACTGTGATGTGTATTTCATATTGTGATGTGCTTATTTGCAATACTTTATCGAGAAAATGACAGCTCACACGTTGCACAGACATTAAAAAGCATCTTTAACTTGCAAACGGTTTTAATATATGTAACCTTAGTCTACTTCGAAGACGCGTGTATTTGAGATGCCCCTTTAAGCTAGACGTATTAAAACACTGCATTTTCATAGCAAAATCCCAAATATACTTTACTATGTATCATCTTACAAGTTAACTTTACACTACATGATTGCCTGGGATGTGTGCAGCCCGCAGGGAGCGGATCACTTGCTTATTCCAAAGGAGGAGGCGTCGGGCAAGTCGTGTTAGTTGTCGTGAGCATACGCCACCCTGATGATTGATGTACGCCACGGCTGTAGTGCTGTCTAGATAGACCAACACGTGCTTGTCCTGCACAAGAGACCGTAGCCTCCTCAGTGCAAGTAGCACAGCCCACAACTCTAGGCAATTGATATGCCAGCGCAGGCGGGGGCCCGTCCAACGCCCCATTACTGCGTGCCCGTTGCACACTGCAACCCACCTCTGCAGGGAGGCGTCCATCATCCCCACGTAGTGGAGCGGGGGAGTTGCCGCCGTCCGCCAGAGGCCGGAGCCTGTGTCCGTCCCCCGAGGGGGAGGAGCAGGTGGAGGGAGTGCCGAGTGCGGCCACCGCCTGCCAGAGGCCGGAGCCTGCGTCCGTTCGCCCAAGGGGGAGGAGCAGGGGACGGGGATCTCGCCCCGAGTCCCCGGAAAAGGAGGAGCCACCGCCGGCCACCATGGGGAGGACGGTCGAGCCTTCCTCCGAAGCCCCAGGGCCACCGCAAGGCACCGTGAAGGAGAGTACCCCGGCTGGTTGAAGACCGAGCGGCAGCATGTCGGGGAACCGGACTATAATTTTTTTTCCCTCTCTCTTTCCGGTCGCTTGTTGGGATCCCGTCTCCTTTGTCTAATTAAAGGTATTCATTTAGTGAAGCATCGCTTATATAATTGTATTAATACAGCGTAGCGAAGCAGACTATCTGCATATTGTAGCCTGTTAACACTCACCCGTTCCGTATACGGGACACCTAAGTTTGCATCAATATTGTGCATGTAATTTCTAATTGAATCATGACAAACTATATATCATTGGAAAGGTCTAAGACTCTAGAATAAAGATTTATTTGGTGTTTTTTTAAATAATTTATGTAGGGAGAGTAATTATTTCATTTTTATAAAGAGTGTGCTTAGATTTTTGCGACCCTTTTTTTTTAATGTATTTTTTAACATAAACGTTTTTAATTTATTTTTTACAGCATACCCTTTAATGTTTTTTTATGTGTGTGATTGTGATTTTTTTTGCAATAATCAGCTACTTTTCATTTCTCAAACGAGCCTAACCGTAAGTCTGTAAACCAAAGAATTCATGAGTTACCGCCATTTTGGTTCCAACATGCGTTTTCATGTGTATGCTCAAAAAGGGTTCAGACAGTAAACAGGTATAATAACTTGATACTCTTACATCAGATAGTATGCGAATTTGGATGCAGGGATGATTTTGGTTGACTGTATTTTGCTTGGTCCTGTTTTTCCCTCAAAATTGTCACATAAATTATAAAAGTCAATGAATCCGTGTTTTATTCGGTCACTGCAATAGTAGCCCAAAGGCTGTGGGTTTAATTCCCAGGGAACATGCATACTGATAGATTATTTTATTTTATTTTTTATAAAAACTTTCAGAATGATATTAATAATACAATTTTATATTTGCTGTGTTTTTTCAGCTCTGATCTTAAAGACATGAGTTCTTTACACACCATAATAGAGCACGAGGAGTCTGAGAATTCTCTGGACCTTCACTTTGAAAGCAGCCACGAGGATTTGAATTTAACCCTCAAAGTGTTTCAAACACCTGAAAGTGTAATTAATGATCAGATGGCAGCACACAGCAGTACTTTTGAGAACACAAGCATCATACCCTCTAAACCAGGGGTGTCCAATGTCGGTCCTGGAGGGCCACAGTCCTGCAGAGTTTAGCTCAAACTTGGCTCAACACACCTGTTTGGAAGTTTCTAGTCTGCTTTGTGAGACCTTGATTAGCTGTTCAGGTGTGTTTGATTAGGGTTGAAGCTAAACTTTGCAGGACACCGGCCCTCCAGGACTGACTTTGGACACCGCTGCTCTAAACAAACCGCTCATTCTATGCTGCACATGTCTTATGATGGAAACATGATGGAAAATACATTTGAGGTATGTTTGAGTATAGGCTTATATTATTTTCCTTTAAAATCCATATTTTTCATTTTAAAGTCTGTATTTATCTAGTCTATAGAAAACTAGAAAAAAACGTATGTCTGACGCAAAGGAAGAACTGAAGACATTTTTCACCAACAATGACATACCAAAGCCCAGGACAAAAAACAAAAAGATACAGAGGCAACCACTACAGGTAATGCTAACCAGAAAGAAACCAAATGTTCCATGGTATTATATATAATCCCTTGACTCGATAGTAAAGATTGTATGGGGTCAGATTTGTTTCATTATTCTGAATAAATAAACTACGATTCGCAAATAAATACAGAGAGTTTCACAAACGATTTTTAAATCCACAAATGCACAAAAAGCAAACCATAAATATATGTTAGACGTTCCACAAAAATAAATGGAATTCACAAATAAATACAACGACATTTGCAAATAAAAATTATTTACAAATGTATTTTATTGATATAATTGTGGATCGCTTTCTTCACATTTGTGGATCGCTTTCTGCGCATTTGTGAATCGCTGCACGCATTTGTGGATCAGTGCACGCATTTGTGGATCAGTGCACGCATTTGTGAATCGCTGCACGCATTTGTGGATCAGTGAACACATTTGTGGATCAGTGAACACATTTGTGGATTGCTCTCTGTGCATTTGTGGATTTTGAAACATTCCTAACGTCAAGACGTGCGCACAATCCACAAATAGGTGGACTCCGCCCACTATCTACGCAAGCCAATCGGTTAACTTCCGCTTTTGTTGTCCAATAGGCCACGTTCTAACTTCAGCCAATCACGTTTTGCTATGCTCTAAGATTCAGGGAGCTAATATTGCGACTAGTGGCGGTCTAAAATGTTTGTTACACTAAAAAATGATAATGGCCTCTTCTTTCTACTATGTAATGATCGCTTGTGTTCATATTCATTGTCCGTATTGTTACATATATGCTGTATTTAAACGTGTATGACTTGATAACGTGCACGGACTGGAGTGGAAAATCCCGGTGACTAGGGAGTCAGGACTGATTTGGTCTGCCAGCCTTTTTATTGTGTTTATGTTCCAAAGTGCTAAATTCCGATTTTTTGCAACTGTCGGTGTACTACCAGTATAACGATGGCAGAATTAACCTGAGAGGAATCATCAGCATTGTGAATTTCTATGTCGTTCATAATTCAAAATAAAACGTAATTTCTACAGTCATCTCGGTTTATCCCATTCCTGAATTATCTCTGCTGCTATCGCTACACTGTTCTGTTTACTGTCTAACTCTTTGCCATGACAAAACCATATGATACCTGTTATATACATTATCAATAGCAAGCGTAGTCTTTAGTGGCAGCAGCGTAAGTAGGCTATATTGCAAGATTATCATGTTTGACAAGTCTGTCCACAATTCCCCACATAGAAATAGTATAATACATTTACTAAACAGCTCACATTAAGTGACAAGACACAGGTAACAAAATAATAAAAATGAATATGTAATAGACAATACACATATGAAAAAAAACAATACATGTCAAAAGAGAACCGGATGCCATATTTTATGCATGTGCCATATATACAAGTTATTAGGTGCTATAAAAATGGTGTAAGGTAATGGGATAGCTATATTATATATTAAATCAGTAACATATGTATAATAAATAAATATAAGTGTGAGTGAGTAGTTTAGTATTGCACATATGTATAGCACAGTGAACATTTAACTGTTCAACTGTTCATGGGGTAGATGGCCGGAGGAAAGAAACTTGTCCTATGTTTGGCTGTTTTGGTGCTCGGTGCTCTGTAGCGCTGACCAGACGGCAGCAGTTCAAAGAGATAGTGTGCTGGGTGTGAGGGGTCCAGTACGGAGCCCGGGAGGGGACATGCGCGTTTCACTTAGTTTTGTCGTGGCCACGAGATAGTAACTCGTGGGAACGTGATAATATGATGAGACCACGACATATTATCTCGAGGGAACGTGATATTATGTTGTCGCCACGACATCAGCTTGTTGAGGTAACGACATCCTTATGTTGTGGTCACGACTTAGTATGTTGAGGGAACGACATCCTTATCTTGTGGCCACGACTTGCACCTGCGCGTCTAAGCACCTGGAACTATCAGAAATAGATAGGACTATCATCATATTTATTTTTAATTAAGATATAGCGCTGAACTAATTAAAAACACACACATTCGATTCCTTTTAGTCGTTTTTATTTGTCCCTGTGATAAATTAATTAGTTTAATTGCGATATGGCTGGGCTGTCAGAGGATGTCAGAATATTTACAATATTCCCCTTGATATTGTTATTGTAATTATTATTATTATCGGTCTTAGTTGATCTGCAATTACCAATAAATTTATAAATAAAAAGTATTGTATTTCACATTTAAAAAGCAACAACATATACTACATAATAATAACCCAACAATAAATCGTATTTGGGCCTATATTTGGCAATAAGGAAAGTGGCTATTGAGCCACCTAAACCATCACAAGAGAATTTCATTCACCATGACAGCCCTAACAGTTAATCAAAAATAGCACGTAATAGTACATTACACGTTACGATATTTGTGTGAACGCGCGCACACATTCCAGAAAATCACTGGCAGTCTGAACCAAAATCAAACGAACTTGCAACACATTTGCGTGATACTTTTACACTCCGAGGCAAGTCCTGGGACACATTATGCATGAATTATCCGAGATCTCTGAATGAAATCGGCTCATAACTTGCTTTTCGGACAAGATGAGGACGGAATGCTCCAGAAGCACAGTACTTCTAAAGCAATATGGGCCAGTTTGAATTTAAAGACAGAGAAGACTGGTACGCTGATTGTGGAATTAAATTCTAGTATATATACAGACTGTCTCACATGTTGATTTCATTTCATTCGCGTCAGTAGGTTTATTTCATTATTTAATCCGAGATGAAAGAAATAGGCCAACACTTGTGACGGAACTTCTCGCATTATTAAGACGATTTAAATCATGCGCAATACCGCGCCGAAATTGGAGCCTTGAAATCATTATAAAATGTAAAAACGAATCATTCTTAATAATTACAATTACAATATCAAGGGGAATAATGTAAAAATATGCTTTTGATATGTTCGTGCAGCCCAGACATATCACAATTAAACCTATTCATGTATCACAGGGAAAAATAAAAACGACTAAGGAATCGAATGTGTCTGTTTTTAATTAGTTCAGCGCTATATCTTAATTAAAAATAAATATGATGATAGTCCTATCTATTTCTGATAGTTCCAGGTGCTTAAACGCGCAGGTGCAAGTCGTGGCCACGAGATAAGGATGTCGTTCCCTCAACATACTAAGTCGTGGCCACAAGATAAGGATGTCGTTCCCTCAACATACTAAGTCGTGGCCACAACATAAGGATGTCGTTACCTCAACAAGCTGATGTCGTGGCGACAACATAATATCACGTTCCCTCGAGATAATATGTCGTGGTCTCATCATATTATCACGTTCCCACGAGTTACTATCTCGTGGCCACGACAAAACTAAGTGAAACGCGCATGTCCCCTCCCGGGCTCCGTAGTCCAGAGAGATTTTGTGAGCCATTTTACTCGCTCACTCTGGATGAGTAAAGTTCTTGCAGTGATAACAGTAGTCTACCAGTGATTCGCTCAGAAGTCCGAAATATCCGCTGTAGTATTCGGAGTTTGTATGTGTCCCGAGCATGTTCACTGAAATTGAGAGAGAATGGGCTATGTCGCCTCTAAATGCAGCAAGTTTTAAATGACTTCATCGATCAACACAAAATTACAATGCTAGAGCACTTCAATTAACTTGAACGTTTAGCAATCTTTAAAAGTACGTCTCTTGATGTACACGAAGCGGAAGAGCCATTTTTTTGTTAACAGACTGATTCGAGCCTATCTGAGCATGCTTGTTTTTTCTCAACAAAATCAAGTCAAACAAAATAACTGCCTTTTAATTGCAGGTCACTGGAATTGTAAACCAATATCAACCGATCCCGTCATCCCGGGACACCTTCCGCATATTTTCGGGGATCTCTGTATGAAAATGCGCTTTACTGAAATGCCCAGTAATGTCCAGTGCCTTTAGTGCGTTTGTATGGAGAACTCATTCATTTGTACAATTGGCTTCAATTCATTTTTATTTGGCAGTTTCATATTTTGCTTCATACTTTTTTCATCGAAGAAAAAGTTGTGTTGCCTCCCTTGCATTCTTAATGCCCCCGTTGTGATTTTATTTGCCATTAAATAATGGAAATAAACAGTATTTTAAAGCTGTCCTATATGTCATTTAAAAGGCAGCAATATATACATAATTATAACCCAACAATAATAATTTATTTAGCACCAGGTAAAATGGAGACGTTTATCGTTTAACACGCTACTGAGAGCACTGCCACATCCATTATTATTATCTACAGTAAATTGATTATCTGCAGTTGTAGCCTATACCAATATTTACTATGGTAAGGTTCGAAAACACAAATTGTATAGGTTTACATCATTTACTTTTGGGGTTGAATTTAAGAATGTATTGTGTGCACAAGATCATAGTAAAATAATCGACATCCTTTGTCATGGCAGAGAGTTAGACAGTAAACAGAACAGTGTAGCGATAGCAGCAGAGATCATTCAGGAATGGGATAAACCGAAATGACTGTATAAATTAGGTTTTATTTTGAATTATGAATGACATAGAAATTCAAAATGCTGATGATTTCCCCCACATTAATTCTGCAATTGGTAGTAGCCTACACCGACAGCTGCAGTGCGCATTGCAAACTCCGCGAAACTTGACAGGGGTCACGCGCCGAGTGTTTGGATCGAAATATCTGCTTAACCATGCAGTAATAGATCATATTTGATCGAATGACAAAATCGGAATTTAGCACTTTGGTCCATAAACACAATAAAAAGGCTGGCAGACCAAATCAGTCCTGACTCCCTAGTCACCGGGATTTTCCACTCCAGTCCGTGCACGCTGTTATCAAGTCATACACGTTTAAATACAGCATATATGTAACAATACGGACAATGTATATGAACACAAGCGATCATTACATAGTATAAAGAAGAGGCCATTATCATTTTTTAGTATAACACAGATTTTAGACCGCCACTAGTCGCCATGTTAACTCCCTGAATCTTAGTGCATAGCAAAACGTGATTGGCTGAAGTTAGAACGTGGCCTATTGGACAACAAAAGCGGAAGTTAACCGATTGGCTTGCGTAGATAGTGGGCGGAGTCCACCTATTTGTGGATTGTGCGCACGTCTTGACGTTAGGAATGTTTCAAAATCCACAAATGCACAGAGAGCAATCCACAAATGTGTTCACTGATCCACAAATGTGTGCAGCGATTCACAAATGCGCAGAAAGCGATCCACAAATGCGCAGAAAGCGATCCACAAATGCGCAGAAAGCGATCCACAAATGTGAAGAAAGCGATCCACAAATATATATCAATAAAATACATTTGTAAATAATTTTTATTTGCAAATGTCGTTGTATTTATTTGTGAATTCCATTTATTTTTGTGGAACGTCTAACATATATTTATGGTTTGCTTTTTGTGCATTTGTGCATTTAAAAATCGTTTGTGAAACTCTCTGTATTTATTTGCGAATCGTAGTTTATTTATTCAGAATAATGAAACAAATCTGACCCCATAAAATTGAGTTATAGAGATTTTACTCTGCTTTACATATGCAGATTACCTTCACAGAGCAAAATGATTTAAATGACAATTAAATGGTTTGTTGTGTTTCTGCAGATGGACCTGCCCCAGTGGGTGATACATTTGATGTGGGATATTGAGGAAGCCACATCCCATGAGCTCACTGTTGAGTAAAAAAAACACGAAACATCAGTGGTTATGGAGGAGAGGTCATACATGCCATATATTTTCCATGGTGGCGACTAAATATTTGTTTAAACAATTTTAATCTCTTGCATTTGTAATTCTTTAATTCTTGCATTTTCTTCTCTGATTATTCACATTAAAAGATTTGGAGAACAGAGGTAAATCATCATCTCTAGTCAATTGTTTTCTTTCATAATCTTTGCAAAACATTTGTGGGAGGAATGTTAATCATTTGCTCCTATTAATGTACTCATAAACAAGAAGGATTGAAAAATTGTAGCGTTATACAGCATAAAAATAATGACATTGTTATAAAGGGATTGTTCACCCCCAATTTTTGTTTTTTTCATAATTTCTTCAACCTCATTTCATTTCAAATCTGTATGATCGTAACAGGGAGAACAAGATGTGAGATGTGCGTATCTATATGCAAAGCTTTATTAACAGACATGGTAATAAACAGGCAGAGTTGATCACCTGCAAACACAATGTCAAAGGCAAACCAGTCCATAATCCAAAAACAGGCATGGGTCAGGGCAGGCAGCAAACAATCATAAATCCAAAAGAAACATGCAGGAATCCGGAAATAACAGGACTAGACTATGAACTATGGGGAAACTGACTAGATTAAGGACACTAGAAATTGTCTACATTAGTCAGTTAACACTAGGAGAGCGATATGTGCAGAACAGTACCGGCGCTGTGCAGAATCTGAGTGTTATATGGGGGATGTAATTGCTATCAGGTGATAGTGTGATTGGTGACAGCTGTGTGTAGTCAGTGCAATGGATGATGGGAAATGCAGTCCATGGTGATGTGAAGGTCAATGAAATGGAAGAGTGATCTGGAAGAGCAGATGGAAGTCCATAAACCAGATTCATGACAATGATTACCTTCTTCTACAGAACACATTTGAAGAACATTGATTAACCAAACATTGAACAACATTAACTTTGATTGCATGGCCACAAAACCATTGAGACATTTTTCAAATATCTTCTTTTGTGTTTCACAGAAGAAAGAGTCATATAAAGATTTGATGAATGAATAAACGATGGTACAATTTGTATAGTATGTGCCCATTGTTTGGAATTAAAAAAAAGACTAAATCTGCTTGTCATTGAACAGTACTCACAAAAACAGATTATGTGTATTAAAATATCAGATTTACCTTTTTTTTATTTTTGCTAAAGCAATAGTGAAATGTAAGAACATTTTCAAATGTATGGCAAGTAAGCTTGAACTATTTGTTGAACTCACTTGAATTGTTATTTAAACATTGGTCCTGAAATGTCCAAAGTTTGCTGTCGATTAGTGTGACTAATACTACACCAGGAAACTCTTAATGACCACGCAACAAATCAATACAAACCATCCAGTTATGCAACAGCCAAATGACCTTGTTTTTATGACCCAACTCAAAAACACTGTATTGGCTCATGCTTATACCAAAGTACTGTGGGTTCCTTATGTAACAGAGTTGACAATATTTTTAAGTTCCTTCCAATGTGATGTGCCACATAATCAAATAGGTACTGTATATTAAAAACAATATTACAAAATAAACTAAAGAGTTATTGTAGCACTCTCCGTTCTAGAGTAAATATTGACATCAAGTGTACGTAATCCGAGTAAAAACAGATGAATTCATACACATGACCAGCGTGTCAATGATTAACTTGTCAAGCATAAATGCATACGTGCAGCGCATATCTACAAAGAACCAGATCTCATAAACACAAGACCAGACTTTCAGTTCAACGTTAAACAGCATCTGTTTATCACAGTTTTTATTTACTATGAAAAGATTGTGTTTGTTTTTGTTGTTTGTTAGCATTCTCCAGCCAGCAGAGCATTCACCTGTGGTTGGGCCTGAACCCATCCGCTGTGTTTTGTGCTCCCCTGAGCAGATTGGTGCCTGTCGAGCTGTATCCTTGGACTGTGTGGAGGTCCTGAGAGAACCAGGCTGTGGATGCTGCTTCACCTGTGCTCTGAGGAAAGGGGATTCTTGTGGAGTCTACACAGCTCATTGCGGTTCTGGATTGCGTTGTACCCCAAGGTCCGGTGACCCACGGCCACTCCAAGCACTGACCCGTGGCAAAGCGGTCTGCACTGAATATGATGAGGCCCAAGGTATGTCTTTGCACAGCACCAGCAGATAGGATATCTGAAAAGTGTCTGCATATACATAGAGACTTAACTCTCAAAAAAAGTTGTTGAAAGAACTTTATTAAATTAAGGAAAACTTTTCCACGAAATTGGATTACATTTCACCAACAAAATATAATTCATAATAAAACAATTAATTATAATCTTGTTATATGTTCTACATTTTTTTATATTATACATTTTTTACATTAATTAGACATTATTCCATTTAACTTCAATAAGGAGATATTGACTCAACAGAACTCAAACAGAATAGCATACAAAGGATTGTAACCGCTCACGATCTAACCAAACAAAATGCTTTTCTGAACAATGGTAAACAAAATATAACTTATTAATGAACATTAACACTTACAAGTGTTTCTTTTCACTGAGAAATGCATAAAATAACACTTATTTAAGAAAATAACTCACAAAATGCAGCTAAATGTAAAGCATGCTGGGAAATATAAGCCCAATTATAAAAAAATTGTGAAGACAAAACAATTCCTTTATGTTGTCTCAACATGAATGGATTCAGTTTTATGACTAAACACAAAAAAAATCATGTTGTGGCCACATTTTTCAAAAGTTGTGTTGATTTAACTTAAGCAAGTTAAGTAAATTGAACAAGCAGCAAAACGTTTTTTTGATTGTATCTAGATTAATTAACTGTAAAATGTTTGTATTAAACTGTGTCAAGTCAACTTTATTTATAAAGCACAATTTACAATTTTCATTGTTACAAAGCATCTGTACAAGAAAAATATTGACTTTAAGACAAACATTAAAGCTATATAGGTAAAAACAAAAAAGGGAACACACAGATTACAGACACACAAACAGGTTCATACACACCCACATGCATTAAAGACAACCCCACACACAGAGCACAATATACACATTTATGCATTTGGAAGACGCTTTTATCTAACGCGACTTACATTGTTTTATCCTATACATTTATCCTTAGGAATGTACAATTCCCTGGGATCGAACCCTCAACCTTGCATTGTTAATGAAATGGTCTTACCATTGAGCTACAGGAAAGCTGACACACGCAATGACACATATAAGCACGCACATACAGGTGTATGCACGATCACACACACAGCGTGATTATCTCAGAGGACCACACATTTATGATGAAGGAAAGAAACACATGTCAAATATTATGCGGACTATAAATTCCGATACGTGATGATAAATAAATTAGAGAAATTTAAAAAATTAAGCAGAATTTTACATTTTAAAGCTATATTAATAAATAAAAAACTTTAATTTCTAAAGCTGATGTCAGCAGCCCCATGTTCATGCAAACAGTATGCAAACGGTGGTGAGGAACCCAAAACTCCAATGAAGAATAAAAAACCTTGGGAGAACCCAGGCCCAACCAGGGGAACCAGTTCCCCTCTGGCAAAAACTGGAGCATCTCTACAACCTCGACAGTGCTCAAACAACTAGGCCAAATCAAAAGAAAATAAACATAGTAAAAAGGAAGATAATAAGTTTGTATTGAAATTAATAATCTAATAGCAGTTGACATTTTTGTAGTGAGTATTTGACGGGTCGCCGATTATACCTCTTTCAGCTCTACCACCAAGTCTGGGCCAACTGGAGCTGCTGCGTTTTGAACCAGCTGGATATTTTGTAATATGTCCACAGGGCAGCCACCTAATAGTGCGTTACAATAATCCAGTCTTGTCGTCATGAATGCATGAATTAGCTTCTCTGCATCTGATAGTGACGGTATATGTAGTTTAGATATATTCTTAAAATAGAAAAACATGGTTTTAAAGGTGTTGGCGACATGGCATTCAAATGATAGATTCCTATTGAATAAAATGCCAAGATTCTTTGCTGACAATGAGGTCTTTATGGAACATCACTCAATAGTTAAACAGTATTCTTGTTTTTTACGGATGGCGGTTTTCGGTCCAATAAGTGACACTTCTGTTTTGTCTGAGTTAAATAATAAAAAGTTGTATGTACTACAACATACTTCTTAGAGGTCATTTCATTTCTTTCCAAACAAAAAAGCCAATCTGACAATGTTTTTTCTATGTCCCTTTTTAGAAGAAACGGATATCACTGACCAGAGCTCATTGCAGCACCTGCTGGAACTCAACAGGCCACTTGACGCAGAGGATGGTGCAGAAGCACTGGAGAGCATAAAAGCTAAAGTGAACGCAATCCGAAGGAAGCTGCTAAAGGAGGTACTGTCATTCAAAACCATTGTTATATTGCTGGGTTAGGGATTTATGGGTGAAGGCACTAAAGCAGAACTTAAATAGTCAACCCAATTAAACAATTCTATCATCCAATGTTTAACATCATATTCTTCATTCTTTCTCTGGTTTCCTTTCTTGTATTCCTGCCTTCATTCCAACTAGGGCCCCTGTCACATTGAACTGCATGCGGCTCTGGACATTATTGCTGAATCACAACAGATGTTAGGCGAGAGGTTTACAACTTTCTATCTTCCCAACTGTGACAAGCATGGATTCTACAAAGCCAAACAGGTGAGCTGTCTTATCTATCCATACCCTTTAACCCTTATACGCTCTTCGTTTGGGCTGTACACTCATGATCTTTGGGGTTTCTAGAGATCCCTGGCAACAAAATAATTTTTTTAACAAATGTAATTTTACTCTATGTATTAATGTTTTTACTCCATATTTGTGTAGTTTTTAAGGATTTATGATATATTAAAAATGTATATAACTAAATATTTTTTTATCTAAAATTCACTTTATAAATGACTCACATTTCTAATTTTCATTTACATTGATAACACGGCTATTTTGATAGGGTATAGTTTAAGGGTTTTGCCCATCTTTTGGCAAATGCATTTCTAAAAGAAAACAAATTATCACTTTTACCAGTAAATTACTGCAGAGCTCCACTATTTGCATTGCCATGGTATTAGACCAACTGGAAGATATCTTTCACAAGTTTTTCTTTAGTTGGATTAATTTTATGATTTTTTGTCAAAGTTTAGCTTTTAAATAACAGTTTTTCAATAATGTTACATTACGATTAGAATCAAACCTGAAAAAGATGTTACAAAGAGAAACGTTGCATTCTTTAGAGTTTATAATTTATTTCAATGATCTGATTTTCATCTAATCCTACAAATTTAATCAAACATCGGTTACTCACTGTAAGAGAACTGTGCGTCTGTTCTCTCTCTCTCTCTCTCTTTTTCATTGTGGGTTTTTTTTCATTTTTGGAAGTGTGTCACTTAATTTCTGTCTATATATGATCTGTGTTGTTTATAATTTTGAGAATGAATTTGATCCATTTTCTATTTCTATATTCTATGTTAGAAATACAATTGATTTGCAAAATCTGCATGTCTGTTGCATTAATGTATGCTAAAGACGCTTGACAACATGCAATGATGTATTGTACTTTCATGTTTTTCTGAGCACTGACACCTTCACGTGTACTGAATTTGAACATGTTTTCTGTTTTCAGTGTGAGACATCTCTCATTGGTAAGTATACGCGCTGTTGGTGTGTGTCTTCTTGGAATGGAATGAGAATTCCAGGCACTGGTGATTTAACATCAGATAAGCAGTGTCATCAGGAGGTCATACCCTGAAGACATGACTTGATACATGGCAATGGTTGTTCTCTTAATTTATATTCCCTACAATATTAACAGCTATTTATTAAAAGTGTTAAATTCTTAATATTTATAAAATGTTTTTTGACTGAATTCTGCGAGAGGAAACATACTAATGTTAACCCCCCCTGTAAAAAGACTGAATCTACAAATTCATATACCAAGTTGATATCTTTTTCTGCCCTAAAATTGTAAAACAACTGAAAAATGTAATGCATTGAGAAAATATTAAATCAAATGTGCCTTTTAATTCAGGGGCCTTGTTGCAACCTATCTTAATGCTCCTCGTTTAATATTTTGATTTGTAATCTGTCATTTTATTTTCCAAAACCAACTCTTTGGAGCTTACATTAATGTGGAAATTGATAAACTTCTTTCTTGTGTTCTGTAAGTGAATTTTTTTCTATTAAGCAAAGGTCTACCTCGAAACCTTTTTCCTGCTGTTTTTGGTTGTAGTTATTGTAGTTTCTTTTAAATGAAAATATGACGTTACTTTATCATATTCCTGATATATTGCCATATGTTTGTATTTGCTTGTTAAAAACTAATGTCAAAATGTTTACAACTGTAACATGTGCGGTTTTCAGTTACTTTCAATAAAAACCTAAATCTTTGCTTTGACCATGTGAACTGTTTTGTCATAGTTTTAATTTGTTAAATATATTGCCATCAAGTGTACTGATTTTAGCTGCATGTTAAAATAAGGATGAGTTTAGCTCACCAAATATGATTCTCCACCAGATCTTTCAAGATCACATCCATGAAATTAGTTATTTAAAACATAAATTTCAGTTAAGGAATTAGTTTAGCTCAAAGGAAAATAAGTATAATAATCGTTATTAAATATACATATTTTGCGGTGTCTGATTGGTAAAATCAAGTATAACAATATTTGTATGCATTCGTCCAGCGAATGCATTAATTCTATTATAAACTTTACGTTATCTCATGCCCATAAGTAACGTTACTTTACCAAACAGGATCTAGAGCAAAGGTATCACAGATCGAAACACAGATTAAGTGACCAAGTTTGTGAGCGTGAGCACAGAAAAGCCATCACAAATGACTATATGTTTGTTTATTAAACACTACTATACATGCTAAACATAAATGACGATCGCATAAACACAAACAAATACATGAAACACAAATGCGCTAGGGAGCGCGGAGAGAGAGAGAGAGAGGGCATGGCAACGATTTCTGAACATCATTAAAATCATCTTTAACAAAGAGGCACAGACTTAACGCAGCTATTCTATAGAAACGGAATACTTGCAAAGCTCTGTGCTGGATGTACTCGTATGCGCTCAGAGTGATGGAAATGTTCAGATGATGTTCAAATGCCTTGTTGAAAGTCGGGGTCCTCGGCCCTCATGACCGGCCGCGTGGCTCGTCGAGGTGTGCGTGGCAGCAGAGTCCATTGTTCCTTCTACAGATAGGGAAGAATTACCTCAAGAAAGGGGGAGGTGAGAGGAAAGGTCCAACGATGCGACTTGATGAAGTTTAAAACAGAAAGCAAAGGAGAAGAGGAAAGCTGTGTCCCGGTCGACATTTAACTTCATGAATGGCATGCACTCAGAGTTTGAGTTTGCCAATCAAAGTTGAGTGGGGGAAGAGATTCTTTGTCCACTCAACAGCTAATTTGAATCTTATGACCTGTAAGTAACTTTACAAGATACCAGTCCAAATTGTAACATTATGATTGTAATGTGTTCTATGGTCACACAATATGTACCAACAATGAGGATTTGTAAAGAGAAACATTTGGATATCAAAAATGGAAAGGTTTGAATTGCATCAAGTTATGATTCTTTCGGATGTACGACTACAAACCACGCCTGAATTAAACTTGTATATCTAACAGTTACATATTATTTAAAATGGCATGAGTGCCAACATATAACCAGACATTTAGATACATTTATAGGAAAGGACAGTTTAATCAAATAAGTTCCTATTGTCAGAGAAGTTTCTCTGGTTAGCCTAACCAATGCTTTGACCCTTAGGAGTCATAAATATCCCACAGGGTAACCAAAGGGTTATCAAGACTCTCAGTGAGATAACAAAACCAACAACCAGACCTCTGGAGCCAGGTTTTGCTAAGGTCTTTTGATGAATAATCAAGAATCCAGGACAAAAACTAGAGTGAGGGAGTTTGTGGTTTTCCTCTCAATGATCCAGTCCCTAAAAGAGTATAGAGAGTCACCTTGGTTCCCTGAGAAGAGGTAACGAGACATTATATGAAACGTTACGGGAATCCCCTTCTCCAATTATTACTGAAGCCTTATTCCACAATCCCAGTAGAAAAGAAAATGTAAAAGGGCAATGTCAGTCAAAATCGCGTGGCCACCGCCCCCATATAGTACCCCATCTGGACTGCAGAACCTCTGAATCTTTTGATTCAAAATAACAGTGGGGCGATCTGAGCAAGCAAACATGAGGCAGATTGCTCAATGTACAACAACACACAAAGCCTGCACCAGGCATAGCGCATGGTGAACATCATCGTTGTGAGGAAAACGAACCCACCAGCTCGTTTTCGGGAGAATTGTGAATCCAAAGAGATGTAAAAAGATGATGGCACACTCGCAGAAAACACTTCTGACAAGATGGTGTTTATTTACAGTGCCAAAAAAGTCATCCACAGTGAAGATGTACATTTACAGTGTCCCAGTTACCAATAAAATCCAAAGTATCAAATGAAATAATAAAAGAGAAAAGAAAAATCCAAGGAAGCAAATTAATCCTTCACCGATGAGTATCAAAGAAAACAGCCATTCACTCTAACTCCATTCTCTAAACAGGTTTTTAGGGATTGTGTGAGGCACCACAGTAGCACTCTTGCGTCGACTTGAAAAACCAGAAGAAGCCTTGATTTGTTTTTTTTCCTGGGCATATAAAGGCCAAACCCCGCCCCTTTATCTCCCACCTTAATAAATAATAACAACATATACACTCCATATGCATAACAAATAAAAAACATGGCATTCTTCACCTAATACATTAAATCTATAAACTTCAGATACAAATATCTACAAAAACACCCAGACACTTTACACAGTGGTATCGCCCACTCCCGGCCACGTTGGATCCGCGCGACCCGGAAGTGCCGTCATTTGTTGACGCCGGTTTGTTTGAGTCGGCCGATCATACTGAAAGACAATTGACACACTTCAACTAACAAACATATGACGAAACAAAGACAAAGTGCAGGTATGTATGAACATGTATCCGTAAGCATTAGTCACAGGGGGCTGAGCCGTGCACTTCATGGCGTTAAAATCTGTAGAAGCACACAGGTACTTGAATCCATCCAGGCTCACCTCCTCCCCATCCAGCAAACAAAGCATCTGGGCCTGGAAGACTTATATCACTTCGATGGCGTGTAGGGCACATGTGAAGAAGATATTTTTGGCTAATATATAGAGGAATAATGTATACAATTGTTTTCTATTATAAAGTCATTTCAAGACTTTCTTATCTGGGGGGCCGAATGCTTGTTGACATAAAGGACCCACTATATAGGCTGGGGGAGGAAAATACATCTGATTTACATTATATTGGGGGCCTTAGAGGATGCGTGTATACGTGTTTGTGTTAAGCACACTATATAAGGGCTTCTCCAAAAACGGAGAAGGGAGTGACATTGCAATCCTACTCCATTAATAAAATGGCTTTTTTATTAAAACTCGAGACTCAAGAATAATTCTTCAGAACATGCAAAGAAAATGCACAACACATGCCGCCTCTCCTGAAGCAGCGTATGACTTCTCTGCCAGGTGAGCAGTCATCCGGCACGGCTTTGACGGCAGGGCAGCCTCAGACTGCAGGGAGGATGAGGACGGGCACAGTTGTGCCACTATTACCTGCTCAACAGAGGGAATGCAGGCGTAGCTGCAGACTTCCGCCCCATCAACCAGGGCAAAGATAGCTGCAGTGGCGGAGCCAGAGGGCTAGTTGGGGTGGCAAATGCCACCCCAGACGAAGTCCTTACCACCCCTGTTGCCACCCCGCTGAAAACATTACACTTAGATTTTTACGAACATTTCCCAAATCTCCCAGCGGACATGAATGCATCCTTATGCAGCACGCACAAGCGTGCAGCCGCAGCGTGCTGTTGCTGCTACACTTTTCAATGGTTAAGCTGACACGCAGCACCTTCGCGACGTGCTCCAAACGGCTCCAAAACAACGCCGACAGCACACGGGATCGATGAAGAGCATTTTGCTGGTATGTACGGCTTTTATTGGTATTAAATTAAACAAAGTAGTGTTTTAACGGGAAGTAAGGGAGACGTTGCACTTTAGTGCTTAGCATTAATACTTCATGAGCATTACTATTCGTGAAACTGACTGACTGATACTGTCACGCCTGCGTGAATATGCTTAAAACATGTCGTTAGCAAATGTTCAGGAACAATCACAGACATTAGGTAGGCTTATTCATATTGGCACGTGTAATGCAGCACTAATCTTAGTATAACAGACCGTTGTCATGAAAAACAGAGCGTTGCCATTCACGCAGGATTCTAACCGTAGAGACCGAACGGACTATTTTCTTTAGCGGAAGCAATATAAAAACTCCCTTTTAAATCAATATGTTGTGTCAAATTATTTATTTATTTGGTAGGTAGACATGTAATAAGCGGGATAATGTATAGCGAGGCGGTTGTTATAGCGAATACAACCCCTTCAGGCTGATTTAAGATCCCTCCGCTTCACGCCGGGCTCCTAAACAGCCTATCGGTGTTGTATTCGCTATAACAATATACATTTTGTGGAAAATAATTTATTTTTACCTTGACACCCCTTTGCCACCCCTGTTTTTAAAGTGTAGCTCCACCACTGGATAGCTGACCCTAGGGCATGGTTGCATGCTGACAGGGAAGTAGCCCACGCTTTTACTACCTCGTCGTGTTGATCGGGGAAGAACTGGGCAGGCTTCGGAGTTGCTTGATGAAAAAAAACAAGTGTTAGCTCTCTGTGTTTTTTTCCATTGAGTGGCCATTTGACTACAGGTCAATCGGGATAAAGACAAGAAGGAACCCTCAGCGTACGGCGTGAGTACTTCATCTGTATGTTAATGAAGTGATTGGAAGGAGACTATCATGATTGCATAAGTAAAGGGGTGCCTTGTGCAATGTATTTTCCAATATAAGCCAGGCGTGATGTCTGCAGCGCCACACAGTACACTCTGACTTGAAGACTCATCTGTGATAAATACTACTGTAAAAGACCACCAACTGGGAAATCCAATGGCGTGGTTGAAGGATCTCGTGTTCTGCTTCTCCTTAGCGTTTTCTACATGAAGTTATTTGAAAACTGTTACAATATGGTTCAATTTACATGACGCTGTGGTTAAGAAGGATCTGATTCCAATTTTATTATAATATCAAATAAGTGATATGACATTTCCAATGTATCTGTTGATAATAGTTAATTTTATCTGTAAATCTACATACTTTATACATATACAGTTGTGTTCAAAATTATTCAACCCCCAATGCTATAAATGGTTTTAGGGAATTTAGTGTACATTTGTAATTGTATTCAGAATGAAATCCTACAAGGACTTCTTAAAGAACCATATGCAACTAAAATGACATCAATTAGTTTTGTAATACAGTAGTAAATGTTTCTTTTGTGAATTCTTCATTGACATAATTATTCAACCCCTTAAAGACTACCACTCTGAAGAACAGAGGTTCAATGAAGTGTTTTCAATCAGGTATTGAAAACACCTGTGGATATCAGGGAGCAGCAATAAAGCCTACTAAGCACCAATTAGGCAGCTTTAAAATGACTGTGATACTCAGCTCCTTCTAGACATTTACTGGTGTGGTTACAAACATGGTGAGGTCAAGAGAATGGTCCAGGAAGACAAGAGAACAGGTGATTACTCTTCACAGGAAGGGCAATGGCTATAAGAAGATTGCAAAGATGTTAAACATCCAAGAGACACCATAGGAAGCATCATTCGCAAATTCAAGGCAAAGGGCACTGTTGAAACGCTACCTGGTCGTGGCAGAAAGAAGATGCTGACTTCGACTGCTGTGCGCTACCTGAAGCGTAGAGTGGAGAAAAGTCCCCGTGTGACTGCTGAGGAACTGAGAAAAGATTTGTCAGATGTGGGTACTGAAGTTTCTGCTCAGACAATACGGCGCACCCTGCGTAATGAAGGCCTCCATGCCAGAACTCCCAGGCGCACCCCCTTGCTGTCCCCAAAGAATAAGAAGAGTCGACTGCAGTATGCCAAAAGTCATGTGGACAAACCACAGAAGTTTTGGGATAGTGTTCTGTGGACTGATGAAACAAAATTAGAACTGTTTGGGCCCATGGATCTACGCTATGTTTGGAGGAGGAAGAACAAGGCCTATGAAGAAAAGAACACCTTGCCTACTGTGAAGCATGGCGGGGGGTCAATCATGCTTTGGGACTGTTTTGCTTCTGCAGGTACTGGGAAGCTTCAGCGTGTGCAAGGTACCATGAATTCTCTTCAGTACCAGGAGATATTGGATGACAATGTGATGCAGTCCGTCACAAACCTGAGGCTTGGAAGACATTGGACCTTTCAACAGGACAATGATCCCAAGCATACCTCCAAGTCCACTAGAGCATGGTTGCAGATTAAAGGCTGGAACATTTTGAAGTGGCCATCGCAGTCACCAGACTTAAATCCGATTGAGAACCTCTGGTGGGACTTAAAGAAAGCAGTTGCAGTGCGCAAGCCTAAGAATGTGACTGAACTGGAGGCTTTTGCCCATGATGAATGGGCGAAGATACCCGTAGATCGCTGCAAGACACTTGTCAAGCTATGCTTCACGTTTAAAAGCTGTTATAACTGTAAAAGAATGTTGTACTAAGTACTAAGATTGAATGTCACTTGGGGGTTGAATAAAACTGATAATGATGTGAGCTCAGAAAAGACATTTGTGGTTATTTCATTATAAATGTTATGTTATATTTGTCTGACCTACACGTGCCTCTTTGATTTAATTGTAAGCAGGTATCTCTGAATGATCATAATCAATGTCAAACCGACCAAAACAATCAATTTCAGTGGGGGTTGAATAATTTTGAACACAACTGTATAGCTATCCTTTTGTTTGGGACCTGCAGTCGCACAGAATCTCACGCCAGCCGGGTTCGAGGATCTCACAGTCACAAAACTGTCAGTTGTCTTTAGTCAGAGGATGCCGGGTAAACTAATATAATTTATTCTGGCCGCCCCATGCTTGCTCCGAAACATAACAATAGTTATTTTAGTCACGATCATGCAACTTGCTAAGGCAGGTGGAATTCTGGTACATTTGAGCTTTAGTAAATGTTCCCTATTTGTGGTTTAAATCAAAACTCCAGTCCATTCTATCCTGACATATTGATGTTGGGGTAACAAAACAGGCTCCTTTCAATCTACCGGTAATAACAGACTCTGAAGAATGAAGATATAATTAAGAATAACAATTTAATATGCTAGGCAGGTACAACATTAATCAAAATCATAGAATGTACATTCAAAGATTTTTTTTACTTATTAGACAAAGATGATTAACATAATATAAGAATACAATTAAATCACAAAGTTTATCATACCTGGCAAAATCGAGACACACAGTTGCAATGTGGGAAGTTCTGATAGCAGATGCTTTCCTGTGTCTTTTGTCAATGCACCTTATATACCCAGATGTCATGAACGTGGGTGGTGAGGGACGGAGGACCCAAACGCAAGACAGTGGGTAGACTTTAATAAATAATAAATATAAAACAAACACCCACGAGGGGGTAACAGAACAAAACATGGAGACAGGAACAAGGACTTAACTAGACTAACACTTGACATTTAAACTACAATAAACTGAACTAAACAAGACATGACTCATCACAGATTACACAAACAATGAACCAGCACAAGACAAGAGACACAAGGTAAATATAAATGGAAAAAAAACAAGAGGGGACAGGTGCAGGGGATAAACTAATTAACACTAACTAGGAAACAGGAGGGCAGGAACAATGACAAGACCGAAGAGAGAGTATGGCAACCAATAGGTGCCAAAATAGTCTCTCTCCAACATAAAACAAGGGATCCTGTCTGATTCCACCTCAAGACCAAGAAATACCTGACATGGTGAGGCGGAACCATGACACCCAGATGTATCAAAGAATCCAATGGTCAGTGAGAAACTTAGTTTGTTTGTTTTCTCGTGAATGAAGAGAGTATCAAATGGGATCTCAATCTATATGTATACAAGATTCCCTAAGAAAGCCACACCTTTTAGAGAAGTGCAGGATGTCCTAGAGTTAAAAAGTTCTAAAGCACTCTTTGTTAGGTTTGAAGGAACTAGACCATTTTACCCATCGCACCATGACCTTAAAAACAATACCAAACATGACGATCAAGTCTTCATTATATGACAATAAATGATATAATAGTATGAAATGTGTAAGCACATTTCCAGTGGTCAGGGCCTGAAGATGAAAGGGAGATGTGTGATAAGAAGAGGGGTTCAGTTCCTGGGCATCAACAACCCCTGATGGGAGGGCAGGATATCATTTCCGCAGGATCAAGCAACTAATGGGGTTTTATTGTTTTGTGTCCCAGCATTACAAACAAACTCCGTTCTTAGTACATTTCCAGCAGCCTTAAAGCTGCCCCTTGCCTTGGGAAATTTTTGGAAATATGCCTAAGGGGTCTAAACTAGACATTTCTCTGCATTTGTTACCGTAAAAGTCTTTGTAGGGCTGGCACCTGTAAGGGTCCAAGTGTAAAGAGTTGATCATATATCTGAAATAAAAACACTGGAGTATTGTTAATATGAGGATAAGACCACTCCCAATCACGCATCCACGGAACACCCAGTCCCACCATGTGTATATGTGCAGTGCGGGTGAATGACCTGGAAAAGATCTTTACTGTTCTTTTGTCCAGGATGTCTCTACCTGTCCCTGATTGAGATGATATTCAATCTGCAGAATAGCTTTTGCACCAATTCCATTGTATCAGCAAGTTCTTGTGTACTTTGTTCATAGTAGGTGGCTTCCCTCCATGGAGGAACATCTGTGTCTAGTGGTATTCTTCCAATGATATTTATCTGACCCCTTGAAAAATCCTCTGGCCTCTAATCCTCTTATCATTGTTATACTGACTACACACAATTGTATCTCCCTGTCAAGTCTAACAAAGGAAACGTCTTGGTTACGTATGTAACCTTTGTTCCCTGATGGAGGGAACGAAACGTTGTGTCGAGAACGACAGATGGGGTTCGACAGATGGGGTTCGACAGATGGGGTTCGCCCTTGAGAACCAATCAACTCTGACTACTATAGAAAAGGCCAATGAAATTTTGTGAATGAAATTTGCATGCCGGTCTCCGCCCCCGGATGTCCGATATAAAAGGAAGCCGGCATGAAGCATTCATTTACCTCTTGTTCTGAAGAGCCCGAGAGCCTCTCACGACTGCAGCAGAATACGATACGTGTTTGTGGCATAAGGGACACAACGTCTCGTTCCCTCCATCAGGGAACTGAGGTTACATACGTAACCAAGACGTTCCCTTTCTGTCGGTCTCTCGATGTTGTGTCGAGAATGACAGATGGGTTTGGCCGTCTGGCTCGGGTTTACATCAGGTAAGCGCAACTTCCTTAATTAGGGATGCACTGCAGAGCCACCTCCTACCCGTGGGGAGGAATATGGTGGATATAGGTATAGTCTCGTTCTTGGAGGAGAACGCATGGAACGTGCGGACTGAGTAGTTAACCTCGAGGTGGAGGTCCACCTGGGGAAGCTCATGGGTTACCAGGAGTGGAAACCATTCTCATGAGGATACATCAGACAGAACAGCCCATGGAGGGGGTGTTACAGACGTCCGGCAGCACTAGGTCCGGTTAGAGCTATCTCTGCCCAGCTAACCTCCAGGGGGTGCTTGCTTAGTGATGGATGGAATGCCTGTTTTTAACCAGTGTTTGGGTAAGAAGGAAGGTTGGTGAGGTACCAGTTTCTTAGCCATGTGTTTGGGTAAGAAGAAAGGTAGATAGCACACTGACCCAACATCTTGGAGGGTGGGAGGGTGCTTTCGCAGGCACACGCCCCCCCAGGATGCCAGTCCTACATGTCGCCACGCAGGACGTGGGCTGACACCGGGTTTACGCGCAGGTTGTTCACCCTTGCGAAGGTGTTTGGGCGTAGCCCAACCCGCAGCTCTACAGATGTCTGCTAGAGAGGCGCTTCTGGCCAGTGCCCCAGAGGTGGCTATACCTCGTGTGGAGTAAGCCATCACTGCCAGTGGGCATGGGAGAATTTGAGATCGGAATGCCGTCGTAACAGCATCCACGACCCAGTGCGCCAGCCTCTGCTTGGAGACAGCCTTCCCCTTCTGCTGTCCTCCAATACAGACAATCAGCTGGTCAGAGCTACTGAAGCTCTGCGTGCGGTCCAGGACACAACACGGATGGGGTTGGGTCTTCCTCCCCAATGGGGAGCACCTGCAAGTCCCCCACTTGGTCCCGGAAAGGAGAAGTGGGAACTTTGGGCACATATCCGGACCTGGGTCTCAAGATAACGTGAGAGTTTGCCAGGGCCGAATTTAAGGCAATCCGGAGACACAGAGAATGCTTGGAGGTCCCCTACCCTCTTGAAGGAAGCGAGCGCCCACAGGAGGGCCGTCTTACTCGTCAGGTGAGGAAGATCGGAACCTCCGAGGGGCTCTTGGACCCACGTTAGGGTCCCATGAGGGTTTGGAGGGGAGATGAGGCGGATTACGTCCTCTCGCGCCCCTTAGGAACCTGGTGACCAGGTCGTGTTGCCCCAGAACCTTCCCATCCACTGAGTCGTGATGAGTGGCGACTACATAGCAACTACATACACATTCAGTGTGGAGGGGAGATGTTAGTCTCCAGTCTTGTAAGAAGGACAACACAATCCTGATCGAGCACCTCCGTGGGTCTTTCTCGTTGAGAGAGACACCAGGACGAGAAGAGGCGCCGTCTAGAGGCGTGAAACCATCTAGTAGATGGAGCCCTAGCCTGGGTGATGGTCTCTGCTGTAAAGTGGGAGTAGCCAACTCAGGATCTTCTCGTCCCGTCTAGAGACCAGACATGGGTGTTCCAGAGGTCTGATCTGGGATGCCAAAATGTGTCCTTCCCCTGAGAGAGCAGGTCCTCTGTCAGGGGAATGGTTCAGGGGGAGTCGCTGTCCAGAGCATCAACTCTGAAGCCAAGTGCGGTTGGGCCAGTACGGCGCAACCATTAACACTTGTTGCTCCTCTTCCCTGACCTTGCACAGTGTGTGTGGCTCACTGGGGGGAAGGCGTACTTCCGCTTGTCCCGAGTCCAGCTGTGCGCCAGGGCATCCGTGCCGAGGGGGGCCTCGGTCAGGGCGTACCAAAGCGGACAACGGGTGGTGTCGCGTGAGGCAAAGAGGTCTAACCGCACCCAAATGAGCTGAACTGCGCGGGGGTGGAGTCGCCACTCTCCACAGGGAGTGGATCACCTGCTGACTCCACAGGAGGAGGCGTCTGGCAAGTTGTGTTAGCTGCCGTGAGCGTACGGCACCATGGCATCCAGCGTCCCGCTAATGCGTGCCCGTTGCACACTGCACCCCAACCCTGCAGCGAGGTATCCGTTGTCACCACAACGTGTCTCGTAGCCTGCCCAAGGGGAACTCCCGCTCGGAGAAAGGTCATGGAAGACCACGGGTTCAAGGTGCGTCGGCAGACAGGAGTTAACCCCCATACGCCTGCTGCCGGTGTGCCACGCCGTCCTCGGAACTCGACTCTGTAGCCAGTGCTGAAGCGGTCTCATGTGCATCAATCCGAGAGGTATTACCCCCGCGGAAGTCCCCATGTGTCCCAGGAGCCTCTGAAATTGTTTCAGGGGGAACGCCGACTGCCTGAAGTGTTTCAGGCAGTTCAACACTGACTGGGCGCGTGCTGCGGACAGCTGCGCCTTCATGGTGACAGAGTTGAGTTCCATACCGAGAAAGAGGATGCTCTGCACCGGGGAGAGTTTGCTCTTTTCTCGGTTGACCTGAAAGCCCAATCGATCTAGATGCCGGAGCACCAGGTCCCTCTGAGTACACAACAGATCTCGCGAGTGTGCCAAGATAAGCCAGTCGTCGGGATAGTTGAGTGTCCGCACACCTCTCTCCCGAAGGGGAGAAAGGGCGGCCTCCACGATCTTCGTAAAGACTCGCGGAGACAGGGACAGACCGAAAGGGAGGACTCTGTACTGATATGCCTGACCCTCGAAAGCGAACCGTGGGAACTGCCGGTGTCGAGGAAGAAAAAACGAGACATGAAAGTAAGCGTCCTTCAGGTCGATTGCCACAAACCAATCCTGACACCTGATAGATGTCAGGATGCGCCTCTGGTTGGGCATCCTGAACGGCAGCTTGTGAAGGTGCTCGTTTAGGGTACGTAAATCCAGAATGGGGCGCAACCCTCCGTCCTTCTTTGGAACGATGAAGTACGGGCTGTAAAACCCGCTGTACTTATCGGCTTGTGGGACGGACTCGATCCCTGTGACTGTGACAGGGGGACCAAGGGGACGGCCTGCTTCACTTTTCCCACGGAGGGTGGTTCGTTGGCAGGTGGAGCCAACCGTATGTCGCGGGGGTTTCCCCGGGGGGAAGGTTGGCTCCGCCTTTTTGCCTGCCTGGAGGGACAACGGCACGCATGGTCGATTTGAGAGTGGTGACAGCTGTCGTATGTGTATGACGTACTGGCGAGGTGTGAGGCCGGTTCGCCGAGCACAGTCCGGTGAAGTGTGCGATAGGCTGGAATGAACGCCCGGGGGAAACAACTCTCTTTGTGAGTAAGTGGGCGCCAGGCCCTGAAAGCGCCAGGCGTCGGCTTTGGAGACGAGGCAGGGGTCGTCCCATACCGACCGGTCAGAGATGGTACTGTGAGGGTCGGGCCAGATGTTGTTTCCTCCGGGGTCTTCCCGTCAGGGCCGCTTCTTCCTGGAAGGTTGCTGACGGGGAGGCGGTTTTCCCTTCGGACCTTTCTTCCGGGCGCAGCCTGGGGGTGCACTTTAACCGGTGCAGAATTCGGAGGGGCCCTGGGCTGTTGGGAAGCAGATGGTGCGCAGGAACTCCGAGGCCTGGGGGCGGCCGAGTCGTGGCGCGGTAGGATATGGCTTGAAGCCTCCGTCTGCTCCTTTACCGCCGAGAACTGCTGTGCGAAGCTCTCGACGGTGTCACCAAACAGCCCACCCTGCGAGATGGGTGCGTCGAGAAAGCGGACTTTCTCGGCGTCACTCATTCTCGCAAGGTTGAGCCAGAGGTGTCTCTCCTGGACCACCAGGAATGGACATCGTCCGACCCAGGACCCGCGCCGTCACTTTAGTCGCCCGTAGAGCGAGGTCAGTGGCGGCGCGGAGTTCCTGCATAACACCGGGTCGGCCCTGCCCTCGTAGAGATCTCTCAACGCCTTCGCCTGATGGACCTGCAGGATGGCCATGGCGTGGATAGAGGAGGCAGCCTGGCCCGCAGCACTGTAAGCCTTCGCCACCAGGGATGCCGAAGTCTTACAGGCTTTGGACGGAAGGCGAGGTCGGGTCCTCCAGGTGGCAGCCGTCTGCGGGCACAGATGCACCGCAACCGCACGCTCCACCTGGGGGACGTCGACATAGGCCTTGGCTGCCCCACCATCGAGGGAGGTGAGGGAGGCGGAGCTGGTCTGACAGGAGTGAGCCGTGAGTGGGGCGCTCAAGGTCCGACACAGCTCCTCATGCAACTCCGGGAAAAATGGAACCGGGGGTGGGCGCGGATTTACATCGCGTTCTGACCCCAGAAACCACGTGTCCAACCGCGAGCGTTGGGGAAGAGGCAGTGGCGTACACTGCAGCCCAATGCTCGCGGCAGCCCGGGTTAGCATGGCCGACATCTCAACCTCTGCTTCCTTCTGAGCTCGGCCCCCCGGAGGGGGAAGCCCGGAACCTTCAGGGTCGGATGGCAGCAACTCTCCCTCCGATGCTGCGATAGACATCTCATCTAACGCAGTGCGGGCAAGATGTGTCAACGAACGCTGTTTCAGCGTGATGGACGCCCAGACACCTTACACAGCGATCGTGTCCATCCCCCTCCTCGATGAGGGTACCGCACCCAAGAGAACAGCGGGACATGCCGCGCTGTAGAGTGCCAAGTCCTGAAAAGGACTGTTTGGAAATGAGCTCTGACACCGCTGGAACCGCCGAGACGCCCAGGGGAAGGTCGCTGCAGGAGGGACGATCCACTGCAACACGTCGAAGATCCGGCAGTGCAGTGGTAAAGGATTTTGAAACCTGAGTTGTACTCATGAGCGATGGCTCTGAAGAACAAAAGGTAAATGAATGATGCACGCCGGCTTCCCTTTATGCCGGATATCCGGGGGCGGAGCCCGGCATGCAAATTTCATTCGCCAAATTTCATTGGCCTTTTCTTAGTAGTCAGATTTGATTGGTTCTCAAGGGCGAACCCCATCTGTCGTTCTCGACACAACGTCGAGAGACCGACAGAAAGGGAAATAAGGTATTAAAAAGAGGGAACCCGCAAGAAAAACTTTTAAACTCCTAAGCAAAACTTTTCGCCCCGCAAAAAAAACCACCAGAAAATAGGGCATGTCCCGCTGTTCTCTTGGGTGCAGCACCCTTCGAGGAGGGGAACGGACACAATAGCTGCATCAAGTGTCTGTGGGTCCAGCACGCTCAGACAGTTTTTGTAGACACATCTTACCCGCACTGCGGGCAGATGGTAATTCAGAAGTTGTGGTCACGGGTGGCTGTCTTCCTCATAGAAGTCCCAAACTTTTGCGAGCAGTCCACATCGTCAATAGGCTAACAGGCTCGTGGAAATGGTTTCGCGGACGCTGCGCGGGGAAGACCCCAGATTTTTCGGGGGTCCGACGTCGGGGTCAACCGAAGGGGGGACCGCCCCGAGCGGACCTGAGGCGAAATTTCGGACCCCCGCCCAAGGGGGTCCGAACGGGAGGCGCGCCAAGCGAAGAGGCCATATGCTGCGCTTCGGCACTCTTCCACCAGGGGGAGCAAGGACCGTCCACGGCCCAACTAAAATGAATGGGGCTCGTTCCATGGCCATAGTCCAGGGGTGGGCGTTCTGTGCTTCCCCCGAGTGTCCACGAACGTGATATTTGTCCCACTTCCCAACTATCTTTGGCAAGTGGTCCCGGGACCCCAATTCCTCTCACTGATTGGTCCCTCTTTTGGCGGGCGACGCCCCCTGACACGCCCCCTGTACCACCAAAGCACTATTTGTCCACTAACCAACTACTTTTGCCAAAGTGGTCAGGTGACCACCAGGGTCGACCCCCGCCCCCCCCCCGTACCACGGAAGCACTATTTGTCCACTAACCAACTACTTTTGCCAAAGTGGTCAGGTGACCACCAGGGTCGACCCCCGCCCCCCCCCCCGTACCACGGAAGCACTATTTGTCCACTTGCAAACTAATTTTGGCTTGTCCACCTGCAATTTATTTTAATGGGCCACACGTATTAAGTTCGTGGACACACTTTAGAATAATCTATATGCATTATGGACCCTGTTAGTCAGTTGGTACACCTTAATAGACATACATATGTTAGCAGCAACTCACAGAATGCTTATTTATGCTTAATTATGCTTAAAAATGCATTTCCACGAACTCACTACACGTGGTCCATTATATAAATTGCAGGTGGACACTTCCTGTATGACTTAGTGAAAAACGGGGCAAATGTCCACCTACAATTTATGTTAATGGGACACACATATTAAGTTCGTGGACACACTTTATAGTAATCTATATGCATTATAGACCCTGTTGGTCTGTTAGTACACTTATATAGACATACATATGTTAGCAGCAACTCACAGAATGCTTATTTATGCTTTATTATGCATAAAAATGAATTTCCACGAACTCACTACACGTGGTCCATTCAAACAAATTGTAGGTGGACATGTCCACATGGAGTTTATTGTATTGGGCATAGTATATTAGTGGTCATGTCCACCTACAATTTATGTTAATGGGCCACACATATTAAGTTCGTGGACACACTTTATAGTAATCTATATGCATTAACGACCCTGTTAGTCTGTTGGTACACTTATATAGACATACATATGTTAGCAGCAACTCACAGAATGCTTATTTATGCTTAAAAAATGCATTTCCACGAACTCACTACACGTGGTCCATTATATAAATTGCAGGTGGACACTTCCTGTATGACTTAGTGAAAAACGGGGCAAATGTCCACCTACAATTTATGTTAATGGGCCACACATATTAAGTTCGTGGACACACTTTATAGTAATCTATATGCATTATAGACCCTGTTAGTCTGTTAGTACACTTATATAGACATACATATGTTAGCAGCAACTCACAGAATGCTTATTTATGCTTTATTATGCATAAATATGAATTTCCACGAACTCACTACACGTGGTCCATTCACACAAATTGTAGGTGGACATGTCCACATGGAGTTTATAGTATTGGGCATAGTATATTAGTGGTCATGTCCACCTACAATTTATGTTAATGGGCCACACATATTAAGTTCGTGGACACACTTTATAGTAATCTATATGCATTAACGACCCTGTTAGTCTGTTAGTACACTTATATAGACATACATATGTTAGCAGCAACTCACAGAATGCTTATTTATGCTTAAAAAATGCATTTCCACGAACTCACTACACGTGGTCCATTATATAAATTGCAGGTGGACACTTCCTGTATGACTTAGTGAAAAACGGGGCAAATGTCCACCTACAATTTATGTTAATGAGCCACACATATTAAGTTCGTGGACACACTTTATAGTAATCTATATGCATTATAGACCCTGTTAGTCTGTTAGTACACTTATATAGACATACATATGTTAGCAGCAACTCACAGAATGCTTATTTATGCTTTATTATGCTTAAAAATGAATTTCCACGAACTCACTACACGTGGTCCATTATATAAATTGCAGGTGGACACTTCCTGTATGACTTAGTGAAAAACGGGGCAAATGTCCACCTACAATTTATGTTAATGGGCCACACATATTAAGTTCGTGGACACACTTTATAGTAATCTATATGCATTATAGACCCTGTTAGTCTGTTAGTACACTTATATAGACATACATATGTTAGCAGCAACTCACAGAATGCTTATTTATGCTTTATTATGCATAAAAATGAATTTCCACGAACTCACTACACGTGGTCCATTCAAACAAATTGTAGGTGGACATGTCCACATGGAGTTTATTGTATTGGGCATAGTATATTAGTGGTCATGTCCACCTACAATTTATGTTAATGGGCCACACATATTAAGTTCGTGGACACACTTTATAGTAATCTATATGCATTAACGACCCTGTTAGTCTGTTAGTACACTTATATAGACATACATATGTTAGCAGCAACTCACAGAATGCTTATTTATGCTTAAAAAATGCATTTCCACGAACTCACTACACGTGGTCCATTATATAAATTGCAGGTGGACACTTCCTGTATGACTTAGTGAAAAACGGGGCAAATGTCCACCTACAATTTATGTTAATGAGCCACACATATTAAGTTCGTGGACACACTTTATAGTAATCTATATGCATTATAGACCCTGTTAGTCTGTTAGTACACTTATATAGACATACATATGTTAGCAGCAACTCACAGAATGCTTATTTATGCTTTATTATGCATAAAAATGAATTTCCACGAACTCACTACACGTGGTCCATTATATAAATTGCAGGTGGACACTTCCTGTATGACTTAGTGAAAAACGGGGCAAATGTCCACCTACAATTTATGTTAATGGGCCACACATATTAAGTTCGTGGACACACTTTATAGTAATCTATATGCATTATAGACCCTGTTAGTCTGTTAGTACACTTATATAGACATACATATGTTAGCAGCAACTCACAGAATGCTTATTTATGCTTTATTATGCATAAAAATGAATTTCCACGAACTCACTACACGTGGCCCATTATATAAATTGCAGGTGGACACTTCCTGTATGACTTAGTGAAAAACGGGGCAAATGTCCACCTACAATTTATGTTAATGAGCCACACATATTAAGTTCGTGGACACACTTTATAGTAATCTATATGCATTATAGACCCTGTTAGTCTGTTAGTACACTTATATAGACATACATATGTTAGCAGCAACTCACAGAATGCTTATTTATGCTTTATTATGCATAAAAATGAATTTCCACGAACTCACTACACGTGGTCCATTCAAACAAATTGTAGGTGGACATGTCCACATGGAGTTTATTGTATTGGGCATAGTATATTAGTGGTCATGTCCACCTACAATTTATGTTAATGAGCCACACATATTAAGTTCGTGGACACACTTTATAGTAATCTATATGCATTATAGACCCTGTTAGTCTGTTAGTACACTTATATAGACATACATATGTTAGCAGCAACTCACAGAATGCTTATTTATGCTTAAAAAATGCATTTCCACGAACTCACTACACGTGGTCCATTATATAAATTGCAGGTGGACACTTCCTGTATGACTTAGTGAAAAACGGGGCAAATGTCCACCTACAATTTATGTTAATGAGCCACACATATTAAGTTCGTGGACACACTTTATAGTAATCTATATGCATTATAGACCCTGTTAGTCTGTTAGTACACTTATATAGACATACATATGTTAGCAGCAACTCACAGAATGCTTATTTATGCTTTATTATGCATAAAAATGAATTTCCACGAACTCACTACACGTGGTCCATTATATAAATTGCAGGTGGACACTTCCTGTATGACTTAGTGAAAAACGGGGCAAATGTCCACCTACAATTTATGTTAATGGGACACACATATTAAGTTCGTGGACACACTTTATAGTAATCTATATGCATTATAGACCCTGTTAGTCTGTTAGTACACTTATATAGACATACATATGTTAGCAGCAACTCACAGAATGCTTATTTATGCTTTATTATGCATAAAAATGAATTTCCACGAACTCACTACACGTGGTCCATTATATAAATTGCAGGTGGACACTTCCTGTATGACTTAGTGAAAAACGGGGCAAATGTCCACCTACAATTTATGTTAATGGGACACACATATTAAGTTCGTGGACACACTTTATAGTAATCTATATGCATTATAGACCCTGTTAGTCTGTTAGTACACTTATATAGACATACATATGTTAGCAGCAACTCACAGAATGCTTATTTATGCTTTATTATGCATAAAAATGAATTTCCACGAACTCACTACACGTGGTCCATTCAAACAAATTGTAGGTGGACATGTCCACATGGAGTTTATTGTATTGGGCATAGTATATTAGTGGTCATGTCCACCTACAATTTATGTTAATGGGCCACACATATTAAGTTCGTGGACACACTTTATAGTAATCTATATGCATTAACGACCCTGTTAGTCTGTTAGTACACTTATATAGACATACATATGTTAGCAGCAACTCACAGAATGCTTATTTATGCTTAAAAAATGCATTTCCACGAACTCACTACACGTGGTCCATTATATAAATTGCAGGTGGACACTTCCTGTATGACTTAGTGAAAAACGGGGCAAATGTCCACCTACAATTTATGTTAATGGGACACACATATTAAGTTCGTGGACACACTTTATAGTAATCTATATGCATTATAGACCCTGTTAGTCTGTTAGTACACTTATATAGACATACATATGTTAGCAGCAACTCACAGAATGCTTATTTATGCTTTATTATGCATAAAAATGAATTTCCACGAACTCACTACACGTGGTCCATTATATAAATTGCAGGTGGACACTTCCTGTATGACTTAGTGAAAAACGGGGCAAATGTCCACCTACAATTTATGTTAATGGGACACACATATTAAGTTCGTGGACACACTTTATAGTAATCTATATGCATTATAGACCCTGTTAGTCTGTTAGTACACTTATATAGACATACATATGTTAGCAGCAACTCACAGAATGCTTATTTATGCTTTATTATGCATAAAAATGAATTTCCACGAACTCACTACACGTGGTCCATTCAAACAAATTGTAGGTGGACATGTCCACATGGAGTTTATTGTATTGGGCATAGTATATTAGTGGTCATGTCCACCTACAATTTATGTTAATGGGCCACACATATTAAGTTCGTGGACACACTTTATAGTAATCTATATGCATTAACGACCCTGTTAGTCTGTTAGTACACTTATATAGACATACATATGTTAGCAGCAACTCACAGAATGCTTATTTATGCTTAAAAAATGCATTTCCACGAACTCACTACACGTGGTCCATTATATAAATTGCAGGTGGACACTTCCTGTATGACTTAGTGAAAAACGGGGCAAATGTCCACCTACAATTTATGTTAGTGGGCCACACATATTAAGTTCGTGGACACACTTTATAGTAATCTATATGCATTATAGACCCTGTTAGTCTGTTAGTACACTTATATAGACATACATATGTTAGCAGCAACTCACAGAATGCTTATTTATGCTTAAAAAATGCATTTCCACGAACTCACTACACGTGGTCCATTATATAAACTGCAGGTGGACACTTCCTGTATGACTTAGTGAAAAACGGGGCAAATGTCCACCTACAATTTATGTTAATGGGCCACACATATGAAGTTCGTGGACACACTTTATAATAATCTATATGCATTATAGACCCTGTTAGTCTGTTGGTACACTGATATAGACATACATATGTTAGCATAAACTCACAGAATGCTTAATTATGCTTAATTATGCTTAAAAATGCATTTCCACGAACTCACTACATGTGGTCCATTCATATAAATTGCAGGTGGACACTTCCTGGTTGCCATATTTGTAGTGCTTTGTAGTTTTTCTTGATAATTACTTTTTTGTCCAATGTATTCACATATATACGATTAAAGAACCACATTATTCCCTTAGTACACTTTATTAGACATACATATGTTAGTATCATTTCACTGAAGACTGAATTATGCCCTAAAAGTGGTTGTCCACCAACTCACTACACGTGGTCCATTCATATAAATTGCAGGTGGTCACTTCCTGGATGACTTGGCGAAAATTGAAAAATGTCCACCTGCAATTTATAGTAAAGTGAGTTGGTGGACATAACACTTATTAACAATGTTTAACTAAAAAATATTAATTTCTTTGTTTCAAAAACCACATTATTCAATGAGCACACTATATTGTTCACATATATGTTGGTATCAAGTCATTAAATGCTCATTTTGACTATTTAGTTAGCATCTTTTATTTTTAAGGCCTCATATTCAAGCATCGTCCATTGAAATGAATGGGCTGCAGAGCAATACATAAAAAATGAAATAAAATACTTTTCGGGCACCCACGCATTTGTCCTTTCAGTATGTCGCTTGTGGGACTGTGACGCAAGTGACTGTGATGTTTGGGGTCTCTCGGGACCCCGAGGGCCTTTGTGGAAACTGTGCTTGTGTACATTACATTTTCATGGAACACCTTCCCATGGTCTGCTCTATGCATTCACTGACGCATACACGCACTGTTATTAAAGTGCGTGCATGCGTCACGGCCTGCTCTATGCACGATGCAGACTGCGACGCATGCAGCGCATGCTATAACAGCACGTGGATGTGTCACGGTCTGCTCTATGCATGAGGGTTTCATTGACGCATACAACGCGTGCATGCGTCACCGCCTGCTCTATGCACGATGCAGACTGCGACGCATGCAGCGCATGCTATAACAGCGACGCATGCAGCGCATGCTATAGCAGCGACGCATGCAGCGCATGCTATAACAGCACGTGGATGTGTCAGGGTCTGCTCTATGCATGGGGGTTTCATTGACGCATACAACGCGTGCATGCGACACGACCGGCTCCACGCATGATGCATTCGGTGACGCATGCACGCATTCAATGACGCATACACCCTCCCTGTTTTGACCTTTTGACCCCTAAACAAAGTCGCAAAGTCGCCCGGCTTTTCCGCACGACCGGTGGATAATGGACGGTTGCTTGTGACCCGGTTTTGGATCGGTTGACCCTGTCGGGTCACGACCACGAAACCGCTATGGAATACCCATGCAAATAAGCTATACGAGGAAATTTCCAGAAAGGTCCGAGGGGTCCCATATTCTAGATTCTGGCCCGTCTAGTGGCCCCCGACCACATACCGAGAGCACATCGCCCTAGAGGTTTAGAAAATGTTTTTTGCACCCAATCACAAGATTACTCACACTGCCTTCTCTCTCTTATAACTCTCAACAGCATTATGAAGGTTTAGTGTTGGGGAGGTGGATTTTTTAACAAAAGGTCTAAGACCTTTGGACATTTGGGGTATAAATGGGGGGCTTCTAGACAAAAATAATCTAAAATGTCGAGACCCTTCGGCCTATCGTTTCCCAACGGGAGGGCTTCCACCTACCATATATGCCAATGCGTTTTCATTAAGTGCTTCGTGGACGACACTCCCTATTTTGACCTTTTGACACCTAAACAAAGTCACAATGTCGCCCGGCTTTTCCGCATGATAGGTGGATGATGGACGGTTGCATGTGACCCGGTTTTGGATCGGTTGACCCTGTCGGGGTCACGACCACGAAACCGCTATGGAATACCCATGCAAATAAGCTATACGAGGAAATTTCCAGAAAGATCCGAGGGGTCCCATATTCTAGATTCTGACCCGTCTGGTGGCCCCCGACAACATACCGAGAGCACATCACCCTAAACGATTAGGAAATGTTTTTTGTACCCAATCACAAGATTAAGCACACAGCCTTCTCTCTCATATAACTCTCAACAGCATTATGAAGGTTTAGTGTTGGGGAGGTGGATTTTTTAAGAAAAGGTCTAAGACCTTTGGACATTTGGGGTATAAATGGGGGGCTTCTAGACAAAAATAATCTAAAATGTCGAGACCCTTCGGCCTATCGTTTCCCAACGGGAGGGCGTCCACCTACCATATATGCCAATGCGTTTTCATTAAGTGCTTCGTGGACGACACTCCCTGTTTTGACCTTTTGACACCTAAACAAAGTCACAATGTCGCCCGGCTTTTCCGCATGATAGGTGGATGATGGACGGTTGCATGTGACCCGGTTTTGGATCGGTTGACCCTGTCGGGGTCACGACCACGAAACCGCTATGGAATACCCATGCAAATAAGCTATACGAGGAAATTTCCAGAAAGATCCGAGGGGTCCCATATTCTAGATTCTGACCCGTCTGGTGGCCCCCGACAACATACCGAGAGCACATCACCCTAAACGATTAGGAAATGTTTTTTGTACCCAATCACAAGATTAAGCACACAGCCTTATCTCTCATATAACTCTCAACAGCATTATGAAGGTTTAGTGTTGGGGAGGTGGATTTTTTAAGAAAAGGTCTAAGACCTTTGGACATTTGGGGTATAAATGGGGGGCTTCTAGACAAAAATAATCTAAAATGTCGAGACCCTTCGGCCTATCGTTTCCCAACGGGAGGGCGTCCACCTACCATATATGCCAATGCGTTTTCATTAAGTGCTTCGTGGACGACACTCCCTATTTTGACCTTTTGACACCTAAACAAAGTCACAATGTCGCCCGGCTTTTCCGCATGATAGGTGGATGATGGACGGTTGCATGTGACCCGGTTTTGGATCGGTTGACCCTGTCGGGTCACGACCACGAAACCGCTATGGAATACCCATGCAAATAAGCTATACGAGGAAATTTCCAAGAAGGTCCGAGGGGTCCCATATTCTAGATTCTGGCCCGTCTAGTGGCCCCCGACCACATACCGAGAGCACATCGCCCTAGAGGTTTAGAAAATGTTTTTTGCACCCAATCACAAGATTACTCACACTGCCTTCTCTCTCATATAACCCTCAACAGCCTTTTGAAGCTTTCAGAGGTGGTGGAGGGGGGATTTTTCAGAAAAGAAATCTAGGAACTTAGACATTTGGGGCATAAATGGGGGCTTCTAGACAACAATAATCTAAAATGTCCATACCCTTCGGCCTATCGTTTCCCAACGGGAGCGCGTCCACCTATAATCTATGCCAATGCGTTTTCGTGGACGACTCTCCCTATTTTGACCTTTTGACCCGTAAACAAAGTCACAAAGTCGCCCGGCTTCTCTGGACGATCGGTGGATGATGGACGGTCGCTCATGTCTATATGGTATATGCGTGACGCATGCACGTGTGGTTACTTAAGCGTGTGCATGCGTCACGGTCTCTTATATGCAGGATGCATTCAGTGACGCGTACAGCGCACGCATGTCTTTCGATCTGCTCAATGCATCACACATGCAGTGACGCATGCAAGTGCGCACGCATGACATTCTGCTCTATGCACAACGCATGCAGTGAACACGCGTCACTGACTTACGTTTTTCTCCCTAATTAGACATTTGAGGCCAAACTGAGCGTTCTACAAGTTGTTGCTAACATATGTGTGTCTAATAAAGTGCACTGACTGAATGATGTGGTAGTTGATGCATTTAAATGAATATAAAGGTAAATTTTTGCTAATAAGTGGGTTGTCCACCAACTTAATACACGTGGCCCATACAAATAAATTGCTCCAGGACATCTCCCGCAAGGCCGCCGGAGTGTCCGACGATCCCAAAACCTCACGTGCACTTGCGTGCCAGTCCCCCGAGAGACATACCGAAAGGGCAAAAGTCTTGGTCCTCCGGAAGTATTTTGTAACCTTTTTAATGTAAATGAAAAGGCCCTATGCTTTCAATGGCAGAGACTCAGAAACGAGGCCTGTTTTAGCTATGTGCTCATCCACTTTTAAACCCTTTAAGAAGAATCCACGGACTCTAAACTGCTGGGCCTGATTTGAGGGTCCGTGACAGTGGTCACTGCAAAGGCTCGATGGCCTCCGACCTTAGGAACCTTGTCTTCTGGACCTTTGTTTCCAGCCTGACCTTCAACATATGAGATACCCGATTTTTGTCAAAACTGAACATTTCACGAGCTGTTTCCTAACCCGTGTGTGTCTAAAAGAGTGTTCTCACTGAAAAGCGTTGTTCCTGACAACTAGAAATGAATACATACACTTTAAATATTGTTAAAAAGCATTATGTCCACCAACTTAATACACGTGGTCCACTCACATAAACCACACGTGGACAGGCAATGCAAACATACTAGAAAATGGATGCATTTTCTAGTTAGAACAGACTGGAAAATGGATTGCTTTTTAACAACGTTTCATATGGATTTATTTATTTCCAAGTGTGTTTGAGAACACTCTTTTGGACACGCGTATGTTAGAAACAAGTGGTAAAATGATGAGTTTGACTTAAATTCTGGTATCTACTACGTTGAATGCGATGTTGTCCACGTGCAGTTTGTAGAATGGGCCAGGAATAAGTGCTTGGTGGACATTGCACAGAAGGGGCATTTTAAACGTGTAAATATTATATTTTGTTTTAAAAACCACAAAACTCGATGGCCACGCCCCCTCAGACAAACATATGTCAGTCCCGAGCGTCAAAAACCAGGTTCTGGTAAAAGTAGTTGGGAAGCTGCCAAACAGTGGTTTGGTGGTCGGGGGCGTGGCCATGGATGGGTCAGGGGGGTCGAAGGTCAAATTGACACCCATAGTTGATCAGTGGACAAATAGTGGTTTCGTGGTCGCTGGCACCCATGGGCAGTAAGCTCGTACCCGCCTCCCAAGAAAACAAATGAATCGTGGGACTCATATGAAGTTGGAGGACAAGTGGGTAAGCCGACTTACATGGGATAAACCTGTGAGGGACGCATATGCTGTTCGTGGACAGGGGTCTTTGGGGTCTTCGAGGGGTGCCATGGCGCGAGGGCACCCCCAGTGGTGTCCACACACCCGCTATCCGTGGCCAGCAGATTTAAAAGTGGTCTTACCACAGGGTAAGGTGAAATGTCCACTTCGTCATTTAGATATGCGCTACGTGTCAGGTTTTTTCACACTACGATCCATCGCAAGACTGTGCGTCAAATGGCTGGCATTTTCAAGAGGCTTTTTTCCACGAACCCCCTATTTGTGCTTCCTTTAAGAAAGAGACCGTACAGAGTTTCGAAAGTCAAGAATGATTTTATTGAAGAGCAAATTAAGGAGTTACTTCAATTGAAAATCATCAAACATTCTACGTCTCCATGGGCTTCACCGGTGGTAGTTGTAAATAAGAAAGATAAGGGATCTAGGTTATGTATTGATTACCGAGGTCTGAATGCTAAGACACACCTGGACGCATACCCGATGCCTCAAATCACAGACATTCTGGATTCTCTCCAAGGAGCCAAAGTGTTTACGACGTTAGATTTAAAGAGTGGCTATTGGCAAGTTGAAATGGATCCTGCAAGTGTACAAAAGACCGCTTTCGTCACAGCTTCAGGTCTATATGAATTTCTATGTCTTCCTTTTGGCCTGAAAAATGCCGCCGCGTCATTCCAACGACTTATGGAACAAGTATTAAGGGAGCATAAGAACAGATGTTGCATGGTCTATATCGACGACATCATCATATACTCCCCAGACATCCAGTCTCACATGCTCCATCTCAAGCAAGTGATCCAGAGTTTACACACCGCCGGTCTCACTCTTAACCTCACAAAATGTAAGTTAATTTGTCCTTCACTAGACTACCTGGGACACACCATCACCGCAGAGGGAGTTAAGATGGATGAAGACAAAGTGGATGCGATCAAGACATTTCCTACACCTAAGAACTTAAAGGAGATGCAGCGATTTCTGGGTCTTGCAGCCTGGTACCATCGTTTTATCCCTGATTTTTCTAGTAAAACTGCACCCATGCATGCACTGAAGAAGAAAGAGATAAAGTGGAACTGGACTGAAGAGTGCCAACGTTCATTTGAGCTGATTAAAGATGAACTTACTAAGGCACCGGTTTTAAACACACCTAACTTCGAATCTTCTTTTAAAGTACAGACTGACGCAAGTGATGTGGGTCTAGGAGCCGTGTTAACGCAGGAGGTGGATGGCCAGGAGAAAGTAATTGCCTATGCATCACGATTGCTCAGAGGTGCTGAGAAAAATTATTCAACATCAGAAAAAGAGTGTCTTGCAGTGGTATGGGCTGTAGAGAAGTGGCACCATTACCTGGAGGGTAGAGCTTTCGAAGTGATCACAGATCATGCTTCCCTAGTCTGGCTATTTCAGCATCCAAAACCAACATCTAGACTGGAAAGATGGACTATAAGGCTGCAGGGGTATCATTTTACTGTACGATACAGAAGAGGTCAATGTAATGTAGTGCCTGACGTATTGTCCAGGAGGTATGCAGTTGACTCCTCAGCGGTGGTGTTACATACCCCAGCTATGTGCGGTTTTAATCCTGTCACGTGTGATCTGCCAGTGGATTTGTCACAAATTGCAGAAGAACAAAAACTAGACCCAGAGTGCCAAGAATTGATGGTTAAAGCAAAGAACCAGAAATCCACGGATTTGAAGAGAACGCACTATGTTTTCAAGAATGCAGTGTTGTTTAGGAGTGTACCAGACTCCAAAGAAGGCCAAAGATTCCAAGTCGTCATTCCTGTAAAGTTGAAGGAAGCAATTTTAACTTATGCCCATGACAATCCCCTGAGTGCACACTTGGGTAAATTTAAGACACTGATGAGACTTTTAGAGTTCGCCTATTGGCCCTCAATTCGCACAGATGTATGGCAACATTGCCGGAATTGTCAGAAATGTCAGCAACATAAACCGACTAACTTAAAACCAGCTGGGGCCCTACAAAGTGTACCCCTAGTCGAGCCCGGTTATATGTTGGGAATGGACATCATGGGACCATTTCCCCGAAGCACCCGTCAGAACGAATATCTGCTCGTTATAGTGGACTACTTCTCAAAATGGGTAGAAGTATTTCCCATGAGGGCTGCCAAGTCTGCTACCATTGTGCGAGTCTTAAGAGAAGAAATTTTCACGAAATGGGGAACACCAGCTTTCATTGTGTCTGATAGAGGTGCGCAATTCACGTCCAACATTCTTGACCAAGTATGTAAGCAATGGCATGTAACCCAAAAATTCACAACAGCGTACCATCCTCAGTCCAACCTCACAGAACGAGTCAACCGGAATCTAAAGACGATGATTGCCACATATGTTGAGCAAAACCACCGTACCTGGGATCATTGGATTTATGAGTTCCGATTTGCTCTAAATACTGCATGGCACGAAAGCACAGATTAATCACCTGCAGAGGTCGCTTTAGGCAGACAGCTGAAAGGTCCTCTGCAGAGAGCCTTACAGATTCCTCCAGACCCAGATCAACTGTCGTATACTACACTTGAACGCCAACAAAGTTTGTATGAGTCAGTAAGGGAGAAGGTGAAAAAGGCTCAAACAAGACAAAGAAGGTATTATGACTCGAGAAGAAGGACTCAGAATTTTGATGAGGGAGATTTAGTGTAGGTAAAAACTCATCCCCTCTCTCGAGCAGATGATGCCTTTATGGCAAAAATTTCACCTAAATGGAAGGGCCCAGCAAGAGTGGAAAAAAAGCTGGGACCTGTTAATTACAAGGTGGCTATGTTGTCGGATCCGACTCAGATAGATACTTACCATACCCAAAATTTAAAAAAATTCCATGGGAAAATTTAAGATCACGGGGAGGGGTATGTAACAGTATAAAACGTTACTTGTGGTCTATTATTGTTTGGTCTTGGGCGGTTGCACAAAATTGGGTATCTGGGTTAGGTGTGAGGCCCGGAGGAGCCACTGGAGGGCACTAGTGCATGATGGCTATGAGTGATAAAGGAGGAAAAAACCCATGAAGAAGAAGGGCAGTAGGTAGAGGGAAACCTCATGGTTAGCTTTGGTGCTACCTGCTCACCATTGGAATTCAGTTTTGGAGGATAAAGGACTTATTATAAGCAGTCATTATCATCAGTGAACCTGTACAACATTTGGGGTGACATTGCCTAACTTCACCTGGGCCTTCATTCTGGACTGTTGGATTGTATCATTGCGTCGCTCTCTAAGTGACCTAGTGGACTTGGACTCATCTCATCACCATCATCATATCTTCACAAACAAAAGAGGACTGGACTATGACGTTGGGTTCGTTTGTTAGCACATTGGCGCTTTGATCAGTGCTGTCTGTTTCAATATGGTTGGTTGTTGGAGGGATTACATGTATAAATGCCCTTTGAAATAAAAGGAATATTTCTTTGTATGAAGTGGTTTTATCTGTCAGTATCAGTCGAATTTCTGTTGAACCTCCTCAGAGTAACACCTTATATACTGAGGGGGATGTTACACATTAATTATGACAACCTCAAACAGGATTGATTTTATTGCTCTTAAGGCATTACAACAAATTTCTAACAAGATTGTATCATAAGGCCCCATCTCAGCTGTTTCGCTTGGAGGCCTCTCTCTGGGTGCCTGGAGAAGTGAACAATTATTCACATATCCCTCATTGCCCCAGTCTAGTGACCTGCCTGCTCTTACTTAGTCATGCATTTTGTGAATATTTAAATACGCAAGTTTAAAAACTTGCAGATTAACTTTTGTGACAATACAGTCCTTTCTTGTCTGGACAAGTTACATTTCTGACAGCTATCATGAGTTGTCAAGGAAGTCCTTATTCTCGAGCCCTGCTTTGTTAGGAGGAAAAATCAAAAAACCCATGCATACACAAAAAAATTGCTTTTTAATTATCCGCCCACTATAGTGACCCCTCCACATGAAAGGGTTTTAAACTATACCTTTTTGCAGTCACCAATGCTCCTAGTGTCCTTTACATGAAGAGGTTGTAGGTAGGCCCTTGGGGCAGGTAGCACAGGGGAAGACTCTGGAGCATGTAAATCAGAAGGAGGTTCAGAAGGAGTTACCAGTGAACTGGTAACTGGTGCAGTTGATAATGGAGTACATCCTAGAACAAAATAACTTATTATAGCACAAGAAGCAATTGCATATAATGATATAACTGCAATTAATAACTTTACAATTTTTCTACCAGAACACTTTTCATTTCTTTTAATTCTCCCAATATTTGCTCATTTAATTCACTTTCATTTCCTGATGTTGTAGTCTTTGATGTTGCTGCATCTTTACTTGATTCCTATAATTTTTGACAGTTATTAGTACAGTTTATAACATAGTTCTTAAAACAAGTTGTCTTTTCTGATTACAAATATCACAGCTAAAGGCTTACTTTAAACAAAAAATAAATGTTACCAACTGACTTACTCAAATATCATTCCAAGCAAAAAGCCTAGTAATGTTAATTGCACCTCTATAAAAACACATTTTACCAATGGCCCGATGCACAAATCTGGCAAATAATAAGCAATGAGTTTCCTTGATTTGGAGTAGGAAACTGAGTCATGTGACAGTCAATGTGTGACATGTTTTAGAATGTCTTACTTTGTCCGCCTTATACTGCTCTAGAAAGGATCTGGCTCTTATCGCGTGGATCTTCTTTGCAGACGCCTGCTTTTCAACAGCCTAGATTAAAGATTACAGAGACTGATATAACAAATTGCATGCTGGGTATTAGAGAGTACAAAATGCAACCATGACTCCCAGCATCCATAGTGGTTGATTGGTTCATCTGAAACTTTCCTACCACAAACAGCAACATCCTACCTGAAATTCCTCACTGCTCTCTGAATCAGACAGTATCCTACGATCTTTCATCAGCTGTCCTCTCCCTACTTCTTCATCTTGCTGTGGTCTGTTTCTGGCCTGGCTATCTCTTTCTACACAGTAAAGCTGCTTCATCATGGCAGATCTAGTTCCTGATTTTATTAAATAGTGGTAACCACAACATGTATATCATCAATTTTATCACAGCAATGCATACAAACATATTATAAAAACTTACCAATGTTCAAAATTTTTGCTGGGCTGGATTCTTCATTGTAAGACACATCGCATATACCCCCAATTTCACAGCGGCCGTTTACAATTTTGTCTATGGGAAGTACATCCCATGTTGGGGGATCTTCAATCCACTGGATCAAGATGAACTTCATTTTCTAAATAAGTAAGAAAAAAATGTAATTGGCATGATCAATATTCAGACAACCAGACATTACGAATTTTCATAATATTATACAATTAGATATATTTGATCAAAATACGATTAATAATTACTTGTTTTGCAGTTTTTTGTCGCCGGTCTGTGGTTCTCACAATGCTGGCTATGTGCCTGAATTGTGAACGTAGTCCACGCTTGTTATTTCTATGAAGAGACATGCAAAGAGCAAGTTGTTTCTCATTCAGCACAACAAATAAATTATAACAATGCTGCCAGCGGAGAGTTTCAAGACAGTGACTGAAACCTGGAGAAAACAGCAAGAATTTTAAATATCACAAAGGTATAACCAAAACAAAAAAGTTGCTGGAAAAGGCTCTGACACATTTAGGTACATTAAGAATATCAAAATTATAAATGGAAAAATATGAATCATGCACTTGCTAAAACATTTGATTTAAATAATTTAAGTTTGAGTTTAAAGTACAACATTTTAAACTAGTCATTATGCTTTCAACTAAAGTGACTATTCAATAAGAAGCTGTCACAAATTCCCAGTGGTCTTTAGACTAATCAATTGATTGAAGAGCATACTGACATTCAGACGTAAGACCTTTTATTTAGGCTTGTCTGTATTTGCGAAGACATGGCAAACCAGAAGACCACTAAAGATTCTGAAGTTAATACATACGACAAATAAACAGTATAGCATGTCATATGAAGTGTCACTGTCAGCTATCAAGTTTATCTCAGCTTTTCGGCTTCAGTTAAGTTTTTTCTGGGGCCCATTTTATCAATATCGTGTAAAAATGCACAGAAATAATCGTTATCGACCTATCGCCAATACAGATGTGTTGGAATGTCTTATTCCCTTCTTAATAACAATCAACCGTTATCTGTTGTCAGGACAACGTTACCGGCGCGCGCTTGCCGCCATTCTGTCTCACGAGAAGCTAAACTAAACTCCTATGTACCGACTAAGTAATAATTAACGTTAATAAAACGTATACGAACCGAATAGACACTATTTCTGCGTATTGTGTAAGTAACTGGCAATAATTACTTCCGTTATTCTTTTTTAAAGAGAACAGATAACGTTACTGTTAATGGGCTAGTAACATTCAGAGTAAAGCTTATAAAAGCCGACCAAAAATTTTCTTTTTTGCTACGTTTTACAAAAATATTAATATATAGTGTGAAATATTGGTAATAATGTAACTTACATATTGTCACTTCTATTCAGTTTCTTCCACTGGGTTGTCTTGTCATATCACCGGCTCTGCTGCGGTCTAAACAAGGTTTGCGCATGCGCAAAGTAATGCACATAAAGTAAGGTGCCGGCTCATATACACTTGTGTGTGTGTGCGCGTGTGTGTGTGTGTGGCGTGCGTGAGTGCGTGGTAATATTTTATTAATATATATATATATATAGTGATTTAGTATAGTGCAATTATTTACATATTTAATATTTGCACAAGATTGTGTGAAGACTTGTGAAGATTTCCAGTGAAATGAGTGTACAACGAGGCCCTTATAAAAGGTAGCTATGTGACTTTTCTTGTGATTTTTAATAAAGCTGAATGTAGAGGAACAATTCATTTATTTGATTATGTTTATACAGTAATAAATTATTTGTATTAATATATTAGTAATGCTAACACATTATAGAAATTGTAAACCTTGCGTAATAACCATGTTTAGACAAAACACATGTTTTTTATACAGTAAAAACAACAAAAAACATGGTTTGTAGAACACATTTTCTGCAACTATTGCCGGGCACATATTCCAAAGAACAACATGCACTGTCCAGAGTGTAATGAGATAAATGACCCAAAAAGAAATATTACAGAAGGCAGTTTTTATACAAGTCTCTCAATTGAGGATCAGCTAAGAAATATTCTACAAAAAGAAGAATGTGCAATGCTATCTGAAGAAAATGGAAAGAATGATGTAAGAAAAGGAGAAATGTATCAGACACTCCCTAATTTCACAGCAAACGACATATCTCTGCTTTGGAACTATGATGGCATTCCGATGTTTAAATCTTCATCTTTCTCATTGTGGCCCATCAGATGTGTTATAAATGAGCTTCAACCGAATGTTCGTTTCAAAAACATAATACTTGCTGGTGTTTGGTTTGGCCGTGGCAAACCTGACATGTCTACCTACCTTAAACAATTTGTTGATGACATTCTAAAAATAAATTCAAATGGCGTTAAATGGATGCACCCATTTTTTAAAACAACTGTGGTGTCTAAAGTTTTCCCTATCATATGCTCATGTGATGCAGTGGCCCGATGTGTGCTTCAAGGTATACATCAGTTCAATGGTGCATATGGATGTGGCCATTGCTTAAATGAAGGAAAAACTGTGCCAAAGGGAAGAGGATATGCCAGAGTGTATCCACCCACTGAGGCGGAGAAAAGAACTCATAGCCATGTCATTGATTGTGGACAGAGGGCCATTGAGAATGAGGTTAACCATGTGTGTGGGGTGAAGACAATATATCACCTCTAGTCCTTCTGAATCCCTCCACTGGTTTTGACATTGTCAATAGTTTTCCAGTTGACTACATGCACTGTGTTCTGCTGGGGTGACAAAGCAATTCTTGGACTTGTGGTTTAACAGCAAGTACCACTAAAGCCCTTGGTATATTGGGACATCACAGAAACATGTTGATCAAAGGCTGCTTACCATCAAACCTCCATCTGATATACCAAGAGTGCCACGGAGTGTGAAAGTAGCACAGAAGTGGAAAGCTGCAGAATGCAGGAGCTGGCTGTTATTTTACAGTGGGCCTGTTCTATACAAGATTCTTCCAGCAAAATTTCTGAAACATTGGTTACTTCTGGCCACTGCTATTTTTTGCTTTCTTAAAGACATCATCACAGACAGTGACATGGCAACTGCAACATCTAAAATAGCAACATGTGTGCAGGAGATTCCAAAGACATATGACTTGTGCCATATGTCTTTCAACATACATCAACTCACACACTTGCCTTTCTCTGTCAAGATGTTTGGTCCCCTTAGGTGTACATATGCATTTTTATTTGAGGGTCACAACCAAAAACTGAAGAGATTATGTCATGGGACGAATTACATTCCAACTCAATTTGCACGCCACTTTAACACACTTCAGTCCATTCCTAGACTACTTAAAGAAACAAAGACTAATGCTGATGTCTCAAACATAGTTGACAAACTTGTCAATGAATGGCTAGGTGTTTATTCTCCTGTTGTTAGGGCACAAAAGATGGAAGGTCTTGTTTTTTTTGGGTTGTTCTCGACAAAAAACGCTGGATCACAAGGATAGGTTCTTAATGCTCCCAGTCTGTCATCACTCTGAAAATGATGAGTACTCTGCAGAGATTTATGCCAGAGCCATTGTAAATGGACAACTGTTAACAACAGAGAAATACGGAAAGGAATACAAACACAACAGTTTTACAGTTCTGCTAAGAAATGGTTGTATAGGAAAGATTGAATCAATTTTAAATATTGTACATGATAACAAAAACAATCCCTTAATCCAGGTTCATCTTTTACAAACTGCTCTTGCTGGTTTTGTCTCTGAAGGATCCCCTTCCCATATAAAAGAAGTGTTCCCTACTGTAACAGTCATTATTGTGAAACCCGTGGAGGTTGTCCGAAAGGTTGTGTATATGAGCTTTAAAAAAACATGCTATATTTCATTACAACCAAACAGCATCGAGCTTTGACTAATATGTATGACTAGAGAGCTTAACTGTTAAATAGATTTCTTGTACAGTCAACATAAAATGAAGAATGTACTGTACATAGTGTTCCAGTAAGTAATGTTAATTAAAACCTATTCTGTCAGGTGTAGTAAAATTGTTTTGTTTAAAGTGGTATTTACATTTTATATTAATCATTATAAACAATGTTTTATGAACTGATTGAATTAATAATTTTATAAGTATCCTTACAATATTCTATAGTAGTCAAAAACAAAGCACATCTTGTGCAGCACATTACATGTAAGATTGAAATAAATAATGAATTGTTCACAACTTTGAGATAGATCATTATTCAATTACACTTAATTATTCTTTTGTTTAAATAGTAGTCACTCTCACTCTTTCTCTCTCTCTCTCTCTCTCTATCTCTCGATAAAAAAAATGTATATTGTCAATTACCCTAATTTCCAATAGCTTTATAATAACAATAAGGCTTTATTCGTAAAATTCAAGTGGATTTCAGACATTAAAAAATAAAAAACTCAAAGGATTCTAGGAGAAATTAAAGTCCAACTAGATTATAAGAACCAAATAGAATCCTATAGGACAAATTGAAATTCCCACAGAATAAATTATAATATCCAATAGGATAGTAAGAATCAATATGCTCCTAAAGGATAAAACTGAAATTCCAATAGAATATATCAGAATGCCCAATAGGATTCTTAAAGTCCAGTGGGATCCAATAGAATCCTATAGGATAAACTAAAATTCCAATAGGATTTTTTTGACAAGGGATTGCCCGACACGTGGACGAGAGGCCAGAATAATGCACATTCACCGAGGCTAACCTTATTAGATTCCTTAAACAAATAAATGACGGTGTTTGTATATAAAAAGTCCACAAACTAAGTAGAAACAGCATTTGGCAATATATCTCACATATACCTATCCTACGTTAGCGATAGCTGTTTAAGATTAATGTTAATGTTAAGACCTTCGGTGAGGCCTCATGACGCTTGCAAAACAGACAAAACTAACGTTGCTGTCTGATACCGTGCGATGCTTTTACATTTTATAGTGCAATAAGTGCGTGCTCATTCGGCTAAAATCTAACTTTATGCAATGTAAATAGTTACTTACATGTGTTTCACGTTGTATAAAGCCCTCAAAAACTCCACAAAAATCCGAATGGCACTGGTCCGGTGCAGCTGATGAGCAACGGTATCGTTGTTCTGCTGCAGCACGTGGGCGGGTCGTGACTTTTTACTTTGGATATAAACACTTAAATAAAGTTTTGTAAAGGCAATTTATTGTGAAGTTTAGTAAAATACATTTTTTGATAGGTAAGTTACCAAAACATCCACAGTTTTTATTTATGTAAATTAATTGTATTAATTAAAAAAAATTAATTAAAAAAGAAAAGGGAATCAATTTATTGAAAGAAATATACTTTTTAAAAAAAATCCTACAGACAAAACCCTTGAAGGACTTTTTACAGTGTGGGAACCAACAATAGTTTGCTGGGTAGTTGGAAAATTATAAATAGACATGGGAAAGGATTTTCATGTAAGCTGGAAAACTAAAACGAAACTAAAATGGATACAAAATAATTTGCTCCAGTAGTTGTAATTTCTCCAATACAACCTTACTCAACTCAATGTTGACTTCACATTTTCAAAAATGAATTAAGGAAATAGGAGATGGGGTCTGTATTAATACATATGTCACGGATTACATTAATATGTAATATTTACGTCTAAAGAAATGTTAACATAAATGAAGTTAGGAAACATGAAAGATTAAACGATTGTACTTCTGTGTACACGGCATTGATGCTAGCGTTATTAATGGCCTTGAATTGGATTTATGAAGTTAGACTGGATAAAGTAATAATATGTTCATATTAAATGGCATTTCTCATGAGTCTACAGTCACAGCAAACATAATGAGGAAGAAGACAAAATGGCTAAGGAATCCTTAAAAGTTAAAACTGAACGAAACAAGTATAATTTAACACTCATATTTTGTATAATGGATCGAATACAGTTAGAGAGAGAATGCATTTTTTAATTGATCAGGAACAATAGATAAGCATTTAGATATAGGGAAATATGGTCAATTCTCTTCACACTCCATCACAGCAGGTTGCGGTATGCATCTATAAATTGGATCGCAACCCGCAATTAAACCAAGAAGAAGAACTCTCGTGTCGCGTACAGTATGACGTAACATTCGCAGTGTTTCCTTCTGCGAGTCCTACTGGTACACAGACGCGCAGATAGTTCTGACAATGTTGGGCAAAATAATCGGACAGAAATACGTGGCCATCGCGAAAACATGGTAAGGTCATGGTAAAACTCTGTTCATCGGGAGTACTTTGTTTTAATGGTAATATTGGAATCTGTTGGATTTTATTCATAGTTTTGTCCTTGTCATGACCTGTAACCTGCTAAGCTAACGAATCTGGTCATGATAACACACTGATGTTTACATCTTAATATTTTTCTTTAATTTCATTCAGAGTGTTTGAAATATGTATTTTACATGTTGTGTTTGAATAATACATCTTTGTATGTTTATCTGTTTTTGTATATATTAAGTGCTTGATTGTCATAGTTTTTATTAGATTGACTTCTTAAGATTTCATTAAATCCCTCATTCATTTTTTTCTTTAATACTGTTACTGGTTTTATTCAAAATGTTAATATATATATATATATATATATATATATATATATATATATATATATATATATTATATATTATATATTTCTGTCTTATCCTTAAAGTTGTTTTTCTTTATCTTTAATATTTTTTCCCAACCAGCATTTCAGTGTTGTGATTGACATCGGTATACTCAACTTGAAACAACAGTTTTAGGCTGCTGTTTTACCGAAATATAATGTTCTTTAATACTTAAGAAATTGATGTTTGCTGTCCTTCATGTCCAGGGTCCCCACACTTGCTGTCTGGGGTGGAGTTGGAGGTGTTGCTCTCGTTCACCTTACAGACTGGCGGATCATCTTGGACTATGTTCCCTATATTAATGGAAAATTTAAGAAGGATAATTAGAGCTCCAAAAGGTTTGTCTTCCTAGCTATTTTTAAGTAGGATTTGTTTTATTTAGGCTCACGGTCAGTGTTTAAGCGGTGTTAAATATTTTTTTATCCATTTAGTCAAAATACAGATTTTAGGAAAAAAAACCTGTTGTTGAAGTTCCATTACATTACATTTCTGATGTTGTTGATCCTATTCTTTAGGTCTGTTTGCTTTGGATGGATGGAAAATGGTGATGGAATCACAGTTGGACATATAAACATCATTCGATCATGTAAAATGAATTCATAAATCCACATCCATTTCTATTGATTATTTCAAATGAACAACATTATATTTATTTTTTGGAGCATTATTCATTTGTAATGTGAAGGGTCAGGTCTCACAATCCATATAAACCTGTCACATCAAACTGTGTATTATCTGGAGAAATTGACCTATTTGTAATTCCACAGAAATCTCTTGACTGTGTCGAAATAGTGTTTCATTGGAGTCATTACATTTTGTTGTGGACCTGAGCTTTTTTTTATTTTGTCACCTGCTTGACCACAGCTTGACTGGTGGTGCTTGTTAATAAATAAATAAAACTTATTTGGTGTTGTTTGTGTATTGTATTCACCTGCTATACAGTTTTCTCATCTTGTTTTATACACAATAAGCCCATTTTTTTTAATTGGACCCCAGGTCATCAAATGCAAGGTTCCAGAAGTAGCTTACAAATCTCTTTAACTATACTCAAATGTAAAGATGTATTTCTCTTAATGTAACGCAACCTGACTCGATTCGCAGTGAGCTAATGAACCGAATCAACATCACATCCGGTCAATACATTAAGAAACAATTCGATGTCTGATTTCAGTCGTGTATTTTTTATTTTACGCAATATTCTTAATCGTTTTCCTGTGAAAGAATTTAGAAGTTTTTTAATAGCGACTCTACGGATAAACGCATCGCGATTGGCGAACCGACTCCCAGTTCAACGGAGTCGCGAGTCAGAAGGTCGAAGGATGAGCGGATAGAGAGCAGCAGCCAGGAGTCTTTAACCCTAAACATTCGCCGTTTTTTCTTCGCGACAGACTTCGGGAAACAGACAGACTTTCCAGAAACATGGAAAGGACAAGGTGGGGGTGCTCGGCCCTCCCAAATGGTTGGAAAAGGGAAGAAGTTACCAGAAAGTCGGGCTTGTCCGCGGGGAAAAGTGATGTCTATTACTTTAGGTACTGCAGTCAGTGGAGTTAGCCTGAGACCAGAGAGCCGACAGAAATTTCACTTTAAATGCTCGTTTGCTATGATAAACTGGATTTCTATCGATACACCAAACGTTTAGCACGTCAATATATCCTATAAATAGTTTTTTTTTGTGAAGTGTAAATGACAAAGCGCGCGTTTTTGTGTCTTACGTGAGTTAGCAGCGAGTGCTAAATAGTGATAGCAGATATGCTAACTCTATTATCGTTTATATTTAACGTTATGTGCTCTACACATTGATTTCTTTACTCATAGAAAGAAGTATGCAAACTCGCAGAGGAATGGACTTAATTTATGAGGAGTTTGTAAAGTTGAGATAATAGTTGGGGGTTAAATTTTATGTTTAAAACTTCTTGAACGTGTGCAAAATTTTTTTTTACAAGTATGCTTTTAGTTCAAGGTTCCAGGGTAATACCGTGTACATATCATGGTACATAAATGTCATTCACTCAGCTGGTCGTAAGATTCTGATCTTACGATGTGATTTATTTTTACAAAATGAGTTAAAACAAATTAGAAATGAACAACTTCCCTTGCATTATTTTTTAAATGCTTCACGTTTTTTTTTAAATAATAAAAGTATGTTTATTTTAAACAACAAATCTAAACTGCAGTTTTAAACAAATTAATAATAGAAAAAGTCTCTTAATATAAACAAACTAATACTTTCTGTGCTTTTCTGGGATTTTTTGCATTTAGAAAATATCAGTATGTCACCGTTAAGGTTTGCAGTGAACATGGCGGCCGCTGCTTTTCGAAAAATCTATTGCGATTCAGTTCATACCTCAAGCGATTTGAATCGTCACACATTATAATCGATTTTCCTCCGGCTCACGGTGAATCGTTACATCCCTAGGACTGCCCCATTATGTTTTGCCATCGGATTTGTGAAATTGTTTACCATTTATTATCATTTATTATTTTCTTTTATATTACGTTTTATTACTTATTAGTTTGCCTTTAGTTTTTTTCATGAATGTGAAGATAGTTCTTGCTTGAACATTATTTATGAAACGTGATTTTTGAAACATGACTATAAACTTGCTTGAGTTGAGGTGTTTTGTTTTACTAATACTTGAACTTTCTCTCTATTTTTAGTCCAACAGGGAAGAAGTTTCGTAGTAAACCCCAGCTGGCCCGCTATCTGGGAAACTCCTTGGATCTAAGCTCTTTTGATTTCCGCACAGGGAAGATGCTGATGAGCAAACTGAATAAGAACAGACAGCGGATACGAAACGATAACGGTCAAAGCAAGGTAAACACTGAAGGACAGGTGAAGTGAGGGACATTTTGATGGTCAGAAGAGTTTACTCTTACTCTTTTCACAAGTTACCAATCACAATCTTATGCATCTTTGAGACAAATGTTTCGAGACAAATTTTCTGATGTTTTTAACTGTTGTAATGTTCTTGTAGACTGAGAAACTGGTTGCTGGTTGTTTTTTAGGGTAAACCTGATCTGAACACGTCCCTGCCAGTCCGACAGACAGCATCCATCTTTAAACAGCCTGTCACCAAAGTCACAAATCACCCCAGCAGTAAAGTCAAGACAGACCCTCAGAAAGCAGTGGAACAGCCTAGACAGGTACGTTATCTTTACACGTCAGTCTAATAAATCACCTTCCAAAGTGACACTGATTTTCAGAATCCTGTAGAACGTATAATTTATTCCACTGAAAATTCTGTTATTTATTCACCCTGATGCACAACGTTGTTTTTGTCTGTAAAAAAAGTTTTGAAAGCAGAATTTTTTTTACCCTCTGTTGTTTAAACAATGGCAATTTATGGTTTCTAGGTCCGTCTAGCTTCAGAAAATATGGGAAAAACACCCTTAAGAATCAATTCTGTTATATTTTTCAATGCCTCTCAGGTCAAAAAATATATATATGTGTGAAGAACAGAGCAATGTGTTAGTTGTTATTCGCTGAAGTTTACAGTGGGCCTCATTCATGAAACGAGCATAGCAATTCTCTAAACGGCCACAACATGGCGGAGCTTATCGGCAAATCCGATATTAGAAAACAGATACCCGATGATGGGAAATTGATTAAATATCAAGAAAATTATCGGGAAACCGATGTATTGGTCGATCGCATTTGCTCAACAGATCTTGCAAACGTAGGATTGCATATTCCTCATTTTAAGTGGTTCGTATATGCTTTAAAAAAGATATGCAGACAATGGACTATTAAAAATGTGTTCGAATGAGTGTCTTATAGTCAAAAAACTAATAATTGAATGAAAGGGGGTAGCGCTACTTCTTCGCTTTCTTCTGTGGGTGCCTCAAAGAGACCTTTTTCTACACTCATCAGCTTGTGAAAAGAAAATAGAAAACAGATATTCAATATAAACACCCATTACCCAGAATTAGGGATGCAACACCTAATCTTAAAATAAAATCGATAATTATTGATGATGAAAATAGTTGTCAGCTAATTTCATTATCTATTAGTTGGTCTGTTACAAAACTTGCAAGGTGCACAGTTTTAAAGTCAAACGTGTCTCTCTGTGCGCGCGTCTCTTCGAGCAGCGCGGTGTGTGCAGTTTTAAAGTCGCATGCGTCTCTCTGTGCATCGCCATATGCGCAGTTTTAAAGGTAAATATGTCTCTCCATGCAGTGCGAGTTGCGCAGTTTTAAAGTCAGACGTGTATCTCCATGCATGCGTCTCTCCGTGCAGCAGAGAAGAAAAACACAGAAAAGGTTAAACACAGCACAGTGCATGGTGTTTATAGAACAAGCCAGATCATTCAAGTAAATGATATCTAATAAATGCAGTGTCCCGGTGAGCAAGCCAACACCTTCCCTGTGGCGAGGAACCCAAACTCCAATGATAAATAAATGGAGGAAAAAAAACCTTCAGAGAAACCATTCTTAGCCGGGAGGGCCAGGTCTTCTCTGAGCTATGAGCTCTGAGCACTCAGTGACTTAGATTAAAAATAACTGGGTAAATGTTGATGAAGAATATCTTATAAATTGTGATTTAGGAGATTTTATTTGTTGAAACTGTTTAGGTCTAATTTGGTATTTTTTGTGATAAATATCAGACAACAGAGGAATGTAATAAGCAGGGGAAATATTAATGACATAATTTAATTGAGTGCAGCTATAACTTCTAACTGCTGTCATGTGATGTAAGTTAAGCATTAAATAGTAAGTATTGTAAATTTAGCATTAATGTCACAAGTAGTCTGTCTTTGCTCTTGGGTAGTGATGGAATTGCCTGAGATAGAGCTGGGTGTCACAGTTGTTCTCTTTTTTGGTTTGTTTTTGCCTTCTGTGTCTGATGTCTTTATAAGTTAATTAGTCCCTCACTTGATTCTGTTTCCCTTGATTGCGTTTCCCCATGTATTTAAGCCTAAGTATTTAAGCCTAAGTGTTCCTCAGTTCCTTGTTTGTTATTGTTTATGTTTCGTGTGGTTAATGCTCCTGTGTTTGGTTATTAAAGTTCTCTTTTGGATATTCTACAAGGTCTTCGTGCGCTTGTACTTAGCCAACACATTACAGAATAAAAGACCTTAAAACATGGACAGCTCATGGACCTGAGGCAGGATGGTCGGCCTCTGGAGAGTTATATGGAGGAATTTTTGGAGTTGTGTTATCAGATGAGTTGGAGCGATCAAGCTTTGAACCTCGCATTGTTGACTGGTCTGGACGACGATCTGCTTGTCCTCATCTTGCTTCCTGACGCAGATGAGTACCTGTTGGAGGTCTTTGCAAATCGAGACCTCCAAACGATCGGCTCCGAGTTCTGCGTCGAGGTGGCTGATGGGGACTTGAGCGAGGGTCGCCCAGTATCGGTCACAAGCGGGGGTTAGCTATGACTCAATCTGGTACCACGACTCACCCCTCCACAATCCAGCTCTCCACAATTACTTGCCGCCATGCCTCCAGACGGCATCTAGGTCAGAATTCTCCCCGGATAAGCGGCCCTTCTGCTCTTGAGCCCTACTGTGTCTCCGACTCCGAGCCTCCCCTGGAGGTTGAACTGTTTGCATGGTTCTACCCATTTTATTTTAAAGGGGACCTCGCAACACAACCCGAGGAGCACTCCCGGGATCTGATGGACTTTTCAGCTCACAAGCTGCCCGGCCCCTCTGGTGGCCAGACCCCTGGAGTCTCCAACCCAGAGCTCAGTCTGGTGGACCAGCTGCTACTGGTTTTTCCCATGCCCGCGCCTTGTCTCTCTCTTAAGCCTGCTCCTCAACATGATTGAGGTATGGAAGACTAAAAGGGCCAAAACTTCCTTTTTCCTCCAGCTGTCGATGCCCGCTTTCCAGCCACAAGAGCCGACTCACCAGCCGGTCTTATCCGGCCTTCACGACGCCGCCGAGCAGGTTCCGCCCGGCCTTCAAGACGCCGTCGAGCAGGTTCCGCCTGGCCTTCAAGACGCCGTCAAGCAGGTTCCGCCTGAACTTGAAGACGCCGTCGAGTAGGTTCCGCCCGGCTTTCAAGACGCCGTCGAGCCGGTCCCGTCCGGCCTGACAGAGGCCTTCCAGCCGGTCCCGTCCGGCCTGACAGAGCCCTTCCAGCTGAAGGCATATTTAGCATATTATGCATTAAGTGAATGCTTGGCTGAAAATATGTGTCATTAATCTAGATTTAAATTGGTAGAGTGTGTCTGACCTTAGAATAGTGTCGGGAAGGCTATTCCAGAGTTTAGGTGCTACGTATCACAATGCTCTACCCCCTTTGGTGGATTTAGTTATTCAAGGTGTTATCAAAAGTCTGGAGTTTTGAGCATGATGGGTTGCAATGTTATAGAAGCTCTGTTATATAGGTAGGGGCTAAACCGTTTAGGGCTTTATAAGTAATTAAAGATCTTCAAAGTCAATACGATACTTAATGTGAAGAGATAGTCCAGTGAAGAGATAATAACATTGTGGTTATGTGATCGTATTTTTTGGACCTGGTTAAAACTCTTGCAGCTGCATTCTGAACTAACTGTAGTTTGTTTATTTGATGATGCAGGACAACCTCTAAGTAGTTCATTAAGTCTTATTCAAGTCTTGAGGTCACAAATGCAAGCTTTTCTGCATCTGAACATTTCTACAGGTCTATATTTCATATGTAAACATTTGACATTGCTACACGCTAAACTACTTTCACTTTCATCAAATTCCTACAGCTAGTAATAAGAATTCCGCTACACACATTCTAAGATAACCAAATGTCAAATAACAGCTTCCATGACATTACCGTCAGCTGTGAAAGCTGTTCTGTGTAATGCACTGATATTGTGTGTGTGTGTGTGTGTGCGTGCGTGCGTGCGTGCGTGCTTGCGTGCGTGCATAGACTACCTCTAAAACACTTATATGAAATGTCCTTTGAAGTCCTGCTTGCAAATGTCTCCTGGTCAATCGTTTTGTTTAATTATCCAACCCGGGTCCAATATAAAAAAACAAAAATAACGCTTCTGTTAGTAATGTTAAAATATAACTGGTCTTATGCCATTCGGTCCGGTGTCATTTGGTGTCAAAAACATTCTAACAAAGATTGACGTTTGCACATGCACTAGCAGACCTCCGCTACACTTTGATCACTCCGCATGTTTTTAACTGATAAAGTGTATTTGACGCCATTTTAACTGTTTATTTCTAAAAGTTTATGAATACATGTGCACTGAGAGGGGGGTCGAACAATCACAACAACCTGAGAAGCGAAAGCTTGCTGATATGGTATGGGTGGGACATCTTCACACACACACTGTAAACTGTGTGTACTGTAAACTGTAAACTGTTTTCTACCAGAAATTGAGTCACATTAAAACATAAAAGCACTGTGCTGTGTTTTTCTGTTTTTCCTGTTTGCCCCTGTAAAGCTGCTTTGAAACAATACACATTGTGAAAAGCGCTATATAAATAAACTTGAATTGAATTGAATTGAATTTGTAATATGGCACTTACACTTTCCTTGAAGCATGCATGTATAAAAGTAGTTTGAATGCATTGTAATGCACCTTTTAATGCATTGTAATGTCTTATAATGTATTAACTGTAATAACAATTATTTATAACACTCATTGTTACACTAAACATTTTAAATTGGTTATAATTCTTTACAACTACAGACATTTTACCCTCTAATAACAGTTTATAATGCATTATACATACATGCTTCAAGAAATGTGTTACCCAACTTTTTTTGGTATGTCATTTTGTAAGAAGGAGCACAACTGAGTGGACACTACTTTTTCTAGTATTTTAGTCAGGTAAGGGAGATTCGAAATAGGTCTATAGCTTCCTAGTTCATTGGGGTCTAAATTTGGTTTCTTGATAAGTGGCTTAATAGCGGCCAGTTTAAAGGGTCCTGAGAGATTGCCTACATTAATTTACAAGTTGATAATGTTATAAATTGGCTCAATTGCTACAGATAGTAACTCTTTCAATAATTTAGTTGGTATGGGGTCTAATATGCATGTTGTAGGTTTAGATGTTGCAATAAGTTTAATTAAATCTTCATGTTTTATAGGTGAAAAACACTCTAACTTTTCTTTTAGGGTGATGGTTGATACGAATTCATAGGACAGACTTGGTGCTACTGTACCGTAGTGCTATGTTTTTCTCATTAATCTTTTTTAACTTACATTTACATGTATGCATTTGGCTGACGCTTTTATCCAAAGCGACTTGGAGTGCATTGTCCTATACATTTGTTTCCAAGTATGTGCAATCCCCTGGGATCGAAGCCACAACCTTGGCGTTGTTGGCGCCATGCTCTTACCACTGAGCTACAGGAAAGCTTACACATTAGAAGCTGTCGCACCACTGTAGAGAAAATAGTGCCCATGTTGCTGGTCATGTCATCGAGTGATTCTGTATTTATTGGTATGGTTATTTAAGGAGTCAGATCTGGCAAGTTCTTTGCGATACTATCTTAAGTAGTCAAGGTAATTGTTCTAGCCTGTCGATAATGAGTTATATGGCTGAATTATGCATTTCTGAATTCTGCACTGCAGTGTACATGTTATAAGATGGTGATCGTGACATCATCGCTTTGAGTTTAATACCTGTATTGGTTAGATTGTTTCTGTAGGATATAATAAATTCTAGTTTATGATTAAATCGATGAGTGGGTCTATTGATTTGTTGTGTTATTCCAAATGAGTGTATTAACTCGGTAAACGCCACTTCTAATGCATCATTAGCACCATCTACGTGGATATTAAAATCTCTGACAATCATAACTTTATCATTGTTAACCAATAGGTCCGATAAGTTTCAGAAAATCAGTGTAGGGCCCAGGGGGTCTATTCACAGTAGCCAATCTAAGAGAAAGCAATGTTTTTTTACTTTTATTTGGAACAATTTTGTTCAACGTAAGCACTTCAACTGATTTAAATGTACAGTTGAAAGAAAAAGTATGTGAACCCTTTGGGCTTACTTGGATTTCTTCATAAATTGGTCATAAAATGTGTTCTGATCTTCATCTAAGTCACAACAATAGAGAAACACAGTCTGCTTAAACTAATACCGCACAAACATTATATGCTTTCATGTTTTTATTGAACACAACATGTAAACATTCATAGTGCAGGGTGGAAAAAGTATGTGAACCTTTGGGTTTAATAACTGGTTGACCCTCCTTTGGCAGCAATAACCTCAACCAAACGTTTCCTATAGTTGCAGATCAGACCTGCACAACGGTCAGGAGATATTTCACAGTTGGGATGAGGTTTTGATGTTGGTGTGCTGTGCCTTTTGTTCTCCACACATAGCGTTGTGTGTTCTTTCCAAACAACTCAATTTTGGTTTCAACTGTCCACAGAATGTTTTGCCAGTAGTGCTGTGGAACATCCAGGTGCTCTTTTGCAAACTTCAAACGTGCTGCAATGTTTTTTTTGGACAGCAGTGGCTTCCTCCGTGGTGTCCACCCATGAAGTCCATTCTTGTTTAATGTTTTCCTTATTGTAGATTTGTCAACAAAAATGTTAGCATGTGCCAGTGTAAGTGTTTAGCTGACACTCTAGGATTCTTCTTCACCTCATTGAGCATTCTGCGCTGTGCTCTTGCAGTCATCTTTACAGGACGACCACGCCTAGGGAGTGTAGCAACAGTGCTGAACTTTCTCCATTTGTAGACAATCTGTCTTACCGTGGACACATGGACGTCAAGGCTTTTAGATATACTTTTGTAGCCCTTTCCAGCTTTATGCAAGTCAACAATTCTTGATCGTAGGTCTTCTGAGAGCTCTTTTGTGCGAGGCATGGTTCACATCAGACAATGTTTCTTCAGAACAGTAAACTCAAAATTGGTGTGTGTTTTTTATTGGAAAGGCCAGCTTTAATCAACACATCCAATCTCATCACATTGATTGGACCCCAGGTTGGCTGACTCCTGGCTCTAATTAGCTCTTGGAGAAGTCATTAGCCTAGAGTTTCACATACTTTTTCCACCCTGCACTATGAATGTTTACATGTTGTGTTCAATAAAAACATGAAAACATATAATGTTTGTGCGTTATTAGTTTAAGCAGACTATGTTTCTCTATTGTTGTGACTTAGATGAAGATCAGAACACATTTTATGACCAATTTATGAAGAAATCCAAGTAAGCCCAAAGGGTTCACATACTTTTTCTTTCAACTGTATTTCTGTTCTCTGAGTTACAGAAAGAAATTTTCTAAAGATTGTTGCTACACCACTACCTTGATCAACCGGACGCGGCTCATGAATATAACACTTGCTTGGTGGAGTAGACATTTACATTTAGTCGCTTTTATCCAAAGCTCATAGTTCAGGGAGCAATAAGCGATATGTCATACGGGAGCAATAATACAATAAGTGCTTATACAAAGTTGCTAGTTTCAACAAAAGCTAGACTGTAACAAATCTCCATAAAAGGGAAGGAAGGAGTCAGGAACCGGAAGACGTTTAAACATTTAATCAAATAATAAAACATAACATAAACAGCCGGCGGCCCCTCACGGACGACCGCCGGCGAATTAACATAAACATAAATACAAATACAAACTTAAAACATGTTCGGGCCCGGTCCTCTCTCTTCGACGTTCCGGTCGCTCGTTCCTTTTATATGCTCCCAATCTCCTACGGGTGGAAATGTCTTCCGGTTCCCGACTCCTTCCTTCCCTTTTATGGAGATTTATTACATTGGTGCCGAAACCCGGGAGGAAGGAGAGACATGCTGTAGGAGAGTCCTCGCCGCCAAGTGGCCTCGCGGTGCCGGAGAGTTCGGTGAGCGCGGACGAAGGGTGTCTGCCAGTGGCTACCCGAAGCGGTGGCTCTGGGGAAACGGAAGTGCACAGTGCGGCCACCGTCAAAGCTTCGGTGGAACGGCGACCTTTACTGCCGCGCCCCTGGGTCGAGGTGGGGTGGCTTTCGTCCAAGCGGGAGCGGGGGAGTTGCCGCCGTCCGCCAGAGGCCGGAGCCTGCGTCCGTCCCCCGATGGGGAGGAGCAGGGGCGGAAGTGCCGGGTGCGGCCACCGGCCTGCCAGAGGCCGGAGCCTGCGTCTGTCCGCCCAAGGGGGAGGAGCAAGGGACGGGTAACCCGCCCCGACTCCCAGATAAAGTAGGAGCCACCGCCGGCCGCCACGGGGCGGACGGTCGAGCCGTCCACCGAAGCCCCAGGGCCACTGCAAGGCACCGCGAAGGAGAGTACTCCGGCTGGTTGAGGACCGAGCGTCAGCATGTCAGGGAACCGGACTATAATTAATTAATTTTTTCTCTCTCCCCTCTATCTTTCCGGTCGCTCCGAGGGCTCCCGTCTCCGTTGTCTCGTCTCGTCGCTGCATACATATATTTGTATTCATATTTATGTTTATGTTTTGTTCGCCGGCGGTCGTCCGTGAGGGGCCGCCGGCTGTTATATTACTTTAATAATTGTGTGAAATGTTTTCCGGTTCCCGACTCCTTCCTTCCCTTTTATGGAGATTTATTACATAGACCAACACCTGTTTATAGAAAGAGTAAGTGTTTTTTTCTTATTTAACTGTCAAGTATTTACAGAAGAGATTGGTTTTAAGTAGTTTTTTGAATGTTGTGAAAGATGTGGTTGACCGGACTGAGTTAGGAAGAATGTTCCTCCGGGAAGGAGTTGTGAAGAAGAATGAGTGGGAAAGCAAATTACTGCCCTTATGAGAAGGCAATTACAAGAGACCGCTAATTTGCTGAACGCAGGATTCTTTATGGGGTGTAGGAGTGTAAGAAGGTGTAAAAGTATGCCGGTGCAGATCCAGTGATCGATGCAAGCACTAGTGACTTGAATCTGAATCTCAATCCTGCATGTTTTAAAACCAAAACCCCAGAGCAAATGCTTTGGTTCCGATTAGGGATGCACCTAATGTTCGGCCACCGAATATGTGAAATGACCAAATACATTTTGATTCGAGAAATGTTCGAGCACCAAACAGCGCAGAGACTGAGAGAAAGAGAGAGAGATGTGTGCGCTTTATTAATGCCACAGACATTTTGGCAGTGTGTGTGGAGCATTTTAAAGTGTCAGGGAAAGACACAGCAGAGGGAAGTAAATTTCCGAATGAAAGCGTCTTTACCGGTCAGTAACTTTACATCAGATGGAACCGGGCTCTACAGTAGCCCCGCCGCTCGCAACATCCTTTGACATCATACAGAGGTCGCATTCTTTTTTTCTGCTTGTAATATACTGTATGAGGAAATCAACATTGTTTTCCGATTCACATTAGTATTTTTTTTGCTCAAGCAGAGTTCATCGATATCAAAGTTAGCATATTCCACCATACTTCCTGTCTGTCATATTGAATTATATAAAAAGATACCTTTTCCTACAAAAGCTCTGTGACTTGCACTGAATTTTGTGTATACCTTTTAGGGGCTGAATGATTAATTGCATTAAATCGTGATGTGATAAAACGCAATTTTCGAATGTCAAAGACTGCAATTAATTATGGGGATGTACAGTTTGATAGCTGGATATGGCAAAAATGTAAACTCGTTAGTTTTATCTAAATTGATCGATAACAATATTTATTAATTCATAAAAATATATATATTTTAATCTAAAATTCTCAATTTTAAATACAGTTTATTAATTTCCCCGCCAGCCTTTTTTTTTAAGTTGCCAGCCTAACCCAGCGTTTTTTAATATCTTCACCAAATTTGAATGGCTCACAGTACATTTTCTGTAAAGAATATATGGACAAACAATATGTCCAATGAAAGAACAGAGTCTCTGCTTTTAATCAAAAGAAACCCAATTCTTCTATCTTCATTTGTTCTTTTTTTATCTCTCCTTAGATTTGGGTAGGTTTCTTCAAAAATGTAATCATTTTGATTAACCAGCTGAGATAATTAACGTTTTTTGTCAAAGATTCCGCCCAGATTACACTCGGAACAATCATTAAAAAAACGATAAGAAACATAAGTTCTAGGTTCTGGGATTCTGTACTTTTTCCCAAAGGTATGTAACAGCCACCTGCTGTACAACAGTACAAACACTGATTGCCCTAATAACTCGTCTTTGGCGGGGAACCGTTTTTTTAAATGACGAGATAACTCTTTCAATGCCATTGACAAGATAACATAACAGTCTAAAGTTAACTTTAAACCAGTTAAAATTAAATTAAACCAGGTCATTTATATGACCTAATTAGAAATGTACTGTTGCAACAAAGATGATATTAGGCCAAAAACAACATTCAACTTCATTTTAACTCAATCCACTTGTTAAGTAAATGGAGTGTTCATTCAATACATTCAACCAATGAAAGAGCTCCTTTACTGCGTACATTTGAACGCTATTGGCTCAGCATATACATAACACTGCAATATTGTCTTGCTCGAGAAGTGGGATTCTTTCAACATCTCACATAAACTGTAGTACATTTCTTTATTCATGCAAGCATATTACATACAGGGTTCAATATTTTAATATTTAAAAGGAGTAATCTTGATGCTACTTCCTTCCCCTACAGGCCCACAACATCTATGATAAATATCAATCTGGCTTTCGTAAAAAACATTCCACGGAAAATGCCCTCCTTAGGGTCTCAAATAACATTTTGATGGCCTCTGATGCAAGTGATTGTTTTGTGTTAGTTATGTTAGATCTTAGTGCAGCATTTGACACGGTTAACCACTGCATTTTGATTAATAGACAAATTTAAATAGACAACAGACAAATACAATTTGTACATTGACCTGTTGTACAATGGCCTCAGACTCTACATAACGTGGCACCGTGGAAACTTTAGTGTAAAAGAGGAATAGTTGTGTGGGAATATTTTGGCTGTTTTGTGTGAATGATGCTGCGCAGTGTCAGGTATTGTGTGTGCTAACATTAATGCTACCTCAAGGGGCAATAATAAAAGATACAAGATCTTTGTGACACTTTTGTGTATTTACACAAAACTTGGTATGCATCACTGGAATACTTTTTCCCCTCACACAAGTTTGGTGACAGTGGCTACTTGTTAGTGCGGGGCGGTATACTGGTTCATACCGAATGTGTGTATTTTGTTATGATATAAGAGCGCACCACGTGGATGAACATTTGATGACTGTAACGAATGTGTAGGAATTGCAAGTTTGCATTACCTTATATTAAATACATGCATATGACATGATGTGTTTTTAGTTTTAACTGTTCAAATAAGGGTCAAAAGGGTAAGGAGGATTGACCGCATGATCGCTTTCCTCTCGCATATCTAATTTAAGCCTTTATTTTATTAAAAAAATATATGATTTCAGGAAATCATGAAGCCATTGTGACTATGTAAAACACAGCAGACACCACATGCATGTTTCTATGATAAAATTGTTATCATTTTGTATTCAACTATTCAGACGGACCATGGTATCAATTTTTGGGTGGGTGCTTGAAGTTGGGAGCACCAGTGCTACCCATAGATATAGTGCAATTATTAAAAAAAGTTAATATCAAGCACTGTTCTCTATTAATTTTTACTTAAATATAATGTATGCAATTTACCTTTGCATGCTATTCAGTTGTCAAAGAAGTCTAAACTTTGCAGTAATTATAGGGGAAAGGGATTGTTTAAATTGTTTAGTTACAAGTTGTTATTAAAAGGTTCTGTATTTTGTCTGCAACTGTCATGGCTCCTGATTCCTTAACTTCATCCTCTTTATAAACGGCATCATTTTGTGGGACTTACAAACCCATCAAAAATACTAGTGTGGAAGTTTTCCGCAATATTCACTCACCATGAAAGTATAATCAATCAATCAACTGCATTATTTCCTCTCTCAATCAGTAGAAAATGTGGTTTAAAAAACGGAATCATGTACCGGAATCTGGAAAAAAAAAATATTAATTTATGGTCATACCACCTCAGCACCACCTTTTTCTACATGCTTTTACATATCTGCTGTGCAGAAACTAATCTTCAGAAATGTCCACATGTATTTTGTGCCCTTGTAGCACTTGACCCCGAAATTGCTGTTTATGTCTATATTTTACATTTACATTTGTTTTTACATTAACACTTTAATGTAACTCAAACAAAGTTCTTTAAGACCGAAGTCAGATTTATTTTGTTTAACTTTAAATGAAAGTATTGGTTTAGCTTTAAATTACTTTGGTTGTATAATGCAGTGTAAAAATAATAGTGAAAAAGTTATTGACTATTTGCGGTCATTTTTACCAAACATAAATATCCGATAAAAAAAAACCTCAGCTGGAGTTAAGTTCCCTGTTGCCCACCACAGCAGTGATGTGTTTACAAACTGTTTTTCAACTTCTTCTGATTTCGCTGTTCAAGGTTAAAGGTTACAAATCCTAATCGTAGAAGTTCCTCTTTTTGGCTGGATAACGTTTTTCCATGTTTCAAAATCTAATGGCGAGGCATCTACAGTCGTGGCCAAAAGTTTTGAGAATTACATAAATATTGGAAATTGGAAAAGTTGCTGCTTAAGTTTTTATAATAGCAATTTGCATATACTCCAGAATGTTATGAAGAGTGATCAGATGAATTGCATAGTCCTTCTTTGCCATGAAAATTAACTTAATCCCAGAAAAACCTTTCCACTGCATTTCAATGCTGTCATTAAAGGACCTGCTGAGATCATTTCAGTAATCATCTTGTTAACTCAGGTGAGAATGTTGACAAGCACAAGGCTGGAGATCATTATGTCAGGCTGATTGGGTTAGAATGGCAGACTTGACATGTTAAAAGGAGGGGGATGCTTGAAATCAGTGTTCTTCCATTGTTAACCATGGTGACCTGCAAAGAAACCCGTCCAGCCATCATTGCATTGCATAAAAATGTCTTCACAGGCAAGGATATTGTGGGTACTAAGATTGCACCTAAATCAACAATTTATAGGTTCATCAAGAACTTCAAGGAAAGAGGTTCAATTCTTGTAAAGAAGGCTTCAGGGCGTCCAAGAAAGTCCAGCAAGCGCCAGGATCGTCTCCTAAAGAGGATTCAGCTGCGGGATCGGAGTGCCACCAGTGCAGAGCTTGCTCAGGAATGGCAGCAGGCAGGTGTGAGCGCATCTGCACGCACAGCAAGGCGAAGACTTTTGGAAGATGGCCTGGTGTCAAGAAGGGCAGCAAAGAAGCCACTTCTCTCCAAAAAAAATCATCAGGGACTGATTGATCTTCTGCAGAAAGTATAGTGAATGGACTGCTGAGGACTGGGGCAAAGTCATATTCTCTGATGAAGCCCCTTTCCGATTGTTTGGGGCATCTGGAAAAAGGCTTGTCCGGAGAAGAAAAGGTGAGCGATACCATCAGTCCTGTGTCATGCCAACAGTAAAGCATCCTAACAACATTCATGTGTGGTGATGCTTCTCATCCAAGGGAGTGGGCGCACTCACAATTCTTCCCAAAAACACAGCCATGAATAAAGAATGGTACCAAAACACCCCCAACAGCAATTTCTTCCAACAATCCAACAACAGTTTGGTGAAGAACAATGCATTTTCCAGTACAATGGAGTACCGTGCCATAAGGCAAAAGTGATAACTAAGTGGCTCGGGGACCAGAATGTTGAAATTTTGGGTCCATGGCCTGGAAACTCCCCAGATCTTAATCCCATTGAGAACTTGTGGTCAACCCACTAATTCTGACAAACTCCAATAAGTTAATATGAAAGAATGGGTTGCTATCAGTCAGGATTTGGCCCAGAAGTTGATTGAGAGCATGCCCAGTCGAATTGCAGAGGTCCTGAAAAAGAAGGGCCAACACTGCAAATACTGACTCTTTGCATAAATGTCATGTAATTGTCGATAAAAGCCTTTGAAACGTATGAAGTGCTTGTAATTATATTTCAGTACATCACAGAAACAACTGAAACAAAGATCTAAAAGCAGTTTAGCAGCAAACTTTTTGAAAACTAATATTTATGTAATTCTCAAAACTTTGGCCACGACTGTACACCCTGAATTTATAAGGGCGTGATATGTAAATTACGGTCGATTTCAGCCACCGCATTTATCAAGGTACGATCATTAATCGATGAGATTGGCGGCATACAAATGTTTGACGACTCGCATGTGAACCCTGTCGTAAGATGATTTCTGCACACGGATATGCGCGCATTTCTACGTTAGATTGATAAATGAGGCCCATTGATTCCACATTTCCGTCTCGAAACAAATTTTTTTTTGGTTTGGTTGTCAAGCACTTAAAAATGTAGGAAGTGCGGCTGTATTTACGATGTTATATTGTAATTTTTGGCATGTAAACATTATTTCACTTGAACAGATTTTTAATGTCATTTGCTTAATGTTTTATATACTTATATAGACGTTTTTAATCCTACTAGACGAGACACAATGAACTGTCAGTGTGTCGAAAAGATATGTTTGATTAATTAGCAAGTTTTTCTTCATTTCATGGAATAAAAAAACTAAATCAGGTTTTGAACAACATGAGTCAACTTTTTGGTTGAACCAAACTTTATTCAATCAGGGTAGATTATGAATGTACTTTCTTCTTTTAATTCAAAGCTCTTCTGGGAGAAGAAGCTGAGTGGACTCCAGGCGTCAGATATAGCAGAGGAGCTGGTGAAAACTATGGATCTTCCCAAAGGTTTGCAAAGTGAGGACATCAAACTCTCATACATTTTGATCCAACAATAGCTGGTGAAGTTTCTTCATATTTATATTACTACTAAAGTTACATCTTCATCAGATGGTCTGTGATGTTAACACATGTCATGCAGGTGTTGGTCCCGGTTACACAGAAAAGACACTGATCGCAGCTCTAGCAAGTGCTCTTCACACCAGTTCTTCTCCCATCACGGGTCAGCTGTCTGCGGCGGTTGAGAAGAATCCTGGAGTCTGGCTGAACACAACACAACCTCTGTGCAAATCTTTCCTGGTTACTGATGAAGACATCAGGTACATACAACCATTTGTAATTTACTGTAGATGAGGAAGGCTGTTTATAATGTACTGAAAGATTTTGCTGATCTGATAGGAAACAGGAAGATCTGGTTTTTAATGTGAGGAAAAGGCTGGAGGAAGCTCTCATGGCTGACATGTTAGCACACATTGAAGAAGCCTCCATTGATACCACGTCTCCGCAGGAGGAATCCAACGATGAGGAGGAGGAGGAGGAGGAGGAGTCGGGATAGCAGTAAGAAAGACCATGATGCCAATTTTCAAACTTTAGTTAGTGTGTAATGTTGCTGTTAGAGGATAAACTCATAAATTCTTCCCCGCCAAAGACGGCAATCAGTGTTTGTACTTTTGTTCAGCAAGGTTGCGCTATTACACACCAATGGGAAAAAGTACAGAATCCCAGAACCTAGAATGTATGTTTTAGCGTTTTTTAATGATAGTTCTGAATGTAATCTGGGCGGAATCTTTGACAAAAAGCGTTAATTATCTCCAAAATGATGCATTTTTGAAGAAACCTTCCTACATCTACGGAGTGATAAAAAACAAAAGAAACCGCATTCTTCTATCTTCATTTGTTCGTTTAAAAGCTGAGACTATGTTCTTTCATTTGTTATATTGTTTGTCCATATATTCTTTACAGAAAATTTACTGTGAGCTATTAAAGTTGGGTGAAAATGTTAAAAAACACTGGCATAGCCTGGCAACTTTTTTTTAAAGAGGCTGGCAGCGAATGAGTTAACAGAATTCGCTTTTCAAGGACTACAGAGAACAATTAGAATCGGACTACAGCCCTTTACATTTCAAGTTTACATGTCACTATTCCGAGTTTTTGAAAAACCTCTGCCCAAAGGAAGAGGAAGAGTCGCTGGAGTAGTGTTTGGTTCTTAGAGATTGTAAACGTTTGACTGAGCTGCACACTTAATTACTTTCACGTTCATCACAGTCATACATCTTAGAGCTGCACGATTAATCGTTAAAAGATCCCGATATGATTCGAACACCCACGCGATTTCATTAATGAAAATCAACGATTCTCGTGTGTCTATTAACTTACACCTCGGACTAAAATCATAACGCTTCAATATTGGCTGTTGCTGCCGCAGAAGTTAAAATTATTATTATAAGGTATGTAACGATGTCACAAACAGTCTTTTGAAAACACACACTATAAATATAGCTGCAAGCAGCAATCATCGGGTTCGAGCAGTCTAAGGCCTCTAAGGGGTCGACTAGGCTCGAAAATCGCACCATTACAATCCACGACGGATGTCACTCTCCCACACCAAAAAAAATGACGGAACCAGTCAAACCATTTGTATTTCCATTGACTTTAATTGGTCAATAGTACTTAATGACAAGTCAGTTGGAATATTCATTGAGGAGCAGCAAGCTTTCAGGTAGACTTTTGAGGTTACTATAATAAATGACCTGTTATGGTCACGTAAATGAAAAAGTTCAACATGTCTTTGATAATTAGTTATCTAGAGAGTCCAGAGAATTGTACTGTGGTGAAAATTTGGAAATTGCATGAAAAACCAAAAATTTGTATGCAAAAGTACGTCTTTAACATCATCACCGATAACTTGCCAACTGTTTGATTGACATCAATGGATCAAGAGGCAAAGTTGTTCAGAATAAGGAGAGCTATCATATGATTCCCCTAGTTTGGATAGATGTCAAATATCAATTGAAACACAAATGTTTAAGCACTCCTAAAGCGTTATTTCGCCCCCCGGTGGCCAAATGAGTTCATATTTCTTACAGACCTTAAGGACCATGAGAAGAATAAGCCCAGTGAGTGTCGTTTTGATCGGCCTCCGTTAACCCGGTCTAATATGTGCTCAAATTCCATTGGCCAATGGTGGCCATGTTTTTTTAGATATGCCAATGTCCTTTTAGATATTCATGTAGAATGACACAAAGACACACCATACCAAATATCAAGTCAATCGGGCAAACTTTTGCGTAGTTATAGCCATTTTCTAGCTCTTTCAAATTATTACGCCACCTAGTGGCCAAACACCAAACTTTTTTTAATGTGACCCCGGACTGAGGGTCTACACATATGTTCCAAGCCCCATGAAGATATCTCAAACAGTTCAAGAGTTATGGCCGTTTTAGCTAAATATGCCACTTCCGGTTTGGACGTTTTAGCGCCACCTAGCGGCCGTGAGTAGAAAATTCAACTTTTTTTTAATAGTTATTTACATTCACACTCCAAAGAAGCCATCAGCGTTGGTTTGGTTTCAATCGGGCAAAAATCCAGGGACTAGTTCATTTTCTTTGTAGATGCATAAAATGCAAATTAGCGGAAAAATTTGCATACCGGAAATGAAATCGGAGATATACGTTTTTTAAGTTTAGAGCCAGTGATTACACTGATATAAGACACTTGGGTGTGCGACAAACGGTTTAGAAGTTGCGCGAGCAAACGCGTTTGGCATCGCTGTAGCGCCACCTATGGGTCGATTTGGCTGGTTCCGTGTATCTGAGTAGCGACAAGGACTACTACCATCTGACCGAGTCTCAGCTCTGTCGGCCTTACGGTTTGGGCTGCACGATCACTTTTAGGGAAGAATAATAATAAGAATAATAATAATAATAATAAATATAACTGCAAGCAGTAATCATCGGGTTCGAGCAGTCTAATTGGACTAAGGTCGACTGCCTTCGCTGACTAGGGTCAGGAATCGCACCAAAACACATCCGAAACAGATGACACTTACCCATAACAAGAAAAATGAAAGAAATGGTCATCAACGGTTAATACAGACCACGCATGCAAACACTCATATTGAAAAACAGGTGTAAACCGATAATACCTGAGGGACGTGTGAAATGAACCAATTCTCATGTCTCTACGATGTTCTGTTCCAGAGATATAGGTCTAGCTTAATGGTTGCTAAGTTAACCTGTTTAGTTGCTATGGATGTGGTATGGCACCTGCCATACATTATGATAGACATGTACAAAAAAAAAAAATTTTAAGGCTTAAGGCCAGGAGCATCTTAAATAGATACATTGATTCAAATTCATCATATTTTAGAATGCCGTGGCATTTAAATGGTGCTTATTTTGTACACACAACTCACATAATAAAGTATATCCCATTTTGATGTTTGGTTTGAACTTCAGGAAGTCATGTTTATCATGTCTAAATGCCTAAATGCATTGAGTGGGTGCCATGTGAGTGGCTGAGTAGCAATTTGGGTTTACATGCAATTAAACTGGTGTACCTAATAAAGGTGTGTTGTATATATATATATCAACACAGCATCATAAAAGCAGCAAGACATGTGCTATATTTATAGATGTGTAAATATGGATCAACATTTAATATGCAATAGATTTATTTCTAACACTGTCTTCCTGTGAGACACATTTCATAATATGAATAATAGAACTTAATGACAAGTCAGTTGGATTATTCATTAAGGAGCAGCGAGCTTTCAGGTAGACTTTTGAGGTTAATATAATAAAGGACCCTGTTATGGTCACGTAAATGAAAAAGTTAAACATGTCCTTGATAATTATTTATCTAGAGAGTCCAGAGAATTGTACTGTGGTGAAAATTTTGAAATTGCTTGAAATACCTAAAATTAGTATGCAAAAGTACGTCTTGAATATAATCACCAATAACTCGCAAACTTTTCGATTGACATCAATGGATCAAAAGGCAAAGTTGTTCAAAATGAGGAGAACTATCATATGATATCAATAGTTTATGTAATTGACAAATGTCACATGACACAGAATTGTTTAAGCAATGAAATACGCATCAATTTAGCAATTTTTGCTGCTATAGCGCCACCTAGTGTCCAAATGCCACGTTCTTTTGTAGGTGACCTCGGAGTGATAGTATACACATATTTCCCGAGGCCCATGATGATATGTTAAGCCGTTGTGGATTTATGGCTATTTAAATGTGATAGGCTCCGCCCATTTTTTAATTTTGGCGTCCCTAAGCGACCGTGAAAGGAAATTTCTACATTTTTTTGATAATTATTTACCTTCACACTCCACACAAGTCATCTGTATTGTTTTGGTTCTGATCGGTCGAAAAAACAACGACTAGTTCGCGAATGTAGGTTTTTTACATCATCAGCGATAACTCACAAACCGTTTGATCGACAGAAGTGGTTCCAGAGGCAAAGTTGCTCAGAATAAGGAGAGCTATCATATGATACCATTAGTTTGGGTATATGTCAAATGTCACGTGATACACAATTGTTTAAGCACTCCTAAAACGTTATTTCGCCCCCCGGTGGCCAAATGAGTTCACATTTCTTACAGATCTTCAGGACCATGAGACGAATAAGCCCAGCGAGTGTCGTTTTGATCGGCCTCAGTTAACCCGGTGTAATGAGCGCTCAAATTTCATTGGCCAATGGCGGCCATGTTTTTTTACATACGCCAATGTCCTTTTAGATATTCATGTAGAATGAGACAAAGACCCACCATACCAAATATGAAGTCAATCGGGCAAAGGGTTGCGTAGTTATAGTTATTTTCTAGCTCATTCAAACTTTAGCGCCACCTAGTGGTCAAACGCCGCAGTTTTTTTATTGTGACCCCGGACTGAGGGTCTTCACATACGTTCCAAACCCCATGAAGATATCTCAAACAGTTCACGAGTTATGGCCGTTTTAGCTAAATATGTTACTTCCGGTTCAGACGTTTTAGCGCCACCTAGCGACCGTGAATGGAAAATTCAACTTTTTTTCGATAATTATTCATATTCACACTCCACATAATACACCAGCGTTGGTTTGATTCCGATCGGGCAAAAATCCAGGGACTAGTTCATTTTTTTTTTGTTGCATAAAATGCAAATTAGCGAAAAAATTTGCATACCGGAAATGAAATCGGAGATATACGTTTTTTAAGTTTTGAGCCAATGATTACACTGATATAAGACACTTGGGTGTGCGACAAACGGTTTAGGAGTAGTAAGCACAAACGCGCTTTTCATCGTTGTAGCGCCACCTATGGGTCGATTTGGCTGGTTCCGTGAATCTGAGTAGCGACAAGGACTACTACCATCTGACCAAGTCTCAGCTCTGTCGGTCTTACGGTTTGGGCTGCCCGATCAGTTTTATGGCAGAAGAATAATAATAAGAAAACCTACAAATACAATAGGTTTCTAGCCCTACGGGCTCGAACCCTAATAATAATAAAACCTACAAATACAATAGGTTTCTAGCCCTACGGGCTCGAACCCTAATTATTTCTGTGTCAAATGATAACAGAAGTAACGTTACTGGGATTAAAGCAGAGAGTTGCCAACCTACAAGCATATGACGCGTTAATTAGCTCCTACTCTGCCCAAATTAATTTTACACCAAATAACAGACCAACATATAAAGTAAATACAGCCTGACAACAAAACTGTTCTTATCAGTGTCTTTCAGGATTGTGATACTTTGTTCTGATTATGCTTCACATCTTAACTGGACATGTTTGAAACGAAACTAACGATTGTAGTTTGTAGCGCGGACAAATCCGAGTGAGCGCTTATATCCGTCATTATGGTAAAACACGTCATCACAGCGCCTATTACTCTATTAGCGCTTATAGAGAAGCTGCGCTATTAGAGCTCTTCATCAAGCTGTCCATCATTTCATGTTTTCAGGTTATTTTAAACTGTTTACAGGTGAGAATTCTCCATTGTTATGTTTATCAGTAGTGTCTTTCTGTAAAGACCCCCCCTTCAAGCTTTTAAACAAGAAATATGAACACCCACTGTTAAATACCCTAAAAACATAATCAAAGCTTCAAAAACAGCAAAAGAATGGCTCCTTTAAATCTAGATAATAACAATTTTAATATTCTGTTTTTTTCTTGTTGTGTTGGCTCCTTGTTTCTAAATGTAAACTTATTTTGGGTGTGTTGGGTCATAGTGTTAACATAATGATTTTTTATTCCAGACCATACCATTTTTAAAAAAGGGTCTGTAGTTGTCAGAATGTCTCTAACAGAAGAATGTGTTTGTGTTTTATTTGCAGGGTGATCAGTGATTACAACAATGTTTCTCCTTTGCACACCCAAAGATGCACTCTGAAGCCTATGCAGAACATCCAGCTCATAACTTAATACGTTCTTCTCTAGTTCACATTTTACTCAGAACATTTCAGCAGTGCATTGTATAAAACTAAACTCTTTTTTTTCCTAAACTGTTTGATGTGGCTTCTCAATTTACTTTTTTAAATCAGTTTGGCTGAGGAAATTTGTATGGATATTATGTTTCTGAATGAACCACTGTTTGTCCATGAAACTGAGAATTGTGTTTAACGGAATAATTTACAATATTTGAGAGAAGCTTGAATATTGTAAAATGAAACGTTTTCTATTCATTGAGTCCTTTTTTTAGTAAAATCATGGAAATCTGTACCATAATTTTAACAACAGTCGATTTCACACAAAAGAAGTGCTATGTTTGAATGACTGTTATCCTTGAGATATTATAGTCGTAGCACATGTTGTTTTGTAATAGCTGGTACAAATATGGTGCTCAACTTTTTGTATTGGTCCTTTATATTTTAGAATACTGTGCGTAGATATAAGCTTTTACCGTGGTGCTTTTACATTTTGTTCAAAGCCATGTAGTCTTGAATCTGTGTTTGTATCACTGACAGTTTTCTGATGTTACATTTGTGATGTCGTAACATTAGATCAATGAGTTCTGATGGGACTGAATATTTGTGAAGGTTACAGTATGGAGATGTGCTGGATCCATTCATTTGATTTCTGCCGTGTGATGATGTTAACACACGTTGACTCCGTTATTTGCCTTGTTGATGACAATGGCTGGTATTTTTCACTCCCTTTATTTTATTCTCACAATCATGATTGAAATTAAAAGGTTATGTACTCAAACCCTCATATATTTGGTGTTTTATTATTGCAGTGTGCTCTAATTTGATGATGGCTAATAGTTATACACAGTGTTGGGTGTAACTAGATACTAATTAGTTACTGTAATTGAATTACTTTTCCCTTAAAAAGTAAAGTAAGTGATTACTCTTATTTTTTCTGTCATTTAAATCACAGTTACTTTGGATGTAGTTGAACTAAAAACTGTGTAATGTATTCAATAGTGGAATTGACTTTACAATTCAAAGTAACTTTAAAATGCATGCATTAATGTGTTATTCCCTCATTGGTAATACTTTAGTCAGTTAATAACCATAACTTTAGTTTTATATTATTTATTTGAATGAATTAAGAGTCGTTTAGTGTAATCACTTAACTAATCAAGGTTAGTAATAAGTCTTTAAATACTTTTTAGAAAGAGTTATTTGTACAGTAATCTAATTATACTATTGAATATGAAATTAGCAACTAGTAATTAATTACTTTTTCAGAGTAACTTGCCCAACACTGGTTATACACCCGCATTTGTGTGATTTCTTTATTATCGAAATATCTGCAAATTTCTGGTTGAGATTTCTCGGTCTACATTTTCTCAAGTTTATGAGTGGGACCTAAAATCGTCATTGTGTGTTCGCCAGCACAATGTTTAGTTGTTAAATAATGAAAAAAAATGAGATCTAGGTCCAGTTTCACACAAATGCTTAGCTTAAGACAGAACTATACCTTTGTAAAATTGAGATATTTAGATGGCTTTTATTAAAATGCCTTAGATAAAAACAGTACTGGTGTGCATATTGAGACAAAACATGGCAATGACATATTAAGATATGTCGGTGCAATTTATTTTCAGGCAGGACAGCTAAAATTTCATTTTATTCTGGGACTAGCCTTATCTGTGAAACCGGCAATAAGCTTTTAAATCAGTTTCATTTGCGAACACACAAAAAACATTTAGTCGGCCCGCCAGTAATTTAAATATATTATCTAGTTGTTATAACAATAATAACCCATTGTGCCGTATTATAAGCAAACGCGATGATTTGGAAAAAGAAAACCAGGGCGCGCGCATGTGCCGCGTGGCCTTTGAACCCATTGTTGTGCGCCGGCGTGACGTCAGCGCCGCGTGCTGGAGCGAGCGTGGCGCGCGTCTGCACGCAGACAGACAAAGACGGCGAACCGGAGGAGCTGGAGAGAGCACGTTATTCCACTTCAGTGCAACACGCGCAAAAACGTCCCGAGAATATGAGCGCACCGCTCGAGGGAGAGAAGCCGTGATTTTAGCGCAAGCTGGCGTTTGATTTTTTTTACCTCGAGCGCTTTTATAAAACCAACGCTTTTCTCCAACGCCCCCTTAATAACAACTAGCAGCTCCGCTAGCGGTTAGCCATCATCATTTTCACAGCCTTCCAGCAAACCCCAGAAAAAGAGCGCCTGGAGGAATTAAGGTGAGTTTTGTATCGGTGCGTTTGAGCGCGTGTCTGCGTGATTTTATTCTCACCCGGGTTTCTGAGCGCAGGGGATCGCCCGCGTGGTGCGCGGCTGAGGTCCACAAACAAAGGCGACAATGTGACTGCTCGTCTCCGGTTAGCGCCGCTGCTAACAACACTTTGCTTACAACTCTTGTATTTCCCTCTAAACTCGCATTTAACGCGATTTACATGTCAGAGTCGCGCGTTACAACGCGGCTGTTACGTGTGTATCGTAACGTTTTATTGCCATGAAGTATGTTGTTATATTGTAACAGCCGCCCGCGGCTAAACAACAGGCAGCAACAAAAAAGACAAAGAGACACGAGACGTGGAGCGCTGGAAAACAACAAGGGCACTATTTAGGGCTCTAGAGCACACAGTTGTGTATACTAAGACTCAAGAAGTGTTTTGAAAATATGCAAGTAAAATGGAACTCTATTATAATACATTACTATATCAGAACCAAGACAGTTTTTAAACACTTGCTAGGGACTCCGTTTTGTACGGTAGTAAATGCTTTGTTTAAAGGTTTCTTTCTTCACTTGCTATCTACCGCTTTCTAAAATATTTTATTTCTTCTAGAAAGCGCGTTGCTTTGTTGGCTGATGCACACACGGGCACTACTATGCCTAGCCCCCTGTTCCACCCTGACATCATGGATCACGATATGGTAGTGAGCACCACCGGGCAATCCAACGGGGTCAGTCTGCCCCCCGCCCGGGACACGGATAAGGAGACCCGGGACGAAGACCATCAGGAGGCACTGCTCTTCGCTTTGGATCAGCTGTCACGCATGGCGCTCGAGAAGGTCGATGGTCTGGACGGGGCTACGGGAAGCGAGAACTGTAACGGAGGCGGCGGTTACATCGACTTGCAGATGCTCGAGCACACGAACGGCTCGCGAGAATCGCCCGGCTCGTGCTCGCCATCTCCGGAGTATTACGGCTCGGGGGGCAGCGGCGGGTACCACATGAACGGCTCGCACCCCATCCTCGCGGATCAAAGCTCGATGCTTCGGAAGAGGAGCGTCAACATGACCGAGTGCGTACCCGTGCCCACGTCGGAACATGTGGCGGAAATTGTCGGGAGACAGGGTGAGTTTAACTTTCTTTATTTCATGTAAATGTTTTGGTGTTCAGTAAATATGATAATGTCCCTTGTTATAGTTGCACGATGTGTGATGCAAGTAGTTCACTTTAGAATGTCACGAAATGACAGTATTGCATCAGTTCAGCGAGAGTTTTAACGCATGCTTTTGTTATTGTTGTCATGCAGTGTGCGCTTTGCACGTATGTTGTCGCGATTATTGTCTCTCAGATGGAGGTATGATGTGGATGTTATTGTTGCTGGGATGTTGGAGGATGGGTGGGGGCAGTAGACAAAGCGGGAGATTGTCGGAATCTGGACGTGTCCAGACAAAAGAGAAGCGTATCGACCAATGCGGCCCTATCTCAACGCCTGAATTTGTCCATTGCTTATTGATCTCCCATCGCCTTTTGTTTACGTTAGGATATGATAATAAACGCTGTGTATGCACGCGCGGGGTCATGTGAGGATATACGAGAGTGATGCAAGTACACAGGGCCGATCTGCAGTCTGATGTTATTGTGTCTGATTCAGACACATTGTGAATACATTTCACTTGTTTTAGTAAACACGGATTATGAATCGTATATAAATGTGATTTATTTGTGCGGCGCCGAGGTGTAGCACGGCGAGGCTGCGCTTGTTACATCGTTCTCTTTGTTTGAAATGCCATGCTTTCAGCCTGCCGCGATGACGTCACCGGGCGCGCACTCCATTGGCTGCATGACGCAAGGCGTCCAGATTTAAAGAGACAGAGCGCCTGCCGTGTTCTCCTGCAGTGTGACAGACAATAAAAACGGCGAAGCAGTTAAACAGTCGACATTAATGTGTCAGTTTTGACATTTTTGCTTATCTTTTTCAACATTGGTGTCAGATGTATAACCGTGAAGCCCCTTTAGGTGTTGTACATCCTCCTAATATTAGATGTCTTTATGTAACCTGAATTATGCGCCTCTATACGGCATGGCTGTTATTCGCTCAAAGTATATAATGCCAAGAGAGATAAAAATAGACTAAATGAAGAATTTATAGATCCATACAGGCATAGGTAGACGTTTTATTGAGCATTAGTGAGTAATGAAAGTGTGTTAGGTGGAATGCAAAACATTAGGAAAGGCAGAGAAGTTACAAGCTATATTGCATAAATTAAAAATACATTCTGTTCATTCAACTCTAAAGTGCCATGAAGTAACTTAAATAATTTATTAATCACTCTGACAAACTCTTAATGGCACATCTCTCCCTCTCTCTTTATGTCCACAGGTTGCAAGATCAAAGCTTTGAGAGCAAAAACAAACACTTACATCAAGACCCCCGTGAGAGGAGAAGACCCCGTGTTCATCGTGACAGGCAGGCGTGAAGATGTGGAAATGGCCAAGCGAGAGATCGTTTCTGCAGCCGAGCACTTCTCCATGATACGCGCCTCGCGCTGTAAAGCAGGCGGAAGTGGTCCCAGTTCGGGCGGGTCTCTTCCCGGACCTCCAAACCTGCCGGGGCAGACCACCATCCAGGTGCGTGTTCCGTATAGAGTTGTCGGTCTGGTGGTGGGTCCCAAAGGAGCCACTATCAAGCGCATCCAGCAGCAGACGCACACCTACATCGTCACGCCCAGTCGTGAGAAAGACCCTGTGTTTGAGGTGACTGGCATGCCTGAGAATGTGGACCGTGCCCGAGAGGAGATTGAAACTCACATCACACTCCGCACGGGTGCCTTCGTGGATCTCCAAGGCGACAACGACTTCCACAACAATGGCACAGACGTCAGCCTAGAGGGCCTGGGATCGCTGGGTCTGGGGGGCACGCTGTGGTCTCGTGCCAGCCACTCTGCACCTCCTCCTCCTGCCACCCACCACCACTCCACTCGTAAGATGTCATCCGCATCCTACTCCAACGGCGCGCTGAGCTCAGAAACATTCTCAGTGTCGCGCCGAGCGACAGATAGCGGGAGTCCCACCAGCCCTTTCAGCACAAGCAGTGCCGGTGGCAGTTTCTCTTTTGGGGGAGATTCCACCCCCGGCCTCGCCGGTACCACGGAAGACCTCGGGTTTGAGTTAACCGGTGGTAACATCTGGGCTCCCTTCGTCAATGGCAGCAAGCAGCAGCCTAAGCTTAGGCGCAACAGCAGCGGCCTCAGCGGGGGCGCTGTGACCCCGCGCCTGTCACCCACCCTGCCCTCTGACGTGCCTGGCATCGATCACCCGCTGGCACGCCGGGCGCAGAGCGACCCCCTCAGCGCCATCTCCTGGCTGCAGTCGGGTGGCGGCTCCTTCTCAGGTGGCAGTAGCAGCAGCGGCGGAAGCTCGACCGGTTACTCATCCTGCTCGGCCTCATCGCTTCCTGGTGGCTCACCCACTGACTCCGAGGGAGGAGGCAGTGGCGTGGCCATGGCGTCTTCCATGCTGGGCCGGCTGAAAGCGGCCGTGGTGCCCTGCGGAAGCAGGGACTGTTTCGTGTGCTGCGAGAGCGAGGTGACTGCCGCATTGGTTCCCTGTGGGCATAACCTCTTCTGCATGGATTGCGCCGGTCAGATATGCCAGTCGCAAGAGGCCGAGTGTCCCGTGTGCCGCACCCCTGCCACTCAGTGCATCCGAATCTTCTCTTAATACCCCTGTTAAAGACTGCCTTCATAGGATTGACAGTGATTTTTAGATGACACAATTCTGATTTATTGACTATAATATTAATAATAACTCTAACAGTAATGATATTACAAGCGACTCAAGTACTTTTTTTCTTAGAACTGAGGATCAAACAGTGTCTTATCTTTGGCCCTTCACCTTCATTCGCTTGAACTGTTCAACGGCTATTTCTCCATGATGCTTCCAGATGACCGTGACATGTTTTTTTTGCCTGCGACTCTTTCTACTCAGATTTTACACTTGCATAAGACTGCACTTTTTTTCTAATGTCTTGTTTTGTCAGAAGTTTGGTGATGCAGTTGTTTTTTAAATTATTTTTTATAAAATCTTGTGTTGCCGTTTTGCATTTTTAACCTTTTTTTAATGCGGTCGGCTTTGTGCAGCACGCCCATGACAACTACACAAGAACCTGCACACTCTGTAGACCAAAACATTAGAGATATTCCTGTTTTATTATCAATGAAGAAAGGAACACTTAATATTTATACGCGTTAAGAGTCGATTACCAACTTTATAGTTATATTTGAATCTAAAATAGATAGAATAGTACATTTTAGGAATATCGTTGCCATGCTATAGGAGATCTCTCACACTACCTTACAAACTCCATACTCTTGTAGATGAAGTCAGAGTTTGATTTTAAGATGACGACAATGTGGACTCTTGATGTTTGTTCATTCCTACGGTCTTCACTCCTGAAACAGGGTTGTTTGTATTTCAAATGGCAACATCTTTATCTGTTACGATTTTACTGTTAAGAGACTTTTGTTATCGTTGTGGTAAGACTGAATGTGGGCAGCACATGTGTTGACTCCGCCCCCTCATCGAACCACATGACATGTACTGAATTATAACATAGGTCTTTATAGCTTGACATGAATGTTGTCTTCGTTGTGGATGTGTTTGTTTTTAAATGGACTGTTGTAGAGCCATCCCAATCGTGCACTGCGACACATTGAAATGTTATTTTCATCCCTGAGCAGAGTAAAGTCTTCCGTCTCCCTCGCCGAGAGCATGTCATCCTGAGGTTAATCTTTTGCATTTGCATCCTGCGGCGTTCGCACTTAGACTCAAAATTTTCTAAGCTGCCTTTGACAGGCAAATCAAATGTGTAGCCCCTCGAAAGGTTGTGACGAACAAGCCATGAATCATCACACTTTAAAGGGCTTCCAGTAAAAACAATACACTACACTTCAGGTTGTGTCCTATGATTAACGGGATCTATCCGTATGGCAGCTATATATCATCCAGGGCTTCCATACGTTTAGTGATGACGAGTCGTTTAATTGGCAGTCAAATCTTCCACGTCGACGGCCAGCCAGTAAGACGAAAGGGACTTTTTACCCCATGTTGAAGAGAGGCTTTTCTTTGTAAAATATGTTTTGCATGATTTGTACATATGGGCAATGTAATTTTTTTAACGTAAGAGATCACATGAATTGTTACGGATAGTGCCATCAGATTTGAGAGCAGTAAACGGTGCCTTGGTGTAAGAGGTCAATACTGACTCGTCTGTTGAATAAAGAAACTGAAGATTGTTTCAGGAAATTCCCCCTTCATGTTCTCATTTCAGTGGTTTTCTAAATGCAGAGATGACGCTTCAGATGTGTGGAGTAGGCCATCGTCTTCAAAGTATTTGTATAGAGGGCCATGTGGTATCTGAGCCGCCATTGTTTTTTTTAACGTTTGCTGGTCTGATGATGTTTGTTCTTGGTAAGGTTTTAGGTTTGGAGGGAATTGTCCGGTAGTTTAACTGGTTTAAAGGTACAGAAAGTAGCGAAAAATTTGTAGTTTTCTGTTCTCGTGTCTGTGGTGTGTTTTGGGCATCTCGATCGGGCGATGAAGGTCATGTGACTCGTGAAGAATCGGTGGTGGACCTGAAGCTGGATTGTTTGCCGCCTCGTGGTTTAAAAACGGGGTTAAAAGTGGATTGACGTCTTTCCAATGACTGAGATCTCTGAAATCAAACGCTGTTTTCCCATGAATCACTTTTGCCAAAATTTTGCTCCACTTTGTTTTTGCTTTAACTTCTTTTTTTGTATGCAAACCAAAAGTTGTTTCCATAACATAACTTCAGGCCTAATTGTAAATACCCAGAATACAATCGTTAGGATTAGTTTTCAAAAAGGACAAAACTGAAAAAGGGTAATGTAGTTTTTAAACCATGTATCTTGATTTGTATCTTAAACTCTCTGCATGTCTTGAAGCCATCACGCATTAGCTAAACATTTTCTATGAACGAAAAGACAAAAAAGAGAACTTTTTTACACATTTTATTTTTACAATTTATTTGCTTACCTTGACATAAATATCCCAGATTATAATGTGACCCTTTTATTACGACAAATTTATCTTTATTTTCCATATTTCTGTTTCCTGTGTACAACATATAGGCAATTTATAACAAAATGAGAAAAAAATATTGAAGAAATTTAAAATTGAAATATATTTTATTTGAAAGTTTATGGACCTTTTAACCGTGAGCTGGAACACTTGTATACGCATATGATTTGAGCTGACTTTACGGTTATGAGAAATGTATCGAGAGTTTTATTTTTTATGCTTCTTTAATAAAATCTCGGTTTTTTTTGTTTTTGTACTGTAAAACAACAGTCCTGTATCTGAGTGTCTTTATTTACTGTACCTTAGAACAGCACAGAGTTTAACTCCAATTCGAACACATGAAGCTTTTTCATAACTCTTTAGAGTCCCAGTGAAATTAAAACGTAGAATGCCAAAAAATTTCTTGAAATGTTGCTGTTTGTTGTAAATAGTTTAATAATGTGTGTGTCATTCTTTTTTTTTATTTGTGTGCACTCATAATCTTAAATTTAAATCTGAAAATCCTCTTCCATCCTGTATATGACTATCCATCTGAAATGAGGTATGTTAGATGGCTTGGGTGGAGGATCTGTTAACTCCTCCCCTTTAACTGTCAGTCTGCAGTTTTTAACATCTAATCAAATCGCAGAGAAAGACAGAAGCAATGCCCACTTTTTTCTCATTGACAATTCCATTTCACTGGGAAATGTGTCAAAATTTGGAAGTAGAAACGATCACAACTTCCGGTTCACGGTTTAATAAGAGCTGGACTGAAACTGAGGAGCAGAGAGGTGCTGGAGTCAACGTTCAAATATTCAGCTGTGATATGAAATGTAGAATTATTGACTTCAGTTTCACAGTAAGTTTAACAGATTGCCAAAAAGGTCTGGGTTTTTTAAGATTCATCTGCATAATTTATGTGACCACTACTACCAGTCAATCATATTAGATTAGATTAGATTCAACTTTATTGTCATTACACATATACAAGTACAGTGTAACGAAATGTAGTTTAGGTCTAACCAGAAGTGCAATTAGCAAGTGCAGATATACAGTGTGAATAAATACAGAGACAATATTAGGAAATTACTATACAATGGGCATGTACTATGAAAATACTTTACAGAAGGAATGTACTATGACAATATATACAGAAGGCTATATACTGTGAACATTAATGTACAGGAGGTTATAAACAGATAACAATATAGACTATACAATAGTGCAAGTGACCTGAGTGTGCATTAGTTACAGACATTAGCTATTAAAGTTACAGTGCAGTAGATGAGTTAATGTGGTTATTAAAGGTACGGTGCAATACATGAGTAGATGCAGATATACAGTTACAGTGCAGTAGATGAGTTAGTGCAGTTAGTGCGATAGATGCAATAATGCAATAGATGAGTTACAGTTATTGAAGCTATAGTGCAATAAATGAGAAGATGCAGTTAGTTATGCGATAGATGCAATAATGCAATAGATGAGTTACAGTGCAGTAGGTGAGTTAGTGCAGTTATTGAAGTTACAGTGCAGTAGATGAGTTAATGCAGTTATGAAAGTAGTCCATTCGTGCTAATGAGCATTCAGTGTAATATTCCTGGTGTGCAAGTGAGCAGTATAGAGTGCAAATGATGCTGTGTGTGTGTAAACAGTCCGGTAGAGCAGATACATGAAGTACTGGTGTGTACAGTTCCGTCATGCATGGCAGCCCTGTAGTGCAATGTTAACATTGTAATAGCAGCATTAAGTTAAAGTTATGAGAGGTAGTGAAGTCAGTGAGGAGCAGAGTTCAATAATGAAACAGCTCTGGAAAAAAAGCTGTTTCCTAGTCTGCTGGTTCTTCTCCGGAGGCACCTGAAGCGCCTACCGGAAGGCAGGAGAGTAAACAGTCTATGAGCGGGGTGAGAGGAGTCCTTGAGAATGCTGCGAGCTCGACGCAGACAGCGTTTCTTCTGGATGTCCTCAATGGAAGGGAGTGCAGTTCCTGTGATGCGCTGGGCTGTTTTCACCACCCGCTGCAGTGCCTTGCGCTCAGCAACAGAACAGTTCCCGTACCAGACTGTGACACAGTTGGTCAGGATGCTCTCTATCGTGCAGCGATAGAAGTTCACCAGGATAGTTGAAGACAGTTGGTTCTTCTTCAGTGTCCTCAGAAAGAAGAGACGCTGGTGAGCCTTCTTGACCAGGCATGAGGTGTTGGTGGTCCAGGACAGGTCCTCCGAAATGTGGGTCCCCAGGAACTTAAAACTGGGAACACGTTCAACAGCCGTCCCGTTAATGTGGATGGGGTACACATTAACGGGTATACAATCTCATGCTTCTATAAAATAAGCAGGTTTTGTGGTTACCATTTTAAGTCTGTGGTGCAACTCCAGAATTCGTCATTCTTACAGACTTGTTAACATTTGACTGATGTGATATAAGCACTTGATGAATTTTATTTATGTCAGAACAAACTTCAAGTCTGCATGGAGAACCGAATGGCCACATGAAAATAGTCCCATCTTTATGGACACTTTAGATTTTACAGCTTTTTAAAGGCTGTTTTTTCTTCTTTTTTTAATGGCATTTATTAATTCAACTCAAAACTTTTCTGAACATGGAACATGTTTTTAGATATCTGTTGAACCAGCAAAAGAAATGAATGTGTGTTCTGCACTATTCCTGAAATGTGTATACTTTCACAGTTTGCATGTTTTCTGTGTAAGATCTGCAACATCCTTATACTGACCTTGCATTTTCATGATTTGAACAAATGAACATTCTTAACATGAAATTGGACTATTCAGCATAACAGGATATCACCATAACAGTGATGAATTTATGAATCCAAGACATTAGAGAAAAGATTATAACAATGCAACCAGAAGTGAAACCTACTGAACAAACTAACTACAGCGCCCCTTGGAAGAAATTGCTATTTTTTTCTAACGTAGATCACGATGAACTGTCTAAAATCATTAGATCATCTAAATCAACAACATGCATGATAGACCCTATACCGACAAAACTACTGAAAGAGATGCTCCCAGAAACTATAGATCCTCTTAGTATTATTAACTCATCTCTGACATTAGAACATGTGCCTATATAAGTTGGCTGTTTTAAGGCCCCTTGTCAAAAAAAAACAACTCGACCGTAGAGAACTAGGGAATTACAGGCCTATATCGAATTTACCTTTCATATCTAAAGTTCTGGAAAAATTTGTTTCGACACAATATGCTCCTTTCTCCAAAGGAAGGACATTAATGTAGAATTCCAGTCTGGATTTAGAGCATGTCACAATACAGAGACTGCTTTGTTCAGAGTTACAAATGATCTGCTTTTTGCATCTGACCGAGGTTGTTTTTCATTATAGGTGCTGCTAGACCTTTGTGCTGCATTTGACACCATTAACCATGGCACACTCCTACATAGACTCGAAAATGATGTCGGCATTAACAGAATAGCATTGAAATGGTTTAAGTCTTATTTATCAAACCGTTTTCAATTTGTAGTAATAGACAATGAGTTGTCATGCAAGTCCAGTACGGTGTGCCACAGGGCTCAGTCTTAGGGCCTCTGCTTTTCGCATTATACATGTTACCTCTAGGAAATGTTATAAAGCGACACGGAATTAGCTTTCACTGTTATGCTGATGATACTCAACTTTATATTTCCTCGAAGCCTCATGTAAAACAGCGGTTCCATCGAATAATGGAATGCATTGTCGATATTAAAAACTGAATGAGTATCAATTTCTTATTATTGAACTCGGACAAAACAGAAGTGTTACTTATTGGACTGAAAACTGCCGTACGTAACAACCAAGAATACTGCTTAACTATTGACAGATGCTCCATAAAACCCTCATTGTCAGCTAAGAATCTTGGTGTTCTTTTAGATAGTAATCTGTCATTTGAGAGCCATGTCGCCTGTAAAATTGCATTCTTCCATTTTAAGAATATATCTAAACTACGTCATGTGCTGTCACTGTCAGATGCAGAAAAGTTAATTCATACATTCATGACATCAAGACTAGATTACTGTAATGCACTGTTAGGTGGTTGCCCTGCAGGCTTTTTACAAAAACTCCAAATGGTGCAAAACGCGGCAGCTCAAGTTCTTACACATACAAAAAAGTATGAGCATATTAGCCCGGTTCTGACAACATTGCACTGGTTACCTATAATGCATCGCAGTAACTTTAAGATCTTGCTTATTACCTATAAAGCCCTACATGGTTTAGCTCCGCAGTATTAGAGCTAACTTCTATTGTATTACAGTCCTTCACGTGCATTAAGCTTTTAGGCATCCTGTCAGTTGGTAATACCTAGAATTTCAAAATGAAGTGCAGGTGGTGGATCCTTTTCCTATCTAGCGCCTAAACTTTGGAATAGTCTTTCCTGCACTGGGAGGCAGACACACTCTGTCAGTTTAAATCTAGACTAAAGACGTATCTTTTTAATCTTGCATACACTACACTTTCATAATATAAATCCTAAGAGGGTTTAGGCTGCATTATTTAGATCAACCGGAACCAGGAACACCTCCAACAACAACTGATGAATGCAGTATGTATGATATATGGGCAGTTCATGCCCAGACCTGATGGGAGTGCGGAGAATGGGAAGCGGTGACCTGACAAGAGTCGCTTGGTACATTACCGCTTACCCAACCGGTCTCTTGTTACAGAACAGCTTACCCTAAACCCTACCCTAACAGTCACTTGGTACATAACCGCTTACCCTAACCCTACCCTTTCCCTAACACATTGTGTCCGACATTTGCATCCGAACGTTGCGCACTTTAAAAATAAATACAACCTTGCGCGGTTGTCAATCAAATCTATACTCTGCCTCCGATATAGTTGTCCGTCATAAAAAAGTTTGGACTGGGTTCGATTTTCTGATTTTTCGCATCCGTAGCAGGCATTTTGAGAGGCGTTTTAACAATTCAGAGACACCGTACAAACGAGTGCCAAATACAAAGAAACGTAGACGGAAATTTCGGACTTTAAGTGCAAAGACCTTAACCCTAATATGCCACAAAAAAAACGTACATGCTACTGAAACATCGCGAGACCGGACAGAGTAGCACTGACAGACCGGATGTGCCACTGGAAACTGCAATAAGACAATGGAATGTGCCGATGGCTTGCGCGCGTAAAGTGCCATGCCACTCTGTGTTAATACCGCTACTGTATAAAACACAAAATGACAGAATGAGTTCATCATTGTTTTAATAGGAAGCAAATGCTGCAGTAATCCACCATCATCATCAAGAATAACAATAAAAATAACTAGAAATGAAAATTAGAAACACCCGGTATAAAAACACCCAAGACATGAATATCAGATCTGTTCTTCACAAGCGCTTCTTTTGAAAAATAAACACATAGTGAAAAATCTTCTTAAAATCAATTCCCACGTTTCCATAACTGGCAGGTTAACATTGAAGAGATGCGTGCTGGAACAATTTACAATATTTTTCATCATGCACTTGGTTTTATTGACAGCGTGGCAGCACTGTCCGTGGGCATGCACGCATGCATATGAGTTCACTTCATGCCCGCTTGTGCTTCAGCGTGTGTGTGAAGGGGGGCAGGTTCTTTACTCGCTGTAGTCTCTAATTTCAAGGCTTGTGTGAATTTACATTCAATGGCTATGTTACATTTGGTTTGAATGGAAATCAATCCATCTGTGGTTTAGACCGTTTTAACAAGTGCTTAGGGGTTAAAGACAGAAACTTCTGTTCATGCCCCAGAACAAAAGAAAGTTTGCATTTACTCGCCCTCGCGTAACCCGTATGCTAAAAGTTCTTCTATATAACACATTTCAGACCTCTCATACTCAAAACCTTCAAGTGATTCATTGCATCAAAATTTTGTCTCAAAGTTCTGTCAAATTAAGAAATGCATGTTGATAAATTTCAAGTCAATTAAACATTTTCGATGCAACATGTATTTGAATTTTTGAGTTGAATTTTTTTTGTACAAGTAATGCATCACACAATTTATTTGTCAAGCTCCACAAATAAAAGTAAGCAAACAAACCACGTAATTTTCCATCTTGTAAATAGAATCAGACACTGCCCTGCATAATAGCCACATGAATGTCATATGTGCAAAAAAATAGTGAATTCTATTTAAATTCCCATGTGAAGTTCATGCCTTTTTCTGTGAGGAAAAGCTTTTGTGTGAGATGCAACTTGAAGTTTCAATCATCATTACGAATATCTCATTGTGTGACTTGAGAGTACTTGTAAGACACACGTTTCGTGTTGATCTTGTGGAAAACAACTTCAAAACGTCTCTTTGTTTATTAAGAATGAAAAGATCCACGAGGTTTGGAGTGACATGAGGGTGTGAAAATAGAGAAACTACAGTGAATGAATGAAGCCTTAAAAACACAATGTTACTTGACTGAGTTATTCTGCTGTGAAAAGTGAAAGAAAGAGAAATCCAAGTATCTTGCTGACACAAATACTGTCCATGATAAACATTCTGAGTGAGGTGTCAGCTAACACACGTGTATCATAAATCAACTGGGGTTTAGTTCGGAATGTCTGTCTATGAGTGACTTCTGACAACCAAACCAACCCTTGATAGATGTGTCGTGTCAATATTTGAAAATACAACATGAAGTATATTCAAAGGTATACTTATGTTTTGTGATTTGAGGAAAACTTTTCTGTGAATGCATTTAAGAATGTTTCTTACACAGCGATTTTTTATGATTTGAGATTATACTTCACAATCAACATGCAACACTTTTAAACTGAAAGGATCTAGAGGTTTTTTTGGAGTGTCACTGTCTCCCCGTTTAACGTTTATTTAATTGTATTGGTAAAGAATCAATGCAGAATGATGAGGAGTCGCAGATAAACTCATGTCATGAACAGAAAAACACTTCACTGCTCTGATCGTGATCATACAACTCTAATCCTGAATGTAAGAAGGTGCATTTTGGCATCTCGGATCAATAAAGAACACAGGAGATCAAACACACAAGAACATGAAACTGAATGAAGTGATCATGTCTTCACTTGAGTTTCTTCAGTCTTGACTCCTGATACATTCTCACACTTACAACACACGTGTGCTAAACATGTACAATTGTGCATGGATTACACACTTCACTTAAAGTGACAGTTCACCCGAAATATTATTATTCTGCCTCATGTGTTCCCCACTCATTCTTCAGTTGAACACAAAATAAGATATTTTGAGAAATGTCTCAATGGTTTTCTGGCCATACAATGGAAGTCAACGGAGCTTGGTGTCATGAAAATAACATAGGTTTGATATAACAATGAATAAAGAACTTTTATTTTATGGGTCAACTCTCCCTTTAAATGAAAACATGCTTTTTGAGTTTCTGATTTTCATCATGCAAATTCTCAATCTTCATTATCAATGTACTATTTTTGGATGTCCAGCGAAGATTCACCATGTAGTTACGCAAACAAACAAACAAACAAAAGGGCCATATGCACAGCGACGGTTGGCCATATCATCTGAAGTGGCACGTGTTATTGAGTCACAGTGTTTGTAAGGCGTTTCTTCATCATGCTGAAGACAAAAGAGAGCAGTGCAGGGACAGGACATGCAGAAAGTGCAAATAAAATCACAAGACTTCAATAGTCTGTCTGAAGAACACAGGTGATGTTGTGGGGGTTTGTGGGTACTGCGGTACATCAAGGCTGCGATGTCATGTAAAGAACATTATAATGGGAAGAATTGCAATAATTCTCCATCAAAACAAGAACAACATTTACATCAGCCACACGACTGCATGCCGCGTTTACGTCAGGTCAGAATTCACACAATGAGGAGTTTCTAACTAGTAGAAACCAAGTCTCGCTCAAACAAATCAGCAACGACAGACGAGTCTAAAAACAGAGTTTTAACATGAATATTCGAACAGTGTTGCTTCAAGTGAATCATTTTAACAAAAATTTAGAAGAAAATTATGCAAATCTGACATCTGATCAAAATGCAAAATTTTACGAGAGAACCTTTGAGATACTTGGCAAACAATGACATCTTCTCTGATTGTTTGGAGATTATGTTACACACCAATCAGAGACTGTACTGAAACACTTTTGTCTGTCAATCTCAAACACTACGCCTAGGGTGCAAAATAGAGTGCTGAGCAAAATCAACATAATCTTCTGTGGACTAAAAAGTGAACTGTGTTATCAAGACAGAATATTAAACTCAACCTGAACCTGTCTAGATGTCAATATTGACATTTTCGGAGTGCATTGTGGGGGATTTACTCTCTGCTGAAACACAAGCACTCAAGAGAATATGTTGTGTTTTGTTATTATTGCCTGAAGCTCAATGTGCAGAGTGTCGGTTTGCAGCGCAAAGATGAAAGCTTCAATGATCAAAATGTATACTGTGAATCGGATAAAATGTACAAATGGAATGTATAACATGAATGTTAACTATTAACTATTGCTGGGATTTTTAAAAGCTGTATTAGCTTATTTAATTAACCACAGCTTTGTATTTAGCTTTGTATTAACCACAGATATGTTCATGTAGATGCCACATAGGACAGCCTTCTCTCAACATCAATGAGGCATCTATGTATGTATATCTATGACAGTATACAACAGTTGCCTTTAAGAATGACTTAACTATTTGGCTTCAACATTCCCAAAAGTATTTAAAAAGTCAAGGGGTGTATTTTAATGTCATGACATCTCTATGTTTGGTTTAGTTCGACATCATTATTTGCTTAAATCAAACCGCGTTGCTTAAGTCTTTGCAGAAGTATATCTCTGTTTATATGGCCGTGTGTTCTCGTGCAGTTTCTCGACTCGGCTGCATGTGTCTGGACTCTCACTGAAGCTCACGTCTTTAACTTCCCCTGCCCTCTTCTGCCGAGCGCTGGTCAGATTTGAGTTTGCCGAACTCTTTGGCCACCTCGTCGTTGTTGCGCTGGGAAAGGATCCGGAGAACGGTGAGACCCGTCTCGTCCATGTGAACGCGTTTGCCAAGCGGGAGCCAACACGCCGCGCTGCTCCGTGATGCCAGGCCCTTCAGCTGCAGGACGGCCATGCCAACGGTCCTGTCCTCACGAGCAAAACAGTAATCCTTCACACAGACCTGCAGCTCGTAACCCTCGGGACCCAACTCACTGCCCAGAACACTACACACACAGAGAGAGAGAAAGAATGATACAGTTTAAAGACATATTGGTTATTCAGAGAGGGCGGAGTCTCTGTTTCAGCACTTACAATTGACAGGATTCATTGAATTTGGGCGACCAGCTGTTGTTCTTGGATTTGGTGGCAAACTTTCTCTTCTTGTCACTGAGGTGAGGGCCGATGATGTACACCTCCACGAAGGGCCGGAAAATACCCTGGGTCTGCCACTGAAGATCATTGACTGCCACCACTGTCAATCAAACAAACAAATAATGCAAAATATTTCCGAACACCAAGACCGTTACTGCATCACAACATCCAACAAATCCAACTGCCTCACGGTCGTATTAAGTATTTACTGATTGTAAACTGTATACTTCACGCTAAGTACAGTATCTTACAGAAGTGAATACACCCCTCACATTTTTGTAAATATTTTGTTATATCTTTTCATGTGAGAACACTGAAGAAATGAAACTACTGAAAGTAGTGAGTGTACAGCTTGTATAACAGTGTAAATTTACTGTCCCCTCAAAATAACTCATCAGACCATTAATGTCCAAACCGCTGGCAACAAAAGTGAGATTCTTTAGTGTTACAAGGTCTCAGGTGTGAATGGGGTGTGTTAATCATACTGGTCGCAGGAAGTTCAACATGGCACCTCATGGCAAAGAACTCTCTGAGGACCTGAAAAAAAGAATTGTATCTACATAAAGATGGCCTAGGCTATAAGAAGATTGCCGAGACCCTGAAACTGAGCTGCAGCACGGTTGCCAAGACCATACAGCGGTTTAACAGGACAGGATCCACTCAGAACAGAACAGGCCTCACCATGGTCGATCAAAGAAGTTTAGTGCACGTTCTCAATGTCAAATTCAGAGGTTGTCTTTGCGAAATATACGTATGAGCATTGCTACAGAGGTTGAATTGGTGGGGCCTGTCAGTGTTCAGACCATATGCCGCACACTGCATCAAATTGGTCTGCATGGCTGTCATCCCAGAAGGAAGCCTCTTCTAAAGATGATGCACAAGAAAGCCAGCAAACAGCTGCTGACGACAAACAGACAAAGAACATGGATTTCTTAAACCATGTCCTGTGGTCTGATGAGACCAAGATAAACATCTTTGGTTCAGATGGTGTCAAGCGTGTGTGGTGGCAAGTAGGTGAGGAGTACAAAGACAAGTGTGTCTTGCCTACAGTCAAGGATGGTGGTGGGAGTGTCATGGTCTGGGTCAGCATGAGTGCTGCCGGCACTGGAGAGCTACGGTTCGTTGAGGGAACCATGAATGCCAACATGTACTGTGACATATTGAAGCAGAGCATGATCCCCTCCCTTCGGAGACTGGGCCGCAGGGCAGTATTCCAACATGATAACGACCCCAATAGAAGCTGAGGGTAAAGATGATGGACTGGCCAAGCATGTATCCAGATCTAAACCCCATTGAGCATCTGTGGGGAATACATTAATGGAAGGTGGAGGAGCGCAAGGTCTCTAACATCCACCAGCTCTGTGATTTCATCATGGAGGAGTGGAAGAGGACTCCAGTGGCAACCTGTGAAGCTCTGGTGAACTCTGTCCCCAAGAGGGTTAAGGCAGTGCTGGAAAATAATGTTGCACACACAATTATATTGACACTTTGGGTCCAATTTGGACATTTTCAGGGGTGTACTCACTTTTGTTGCCAGCGGTTTAGACTTCTGTGAGATACTGTACAGGCTTTAGCATGAACGTGTGTGTGTGTGATGCAAAAGCACCTTTAACAGTGATCTTGTGTCCACTTGTGTTCGGGTCACTGAAGATTTCTACGGTCATACAAACTTCACCCACTGCATCATCCACACCTGATGCTGAAGAACACGCCAAAGGTCAAAGGTCAGGGGAGATCCTTAAGATGTGAGATTGTGATTTCATAGATTACAGAGACATTCTGTATGTACACATGGGATCATTTCAATCACATTCAGTCACAAAAGTGTGTTTTCTATTAGGACAAAATCTCCTGTTGTGTTCGACCGATGATAAATAAAAGCAGAAAGATTTGAATAATTGTAATATTCACTCATGCTGAGATCTTCAACTGTATTCTGGTATAAAACGAGAATATTGTCTGGCCAATAATGACATGTGCTGAATGACAAAGAAATGGATTTACAATCTTTTCGCTTTATGCTCACATAAAAAAGATTATATTCTTCAATTAATATTGATATATTAAAATAATCATTCTTGGTATTATGGTGTTTTTTCTAAGTATATTACTGACTTTTCTTTATATTACTGAGTTTTCATATATAAAAGCATACATTAAAGAAAGCTATAGAAGTTCATGTACTTCTCTGATTTTTAAAAGGCTATGGGCCTCATAGGATGGGCACAAAGCAGTTATGGACCTCACAACTGCTTAGCATCACACAAAAACACTTTTGAAGACACTAGTTGATACTAGTTACAGACGAACACAATATACACTATTATATTGATTTAAGCACATGTTTACCCTTTAGATACAATAAACACTAAGCCAGGTGTAGTAAATTACAATGTGACATATAGTTGCATTTTAAGATGGATGTATGTGCATTTCTTTTTAAGCTTTTAAAAGGTTTTGCCACCTTTAAATACTGATATATGAAGCTTGACATGTAACTGTGGAAGGTCAGAAAAGGATGTATTAACAAAAATAGGTGATGTCATGTGAAACCTGATTGGTTTAAACAGTGATAACAACGTGAGAACAATGTATAAGAGATGGAGTCAGATATGTATTGGTCAGACATCTTCAGATGAACTCTGCATGTCTCTCTTTGACTTTGAACAAATTAAAGATTGAAACCCTTGAAACTTGGCTTCTTGGTCTTCGTGATGTCTCTAAGCATTTGATGATTGATTTCGCCACAACATATTTGGTGACCCCTTGACGTGATCCAGGCTAGAGGGCAGAGGAGGCTGACGGCTGTGACGAGTGAACCAGACGCAAATCGCACAGTTGGGCCCAAATAAAAGCAAGTCAGGTGAGCTTATTTGCTATATAGTATAAAATCTGTGTGATCTGCGTAAGGTAAACTCTGAATGTCGTTGGTTCTCATAAGCCTCTCCTAAATTGAACAAAATTTGTGTTAAAACTGCACTAGTTTGCCAGAAGTGTAGACGATCCAGGTTTCAGGGAAACATTCTATATATATTGTATATGTGTGAGTGTATAAAAGTTTCCTGCCAGTGGGGCACACGATATCAAGAGGATATCAATTTTGCTTATGTAAGCAAGTAACATTGAGAGTGCGGTGTGCCGCGTAGGTACGCGAAGGCGCTAGGTAGCATGGGTGTACGAAAAGTTGTGAAGTGGCAAGAGTGCGTAGGAATCCTGTTAGGTAACTGGTCACGTGGAGGGTATGAGTGTGTTGTGATATATTTTTTTGAATTTCTTTGTATATTGTATTGTGTCCACAGAAAAATTCAGGAGTGAGGGAGAGTGAAAAAAACTCATCCTGTGAGACTCTGTGTGTGTGTGTGTTGGTATTTGTGATTTAGCAGGACATTTAATATGAATACACGCTACACTATGATGACATTTTGTATTATGAGGACATGGCCGGTGTCCTCATAATTCGGGCAATGTAGAAGTGATCCTACAGCTAGGGGGAGCTGAAATCCCAAATTTCTCCAAATGTCTTTATAATTCACATTGAACTGAATTTGTGTATGACGTGTGTATCGGAAGTGCTCCCCCATAGGCCGAACTTGGTACCGCACCACCTCATTAATTATTAATGCCTGTGTATGAAATCACGGCTTCTGATTGGTTTACCGCCAGATGTCCTCATAATTTCGGGATTTGTTAAATCATGGCGTTAACACGTATTTACAAAAAGGACGAAAATGATAAATATGTAAATTTTAATTCGTTCTTAATCGAAAATAATAACAAGGATCTGCATTTTGAAGACTCGTCTTCTCCCACTTGACCCAAACTGTCATGGTTTCACCTCTCCTTGTCAGGTATTTCTTGGTTTAGAGGTGGAATCATACAGAATCCTTTGTTTCTTGTGGGGAGAGATGGTTTTGACACTTGCGGTCTTCCATACTCTTCTCGAGTCGCGTCATTGTTCCCTACCCTCCTGTTTCCTAGTTTACATTTACATTTACATTTAGTCATTTAGCAGACGCTTTTATCCAAAGCGACTTACAAGTGGGGTAGGTAATGGAAGCAATTAGGACATCATAAGTACAACAAAAGCATAAGTGCAATCAAAAATAAGGTTCATATAGTCCAACACAGTATACAGAATCATTCATACATTTTTTTTTTTTTTTTTTTTTTTTTTTTTAAAGAAGAGAAGAAAAGAGTAGAGAAGAGAGTTGAGTCAGAACAGATCAGTCAGATGTCAGATGTTGGCGGAAGAGATGTGTTTTCAGGCGTTTCTTAAAGATGGCTACAGAGTCTGCAGATCTTCTAGCAGCAGGCAGATCATTCCACATAGGTGGAACAGATCCGGAGAAGGTGCGCGAGAGAGATTTTTTACCTTTATGGGATGGCACCACAAGACGCCGTTCGTTTGCAGATCGTAGGGATCTGGCGGGTACATATGTCTGCATTAGTGAGTGAAGATAAGGTGGTGCCAAACCAGTCGTGGTCTTGTAAGCCAGGAGCAGAGTCTTGAATTTAATGCGAGCGACTATAGGGAGCCAATGTAGCTTAATGAGTAGAGGAGTGACGTGTGCCCTCTTCGGTTCATTAAAGATAACTCTTGCCGCAGCATTCTGGATCATCTGTAGAGGTTTGGTTGTGCAAGCTGGAAGTCCTCCCAGTAGTGCATTGCAGTAGTCCAGTCTGGACAGGACTAGAGCCTGTACTAGGACTTGCGTAGCATGCTCCGATAGGAAGGGTCTAATTTTCCTGATATTGTAGAGGATGAATCTACAGGACCGGGCGGTGCTGGCAACTTGATCTGTGAAGTTGAGCTGATCATCGATCACCACTCCCAGGTTTCTTGCCTTTCTGGAAGGTGTGATGGTTGATGAGCCCAGTTGAATGGAAAGGTTGTGATAAGTCTTTATATCAGCCGGGATTACAAGCAGTTCTGTTTTTGAAAGGTTCAGCTGTAGGTGATGGCCGTTCATCCAGAGTGAGATGTCGGCTAGGCAAGCTGAGATGCGTGCAGAGACAGTCGGATCGTCAGGGCAAAAAGACAGGTAGAGTTGTGTATCGTCCGCATAGCAGTGATAGGAAAAGCCATGTTTCCTAATGACAGAGCCTAGGGATGTCATGTAAACAGAGAATAGCAACGGACCAAGCACTGAGCCCTGAGGAACACCTGTGTCAAGATGTTGGGACTCAGACACCTCACCTCTCCAAGATACACTAAATGACCTACCTGAGAGGTAAGACCTGAACCATTGTAGCACCATTCCAGAGACCCCCATAGCCTTGAGAGTGGACAGGAGGATGTGATGGTTAACAGTGTCGAAGGCGGCAGATAGATCCAGTAGGATGAGAACAGATGAGTTGGAGGAAGCTCTTTCCAGTCTCAGGGCTTCAATGACAGAGAGCAGCGCAGTCTCAGTGGAGTGACCGCTCTTGAACCCAGACTGGTTGCTGTCCAGGAGGTTGTTCTGGGCGAGGAAGGATGAGAGCTGGTTACATACAACACGTTCTAGAGTTTTCGCAGCGAAGGGGAGTAGGGATACCGGTCTGTAGTTTTCTAACAATGCAGGATTAAGAGTAGGCTTCTTTAGTAGTGGGGTAATACGGGCCTCTTTGAAGAGTGTAGGAAATGTGCCAGTGGTGAGAGACGAGTTGATAATGTGAGTCAAAGAGGGAACAACCGATGGAGAGATGGCCTGGAGGAGATGTGTGGGGATGGGATCTAGAGGGCAGGTAGTCGGATGGTTAGAAGAAATTACCTTTGAAACTTCCTCTTCAGATAGGAGGGAGAAGGAGGGGAACAAGCATGTGTCTGGGGATTGACTGTGATCAAGAGATGGTGGCGCAGAGAATTGATTGCTGATGGTGCTCGTTTTCTTTACAAAGAACGATGCAAAATCGTCAGCTGTTAAGTCTGATGGAGGGGGGGGGGTGGGCGGGCAAAGGAGAGCGGAAAAGGTTTTAAAGAGAGTACGAGGGTCAGGAGAGTTGTTGATTTTAGTGTGGTAGTATTGGGTTTTCGCAGAGGAGACATCCGCTGAGAAGGAAGAGAGAATAGACTGGTAGAGAGAGAGGTCAGTGGGTTCTTTTGATTTGCGCCACTTTCTCTCAGCAGACCTGAGAGAGACGTGATGCTCACGGAGAACATCAGATAACCAGGGGGCAGAAGGAGATGCACGAGATGGCCTAGATCATAGAGGGCATAAGATTTCTAAGCAGGAGGTTAGTGTGGAGCAAAGGGTTTGGGTGGCGGTGTTAGCATCAAGGAGAGAGAACTGTTTAGGGGGTGGGAGAGTAGCAGAGACTGCAGAGGATAAGCGGGAGGGAGAGAGAGATCGTAGGTTGCGTCGGAATGTGACCAGTGGGCAGGCATGTGTTGTGTCTGGAGAAGTTAAGTCGAGATCAAGAGTGATGAGGAAATGATCCGACGTGTGCAGTGGGGTAACCTGGGAGTGATGGGTGAAGCAATAGCGTGTGTAGATGAGATCAAGTTGATTACCGGACTTATGGGTTGCTGAAGTGGGGACTCGCTTGAGGTCAAACGACGCAGTCAGGTTGTTGAAATCAGCAGCCTGTGGTTTTTCTAGGTGGATGTTGAAGTCTCCAAGTACCACCAGAGGAGTACCATCCGTTTGTGTCAATTACCTCCCCTATAAAGAGTCCTCATGTTTCATTGTCTTGTGCGCGTTCATTGTATATGTTACCTGGTCATTGTGGATGTTACTGTTTCATGCCCGTTCGTGTATCTTGCCTTGTTCCTGTTTTCCCACGTCTAGTAAGTGTTAGTTTCAAATGTTTGTTTTAGAAAGTCTAGTCAGTCTGTGTCCCTGTTAAAGTTTATTATTTACCCTGCCTTGTTTTCCCCCTCGTGGGTTTTGTTTTGCCTTTTGTCAGTCCTAGTGTTCTTTGTTAATAAATCTGTTAACCCCTTCATCTTCTGTCGTCCTGTCTGCCTTGCAATTGGGTTCCCCTTTGAGATTCATAACACAAACAACGACTTGGCAACACCTATCTTTCAATCATCGAACTAAAAGACACGTAGGGTAATAATTATGATAATAACACTGCTACATTTCAAATATATAAACTGTTTTAGGTCATAACGTTTGAATTATTGTTAGACTACGGTAAAATCGCATTTAATTATATATTCCCTTTCTGTCGGTCTCTCGACGTTGTGTCATGAACGACAGATGGGGTTCGTCCTTGAGAACCAATCAACTCTGACTACTATAGAAAAGGCCAATGAAATTTGGCGAATGAAATTTGCATGCCGGACTCCGCCCCCGGATATCCGGTATAAAAGGAAGCCGGCGTGCAGCATTCATTTACCTTTTGTTTTTCAGAGCCTTCACTCTTGAGTACAACTTAGGATTCAAAATCCTCTACAAACTACACTGCTGGTGCTACGACGTGTTGCAGCGGATCGTCCCTACCTGCAGCGACCTTCCCCTGGGCGTCTCGGCGGTTCCGGAGGTGTGAGAGATTTTCTAAAAAGTCCTTTTCAGGACTGACTGAGCATTCTCCAGTGCGGCATGTCCCGCTGTTCTCTTGGGTGCGGCACCCTCATCGAGGAGGGGGATGGACACGATCACTGCATTAGGTGTCTGGGCGTCCAGCACACTGAAGCAGCGTTCGTTGACACATCTGCCCGCACAGATTGTCTTTCAGAAGTTGCGGTCACGGGTGGCTGTCTTCCTACGGGAACCAGCCACCATTTCGTTTGCTACCTGGGCTGTGACATCTGTGGCTACGGCCCTGATGACCACCCACGTTAGCAGCGTTAGTGATATGGGGAACTCTGCGAACGTAAACCCGCCAGCAAAGTGCTCACGGGCCGATCGCACCCCGTTTCGCTCTTCTAAACGTTCTCCAACCGGCGGTGGCATACCGTCCGGATCCTCACGCACACACTCGGAAACGATGTGTGACGTAGATGAAACGTTGCTCGCAGCATCGGAGGGAGACTGGCATCCGGCTCTGACGAATCTGAGCTCCACCCCTGGGTCGAGTTCAGGAGGAAGCAGAAGTGATGTCACCCGTGCTAACCCGGGGATGCGTGGTTCCTGGGGTCGGAGCGCTGCAAACCGCGCCCACCCCGGGTTCCATGTTTTTCCCGGAAGTGCATGAGGAGCTGTGTAAAACTTGGAACGCTCCACGGACCGTTCCAGTGAAGCCAGCTCCGGCTCCCTTACTTCCCTCGGTGGTGGGGCAGCCAAGGACTACGTCGATATCCCCCGGGTGGAACGAAAGCCCGCAGTGCTCCTGTGCCACGGACGGCTACCACCTGGGGGGAATCGGCCACACCTACCGCCCAAAGTACGCAGACTTCGGCATCACGGTGTCGAAGGCTTACGATGCCGCGGGCCAGGCTGCCGCCTCTCTCTACACCATGGCCATCCTGCAGGTCCGCCAGGCCTAGGTGTTGAGAGAGCTCCACGAGGGTAAGGCTGACCCGGGTATAATGCAGGATCTCCGTGCCACCGCTGGCAGCGCTCTACGGGTGACCAAGGCGGTGGCACAGGCCCTGGGTTGGACGATGTCCACGGTAGTGGTCCAGGAGAGACACCCCCGGTTATACCTTGTGCAGAGGGGTGACACCAGGGAAGTCCGCTTTCTTGATGCACTCTTCTCGCAGGGTGGGTTGTTGGTAACACCGTCGAGTTGTTGGTAACACCTGTGCTCAGCAGTTTTTGACGGTGAAGCAGACAGTGGCAATAAGCCACATATTTTCACGCCGCGACTCGGCCGCCAAGAGGCTTCCGAGATCCCGCGTGACGTCTGCTTACCTTCAACCCAGGACCCCTTCGACATCGGCTCCGGTTCCTGTGCCCCCCCTGGCGGCACCCCGGTAGCAGAGGTCGAACATCTCTCCCTCTCTCAGAGGCAGGGACGCCTCCGTACTTCGGGTAGAGGTCACCACCCTTCTGGCAAAACAGGCATCGAGTGGACTGTGCTCGCACACTCCACTGGACTGTGCTCGGCGAACCGACCTCACACCCTGGCGAGGTGTGAGGTCGTACACATACGCACACTCCACTGGACTGTGCTCGGCGAACCGACCTCACACCCTGGCGAGGTGTGAGGTCGTACACATACGACAGCTGTCACCACTCTCAACCGACAGTGCGTGCCATTGTCCCGCCAGGCAGGTAAAAAGGCGGAGCCAACCTTCCCTCCGGGGACCCCCCGCGACAGATGGTTGGCTCCGCCATCCGACGAACCACCCCCTGTGGGAATGATGAAGCAGACCGTCCCCTTGGTCACCCTGTCACAGTCCCTGGGAGCTCGAGATCTGCCCACACTGTCTCGCTGGCCTTGCGGGCGGTCCGTCTTGGTTACTCGATCCAGTTCGCCAGATACACTCCCAAGTTTCAGGGCATCATCTCTCCCTCTCTCAGAGGCAGGGACGCCTCCGTACTTCGGGTAGAGGTCACCACCCTTCTGGCAAAACAGGCATCGAGTCCGACCCTCAAACCAAGATGTTCAGTGGGTCACGACCCACACTTCATCATTCCCAAGAAAGACGGCGGGTGCGCCCCATGGGTCTGCGTACCCTGAACAAGCACCTTCACAAGCTGCCGTTCAGATGCTCACGCAGAGGCGCATCCTGACATCTATCAGGTGTCAGGATTGGTTCGTGCCAATTAGACTTGAAGGACGCTTACTTTCATGTCTCGATCCCCTCGACACCGGCCGTTCCCACGGTTCGCGTGCGAGGGGTGGGCATATCAGTACAGAGTCCTCCCTTTCGGTCTGTCCCTGTCAACTTTCTCAACGACTTGCTTATCCTGGCACACTCGTGAGATCTGTTGTGTACACAGAGGGACCTGGTGCTCCGGCATCTAGATCGATTGGGATTTCAGGTCAACCGAGAAAAGAGCAAACTCTCCCCAGTGCTGAGCTTCCTCTTCCTCAGTATGGAACAAAACTCTGTCACCATGATGGCGCAGCTGTCCACAGCACGCGCCCAGTCAGTGTTGAACTGCCTGGTACACTTCAGGCAGTCGGCGGTTCCCCTGAAACATTTCAGAGGCTCCTCGGACACATGGCGTCCTCTGCGGGGATAATACCCCTCGGATTGATGCACGTGAGACCGCTTCAACACTGGCTACAGAGTCGAGTTCCGAGGACAGCGTGGCACACCGGTAGCAGGCGCATGTTGATGACGCCCTGCTCCCGACGTACCCTAACCCCTTGGTCTTCCATGACCTTCCTCCGTGCGGGGATCCCCCTCGGGCAGGTTACGAGGCACGTCGTGGTGACGACGGTCGCCTCGCTGCAGGGGTGGGGTGCAGTGTGCAACGGGCACGCAGTAGCGGGGCACTGGACGGGCCCCCGTCTGCGCTGGCATGCAATTGCCTAGAGTTGTGGGCTGTGCTGCCTGCGCTAGAAGGCTCCGGCCTCTAGTGCAGGGCCAGCACGTGTTGGTCCTCCGGGACAGCACGACAGCCGTATCGTACATCGCTAGGGTGGCGTACGCTCACGGCAGCTAACACAACTTGCCCGACGCCTCCTCCTGTGGAGTAAGCAGGTGATCCGCTCCCTGCGGGCCACACACATCCCAGGCACACTGAACCAGACAGCCGACGCGCTCTCTCGTCAGTATATGCCTTGCGGAGACTGGCGACTCCACCCCCGGTCCAGCTCATTTGGGTGCTGTTCGGACAGGCACAGATAGACCTCTTTGCCTCCCACAACACCACCCATTGTCTGCTTTGGTACTCCCTGACCGAGGCCCCCCTCGGCACGGATGCCCTGGCGCACAGCTGACCACGGGACGGGCGGAAGCACACCTTCCCCCCCCCCAGGAGCCTCCTTGCACAGACTCTGTGCAAGGTCAGGGAAGAGGAGCACCAAGTGTTATTGGTTACACCGCTCTGGTTTAACCACACTTGGCTTCAGAGTTGATGCTCTGGACAGCGACTCCCCCTGAACCATTCCCCTGACAGAGGACCTGCTCTCTCAGGGGAAGGATACGTTCTGGCATCCCAGATCAGACCTCTGCAACACCATGTCTGGTCTCTAGACGGGACGAGAAGATCCTGAGATGGCTACTCCCCCTATTCGGCTGAGACCACCACCCAGGCTAGGGCCCCATCTACTAGGCGGTTACACGCCTCTAGACGGCGCCTCTTCTCTTCCTGGTGTCTTTCTCAACGAGAAAGATCCACTGAGGTGCTGGATCAGGATTGTGTTGTCCTTCTCACGAGACTGGAGACTAACATCTCCCCTCCACACTGAAGTGTATGTAGTTGCTACCGCCCCTCATCACGACTCAGTTGTTGGAAAGTTTCGAGGGCCACACGACCTGGTCACCAGGTTCCTACGAGCGCGAGAGGGCGGAACCCGCCTCATCTCCGCTCCAGACCCTCTTGAGAGCCCCTCGGAGGTTCCGATCTTCCTCACCTGAGTAAGACGGCCCTCCTGTTGGCGTTCGCTTCAGTCAAGAGGGTAGGGGACCTCCAAGCATTCTCTGTGTCCCCGGATTGCCTTAAATTCGGCCCTGGCAACTCTCACGTTATCTTGAGACCCAGGCCCGGATACGTGCCCAAAGTTCCCACTCCTCCCTTCGGGGACCAAGTGGTGGACTTGCAGGCGCTCCCCATCGGGAGGAAGACCCAACCCCATCTGTGTTGTGTCCTGGACCGCACGCAGAGCTGCACTAGCTCTGGCCAGCTCCTTGTTTGTGTTGGAGGACAGCAGAAGGGGAAGGCTGTCTCCAAGCAGAGGCTGGCGCACTGGGTCGTGGATGCTGTTACGACGACATTCCGATCTCAGTCTCTCCCATGCCCATTGGCAGCAGGGCTCACTCCACACGGAGTTTAGCCTCTCCTGGGCACTGGCAGAAGCGCCTCTCTAGCAGACATCTGTAGAGCTGAGGGTTGGGCTACGCCCAAACACCTTCGCAATGGTTAACAGCCTTCGCGTAAACCCGGTGTCAGCCCACGTCCTGCGTGGCAACATGTAGGACTGGCATCCGGGGGGGCGTATGCCTGCGAAAGCACCTTCCCACCCTCCCCGAGGTTGGGTCAGTGTGCTATCTACCCTTTTCTTCTTACCCAAATACATGGCTAGGAAAATTGGTACCTCACCAGCCTTCCTTCTTACCCAGACTCTGGTTAAGAACAGGCATTCCATCCATCACTAGCAAGCACCTCCTGGGGGTTTGCTGAGCAGAGCAGCCTTCCCCCTTAGGCCGGGATATATCATGACCTATCATAGTTCTAACCGGACCTGTGCTATCAGACGCAGTAACACCCCCACCGCGGGCTGTTCCGTCTGTCATACCCTCATGACTATGGTTCCCACACTTGGTTACCCATGAGCTTCCCCAGGTGGACCTCCACCTCGCGGTTAACTACCCAGTCCGCACGTTCCATGCGTTCTCCTCCTAGGACGAGACCATACTTATCTCATCCATATTTCTCCCCACGGGTAGGAGGTGGCCTCATCAGCGCTTCTCTGATTAAGAGTGCGCTTTCCCGGTGTAAACCGATCCGGACGGCCTCTCGCCTGTAGAGAGCTAAGGCCCCGTCCGTGAAAGGTTACCGGTCAGGGCTGTTCCCATCTTTCTCCAGGAAAGCTCTGGAACCCCCCGACCACCACACTGGAAGGTTACAAGTTTCACGAAAGCTTCGAGCTGACACGCCCAGGCTTGTTACCGTCGCTTCGCTGAGATTGTGACGCGATACAGCGTTTGTGGTGTTTTCCATAGATAACCCCATCTGTCGTTCTCGACACAACGTCGAGAGACCGACAGAAAGGGAACGTCTTGGTTACGTATGTAACCTCAGTTCCCTGATGGAGGGAACGAGACGTTGTGTCCCTTATGCCACAAACCCGTATCGTTTCTGTTGCAGTTTGAGAGGCTCTCAGGCTCTTCAGAACAAGAGGTAAATGAATGCTGCACGCCGGCTTCCTTTTATACCGGATATCCGGGGGCGGAGTCCGGCATGCAAATTTCATTCGCCAAATTTCATCGGCCTTTTCTATAGTAGTCAGAGTTGATTGGTTCTCAAGGACGAACCCCATCTGTCGTTCTCGACACAACGTCTCGTTCCCTCCATCAGGGAACTGAGGTTACATACGTAACCAAGACGTTTTTCCGTGATGAATCAACAACTTATCTTTATCATCAAAAAGCTATTCAAATCACCAACGTTATCATGTTTTACCTACAAGCCAGGAAAAGATTAGAAATAAGTAAACATACTGTAATGTGCTTATTTTGGGTGATAAAGTTAATATTGCGCAAAGAAATAACTCATCATATGTTATATTTTACAGACATAAATCACATTATTTTGGACTATAAAGATCTAGGCAGTGTAATAATGTGCTGATGATTTTAATGTTTCGAAGAGGTGAATACTTTTTCACTGCCTTAACATTCACAGACATAAGAATAATACAGAATAATCACTGTTGTTATTGAAAGCATAAACTCAGTTGATTAGCATCAGCAATGTATAGAAATAATAGACAAATGCTGTTACTGTAACCGTTAAATGCTGAAACTTGACTAAAACATAATGGACTTTGCAAGGGGTGGCAGCAACAAGGTCCCAGAGAGCCAAATTAAAGCCAAAAGAGTAATCTGCATATTATGTGAAGTTTAATGAGCAATGTACCTGAAGAGTTTTATCTACTGATGCTCATTTGAAGACACAGTTTATTGTCAGTGCAGATTGTCAGTCAATTAGTGAAGTCACTGTTTTAATACTATATTGTGAATCTACACAGGTGTCTTCTGAGAGAGATGAACAGTCTGCTGGTTAAGTAAACTTTGCTGGAGAGGATGAGGGACAACAGAAGGTAATTGTGTGAGAAGTTTAATGAGCAATGTACCTGAAGAGTTTTATCTATTGGTGCTCATACGAGGACACAGTTTATTGTCAGTACAGAAACATGGCTAAAACCAGATGATTATATTACTTTAAATGAGTCTGTCCCCCAAGATTATTATAATAAACATAAACCTCGTCTAAAAGGCACAAAAACTCTTTTAGCATCTCAACTCAACTTTATTTATATAGCGCTTTTTACAATTTTCAATGTTACAAAGCAGCTGTACATGAGACATGTTGACTATAAGTAGAACAACTAAAGCATCTCTCAGAAGTCTAACTTTAAATACAATTCTTTTGAAGTCATGGTACTTCATGTATCAACACCTAATACTAAGGACAAAACATTTTTTAAATGTATTCAAGCTATTGTATATAGGCCACCAGGGCACCACACAGATTTTATTAAAGAATTTGGTGGGTTCTTATCAGAACTAGTACTGTCCGCAGGTAGAGTCCTTGTCGTTTGTGACTTTAATATCCGTGTAGATAATGATACAGACTCCTTAGGAATGGCCTTCAAAGACACTCTTAACTCCATGGGCTTTAGTCAACATGTGTCAGGACCCACTCACCTTCATAATCATACTTTAGATTTAATACTTTCTTACGGTATAAATGTGGAAGATGTTAAAATCCTTCAGCAGAGTGAAGACATTTCGGATCATTATCTGATATTATTTTTGCTTCACTGGCCTACGGCTGCAAATCAAACTCCCTGTTACAAATATGGTTGAACAATTACTTCAACGACCAAAGATGTTTTTCTCGATAATCTGCCTGAATTGTCTCAAATCTCTTGTATGATTAATAATGGTGAAGATCTTGACATTACTTTTGATAATTTTAACTCCACCTTCTCGGAAACATTAGACACAGTATCTCCTCTGCGCTTAAAGAAGATAAAAAATTTCAGCCGAAAACCATGGTATAATGAATACACTCAGGCTATAAAGAAAGCAGCAGAAAAAATGGAGCACAATTTTAAGAAAACTAAATTACAGGAAAGCCATAAAAACTTCTAGATCCGCCTACTTTTCATCACTAATAGAAAAAACAGCACTACCCTTGGTTTTTTTTTAACACAGTGGTTAAATGAACAAAAAATCTATTGTCAGTGACTTCTGACTCTGGATATCAACATAGCAGTGATGAATTCATGAACTACTTAACAAATAAAATCCAAGATAATAGAGAAAGAATTATAACTATCCACCCAGAAGTGAAACCCGCTGAACAAACAACTAACTGCAGCGCCCCAAGGAGAAATTGCAATTACTTTAGACCATAAATCACGATGAACTATCCAAAATGATTAGCTCATCTAAATCAGCAACATGCATGCTAGACCCTATAACTACAAATCTACTTAAAGAAATGCTCCCAGAAATTATAGATCCTCTTCTTAGCATTATTATCATCTCATACACTAGGACATGTCCCCAAAGCATATAAAGTGGTATAAGGCCCCTTGTCAAAAAACCTCAACTCGATCCTAGAGATCTGGTTAACTACAGACCAACATTGAATCTACCTTTCATATCTAAAATTCTGGAAAAAGTAGTTTCAACTCAATTATGTTCCTTCCTAGAAAAGAAAGACATTAATAAAGATTTCAGTTTGTCCATAAGTTTGTCAGTTATACACTGTTTCTGCCCTGCGACTATCAAACGCTGTTTTGTGGTTAGTACTTTGATCTTAATACCTGTAACCTTATTATGTAAAAGACAGGTCAAGCACAGTCATATCGGACTGTGTGTTCGGCGTCCTCATTGTTACTGATGGTGTCATATTGTGGGGGATGGGCAGACATTCAGGATTTCTCTTAGTAGTCATATTGGACTGTGGGTTGGGCGTCCTCGTAGTTACTGGTGGTGTCATATTGTGGGGGATGGGCAGACATTCAGGATTTCTCTTAGTAGTCATATTGGACTGTGTGTTGGGCATCCCCGTACTTACTGATGGTGTCATATTGTGGGGGATGGGCAGACATTCAGGATTTCTCTTAGTAGTCATATTGGACTGTGTTTTGGGCGTCCTCGTAGTTACTGATGGTGTCATATTGTGGGGGATGGGCAGACAGTCAGGATTTCTCTTTGTAGTCATATTGGACTGTTTGTTGGGCGTCCTCATAGTTACTGATAGTGTCATATTGTGGGGGATGGGCAAAAACAGCTTGTTTCCAATATGAAATGTTTGAACATGTGACATCAGAACCTTAACTATATTATTCATATTGCAGGAGCGAAGAGATCTATGTGACTTGTTTAGGAACCTCCCGGCACCTCAGATGGTATGAGCATCTTTCTTTGACCAGCATGTTCAGTGTGGCTTGATGTGACTTGGAAAGAGAGTGCAAACCGCTATGAAAAGGCCCTAAAAGCAGCAAAAGCAGAGCACCTCCGTAAGCTTATAGAAACTAACAAAATCAATCCAAGGTTTTCATTTATTACAATTGCTAAACTAACAAACAAACAGACTTCACCTGACCAGGCTATTCCGCCGCACCTTGGTAGCAATGAATTCATGACATTTTTTAACAGAGAAAAGCGAGAAAATACTCGACAACACAGTTAAAACACAACCTGTTCCCAACCCAAGTGTTCCCTATGAAATAGTATCAACCTTCGCCCCAAAAGAAAAGCTACATTGTTTTCACCTATAAAACAGGAAGATTTAATTAAACTTATTGCCACATCTAAACCGACAACATGTTTATTAGACCCCATTCCAACTAAATTATTAAAAGATTTACTACCTGTTGCACTTGTGCCCATTTATTACATTATCAACTCGTCAATTAATCTAGGCCATGTCCCAGGATCCTTTAAACTGGCTGTCGTTAGGCCTCTTATCAAGAAACCAAACTTAGACCCCAATGAACTTGGAAGCTAAAGACCGATTTCAAATCTCCCGTACTTGTCTAAAATACTAGTAAGTAGTGTCCACTTAGTTGTGCTCTTTCCTACAAAATAATGACATACACGAAAAATTTCAGTCTGGCTTTAGACCGCATCATAGCACTGAAACTGCGTTCGTTAAAATTACAAACGATCCGCTTATAGCATCTGATAAAGGTAACATCTCACTTCTGGTCCTGCTTGACCTTAGTGCTGCATTTGATACTGTAGACCATAAAATACTCTTACATGGTTTACACAATTATACAGGTATTCAGGGACAGGCACTACAATGGTTCAGATCTTATTTATCAGACAGATTACCAATATGTTCATTTAAATGGGGAATTGTCAAATGTAACGAAAGTAAATTATGGATTACCTCAGGGATCGGTTTTAGGACTCTTGCTTTTCTCCATATACATGCTGTCCCTTGGCAACATTATTAGGAAACATGGAATTAGCTTCCTCTGTTATGCAGATGATATATATGACCTATATATATATCTCATCAAGACCAGATGATTTCTTCAAGATATCCAAATTGGCAGAGTGCACCAAAGATATAAAACATTGGATGACTAGTAATTTCCTTCGTTTAAACTTGAAAAAACAGAAATATTACTTATCGCACCAAAAACACGTAAACAGAATATCTCAGATTATAACCTGCAAATTGAAGGCTGCACTGTTACTACAACAAATACAGTTAAAAACCCTACACTAGGCGTTATATTAGACGGCAACCTGTCAGTTAAAAATCACATCTCAAATATAACAAAAACAGCTTTCTTCCACCTTAGAAATGTTGCCAAATAGCCTTCCCGATACTATTCGAGGGTCAGACAAACTCTTCCAATTTAAATCTAGATCCATCCATCCATCCATCCATTTTCTTCCGCTTATCCGGGGCCTAGTCGCGGGGGCAGCAGTCTAAGCAGGGATGCCCAGACTTCCCTCTCCATAGACACTTCCTCCAGCTCTTCCGGGGGGACACCGAGGCGTTCCCAGGCCAGCCGGGAGACATAGTCCCTCCAGCGTGTCCTAGGTCTTCCCCAGGGTCTTCTCCCGGTGGGACATGCCCGGAACACCTTCCCGGGAAGATGCCCAAACCACCTCAGCTGGCCCCTCTCGATGTGGAGGAGCAGCGGATCTACTCTGAGCTCCTCCCGAGTGACCGAGGGATCGCCCAGCCACCCTGTGGAGAAAGCTCATTTCGGCCGCCTGTATCCAGGATCTTGTCCGTTCGGTCATGACCCACAGCTCATGACCATAGGTGAGAGCAGGAACGTAGATTGACCGGTAAATCGAGAGCTTCGCCTTGCGGCTAAGCTCCTTCTTCACCACGACAGACCGTTACAGCGACTGCATTACTGCAGAAGCTGCACCGATCCGTCTGTCAATCTCCCGTTCCATCCTTCCCTCACTCGTAAACAAGACCCCCAGATACTTGAACTCCTCCACTTGAGGCAGGAACTCTCCACCTACCTGAAGTGAGCAAGCCACCCTTTTCTGACTGAGAACCATGGCCTCAGATTTGGAGGTGCTGATTCTCATCCCAGCCGCTTCACACTCGGCTGCAAACCGTCCCAGTGCATGCTGAAGGTCCTGGTCTGATGGGGCCAGCACGATGACATCATCCGCAAAGAGCAGAGATGAAATCGTTTGGTCCCCAAACCCGACACCCTCCGGCCCCTGGCTGTGCCTAGAAATTCTGTCCATAAAAATGATGAACAGAACCGGCGACAAAGGGCAGCCCTGCCGGAGTCCAACATCCACCGGGAACAAGTCTGACTTACTGCCGGCAATGCGAACCGAGCTCCTGCTCCGGCCGTACAGGGACCGGATAGCCCTTAGCAAAGGGTCCCGAATCCCATACAAGATGCCGCGAGGGACACAGCCGAATGTCTTCTCCAAATCCACAAAACACATGTGGATTGGTTGGGCAAACTCCCATGAACCCTCCAGCACCCTGGAGAGGGTATAGAGCTGGTCCAGTGTTCCACGACCGGGACGGAAACCACACTGTTCCTCCTGAATCCGAGGTTCTACCATCGGCTGGATTCTCCTCTCCAGTACCCTGGCATAGACTTTCCCGGGGAGGCTGAGAAGTGTGATCCCCGATAGTTGGAGCACACCCTCCGGTCCCCCTTCATAAAAATAGGGACCACCATCCCGGTCTGCCAGTCCAAGGGCACTGTCCCCGACCGCCACGCGATGCTGCAGAGGCATGTCAGCCAAGACAGCCCCACAACATCCAGAGACATGAGGTACTGAGGGCGGATCTCATCCACCCCCGGTGCCCTGCCAGCGAGGAGTTTCTTGACTACCTCATGACTTCAGCCCGGGTGATGGGCAAGTCCGCTCCCGAGCCCTCGGCCTCTGCTTCCTCAATGGAAGACGTGACGGCGGGATTGAGGAGATCCTCGAAGTATTCCTTCCACCGCCCGATGATATCCCCGGTCGAGGTCAACAGCTTCCCCCCTCCACTGTAAACAGCGTTGGTAGGGCACTGCTTCCCCCTCCTGAGACGCTGGACGGTTTGCCAGAATCTCTTCGAGGCCGACCGATAGTCTTTCTCCATGGCCTCACCGAACTCCTCCCAGGCCCGAGTTTTTTTCCCTTAGCTTGTCGGTACCTGTCAGCTGCCTCGGGAGTCCCACAAGCCAGCCAGGCCCGATAGGACTCCTTCTTCAGCTTGACCGCATTCCCTTACTTCCGGTGTCCACAACCGGGTTCAGGGATTGCTGCCTCGACAGGCACCGGAGACCTTACAGCCACAGCTCCGAGTGGCTGCGTTGACGATGGAAGTGGAGAACATGGTCCACTCAGACTCAATATCTTAGACCAAGATGGCGGCGCGTGAACATCGCGAGGCTCAGCGTCTCTCCAGTTTTAGCAATTATATAGTGTTTTTCTTGCTCATCTCGGGCCTGTTCGTTAAGAACAGTTGTGCATTCACAACGTACACCCGGCATGAGCTTTTGGATATCGGTTTGCGCATTCCCGGAAGTTATATCAGCAACATTCAACTCGTCCCTGAGATCGCGAAAACACCCGATGCTACGCACCCCACACGGCCGGGCGGAAGTGCTCGCTGGCGGCATCGAGATCGTAAACAGAGGCGGGGAAAACGCGGAGGGCTAAGAGCTAAGCTACAGCTAACACCACACCGGCTCTCTTTACCCAGCATTTTCCTTGCTAATGTACGATCATTAGTGAACAAAATGGATGAGATTCGACTCCGCATCATCAACAACAAAAAACTTTTGAACTGCAATGTCATAATCTTCACGGAAACATGGCTACACAGCGGCATACCGGACAACGCTATTGAGTTAGCGGGCTACAACACACACCGCGCGGATAGAACGGCAAAGGAATCCGGTAAGACAAGAGGAGGTGGACTGTGCATTTATGTCAATAAAGCTTGGTGCACGAACTCTGTTATTGTCGGGAGACACTGCTCGGCTAACCTTGAGTTTCTCGTGGTTAAATGTAGACCGTTTTATCTGCCACGGGAATTCACGTCAACCATTATAACGGCAGCTTATATTCCACCGGATGCTGATGCCAAGCTTGCTATGAAAGAACTTCATGCAGCCATCAGTAAACAACAGACTGCTCACCCGGAGGCTGCATTTATTGTTGCGGGAGATTTTAATCACTCTAACTTAAAGACAGTGCTCCCTAAATTTCACCAGCATGTTTCCTGCCACACAAGAGGAAACAAAACTTTAGATCATGTCTATACAAACATGGCTGAAGCTTACACCGCAACCCCCCTCCCCCACCTGGGTCAATCTGATCACCTTTCTTTGTTCCTCACCCCCCCCAAGTATTCACCTCTCATTAATCGTGTGAAGCCATCAGTGAAGACCATCAAGGTGTGGCCTGCGGGGGCAGACTTCACACTCCAGGAAAGGTTTCTATAAAACAGACTGGAGTATGTTTGCTTCTCAGGCCACCAGTGGCTCTCACACGGATATAGACAGCTACACCTCCTCTGTATTGGACTACATCAATACCACCATTGATAGTGTCACAACTCAAAAGCAGATCACAATATACCCTAATCAGAAGCCATGGATGAACAAGGAAGTGCGCCTCCTGTTGAAAGCACGCAACACCGCCTTCAGATCAGGTGATGCACAGGCCTATAGTACTTCCAGGGCAAATCTGAAGAGGGGCATCAAAAAGGCCAAGCACTGCTACAAGTTGAAGCTAGAGGAGCATTTTACCAATTCTGACCCTCGACGCATGTGGCAGGGCATCCAGGCCATTAGTGATTATAAACCCAACCACTCCATCCCCATAACCACAGATGCTGCCTTTCTGAACGAGCTTAATGACTTTTATGCACGCTTTGAGAGAGACAATAAGGAACCCGCCACCAGGCTCACACCTTCCACCGACCACCCAATCATCACAGTAAATTCCACAGATGTTTTCACTGCACTAAACCGGATAAACGCGCGCAAGGCTGCTGGCCCTGATGGCATCCCTGGTCGCGTACTCAGGGCATGTGCGGAGCAGCTCGCTGGGGTCTTCACGGACATCTTCAACCTGTCCCTCGCCCAAGCAGTGGTTCCAGCATGTTTCAAATCCACCTCCATTGTGCCCATTCCGAAACATTCCAGCCCGACATGCCTGAACGACTACCGCCCTGTAACACACCCATTGTTATGAAGTGCTTCGAGCGGCTGGTCCTGTCACACCTAAAAGACTCTTTACCATCCACACTGGACCCATACCAATTTGCCTACCGTAGCAATAGGAGCACAGATGATGCAGTGTCCATGGCGCTGCACTCCGTGCTCACACATCTGGACAATAAGGACACTTATGCACGCATGCTGTTTGTAGACTTCAGCTCTGCATTCAATACCGTAATCCCTTCCAAGCTAATCATCAAACTTGGAAACCTAGGCATTAACAATTCAACCTGCAACTGGATTATGGATTTCCTGACGAATAGGCCTCAGCTTGTTAGGTTAGGCAACATCTGCTCCACCATAACCACCCTCAACACTGGTGTACCACAGGGCTGCGTACTGAGCCCCTTTCTCTACTCAATTTTCACACTCGACTGCAGGCCTGTGAATGGATCTAACTCCCTCATCAAGTTTGCAGACGATACAACAGTGATTGGTCTCATCAGAAACAACGACGAGACTGATTACAGGGAGGAGGTACGGCACCTGGCCACATGGTGCTCAAACAACAACCTGCTGCTTAACACCTCCAAGACAAAGGAGATCATCATGGACTTCAGGAAGGCGAAAGGAGGCACACACGACCCCATCCACATTAACGGGACGGCTGTTGAACGTGTTTCCAGTTTTAAGTTCCTGGGGACCCACATTTCGGAGGACCTGTCCTGGACCACCAACACCTCATGCCTGGTCAAGAAGGCTCACCAGCGTCTCTTCTTTCTGAGGACACTGAAGAAGAACCAACTGTCTTCAACTATCCTGGTGAACTTCTATCGCTGCACGATAGAGAGCATCCTGACCAACTGTGTCACAGTCTGGTACGGGAACTGTTCTGTTGCTGAGCGCAAGGCACTGCAGCGGGTGGTGAAAACAGCCCAGCGCATCACAGGAACTACACTCCCTTCCATTGAGGACATCCAGAAGAAACGCTGTCTGCGTCGAGCTCGCAGCATTCTCAAGGACTTCTCTCACCCCGCTCATAGACTGTTTATTCTCCTCCCTTCCGGTAGGCGCTTCAGGTGCCTCCGGACAAGAACCAGCAGACTAGGAAACAGCTTTTTTCCCAGAGCTGTTTCATTATTGAACTCTGCTCCCCACTGATTTCACTACCTCTCATAACTTTAACTTAATGCTGCTATTACAATGTTTACATTGCACTACAGGGCTGCCATGCATGACTGAACTGTACACACCAGTACTTCATGTATCTGCTCTACCGGACTGTTTACACACACACAGCATCATTTGCACTCTATACTGCTCACTTGCACACCAGGAATATTACACTGAATGCTCATTTGCACTAATGGACTACTTTCATAACTGCATTAACTCATCTACTGCACTGTAACCTTAATGACTGCATTAACTCATCTACTGCACTGTAACTTCAATAACTGCACTAACTCACCTACTGCACTCTAACTCATCTATTGCATTGCATCTATCGCATAACTAACTGCATCTACTCATCTATTGCACTATAGCTTCAATAACTGCACTAACTCATCTACTGCACTGTAACTGTATATCTGCATCTACTCATGTATTGCACCGTACCTTTAATAACTGCATTAACTCATGTACTGCACCGTACCTTTAATAACTGCATTAACTCATCTACTGCACTGTAACTTTAATAGCTAATGTCTGTAATTAATGCACACTCAAGTCACTTGCACTATTGTATAGTCTATATTGTTATCTGTTCATAACCTCCTGTACACTAATGTTCACAGTATATAGCCTTCAGTATATATTGTTCATAGTACATACCGATTGTCATATTTTCATAGTACATGCCCATCGTAAATTATTTTCCTAATATTGTATTCTGTATTTATTCACACTGTATATCTGCACTTGCTAATTGCACTTCTGGTTAGACCTAAACTACATTTCGTTACACTGTACTTTTATATGTGTAATGACAATAAAGTTGAATCTAATCTAAAAAATCTCCAGACTCCCTCGGGATCTGGTCGAAGCTCTGCCGGAGGTGGAAGTTGAAGATCTCTCTGACAGGCGATTCGGCCAAACGTTCCAAACAGACCCTCACAGTACGTTTGGGTCTACCGAGTCTGTCCAGCTTCCTCCCCCGCCCTCGGATCCAACTCACCACCAGGTGGTGATCGGTTGACAGCTCCGCTCCTCTCTTCACCCGAGTGTCCAAGACATACGGCCGTAGATCAGATGAAACAACCACAAAGTCGATCATCGACCTCCGGCCAAGGGTGTTCTGGTGCCATGTGCACTGATGGACACCCTTATGCTTGAACATGGTGTTCGTTATGGCAAAACTGTAATAAGCAAAGAAGTCCAATAACAGAACACCACTCGGGTTCAGATCAGGGGGGCCGTTCCTCCCAATCACGCCCCTCCAGGTGTCACTGTGGTTGCCCACGTGGGCGTAGAAGTCCCCCAGCAGAACGACGGAGGCCCCAGTCGGGGCGCTTTCCAGCACCCCTCCCAGAGTCTCCAAGAAGGCCGGGTGCTCTACACTGCCATTTGTTCCATAGACGCAAACGACAGTGAGAGACCTATCCCCGACCTGAAGGCGCAGGGAAGCGACCCTCTCGTTCACCAGGGTAAACTCTAACACATGGCGGCTGAGCTGGGATATAAGTAAACCCACACCAGCCCGCCGCCTCTCACCCTGGACAACTCCAGATTGGTGAAGAGTCCATCCTCCCTCGAGGAGTGTGGTTCCAGAGCCCAAGCTGTGCATAAAGGATATCCCGACTTTCTCTAGTCGGAATCTCTGAACCTCACGCACAATCTCCGGTTCCTTCCCCGTCAGAGAGGTGACGTTCCATGTCCCTAGAGCTAGATTCCGCTTCCAGGGATCGGGTTGTCGAGGCCCCCGCCTTCGACTACCACCCGATACACTTTGTACCGGCCCCTTACGGTCCCTCCTGTAGGTGGTGGGTCCACGGGAGGGTGGCCCCTCATTGCTCTTTCAGGCTGAGCCCGGCAGGACCCCATGGGGAAGGCCCGACCACCAGATGCTCGCATACGAGCCCAAACCCCGGGCCTGGCTCCAGGGTGGGGCCCCGGCTGCGCCATGCCGGGCGACGTCACGGTCCTCGAATTTGTTGTCATCATAAGGGTTTTTGAACCTCTCTTGGTCTGACCCGTCGCCTAGGACCTGTTTGCCTTTGGAGACCCTACCAGGGGCATATAGCCCCAGACAACATAGCTCCTAGGGTCTTTCGGGTACTCAAACCCCTCCACCAAAAAATAGCTCTGTATACTATGGTAGGAAATGAGACCAGTTTTGTTGCACTTATGCTTTTTGTTGTCCTTATATTGTTCCAATTGCTTTTATTGTTTATTTCATTTATAAATCGCTTTGGATAAAAGCATCTGCTAAATGACTAAATGTAAATGTTTGGTAAAGTGATAACAGCTGCTATAATGGAAAGATTTCTGTAAATTATTGAGACATACTTAGACACTCAACATACAAACGTCAACAATTGTGAAAAACAAAAGTTTTGTGCTTTGCACCCAGCCTGCATTGGAGCATGAAGCTTTTCAGTTGATTGTCACCGTGTTTGAGATTTCATATGTGGGTTGGTAGAGAAAAAAACATTAATGCATCAGCACTTATTGTTTTTTTTGTAAAAGTTTGCCACCACATGGTTACTTTCCAGTTAGCTCACATCCCGTTCATTTGCAGAGCGTAGGGATCTGGCGGGTACATACGTCTCCATTAGCGAGTGAAGATAAGGGGATGCTGAACCAGTGGTGGTTTTGTAGGCTAGGAGCAGAGTCTTGAATTTGATGCGAGCAACTGAAGGGAGCCAATATAGCTTAATGAATAGAGGAGTGACGTGTCCTCTCTTCGGTTCATTAAAGACAACTCTTGCCACTGCATTCTGGATCATCTGTAGAGGTTTGATAGTGCAAACTGGAAGTCCAGCCAGTAGCGCATTGCAGTAGTCTAGTCTGGACAGGACAAGCGCCAGGAAGGGTCTAATTTTCCTAATATTGTAGAGGATGAATCTACAGGACCGGGTGGTGCTGGCAACTTGATCTGTGAGGCTAAGCTGATAATCGATCGCCACTTCTTAGGTTTCCGGCCTTTCTGGAAGATGTGATGGTTGATTAGCCCAGTTGAATGGAGAGGTTGTGATGAGTCTTTGTGTCGGCCGGGATTACAAGAGCGAGATGTCGGGTCATCATGATGAAATGCGTGCAGAAACAGTCTGATCGTCAGGCTGAAAAGACAGGTGGAGTTGTGTATCATCCGCATATCAGTGATAGGAAAAGTCATGTTTCTGAATGACAGAACCTAGGGATGTCATGTATACAGAAAATAACAACAGACCAAGCACTGATCCCTGAGGCACCCCTGTTTTGAGGTGTTGGGACTCAGAGACCTCACCTCTCCAGGATAAATGACCTACCTGAGAGGTAAGACCTGAACCATTTTAGGACCATTCCAGAGACACCCATAGCCTTGAGGGTGGACAGGAGGATGTGGTGGTTAACGGTGTCGATCCAGTAGGATAAGAACAGATGAGTTAGAGGAATCACTTTCCAGTCTCAGGGCTTCAATGACAGAGAGCAGCGCAGTCTTAGTGGAATGACCATTCTTGAAACCAGACTGGTTGGTGTCCAGGAGGTTGTTCTGGGTGAGAAATGATGAGAGCTGGTTACATACAACACGTTCGAGAGTTCTAGCAATGAAGGGGAGGAGGGATACCGGTCTGTAGTTTTCTATCAGTGCGGGATTAAGAGTGGGATTCTTGAGTAGTGGGGTAATAAGGGCCTCTTTGAAGAGTGTGAGAAATGTACCAGTAGTGAGAGAAGAGTTGATAATGTGGGTCAGAGTGGGAACAACCGATAGAGAGATGGCCTGGAGGAGATGAGTGGGGATGGGATCTAGGGGCAGGTAGTCGGGTGGTTAGAAGAAATGACCTTGGAAACGTCCTCTTTCAATAGGAGAGAGAAAGAGGGGAGCAAGCATGTTTCCGGGGATTGGGCGTGGTCAAGAGATGGCGACGCAGAGAATTGACTGCTGATGGTGATCATTTTCTTTACATAGGAATATGCAAATCATCAGCTGTTAAGTCCACTGGAGGTGAGGGGGCAGGTGGGCAAAGAAGAGCAGAAAAGGTTTTAAAGAGAGTACGAGGGTCAGGAGAGTTGTTGATTTTAGCGTGGTAGTACTGAGTTTTCGCAGAGGAGACATCCACAGAGAAAGAACTCAGAGAGAATAGACTGATAGAGAGAGAGGTCAGTAGGTTCTTTAGATTTGTGCTACTTTCTCTCAGCAGACCTGAGCGTGGCACGATGCTCACGTAGAACATCAGATAACCAGGGGACAGAAGGGGATGCACGAGATGGCCTAGATCTAAGAGGGCATAAGCTCTCCAAGCAGGAGGGCCACTGTCCTACAACGTATAGCTCCAAACTTAATCAAACAAATCAAACACACCTGAACAGGCTCATAGATGTCTTCAAGATCATTAGAAACCCTGATAGTAACCAGTGAATCAGTGATTGCGTCTACATGCACAGTCTTACGCCGATAATGCTTATATATAAGCAGATATATGTAAGGTCTAAACCTTTATCGGGGGAAAGGTCATAAAGGCTTAAGAGGAAAACAGCAGAGGATTTTTTTGGCCATTACTCCGATTTCGCACTGCATGTAAACGCCTTTACTGGTTTTCTCTCTGTTTTGTTTGTGCGCTCATGTCTGAAAGTGCAGTAGTAAGTCCCAAACAAAAGTAATAGTAAAAAGACACATAAAAGTCTGCTCTCGAATCATGCAGTTCATGTAGAAACATAAAAATTAACTATTGTTGCAGGTTACTATGGACATGAGAAGAGATACAAAAATACATCTTCTGATGGTTTTCCCGCTACATTTTTAATTACTAGACAGACAATCGACGGTGACGTCTTTGCAGGCAAGAAACCAAGCAAGTCTCAAACTTTCGTGCAAACAAGGTTTTATGCGTAGCCGGTATATTGTTATGCATGTAAACACGTGAAAACAGGTTTCTTTTTAAGCAGATTTTTGACAGATATCTGTTTAGTTTGTGCATGTTAACGCATTCATTGTGTAAAATGTTTTCAATTGTCAGTGTTAATGCCATTGAATCAATTTCGCTTTTGCACCCACAACTAATGTTTCATTTCATCAATGCACCATTATTGTTATTAGTGTTTACGTTATTTGACTTCTTTAACTATTTCTCTTTCCTCTGTAAGTGTTTATAACGTTGTTTAAATAAGATCAATAAAGACATGTTTTTATAGTTAAGTTGGAGTTGGTTACTTTTTTGTGGTGGGTGTCAAGGTGTAATAATACTAAATAATGTTGGAATTAATCTTTCATGACTGATGTAAATGTTCTGCTTCACAAATAGAAAGATACTGTCACAATAAGCAGATTTACTGAAAGACCTAGACATCAATACACAACATAAAAACCTCAACAATGGTGACAATCATCAATCTAAATCAGATAGACAGATAGAATGCAATGCATGCTGGGAGTGCTGCAATCATTTTGTAGTAGCATGTATTGCAGCATGAATATTTATTTTGTTGACTGTCACCATTGTTGAGTTTCATGCACTGACTCTTATGACATTGTTACACTGTTTGACACATTAGTTGTGATAATGAATATTTAAACATTGATTTGAAAAGGTTTTTAGACCATTTGGTACCAATTTCAAACTTTCCATGATGAAAAACTTGTTTCTTAGCACCTATAAGCACAAAAATACACTAATACAAACATACTTGTTTGATTTAACCGTTAGAAAATATGTTTTCACATAGATTATTTAATATGATATATTATGTTATTACTTTAAAATGTTATAAAACTGCGCTAGTCGAGATGACTCGCAGTAACTGGATGAGCGCTCTAAGGAGTTTTATTAGTTGTTATTGGAGGATGAATTATCTCAGAATGTCGCCTTAACTGTAGTCTGTTTAATCATTTGTCCATATAAATCATGTATGTCCTTTTAATTCATAATTTCTTCACTTTTGTGTGTGTGTGTGTGTTTAATCTTTCGTCCTTGTAAATCACCTACGACCTTTTAATTCACAATTTCTTCACCTTTGTGTGTGTTTAAACTTTCGTCCTTGTAAATCACTGACGTCCTTTTAATTAACAATTTCTTCACTTTTGTGTATGTGTGTGTTTAATCTTTCGTCCTTGTAAATCACATATGTCCTTAACAACACAAACACTAAAGAGAAGACATTGTTTATTAAGTGTAATTACATTTTTTAAGAAATCTAAATCAGTAGTAATCATACGATTATAATCGTAATTAACATTTCTTTATTGACAAGTCAAACAGTTTGATATTTAAGTACTTTCTAAGACAGTGGTTTCCAATCCTGGTTCTTGGGTAATTTAGAATTTTCAGATTTAAAAAGAAATGTAAGGTGTTAAAAATCAGGATTAACAGAATTGGGAAACACTGAACTGAGAACAGAATGAAACACTAACACTGATTGTAGTGTAATATTATAATGATAATAATTACATTTACATTTACATTTAGTCATTTAGCAGACGCTTTTATCCAAAGCGACTTACAAGTGGGGTAGGTAATGGAAGCAATTAGGACATCATAAGTACAACAAAAGCATAAGTGCAATCAAAAATAAGGTTCATATAGTCCAACACAGTATACAGAATCATTCATACATTTTTTTTTTGTTTTTGTTTTTGTTTTTAAAGAAGAGAAGAAAAGAGTAGAGAAGAGAGTTGAGTCAGAACAGATCAGTCAGATGTCAGATGTTGGCGGAAGAGATGTGTTTTCAGGCATTTCTTAAAGATGGCTACAGAGTCTGCAGATCTTGTAGCAGCAGGCAGATCATTCCACATAGGTGGAACAGATCCGGAGAAGGTGCGCGAGAGAGATTTTTTACCTTTATGGGATGGCACCACAAGACGCCGTTCGTTTGCAGATCGTAGGGATCTGGCGGGTACATATGTCTGCATTAGTGAGTGAAGATAAGGTGGTGCCAAACCAGTCGTGGTCTTGTAAGCCAGGAGCAGAGTCTTGAATTTAATGCGAGCGGCTATAGGGAGCCAATGTAGCTTAATGAGTAGAGGAGTGACGTGTGCCCTCTTCGGTTCATTAAAGATAACTCTTGCCGCAGCATTCTGGATCATCTGTAGAGGTTTGGTTGTGCAAGCTGGAAGTCCTCCCAGTAGTGCATTGCAGTAGTCCAGTCTGGACAGGACTAGAGCCTGTACTAGGACTTGCGTAGCATGCTCCGATAGGAAGGGTCTAATTTTCCTGATATTGTAGAGGATGAATCTACAGGACCGGGCGGTGCTGGCAACTTGATCTGTGAAGTTGAGCTGATCATCGATCACCACTCCCAGGTTTCTTGCCTTTCTGGAAGGTGTGATGGTTGATGAGCCCAGTTGAATGGAAAGGTTGTGATAAGTCTTTATATCAGCCGGGATTACAAGCAGTTCTGTTTTTGAAAGGTTCAGCTGTAGGTGATGGCCGTTCATCCAGAGTGAGATGTCGGCTAGGCAGGCTGAGATGCGTGCAGAGACAGTCGGATCGTCAGGGCGAAAAGACAGGTAGAGTTGTGTATCATCCGCATAGCAGTGATAGGAAAAGCCATGTTTCCTAATGACAGAGCCTAGGGATGTCATGTAAACAGAGAATAGCAACGGACCAAGCACTGAGCCCTGAGGAACACCTGTGTCAAGATGTTGGGACTCAGACACCTCACCTCTCCAAGATACACTAAATGACCTACCTGAGAGGTAAGACCTGAACCATTGTAGCACCATTCCGGAGACCCCCATAGCCTTGAGAGTGGACAGGAGGATGTGATGGTTAACAGTGTCGAAGGCGGCAGATAGATCCAGTAGGATGAGAACAGATGAAGTCGATGGTCTTTACTCTCTTCGGTCTTCACGCGATGAGGGCAGCACGCGACCGCAGCACGCGGTGGACAAAACCACTAAATACCCTATTCAATCACGTAATTGAATTCAGCAGGACACGCCTTCCAAATCTCCGAATTTTAACACGCAAACAAATGCAAACTTACAGCGCGTGACTTAGTGGACGCAAACAAAGGAAACGAAACCGCGTTAGACTATTAAACACAAATGATCGATTTTTCACCTACGATTTCCAGTTGATTCTTAAGCTGCAACAAAACTGCTTCTCCCACGAACTGACCTTACAACAACTGTTTAAGTACTGTAGCTGGCGTTGGACACGCCTTCCAAATCTCCGAATATTAACACGCAAACAAATGCAAACTTACAGCGCGTGACTCAGTGGACGCAAACAAAGGAAACGAAACCGCGTTAGACTATTAAACACAAATGATCGATTTTTCACCTACGATTTCCAGTTGATTCTTAAGCTGCAACAAAACTGCTTCTCCCCATAAGATAATAATGGCTTTCCTGTAGCTCAGTGGTTGAGCATAGCGCTAGCATCGCCAAGGTCATATGTTCCATCCCAGGGGAATGTATAATATAATGTAATAATTATATCATAATAATATAATGGGAAATCACAGTGTTTAATCATTTGTCTTTACAGATCACTTATGGCCATTTAATACAAAATGTCTTAATTTTGTTTATGTGTTTAGCTGTATGCTCTATTTACATCATCTTGTATGGGAATACATGCAGCTGGTTGTTATTGCAAAATAAGACTTGACAGGACTCTTTTGACCCTAAAGACGTTTATTTTGCGATAACAACAGGGTGGATGTACAGTATCAACTGTATATGTTCGGCTATCTCCTATTAATTCACATGTGACCCTATATGCACTTAAATGACGTTAGTTTGGGTTTATAGCTACTGTCCTCATAATAACACTTTGTGTCATAGGCGGGGCTTGCATGTAATTATAATATGTCCTCATAATTGTGTATTTTGTCAGGTTGTCATATTATCACTTGTGTTGTGTTTAAATTATTGTGTGTGTGTGTGTGTCCGTGTGCAGAAGATAAGAGACATGATTTATGGAGTCAGAGTAAGATCTGAAGGACATAGAGTGTGTGTGACTTTGTCTCACAATGAGAGCATGAGACTGAACAGCAGCTGAAAAGAAGAGTTGCATTGAATGAATCACAGAGAGTGTTGTCAAAAGTGAGAAAATATATATTTGGTTGATTAAATGTTTTACAGGTTGTGAGATAATTTCTATAATATAAAGTTTGTATAAGCAGGCCCGGAAAAATAAAAAATCTCAAACCATAAACCCTGAGTGTGTGTGTGTGTATGTGTGTATAAGTTTGAGGGTTTTGAGTGTGTAGCCAGGAAGTGAATGAGAGAGAGAGAGAGAGAGAGATAGGTGGAATTGTGTTTGCCTTTGTGTGTTTATGTGTCTGTGTAAGTTTTAACTTGTTCTATTTGTAGATTATAATATAATTAATGCATAATGCTTAAAATTCTTAATATTAAGCCTATAATGAATTATGGGATTCACTAGTAATAAGGGTTCTATGATTTTTTTAATTATAACAGCCATTAAATATATATTAAGATATAAGTAGATATTTAAAGAATGCCTGAAATAATAATGGGATGGATTTAAACACAAATACAGGCAAAGGAAGAGAAAAGTTTGTTTTCATTTTTATAAATAAGTTCTACATCCCTCATCTAGTAATCCTTATGCTCCAAATGTAATGAAACACCTATAATGCATACGTATCGGAGAGCTGCACCTTATAAATCTCTTTTTAATGAACCATCATATGTAAACCAACAGAGTAAAAACTTGACACTGTATTAAACAGGCAGACAAATACCATTATGTTCTTTAAGAGGCTCTTATGAAGGACATTTTTTTTAAACGGTTGCAAGATTGAACTAAGGATTAATATTAGACAATTCATTATTGTGTATGAAGCTACATATTCATAGTAGCACAGACGAGAACCTTGAGAAAATAAGGAATCCAAATGACCAATAGTTCCTGAGTCAGCTTTACCAACAATCCACTTAACAATTGAATTGACCACTGCAATTCATGCTGAATCTAATACAGTAAATGTACACATTTCACAGTGAGTCAATTTGATCTAATTAATTATGTGATAAAGGCTTTTTTACATCAAATCCTTAAAGAAATTATTTTTTTTACCTGATTTCTATCCTTTCTTAGACCTAAGATTTTATTTTTAACAATACATTCAGTAATTAATCCGAAGTCCCAGTTTTTTTAGGGAGCCGTCAGCTGAGCTCTGTGAGAAATCTTTTACACTTTTGTTGATAAAGTGAGTGTTATTCGTTCTTCTTTCGCCTCACAGCTCCCAGACCTGACTTTGAATTGGCTGTCAAGTCCAGCCAAAGTGTCCAACTGTTGATGAACTCATTTTTGGGCACTGGTGTGGTTCCAAACTGCCCTATTGTCACTAAAGTTTAGGGCCGCTTACTTGACTTATTAAAATAATAAATTAAAACAATAAATAAGTTTTCTAGTTTTCTACACTGGTCTTCATTGTCATTGTTCATCTCTTGTTGATAAACTATTCTATTGCTGTCTACAGCAAGATCAGTTTTCTTAGAAATACATCAGTATATACAATTAGCCACTCAGTATGTTTAAAGGCATCCACAGTCTGGATAAATTCCATATGAGCACATTTATGGCTTACTATAATCATTACAAATGCAATAAACAAGAGCAATTAAGAAAATGTTTAAGTGACTTACTTTGATTTTTTTTACATTTATACCATGTTCCTGATACATTTTATTTTGCCCTAAACAGCAGAACCAATCACTAATGGTTAGACAGAAACATTATTTGTAGATCAATTTGGAAAAATGCATATAAAATAATATTTATATATAAATGCATATGAAACAGTCGGTTGTCATTATATTCAACTATTCTTAGCTTTCCTCATTGATGTAAACAACTAAAGTTTAAGTGAGAAGGCAAAATTTATTGCAGAAATGAAACTTAACCATTTGTGTACCACAAACTGAGCTATTTTGTAAGAATGCGATTGTAAAATATTTTTTACTTCAATTAAATGATTCCTGGATAAATAAATGTTGAAAAAAAATAAGTAATAAGTAAAATACATGGACATCAGTGGTTATATATAAGTGAAGATTAATTGTTTGTTTGAAATGATTGATAGGGACCATTTAATTGTTGCCTGAATATTGGCACGGACCCGTCCCTACCCAAATCGACGCCTTATGGGAATGATAACAATAGCCTGTTTATTATGATTTATTTTGTGACAGGCCAACATGCGGCTTACCAGCTTTAATATCACTTTACAACTAGGTTCCATTTCTAAACATAAGTTAGCCAACAATGGGTTATTACCCATGAAGACATCGATTCGTGCCTTTGGATTTCTGACATCCCAATTGTCGCCTTCAATGTGGAAACAATTATCGCGTTAACAGATGATAATCACAGTTGACAAGATTTAAAGACTCCAGGATCCAGAAGGGTTTACCTCCATGGTTCAAAACCATTGAAAATATTAACTGTCGTATTTCATAATTTTTATGGACAGAATTTCTAGGCGCAGCCAGGGGCCGGAGGGTGTCGGGTTTGGGGACCACATGTTTTCATCTCTACTCTTTGCGGATGATGTTGTCGTGCTGGCCCCATCAGACCATGACCTTTAGCATGCACTGGGACGGTTTGCAGCCGAGTGTGAAGCGGCTGGGATGAGAATCAGCACCTCCAAATCTGAGGCCATGGTTCTCAGTCGGAAAAGGGTGGCTTGCTCACTTCAGGTAGGTGGAGAGTTCCTGCCTCAAGTGGAGGAGTTCAAGTATCTTGGGGTCTTGTTTACGAGTGAGGGAATGATGGAACGGGAGATTGACAGACGGATCGGTGCAGCCTCTACAGTAATGCGGTCACTGTACAGGTCCGTCGTGGTGAAGAATGAGCTCAGCCGCAAGGCGAAGCTCTCGATTTTCCGGTCAATCTACGTTCCTCCTCTCACCTATGGTCATGAGCTGTGGGTCATGACCGAAAGGACAAGATCCCGGATACAGGCGGCCGAAATGAGCTTTATCCGGAGGGTGGCTGGGCGATCCCTTAGAGATAGGGTGAGAAGCTCGGTCCCTCGGGAGGAGCTCAGAGTAGAGCCGCTGCTCCTCCACATCGAGAGGGGCCAGCTGAGGTGGCTCGGGCATCTTTTCCGGATCATCATACCATATAGAGTAATGACACGACAAGACCGCACACAATGAGAATTGTTTGATTTCCTATCTGTTTGCCCTCCACCAAAGAATCATCACATATGGACTGTTGCGGAGAAAGTCTCAGCTACTCTTAGTCCAATGCTAGGCTTAAGCTCTTTAATGAATGAAGTTGAGATCACCAGATTTGAACTTACGTCTTTTATGAATGCCATGAACATTGTCATAAAAGTAATCAAGGAGGAACTACGTGGACTACAATTGACTGTGCTGCAAAATCGCTTGGTCTTCGAACAATTGACAGCAGCGATGGGAGGAATTTGAGCTGTCATTGGAGAAACCTGTTGCATTTTTATTATAGAAAAAGACGTGGATGGACATCTCATGGAGGAAGGAATCAAAAATACCTCTTTAATCATTGAAACTGACTAAATCTGAGAGTCAATCAGAAAGTTTTAATTGGGACTTGATTGCAAATGTTTTTACTAATATGACAAATTTGATATTGATTGCAGCTTGCATTATTGCATTCATTTGAATAACATTATGCATTTGGCCATGTATAATGAAGTCATTTCAACAAACAGCTGCAGTCACTGTTCCAAGCCAGATGATTGTTTATGCAGTATCACAACAAAGCATGGATAATGAGCATACTGTAGGATCTTGGGCAGATCAAAGATGACCATTTGGGGTCGTTAACAGCTCTGAGTAGCAAGCCTAACCGGTGCCAGCAAGTCTGATCCAACTGCTCTCTCTTAAGCATCCTCCATTTGGTCAGGATAGTTTCTAACACCTCCCTTGGACTTCAAAGTCCCAACGGGAGGATGGGGTGTCTTGTCACTATAGATGGAGACCAGATGTGTTAAACAGGAATGAGGGCAGATGGTCAGACTAGTTTGAATGTTCCCTCTTTTTAACCACACAAGAATAGTTTAAAACGGGTTTAAACCTACATCTTCACATTGTATCTTTGTCCCCATGTTAATCGGCCTCGCCTATAATCTCAAAAGCATGTGTGTTTAAGTGTATTCTCTTTATATTGTCATTCTTGTACAAACTTCAGGTCAATGTACTTATAACCATGGCATGTTTTATATCTAAATTTTTCTCTCTTCATTACTGGAAAGATGATGTATAGCACAATAACGTGTTTTCGATCCTATCGATTTTATGTCATTCTAAGAGTTTTAAAGCACCAAACAAGTGATTCAAGTGATCCTGAATGCAAATGAGCTACTAAGCAAAACAAAGAAACTTTGTTTCCCTCCAAAATCAGCTCATCAGATTGGATAACTCACTTTGAAGGGCGTGAACCCGTCAAGCTTAAAACAGCCGTAAACTGAGCTATCGATGCTCGGCTCATCTCGTGTCCTCGCGCTCCTGCCCGGCACATCACCGAGACCTGTCTCTCCCTTGGAGACAGTTCATCCGGCAGTTTACATCGGCTAACTTCGTCCTACCTTCGTCAGCCAATCCGGCTCCAAGAAAGAAGTAGACGGACTCACCCGCTTGCTTTGAATCCATCAAGACTCTGAAGAACCTTTTCAACGCGCACAGAACTTGTCCCAGCACACTCAGGGAACCAATGCAAGTATCAACTATATCCTAAATAGCTGCGTTTAAGCTTTAACCCCTTTTTACAAAAGGAGATTATCCTCAATGGTTCATGCAGATGTGAATAGCTGTTTGTAAAACTGCCACTCTTTGTCTATTTCTTACCTTTCTTTACTGCATTTATGTTTCATGTTTTGTTTGTTAGCATTTGTTATTCTGTTAGTCAATCGTTTGTTTCCCCTTTAGTGTAGTCAATAAACCCGAATTTGTTTTCTACATTTTAACTGTTGCTGTGTTTGTTTATCACATGTTAACGTCACTTAAACTGCTTTGATTTCGTTATAATTTCTGGAGCGGTACTGTACAGTAAGAGTGTTATGTTTCCAGGGCCAGGAAAGTAATATTTCTTAGATTTGATATACGATCTGCGGATCACTCGCTGGACGAGTGAATCTAGTTTGTCGCTATTATCAAATCTGCCGAATCCGATAGTGTATAAGATAGGTATAATTAATCATCATTAATTATCCGTATTTTACTGTGATCAAACTCATAGTTTCCCCCGAAATACACTACAATACATATGCTAATATTGACTGGGTCAGGTCATAGGCCTATGGCCAAATAGAAGATTAAAAATAAAAATACTCATATTATGAAATATTAACAGAATTGTGGAAGGATTTTTATTGCTTTTTACTTATTTAGCTTGTTACTTACCTAAGTACTATCATATTATTCACTAATTGCACACGCAATTTATTACTTTTAGAGCACTATTGATCGTTTTAATTTGGTATTTTTTGATTGTTATGTTTTATTATTCCCTATGTTTTATGAATAACATGTGACTGGAGTATGAGGCTTGTCATCCTCAAAGGGGGGATTATATGGTGGTTTTTCTAAGTACAGCGGGAAAATAAGTATTTGACACATCAGCATTTTTATCAGTAAGGGGATTTCTAAGTGGGCTATTGACACAAAATTTTCACCAGATGTAGCCATCAAGCCAAATATTGAATTGAACAAATTCTTATTTTCCCAACTGTATATTACTGACTTTTCGTTATATTACTGAGTTTTCTTATATAAAAGCATACATTTAAGATAGCTATAAAGGTTCATGTACCCCTCTGATTTTAACAAAGGCCATGGGCCACATAGGATGGGCACCAAGCAGATATGGACCTCACATCTGCTTAGCATCACACAAACACACTTTTGAAGACACTAGTTCCCTTTATGTCGGTCTCTCGACGTTGTGTCTAGCCGACAGATGGGGTTCGCCCTTGAGAACCAATCAACTACTATAGAAAAGGCCAATGAAATTTGGCAAATTAAATTTGCATGCCGGTCTCTGCCTCCGAAAATCCGGTATAAAAGGAAGACGGTGTGCAGCATTCACTTAACGTTTGTTCTTCAGAGCCTTCGCTCATGACTACAAACAAGATGAATTCAACAAATTCTTCTCCTAGATTGTCGGATCTACGACGTAGAACCTGCAGCGACCTTCCCATGGGCGTCTCGGCAGTTCCAGAGCTGTTACAGATATTTTCCAAAAGGTCCTTTTCAGGACTGAGCATTCTCCAGCGTGGCATGTCCCGCTGTTGTCTTGGGTGAGGTACCCTCATCGAGGAGGGGGGATGGACACGATAGCCTTGTCAAGTGTCTGGGCGTCCAGCACGCTGAGGCAGCTTTCGTTGACACATCTTGCCCGCACTGCGGCGTTAGTCCGCCTGTATTAGCAGCGTTAGTGATGTGGGGATCTCTGCGAATGTAAACCCGCCAGCCAAGTGCTCGCAGCCCGACTCACTTTTCTGACTGTTCCCCAACAGGCGGTGGCATACCCTCCGGATCCTCATGCACGCACTCGGAAACGATGCGTGACGTAGATGAGATGTCACTCGCAGCATCGGAGGGAGACTTGCTGTCATCGGACACTATCGACTTCGAACTCCCCCCCCCCAGGGGGGTCGAGCTCAGGAAAAAGCAGAGGTGATGTCAGCCATGCTAACCCGGGCAGCCGCGATTATTGGGTTGCATTGTACGCACTGCCTCCTCCCCAACGCTCGCGGCTGGATACGTGGTTCCCGGGGTCGGGCGGATTTTTCCAGGAGGTGCATGAGGAGCTGTGTAAGACTTGGAGCTCTCCACTCACGGCCCGCTCCAGTCAAACCAGCTCTGGCTCCCTCACTTCCCTCGATGGTGGGGTAGGCTGCGGGCCAGGTAGCCTCCTCTCTCCACAGCATGGCCATCCTGCAGGTCCACCAGGCCAAGGCGTTGAGAGAGCTCCACAAGGTTAAGGCCAACCCAGGTATAATGCAGGATGCCACCACTGACCGCAATTTGCGGGCGACCAAGGTGGCGGCAGGGCCCTGGGTCAGACGATGTCCATGGTAGTGGTTCAGGAGAGACACCCCTGGTTGAACCTTGCGCAGATGAGTGACACCGAGAAAGTCCGCTTTCTTGATGCACCCGTCTCGCAGGGTGGGCTGTTGGTGACACTGTTGAGGATTGCACTCAGCAGTTTTCGACGGTGAAGAAGCAGACAGTGGCGATTAGCCACATTTTACCGCGCCGCAACTCGGCCGCCCAGAGGCCTCCAAAATCCCGCGCGATGTCTGCTTCCCGGCAGCCCAGGACCCTTTCGACATCGGTTCCGGTTCCTGTGCCTGGGAGCTTGAAAGATGCCCACACTGTCTCGGTGGCAAAATGAGGACAGTCCGTCTTGGCTGCTCGATCCAGTTCGCCAGAAACCCTCCCAAGTTTCGGGGCATCCTCTCTCCCTCTGTCAGAGGAAGGGACGCCTCCGTACTTCGGGTAGAGGTCACCACCCTTCTGGCGAAACAGACATCGAGTTCATCCCTCAAGCCAAGATGTTCAGTGAGTTCATCAGCCCGTACTTCATCGTTCCCAATAGACGGCGGGTTGCGCCCCATTCTGTGTACCCTCAACAATCACCTTCACAAGCTGCCGTTCAGGAAGATCACGCAGAGAAGCATCCTGACATCCATCGGGTGTCAGGATTGGTTCGTGGCAATCGACCTGAAGGACGCTGACTTTCATGTCTCGATCCTCCCTCTACACTGGCCGTTCCTACGGTTCGCAATCGAGGGGCGGGCATATCACTACAGAGTCCTCCCTCTCGTTCTGTTCCTGTCCCCACGGGTCTTCACGAAGATCGTGGAAGCCGCCCTTTCTCCCCTTGGGGAAAAAGGTGTGCGGGTACTGAACTATCTCAACGACTTGCACACTCGCGAGATATGTTGTGTAAATAAAGGGACCTGGTGCTCTGGCACACACATCCCGGGCAAACTGAACCAGACGGCCGACGTGCATTCTCGTCAGTATACGCCTCGCGGAGAGTGGCGACTCCACCCGCATGAAGTCCAGCTCATTTGGTTGCTGTTCCAGAAGGGCCCAGGTAAAACTGTTGCGCCTCCCACAACACCACCATTGCCCGCTTTGGTACACCCTGTCCGAGGTCCCCCTCGGCACGGATGCCCTTGCGCACAGCTGGCCACGGGACGGGCAGAAGTACGCCTTCCCCCCTAATGACCCTCCATGCACAGACACTGTGCAAGGTCAGGGAAAAGTTGCACCAACCTATACTGAAAACATACTACATCACTTTTTGCTCTTATAGATTTGAACATATATCATAAAAAATAAGTTTAAATTGTTATTAAGCCAATATTGCATTTCTTCATGTCTAATTTTGAGTAGTTTTAACATCAACGAAATTGACCCTTCGCATAACCCTGCACCCACTTCGTTCCTGTTGCTATGTCCGACAGTGCGCTCCCAGTATAAATGCGTGCACTCCCTGGGGAAACAGTGAAGAATTTCTTGAAAAATGATTTGCTGGTTTCAGACAGCAAGCTCTGCAATATGCATTCAAGGGATACACTCAGGATTTGAAATAACAATAATTAACAACATCTCCTACCTATATTTGCGTCCAAACCAGCAGATGATACCGTTTCTTTAATTCTCAACTCACGCTAAGTTAATGAATACTTTAAGAAGTTAATAGAAAATGGATTAAATGTGTAATTTTCTTTTTTCCCATGTGGAATTAGTATAGTTTTAATGTTATGGAAACCAGTTAGATCGAATTTACAGTTGTGTTAAATAGGGTGTTTGGTATAAGCAAATATAAAGGATGTCAGAGTTCAAGTAACGTTTGTTAGCATTCAGCATACATACCTGACGAAGATGGGACATCATGAGATGAACTAGATTGGGCTAAGCATTCAAAAACAGTGTATCTCTCAGTCTGTACAGGATACACTCTTGACAGGTGTTTGACAGATTACTTGTGTTTCCACCCTTATAAGCAAAGATTTTGTTGCACTTGTGGCAACCAGCATTGACACTGTCAGGATCAACTTTGGTGAAGTGTAACCACACTTTTGAACGTTTAGTTCTCTGCACCGTCGCGAATTAAGAGTTTCTTTCTGTGTGCACGATGTGTAGACACAAACTGCGCGAGAGTCACGTAACGTGCCAAATTCTTGGTGTTATTGAAATTGTAAACAATTGTTGAGATAAAATGTGTACGATAACGTTAATGTAGCAATAACATATAACTTTTTTTCCTGAGGACCGAAAGCAGAACTGATAAGGGTGGAGCTTATCGATGCTCCGGTGTTCTGCCAATTTATGTTAACCATAAAATTGTGCTATCCTCGTGTTGTGATTGGGTTGGGGGAGGGGAGGGGTAATTTAGGTGTAAGGGTTGGGGGAGGGGTTAGTCCTGTTTTGTATGGAGGTAGCACAATTTTATAGGGTAGCATAAATTGGCAGAACACTTTAATATATAATATTTAATATACCGTTTATCTCAGGACTCATCCATATTCATGGAGCACATGAAATCGGCGTTATAATTGGTCAGATCGATGGTCAATCTAACTGCATGCGAAGGGTCAATTGAAGGACACCCTGTTAAAAGTCCTTTAAAAATGTATGTTCTGCTGTTTATTTCTATTTTATTTTTATTGTTTCAATAATATTTTAAGTCATTTTTAGTTTTCAATATTTATGGTAAGTCTTTAGTCATGTATTTATATTATATTCATAAATTTTAGCTAAGTTTTTATTTATTCCAGTTAATAATTGTATTGTTTAAAGTTTTAATTTAAAGTTAATTTCACACTTTAAATTCGTTTTTTAATTATATTAAAATATAACATTTAATTTGATTTCAACAAACATAATAGTTTGAGTTAATAATAATAACTCTCTTTTTTATGTAGAAGAATGTTATCACATGAATATAACTGATGTGAGACACAAACCTTTCTCTGGATAAACATCTTCACTGTTGGTGTAGCGCACACCTTTACCTCCATGAACTACAGACAGAAGAAAACATAAATGATTCCAGACACATACATGTAGGTATGTGCTCTCATAGTCCCAATTATGTCTCCTGAAAGTCCTAAGGAGAATAACAACAGACATACGATACGGTAATAATAACACAAAGTCATTGTGTGTGTGTGTGTGGTTGTACCCTGAGTGTGCTGGGACAGAACAAATTTCCTGATAAGTTTGTCAGTGGCTTGTGTGTAGAGAGAGAGAGCGTAACGCAGAGACTGCAGGTCTGGACTCTTCTCCAAAAACGTCTTTTTCAAGCCCACACCACCAGCATGAAAGTATTGCTATTACAAACACAGTCAAAAACACACAACATCACTGTTTAACCAACAGGAACATTACAATCTGAATAGAGCTGTTGGTTGTGTTTAATCTAACCTTTATAGTGTCCAGCGCAAGCTCAATGACAGCACACTGTTTAGGGGTCAGAGCCTTAGCCTCCTCTCGCACCATGTGCTCCTGAATACAAACATCAGTGGTTACACAACGGCGTCATCATCTGAGCACAAGATATTTAAAGAAAACAGTGTTTCTCATGGGAATAACACACACCTTCAGTTTAGAGAGCTGACCCAACTCCTTTGCAGCGTTAAAGATGAGCTGTGTTCCCTACAGAGAAAGACAACACCTCATTACAAATAAACAAAACTCTGATCTGTTAGTTAATTGAAAACATGTCAGGTCACTTTTCATCCCAGGATTGTGCTTTTCAATGATTTTACGACCGGTCTGAATGTGGTTCTTTTGATTTTTGGGTGAAACATTAGGCAAGTCTCTCTGATCGTCAGCCACCCCGCTGGATCACACAGTTACATAGTGATTGGAGAGAGAAATGGAAAGTGAAGGACAGAAAAAAGAAGCACAGACTGAGCGCTCATTGATGGGAAGGAGCTGACATGCATCATGCTAAAATTACAAAGAGAGAGAGAGATAGAGTGAGCGATGTTGTGATAGGATGACAGGTTCAGACTCATTACACAAAAAGTGGGAAAAAACACTAGAATTGTTTTTCTCACAAATTTATACTTATGATCATCTGATGAAGACGATGAAGAGGAGAATGATGATGAAAAACAGAAAATCAGTGAAGAATGAAAATAACACAAAACAACACACACGTACACAGTATAACACATGACACTCATACAGATTCACTGTATAAATTACATTATGTTTGTGTGTGTGGTGGGGGGGGAATTTGGGGATAATATATGCTGACATCATTAGTGTGCAGACCAGAGCCGGACCTCCTTATAAGCGAACTAAATGGCTGCTTAGGGACTCGCTGCCACTAGAGGACCATGACTAAACACAACATTGCAATTTAAAAATTTAAAAACTATTTCAAAATGCAACAGATGTTTTTATACATCCAATGAAATTGCAGAGAAAGATGAAAGACACACCTGCTATTTTTCTCATTAGAAATTCCATTTCACTTGGAAATGCATCAAAATATGCAAGCAAAAACGAAACTTACGGTGGGGATTTACGGGGATTTTAAAGTTGAAAGAGTGCTGTGCAACACAGGACAAACTGTGAGTGACTAAAAACATTCAATATTCATCAACTGTTTAGTGTTTAATGATAGAAATGTCGAACATTCCAACAGTTTATTGATGCAAACAACAAAATTATTTAATTAATTAGTTAATTTACTATTTTATATGGGATAAATTATATGGGAGTAATTGTGTGCAAGTAAATAAACAAAGTAAAAAAAGAAAAAACATCCTCAAGGGCAGTGTGACTTTAGAAGGGGGTTAATAGGTTATGATTAAAATAAAATAAAAAAGATTGTTTAAATAAAATCTTTGCAAATAGTTAAATGCACTGAACAATAAATTTCACAACCTTTGTATGGTTTGTGCTCAAAATTGAAAGGAACAGTTCAATTAAAATTGGAAGTAATGGAATGATCAAATGTTTTGACAATCATAAAACACTTGTAATGCAAGGTTTATGTGTTTATGTTTTTATGACATTTTCCTACATCCCAAACACAGCTACAACTAATTATCGAATTGGGTGTGTTAGGTTTAAAGTGTGCGTGTAAATAATCAAACATCGATAATAGACAATTGTATTGGGGGCACTGGGGGACCTCAAATAAAATTCTGCTTTGGGGCTGTAAAGGCTTGTGCTTGGTAACATGTTGATCAATGGTAACCTGCTGAAACCACACCCACATGATGACTGAAGACTGTACAGCATTAAATGATCTGTGTATTTAATTTATTACAATTACGATTCAATTAAATATTAATAATAATTAAATGAACACAGACCAAAACTAAACTAACTAAACACAGACTAGAAGTTTACTTCGAACCAGTCGCGTTTGACGATGAAACGTCTATATTTTTTTAATATATGAAAAGCAGTCATTCTTTATGTGTTGTTCAACATATTGTAATTTTGTAATATATATATATATATATACAATGTATTATTCTATTTATTTTCATATATGTATTAAACGATTTCCTCTGTTGACCATCTTATACAGGAGAATATATTTTCTTTGCGTAAGTGAACACACACACCCACCCACCCACACACACACAAACACACACACCGTTTGGTCGGTCAGTGGCGGTAAGACAATGGTTTTCTCCATTGTGTTCATGACCAGCTTCCACAGCTCCTTCAGAACCCGCTTTAGAACAGTCTTCTCACAGATCTTAGCGAACAGAGTTAAACTGAAAGAAAAGAAACATACACATCAGATCTGATCAGGGGCCTGTAAATGATAAATAAATATCCATGCTTGGATGTAGTCGGCTCATGTTTTTGATAAATTAGCAATGTAATAAATAAAAAGGTGTGTTTTAAAAGCTTGACACAGTTGCTGTGTCTGAAACTCCTCACTCCTTCACTATTCCCCAAATAACGAATACTTAAAAGTCCACTATATGGGGAAAAGTGAATGAAAAGGAGTAAACGATTTCGGACACTGACGTCATATAACCTGTGTCTGACAATTCTGTCGTGGACATCGATATTACGGTTATAATGCACCTTTGTGGCTTCATGGACTGTTTAATAAAAAAAAGTTCAATTTCGTTTTATTTTTTAATTAAGAGAACAAAACAACTGTTTGCCATGTTTATTTACTTTAATGTTGATTATGTTTAATAAAATGATTTAATATATTTCAAATAAAGCATTTATAGAATTCATTTAATCTGTTTATTCTCAGAAACACAAAAATAACTGTCAACAAGAACAAACACAAGTGTAAAAATGTGCATTCGTAACATTAACCGTCACTCTCTTCCAGCTGATTCTTATCAAGCGGTCGTCACGTTTTGTATCATGTGAAATAGTGAGTGTATTGAATGTACACTCAAAATCAGAGTGCATTGTGGTAAAAAAGAGTGATTGAATGCAGGGAATGAAGTAGTTCGCTCTGGATACGGACACCAAAATGTCGGACACCCGTTATAGTGCACTATATAGGAGATAGGGAGCGGTTTCAGACACAGCCACTGCTGTTTCATCAGATCTGATGTGTTGACGTCTGTAAATCTCACTTGCTGTCCAGAAAGTCCATGATGGGCTGGAGGACGTAATCTGCGTCCTGCGCCAGGCTGCTATTTCCGTTGGCAGGTACATTTGCTCCTTTCACCTGACTCAGAATGTCACCCATCTGTCTCACACTCTCCTCGATGTGCGGCTGAAAGCTGTGTGGGACACAAAACCACCAAACCTCATAAAGAAGATTATTTTCCTTATGTTTTTAATATTTTTTGGGAAACATCTCTATTTTACCTGACGGCAAAGATCCGGCTCAGATCATCCATAACGTTGTTGAGTTTGACCTGCAGATCTTTCATAAAGTCACTGGCCTCAACATTCAACTGCAGAAAAACACACAAACTTTTAATTCTGACGTTCACACATAAATGCAACTAGGAGTCCATCTGTTTAACATCACAGCCCCGTCTCCTAATAAAATACACCACATATGACCAATAATATTTACTACATTTGCTGTCAGTGCATGTGTATGTTTTGGTTTTACTTACATTTTTTCCTCCCATGGCCTCAAACATCTTCTCCAGCTGAACCCTCAGCTGCTGGATATTATTAATGATGATACAAGGCTAAAAAAATACAGAAAATAATTGACATTACATTCAAATGATTTTATAGCCACATTATACATGTGCAGAAAAGTATTAATACGCAAAAAGTACCACTTTCTCCTTCTGACAGTGATTGGGGAAATCCTTAGCAATGATGTCAGCGTAAGACAGAAGAACATTCCCTATAGTCTGAGAGAGAGAGAGAATTAATCTTCTTTGAGGGAGAGATCATAAATTATGTTTTTCTTGTTATCAGTTCAGTAGTACAGATTGGCTCAGGTGTTAGTGTTGGTGCACGTGTGGGTTTTTATGTCTGTATTTGTGTGTGTTTTGTGTGTTAGTGATATCTGCTGTGTTCACCTTGGCAAATCTCTTCATGTAGTTGCCAACAATATGAGGATCAGGACACTCCAACTTCCTGATGATCTCAAAGCTCTGGTTGAGCTGAGAGAAGACATCCACAACCGAGCAAGAGAAAAGCGCATGCTCAGATGTCTGCTGAAACTGTAGAGAGAGAGAGAGAGAGGGAGAGCGAGAGAGAGAGATCAGTCCACCGAAAAACATGAGGAGATTTCTGAGCATCTACATGAATTCTGCTTTTTTCAGTCTCTTAAAAAATAAAACGCTTTTAGAAAAAATATTATAGATACTGCTAGCGCTCAACCAGGTTTTGCCAAGTGGTTGATGTCCTCAGGACAACATATTTTGTCTACCTAAGGACAACATTTTTTTAAATAAAACCTAAACCCACACCAAATCCCATCCCTAACCATAACTTACCCCTAAAATCAGAGGGAAATGATAAGTGAAAACAATGGTCTAGAAGAACCTAATCCTGGTTGAAAGATTAAACATGATGTTGTCCTAAGGATATCAACCACTTGACAAAAACAGGTGAGCCACTGCTAGCCAGATCTCTATATCTGCTAAACTACAAGACAATTATTTATATGAATAATTATTAATACTATCTGATGGTCACACTGTACATCATTTCAGATATGATAACGTATTCATGTTAGCATGTGTGTTGACGCTCATGTTGAGGTGATATTTACCCCATCCTTCGTGTCTCTGACCAGAGCTCCGTGCAGAAAATCTCTGGATACTTCTTCATTCTCATCCAACCAGAGGATCACAAACGGCTCGAACCATCTGACAAAACATAAAGACAAACTGAGACACAGCACAGCGCTCACACTACCTCTGTAGTTTTCAAGTGTGCAGTAAACGACCAGAGTATAGAGCACAGAACCCCCAAACCCACAATGCATAGTTTTTTTCTGGAAGTGTATGATGGTGGTCTTACGCGGGGTACTCAGGTACGCGATCTTTGAAGTGCAGCAGCTCTTTGCAGTATTCATTGTAAAGCCACTTGACCTTGAAGTGCAGGTTCATGTAGTCAGCGCTCTTACACAGTCTGTGTTTCTCATGCTCTGACACACAGAAGAGAACACATTTTATGAACACGGACTGCTTGATTGTTAATAGAAGAGACCCTTGAAGAAAATTGCTCCTTTTCATTTTTTAAGGCAATAATCGTTTTACCAATTTCATCTCACAAAGAAAATAACACATCACTTTTAGTTTCAACTGTGACACAATTTTATGAGAAAAACACAGAAAGGTTCTGGAATTCTCTGTCTTTAACAATTCTTAAATGATATTTCCTTTTTTCAGAAAAAAACTGAACATATGGTCAGCATTTACCTTCCATAGCGTACTTCATATCCTGAGCAAACATGTTCCACATCACATCCGCACTGATCTTCCCAACATTCAGCTCCTGAGGGAACCTGGACCATACATACACATTGTACTTCTTTTTCTGTGACTTAAAGTATTTTTCTCTTTTCTGTAATATTCTTGATGCACTGAGAAGAGAAACTCACTGGTTGAGACAAGGTGTGTATGAGTTCTTATCCTCTTCTATAATCGACACAATGAGCGTGATGAGTTTAGACCAGAAGTCCAGATTCTTGATACTTGGACCCTGTTCTTCAGGAGGAACCGTCTTAGACTGAGTAGAAGTAAGAAGAGTTAATTAAATAATTAAAAAGAACATTTCACATTTGTACAGTTATGCATACACCCACACAAACGCGTACACATACACACACAAACACACACACACACACACACACACACACACACACACACACACACACACACACACACACACACATATACACACACACATAGGCATGCACAAACACATAGGTGAGCAGACACACACGCGCATGCATCCACACACGCACACGCATGCACATACAGATGCACAAACAGACACACGGATCATGAGCCAGTCCAGGCAGTTAGTTCCATCTCACTAATACAGATCTGCAGTGAAAGTCCATTTAGAAAGAGAGTGTGAGAGAGAGAGAGCCAGTGGTAAACACGTCTCACAGCGGCTCTTCTTGAATCATAATTGCACTGACACATCGACTCAAATCAGTATTTCATTTTCTATAAAAGCAACTTCAAGACAAACTGCATTGTGTCTAAACAGCAACTAAACAGCAGAAAACCAGCAAAGAAAAGATGCATTCTATCCACTCGAACCCACCATATCATTCTATTCATATATCGTGATATTTATGCCTTTGTTCCTAAATTGCTTAAAAACTGATTACATGTTTCATGGAAAAAAACCAAGCATTGCAATTTCAACGAACCTAAACACACACACATACTGTATACTCACAGGGTCATTCTGATACTCTCGTCCATACAGTTCATGGCAGTTATTAAATATATATTCATAAGTTGAGTTGAGACAAGCTTTGACGCAATCTTTAACAACTTGACTGGCTCTGGGTGGACTCTGAAGTTCCTGAACCTGAAAAAACACCATTACACAGAGATTTATGTTAAGAATTTATAAAGGTCTACAACCTTCAGCACACAGTTAACGTTGTACAATGTGTTAAAACGATCATAACTTAGAGTCAGTGAGAATCAAATCATAAATCACAAACAGAAGAAGAAGAACCTTCATCCTGAAGAAAGTGATGCTGGTCAGAAGATCTACGGTGGACTTCAGATCTTGTAACCTCTCTGGACTGCTGGCGGGAAAATTATTCTGCAACACAAACACAAAGACAGGTCAGTGGTGTAAATGTAAAGGTCAGAGGTATGATGTTAAATCTATGAAAATGTTATGAGAATTTACCCTGTACATCGAGAGATCAATCCTTAGAGAGTTATGCAGCTGGTCCAACAGTTTCACAAATCTCTCTTTCTGCAACAAATTTAAATATGAGAAATATAATACACCAATGAACACACAACAGTCATGTTTAGAGATGTTCTGACTAAAAAGCATGTAACCTGAAGGACATTATTTTAATCATGTGTGTGTTTGATTAAAACATATAACAGACCCCAAAGTTTGATGCGGCGAAGCGGTCTGATGCTGAGACGTTATTGGAAGACTGTGTTGTGTGAGCGTAGTAAGCATTGATGTTTGCCAGAAGTGTGCTCATGACCGCAGGGACACCAGGACACATGTACTTTGATGACAGACACGCAAAATGCCTGAACACAAACATGAAGATTATCCAGAGCTGATACTGTTTATTACTACAGTAAACAATGAAAACCTATCGCCGTGTTTGTGAAAATGTTCATATTTATAACCATATTTTCAATAATAACACATATTTAATGATTTCTTTCCACTGTTTGTTCCACAGTGTAGTAAAATAAAATGACAAATATAAATAAACAATATACAACGAAAGAGACAAAAAATTAAGACAAATATAAACAAAATAAACAAAAAGCTAAATAAAACAAAAATCTACACAAATAAATAAATGACAATCTAAAAAATTGTCACACAACAGAGAACTCAAACCCTTACTTTGGTTGAACACCACGCATGCACAACATGTTCACAGGTTTGTTTGTTAGCAGTTACTTATTTACTTTTATTATGACTGTAAATCTCAAGATTTACTTATTTCTTGGCTTACGTCATGGCCTGGTAGATAGATTCCACTCCGTATCTCATGGCGAACTCATCCACAATTTCCTGTGCTGTTTCTTCATAGTACACTTTCCAGGCATCATCTCCTTTGGCGTCCGGAATCTTCACGACACCACTGTTCTGTTTCTCTGTGGTGTAGTGGAAGATGTGCTGCAAAGCATCATGGGTAAAAGTCACAATTTGATCATAACGAGCTTGATGCAGGAGACTAACAGACGTGAAGTGATGTGATGTTTCAGACCTCATTTAACATGAAATAAATGCTTTAGTGTTTGTGTACCTCATGCAGACAGGTGTACTGAACGTGATAAGGCGAGACAGTTTCCTCTCCTTTAATCTCAATGCTGATGTGCATACGGATAGCTCCGGACACTGCTGACTTATCAGTGCGCTTGTCTGTTTGCACACAGAGAGAATATCATCATTGCGAACATGCATCTGAATCCTCAGATCATCAAATCATCCCTCCCGCTCTCACCCAAATTATACCAGACGTCCATTTCACCACTGAGTGTTCTCACTTCAATGATGGTCTGTCCCAGAAAATCATCAGACTCCCGTTTAAATTTCTGCTTCACGCGAGACTTGATGTCATCGTCTTCGTCCCAAACGCGCACTTTGATTCGGTCAGAGGAGTTGTGACACTCGCTGCACACGCAAAACAACACGTGACTGTCTGAATTTACTGGCTATACAGATCACACAAAAAAACACATCACTTACAAGTGAAAGCTCTCGTCCCAGATGGGGTTGAGATTGCCGTAGATGGTCTTGGTTCTCTTCTTGGTTTTGCCCACTTGTACGGTGACGTACGGGTCACTTGAACCCGTCTTATCCTTCGCCTGCAGACCCTGAGCACACACAACTGACAGACAGACGAAACATCTCTTGCGTTTAAAAGATGATGTCACTGTAGTGTCTGTCATTGAGTGTAACTGTGAGCTCACCCGTGATGCTAATCTTGGCCGACCATTTCGACGTCCCGTCCAGAACACTCTGTTTCATCTGTTTCATCTGGGTTCCGTGGGTCGCCTTTGCGACGTCAAAGACTTCTTGGATCAGTTCGAAGATCTCCGGTTTGTTGCGTTCACGGATCTTCATGCGGTCCTTCAGAACCATGATGATGTTCTGCGTGCGGTCCTCCGCTCCGTGTTTAGAGCTCTTCTCTGCGGCTCCTGAGGAACTTTTTTCGTTTAAGCTTTTGAAATGTAATTGTTTTTTACAGATAATTAAAAAATACAGTCAAAAATGTAATATTACAGAAAAAGACAGCAAATTTACAAGTGAGAGGGTGGAATATAAAAAACACATTGTTTTACAGTTTATTTCTGGCATCCCAGAAAAATTCTGTTTTGTTAAAACAAGATTTTCTCTTTTTACAGTTCATTTTTTAAATACGGTCAAAATTGTAAAATTACAGGTGCATATTAACAAGAAAACGAGGAAAATAATTTATTATGTATCCTATATCTTGTAAAAAAAGACAGAAAATAAGATGACAGCTTGTTTTACACTGTAGTTTTGCACTAAAAAGAGACATTTTCATGTCATGTCAAACCTGTGCAAGTTTCCTTCTTCTTTAGAACTCAAAAGATGTTGATAACCAAGCAACACTGAACTCCATTGACTTTCATTGTATGAACACAAAACCACTGTGACACTTGTGTGACATTTTTTTAAATATCTTCTATTGAGATCCACATTATTTTGGTCGAACTGAATCCTTAAAATCTAAACACAATGTATGCACATGCACATGAAGTAAACTCACTCTGCAGGCAGTCGGCATTGAGTAGGTCCTGGCACTTGTCGTGACATTTGACCCCGCATTCAGAGCAGCGCATGCCCTGTCGAGCGATGCCCCACAGAAGCCCCTCGCACTCATAACAATAGGTGGGTGTGGTGGCCGTCCAGACCTCGAAGTTGTGTGGTGTTGTACAGGAGATAGGATAGATCAAAGCCTGAAGGGTTTTCTTATACACGTGGCTCTTCTGCAGGAGCACAACACAATGTCTCTCAAAACAATTAAATGACAGGTGCCATAATATGACCAAAACTCAACACAACAGGTTGAGTAAATCACATGTTGTGAGCGAGCGAGAGGGAGGGGGAGAGAGAGAGAGAGAGAGAGAGAGAGACTTACCAGTTCTTCATTATTGAGTGTACTGGAGGCCATAGCAGATGTGATACCTGCCTTACGAGAGTTCTGAACTAGAGACTAAACACACAGACAATCATATATGAAAAACATCTCAATCATGTCTCCTAATGAGATTCAGTAGGGAACAAACAGAGACGTGTACCCCGGCCATCTCGTGTTTTCAGATTTGATCTCAAATATATCTCAAGTCAAAGACTGTTTAATGTTGTGTATATACATAAAGTATTCACCTAGTGTATGTCAACATTAATTTGGCTTCTTTTTGCCTTAGCACATACGTCCTTTTATCTTTTACCTATATCGTTTTATACATTCATGATCAAGCACAATATTACTCAAGTTGGTCAGTAAAAGAGGAACACAACGATTCATAATGAAGTTATGAATATTTGAACATTTGATTCAGCTATTGCTATTGATAAAATGAATGAATAACGCTGTATGTTCATAACTTTACAGAGACAGAATAATGTCTTACCATAGCCTGAGTCCAGACAGCAAAGGTTAAAACAGAAGAAAAACTGAATTAGAAACAGAGATAATAAGTAAATCAAGGGCCAGATTCACCAAAATGTTCTTAAAACAAAACAAAAAATTATAAGAATGTTCCCAATCTTAAGAAGTGCTCAAATATTTCATTAATGACCGAATCTCAGTTACATGTTAACTTTTTATTAGCATTTTTTTTTAAATAAATAAGCAAGTGATAAACAAATATTAAGATTTAAATTATTGGTAAAATATAAATCAATACATGTAAATGTTCCTAAATATTTATACATTTATGTGTATGTGTTAATAAATACAAAATACATATGCACAGTACACAGACATACAGAATATTATGTAAACACAAACTTTTATGCTGGATGTGTAAAATGTAAAATCTGGAAAAATATACATATTGCATTTCTATAATAGTAGTAGTAATAGTGGCAATAGTAAGTGCATTTCCATAAAAGTTGTACTAGCAATAGTAAATATAAGGGCTGTGTCCACTGAGGCGCATTTACGCGGATGAAAACGGCAGGAGCTCGGCTTAAAACACCCGCTGCAAGCGCAGCGTTCTGCTAAAGGATAGCATTTTTTTGCATAGCACCAGCGCTGTGCGGAAAAAAACGTCAACTTATGGCTTATTTTCTTAAGCGTGGAGTTACCGTTGAAAACAATTGAAAAAACACGCTGGCCGCAGGCCTACATGGCTTTATGCATTAAGTAAAAAACAGTATTCTAAAGTGTTAACACTTATTCCTTAAAATTGACATTAAAAAGGCATTGAAAAATATTTTTCTTTATTTCATGTCACTTGATTTCCCTTTCACATGTTTTATGATTCCAGCCTAAGACATTTTGGTACGTCAACTGTATTGAATCTTGTTTATCAACACCACAACACAGATTTTATGGGTTACGGGTTCTTACCAGATCTCTGACCAGAGGAATAGTCTTTCTCTTACGAAGGTCAGGCATGCTGTCTATACTGTACAGTGCTCCTCCCATCCTTTACACAAAGACATACCAGACTCATATCATAAACATAATGTTGCATGAAATATGATTTCAACATCAGGCTGAAGAAACCGAACGATTTATTTCCTCCACACATCACGGTTTACTTTTCATTAACAATTAGAATGAATGCATTCAATGTATTTATGGTTTAGTGTTGTCTTGTGTCGCCTTTGCAAAATGTGCAATATATCATAATTATAAATAAAAAAAATATTTCAAAAGATCAAAAAATTGAATAAATAACATTTAATCAGGGTGGTTTGAAATAGATCTCAACCCTTGCCCAGGCAGAAAATCTTACCATGTTAAATTCAGTAATCATTTGATTTTTCTGATCTTGAACCCATGATAACTTTGGGTTTCTTATACAGTAAATATTTGACAGTGTTGGCAAAACGTAATCAATTCGGTCCCCATTGACTTGTTTTGTATGGACATAAATCCAATGCAAGTCAATGGGGACCAATGAGTTTTCTGTTACCACCATTCTTCAAAATATCGTCTTTACTGTTCTGCTGTAGAAAGAAAATCATACAGATTTTAATTGACAAGAGGGCGCTTTTCTGAACTATTGTAAACTATTATCATGTAAAGAAGGATGTGAATATTAGAAAAGCTGATGTATAGTTTTAGGGAAAGTGAATGTCATAATGTTTTATACAATAAGCCCATTTTGATATGTACTTTATGTGTAATGTTGTCAATGTTAAGTTATGTTAACGTCTGCACTGATGGAGTGTCATGACTATCTCAACATCTCACTAATGTGACAGTGTTTGTGTAATTGTGGTTAAAATTACCATAACTTACCCTCCTTTACCAAACCACAAAGACTGAGAGTCTCCCCGTGCCTGAGTGAGTGAGTGAGTGTGAGAGAGAGAGAGAGAGAGAGAGAGAGAGGGGTTTGATTCAGAGTGGAAGAAGGATATAAGAACATCTTCTGAACACACAACACAAGTGATGTTTAAAGCCAAAATTAATTTTATAACGTTACTTGAAACACATCAATGCATAAATATTAAAACAAACAGGAAAGACAATTCACTTCATATAGAAAACAACATCAATGAAAACAACAGCTGATTGGAGGGAGGTTTAGCTGAATAAAGATAAATGCTGAATAAAACACAGCAAGATTTTACAAACAATGATACTCGGATACTTCAGTGTGAGTCTACAGAAGTTTTGTTGTGTTTCATCGATCTTGTATTTGTGTGCATAAAAACAATGCTGGACAAATTTTAGCAAACATCTCTAAATAAGAAAATATACTTACAGTGGTTTTCCTATTCAGTCGAACAACAAAGGTTATTCTCACCACCTCAGCATTTATCTTTCATCATCTGTGTTCACATCCCTTAACAATTTACACAAAACCACCACACAACGTTCACACTACCATCGACAGACCCACCTGACACTTTCGTCTGATCATGGTTCATCGGAGTGAACATGCAAAGTGCAACACCAATGAAAAGTGGCTGGGAAGACGACAAAACGCCCAGATGCAAACAGACAACAAAGGACAACAAAGTCTACAAAACAACGCAAAGAAGAAGTGGCGAACTGCAAAATAAACATGACAGTGTTATAGTGATGATAGCATTAGCATGTGTCCCATCAAAGCCATACATTTGGATGTACCAAAACAACAAAATAAGAAAGTTTATGATAAAATGCTTTGTGTTATTCATCTCTAGAAAGTAAATCAGTGAAATCCAAAAATTAATTCAAATCCCCAGTAAATGAAATGAATGCATCGGAAATCACATACTGTGACAGTACGTACTGAATAAGATGACATATTGACTGTTTCATCATTATGTGAGTCAGTATGCATACTACAGCCACCATGTTTCCGTTGTCATGTAACTTGTGCGTTCTTTTCTGAAAATAATTTCCTCAATTGACTTAAACATTTAAAGGTTTCGTATGTTGTACTTGTAGTAATTTTTGCCTATTATTTAGTATGGAAGTAGGTATTTTTGGACGCAGACAATGGGTCTCATTTACTAAGCATGCATGTGCACAAATTTGTTTGTGAAACCTGCGTATGAAGGTTTTCACGAATAAAATCATGATTCAGTAAAACTTTTGTACTAAAATTTATTCTAAATATAAGAAAAACTTTGGGGAACAGCTGAAAGCACATGCACGCAAATAGCATCAGCCTCTCACTCTCTCTTAGGATAATAGTTATATAGGATAAATTCTAAAGTGATGTGAAGGAAAGGTTGCCCTATTATGGAGATGGACTGGGTGTGTATTATGTAAATGACTAAACTTGTGCACAAGGCCGCTAATTTAGAATACTTCAAATTCTCTAACATCAATTAGGACGAAGATAAGAATAAATTCATTTGCGTATGCACGTGTTGTGAATTAGGCAGAAGTTCCTTACTGAATTACGTAAGAAATAGTAGGGAGTTGATTGGTTCTCAAGGGCGAACCCATCAATCGTTCTCGACACAACGTCGAGAGACCGACAGAAAGGGAACTAGCAACAAGTCTGGCCCCACAGATTGGTTATGTGCCTATATAGACCGCAGATTAGTCCTGTCATTACTCCTAAATCACCGAGCCGGTAATTTAGCAGCCGGCGGTGACTCCTCCTTTTGCGGGAAGTCGGCGGCAAGTTCCCCTTGGGTGGACGGACACAGGCTCCGGCCTCTGGCAGGCGGTGGCTGCCTTCGGCACTTCCGCCCACTGCTCCTCCCCCTTGGGTGGACGGACGCAGGCTCCAGCCTCTGGCGGACGGTGGTGACTCCCCCGCTTCGCTGACGGAGGCCATCCAGTTGGCTGAGGACCACATGGTGGCGTGCCCAGGGGTCGGCTTACCAGGTGGTGCGCTTCTTGTCCTGCATGTCAGTTGGTAAACCCACCGGCAACTCCAAAAGCACCATTGTGCCCTCTTCCTTTGGTTCGGGTCCCCTCGAGAGAATTGGAATGGACCTGATCGGGCCATTAGAACGGTCGGCACGAGGGCATCACTTCGCATTGATCATAGTGGACTATGCGACACAATACCCTGAGGCAATGGCTCTCCGCAGCATTTCCGCGAAAAGTGTAGCGGACACCCTGTTTCGAATCATCTCACACGTGGGAATCCCGAAAGAGGTTCTCACTGATCAGGGCACAGTGTTGATGTCACGGACCCTCCACGAACTATATGGGTTATTGGGCATTAAAGCGGTTCGTACCAGCATCTACCACCCACAAACAGACGGGCTGGTCGAGCACTTCAAAAGCACGTTGAAGGCAATGATCCGTAAGTTCATACACAAGGACGCCAAAAATTGGGATCGGTGACTAGAACCCCTGTTATTTGCGGTGCGGGATGTCCCCCAAGCCTCCACGGGGTTTTCCCCCTTCGAGCTACTCTATGGACATCAGCTACGTGGGGTGTTGGACGTCCTAAGGGAAGCTTAGGAGGACGGACCGTCGGATAGTAAAAATCAAATTTAGTATGTCCTGGACCTGAGAGCGAATCTCGACCCGCTGGGGCCAAGGACAGACAGAGTAACAAGGGTGCCAGGTTGCGCAAATTTGCACCGGGAGATAAAGTTCTTGTATTGCTCCCCAATTCAAGGTCCAAGTTACTCGCAAAGTGGCAAGGGCCCTTTGAAGTCACACGGCGAATAAGCGATCTCAATTATGAGGTAGTGCGATCAGACAGGAGCGGAGTGCATCAAGTTTATCACCTCAACCTCTTCAAAAAGTGGAGTGAGGCAAACCCGGTGATGGTGGCGATGGTAGTGAGTAGAGAGGAGGATCTCTGGCCGGAAGAGAGCAGCAAAACCCAGTCTCTCGCTCTGGCCCAGGGGGATCACCTCTCACCCTCCCAGCTCACCGACGTGGCCAGGTTGCAAGCAGATTTTGCGGATGTGTTCTCGCCCCTATCTGGTCGCACTAACATCATCGAGCCCTTTATTGAGACCAAGCCAGACGCAGTAGTTTGCAGTCGTCCGTATAGGTTACCTGAGCACAAAAAATGTAGTTCAGGAAGAATTAAAAGCTATGCTAGAGAATATCAGAGGTTAATGGAAGAGTCCAGTAGTGATTGGGCGAGCCCGATAGTTTTGGTTCCTAAAACCAACGGCTCTGATCGGTTTTGCGTGGACTACAGAAAAGTGAATGCTATGTCAAAATTTGACGCATATCCTATGCCACGGATTGATGAGTTGCTGGATCGGCTTTGCGTTGCTCGTTTTTGTTCGACACAGGATCTAAGGAAAGGATATTGGCAGATCCCCTTATGTCCCCTATCCAAAGAGAAAAAACCCCTTCACCATGCCGCAGGGTTACACCAGTCTGTCACACTTCCGTTCGGCTTATTCGGTGCTCCGGCCACCTTTCAATGGCTCATGGACTGCCTGCTGCGACCGCGTATGCAGCAGCGTATCTAGATGACATCATCATTTACAGCAACGACTGGGAGCGACAACTTCCTCTCCCGGAGGAAGTTGTCTTTTGCTGGTTTTTGATGTCATTTGCTGGTTTATTTTGCTTGTTTGCTTTACCTTATTGTCCCCCTGTAAAAAAAATTACCCCCTCGTGGGTTTTTGTTTTGATTATTATTAAAATCTCTGTTTCCACCACCACTGTTTGCATTTGGGTCCTCTGTCCTTGTGTACCATGAACAAATGTGTGTATAAATACGAAAAATCTTTGCAATTATTAGTGAATGTCTTTTAGCTAGCGTATAGGTCATCTACATGCTTCTGTGTTCCTAATAGTTTTAAAAAGTGTTTAGTGGAACACAAAAAGATTAGTAATTTAAGAACATGAATACATAATTTGTATATGATTTATGAATGTGCTACATACTTTATTAATTCGGTCCTTTGTTTTAATTAAAGGGCCGCAATCCCAGAAAATACACTGAAATGTTTATCTACCAGAAATTGAGACGCCAGCATGTGTGGAGAAACAAGCTGTAATTATAAAAATCCATCTATTCTTCTTTTTGTAATCTCCTATAAACGACAACAGTGACACAAAACAGGCTGTTGCCGAAAATGGAACATAGAAGGAGGCCGGGAGGAGACCTTTCCAGCCTCACAGGCCGGAGTTATTAATGATCGTAAGTCCTGGGCGGGACGACGATGACTTATGATTACTTATGATGATGACGTTCGGGAAAATTTTACTTTTTTCGGATCGACAAACCAACATTCACCGGTCCATATCTCCGGTCCAGAAAGACTTCGCAAAACGAGCCAAGACTCGCTGGAAAGGTCTCTACCGGGGCATTGTAACGAGTTGATGCTACCCCTAGGTCGGGAGCAAGAGCTCCTGGTAGCCGGAAAGGTTGAAAAATCAAAGCTCCAGGACCCGGTGGCCAGTCAGTATAGCATGGGTTTCGCCAAAAAAATTGATTCTCAAGCGTGGATCAGTACCAGCTGTTCGTGCTCTAGCTTAATCTCCAGAAGAAGTAAGTATTACACATCGTTTTTGAATCGCCTTTCTTAAATAATGTGTTTAGCATGTTAGAGCACCTGAGACGTGGTCCAAAGACAGGTGTAATGCAGTAAGGTTATTGGTAAAGCACATCGCGCCCATCGGTTCAGAAGCCTTGTGACCGACATACTGTAATTTCTGTAAACCTTATTCATTACATCGAAAGAAAGTTATAGCAGTGTCTTTCTCTGTGAGTTCAGTGTTTTCTCATATGTCCTAAGTGCAACAATACATAGAGCGGATAGAAACAGAGTTTGCATTTGTAAGACAATGAGGTTACACAGAAATTGCTACTCACCACTTAATAACACCTGGTTAATGATCTTTACATACCTGTCTGTCATATACAAGTACTTTGAATGCATGTTTATGCATATATCCGTGTTTATGTCTGTTAGAAATATGCACGCACAATGATTAAACACCAATGGCCAACATTTCAGACAGCAAATGGTCAGCATATGTTGTACTATCTAGGTTTTTGTCTTTTCCATTTAATTTGTATAAATTAGCAAGGCATTAAGGTAATTTTTATTGCTGTTAGTGTATGGTTTTGGTTGGGCAAGGCTTAACAGACGTAATTGCGTCTTCCGCCATATTGCTTATTTTGATCTCATCCAAAGCACTTGTGTAAGCGCTCTACCTAATATTTTGGATCAGGGGAGGGGAGCAGAAACTCATTTGAATTTAAAGAGACATACACAAAAATGGTGCGTTTTCCATTGCCATGTTCAACATATTGTAATGAGAGATATGTGGTGTATTTTGAGCTGAAACTTTACAGAGACATTCTCGGGACAATTGCAGAAAACCCCGGGATTAGCGGACCTTTAAATTACACATGTGCTTTATGAATAGATTCTCTTGTTTTAGGCAAATGGCCTTCACGTTAGATTTATTCCTGCCTTTTTAATTAGACCACCACTGTTTAATGATATACATGTAGCTGCTGTTATGCTCAGAGAAATTTGGATGATGTTTATTGCCTTCAAAACATGAACATCTTTATTTAAGACCACTTTGCAAAATGTAAACAGTGGTCAAGAAACACTTCAGGTTTCAGTTTTAATATTTCATTGGTATTTTTTCAATCTTACATATACAATTAAATCTTGAGGATATTTGTTGACATCTTTTAATCAGTTATAAATGTGTTCAAATGTTTGCGTAACTGAAACAGGAAGTTCTTCTGGACCAGTGTTGTTTACGTCATCTGAAAAGGTCTTTATTGAAAAAATCGAATATAATGTTTGTGTTAGCGTCTGATGATGTGATGTCTCACCTCCTGGAGCTGCTGTCGGACTTTTTCGAAGAGCCTCAGCCAGTTCTCTTTAGCTCTGATGGCCGGGTCCACAGGCTCTTTCGGCTCCTCCATTACCGCTTCACTGCTCACACATACACATGCTTTAAATGTAAAATCAAAGATGGATGGATTTTATTTTTTTCTATAACGGCGATTACCTCTCAGGTTCTGGCCAAGATTTTTCCTCTTCTAGCAGTGGAGAAGAAGGAGGACTCTCCATCTTTATGTCCTCTATGATTGGCTCATCCATGGGGAAGTCCTCTTCTCGGAGCAAAGGTTCCTCTTCCATTGTTGGCTCCACTGTGGGCAATTTCTCCTCTGTGGGGGTGGGAGATTTTGGTTCTGGTGCAAAAGGTTTGGAGTCGACCGTGGGGGCAGAGGTGAGCGGTTCAGGGGGTTTTATCGAGGTGGCGTAGGTCGTCTGTTGGGTTACAGGAGCAGGAGGCTGAGCCGTCAGGGTTTGTGACGGTACTGTTGGGGGGTGAGGTTGTGATGTCGGTGCAGGAGGTTGAGGAGGAGAAGATCCACCCAAACCAAACACTGCAGTTAGCGGTTTTGCCATGGCGAAGAAGGACTGTACAGAAGGGATCGGGCCTAAGGACGGCTGCTGGGGTGGAGCCTGTTGTCTGGCTGGCTGAGGAACCTGATGATTCTGGGGTTTGATTGGAGGTTGGGTTAGATTCAAATTGGACGGTTGGGATGGGGGCTGGACTTGCGTCTGATTGGCCGGTTGAGACTGTGACTGCGTCTGCTGATGTTGGTGCAGCGAGGTTTGTTTCTCCAGAGGGGGTCTGGAGGATGACGCGATCAGAGTGGAGGCCGCATCCATCAGGGTTGGGGTGAACGGAGGCTCTTGGTCTTCGCTGAGGGTCCGGTTCAATGGGTACAGATCTTCATCCTCGTAATTGAAGTCTTCCTCTCCCTCACACATGTCCACCTCCTCTCCGTACAGGTCTCCATCCTCCTCCTCATACAGGGCTTCTTCCTCACCGCCGTCTTTGCTGTAGGCACATTCGTCGCTGTAAGCGCCTTGAGTCTCGTCCCAGTCAGGCGAGCCCTTGCTGTGAGACACAGATGAGTGGCAGGAGTGATAGGAGTCATTCTCGTCGTACAGTTCTCGTTCACCGTACTCTTCACTTAGTTGAGAGCTACAGCGGCTGAGCTCAGCTGAGGACGCATAGCTTCCAGTTGGACTGACGACAGAGAAGAAAGAATACATTTAGAACTTACATGAGCAAACATGTGTGAACAAAGCGGAGGACTGCTGAGAAGAACACTGTTCTGAGAGAAGCAATAAAGGCATATTCAAAAGCAATAACGAATTCAAAAGACCACCCTTTACTTCACGTAACATCTAAAATCGATGTTTTGCAACATTTACACAGAATTAAGAAAATGCAATCAGTGTAAAGCAAAATAACTGCTATGATATTTTTGTCTTCCCCACTGCCAAAAAAATATATTTTTATACTTATGAATTACATTGTTAATATATTACAATATTACAAGATTCAAGATAGGGAAGGAAGGAGACGGGAACCGGAAGACAGTTAAATAAAGTTTTAATATAAATAATAACAGCCGGCGGCCCCTCACGGCCGACCGCCGGCAAACAAAACAAAAACAAGTATATAAAACATAAATAGAAACATGTTTGGGGCCGGTCCTCTCTCTTCGACGGTCTGGTCGCTCGTTCCTTTTATATGCTCCCAATCTCCTACGTGATTCGAGCCCCGCCTACTCTACTACAATTACAATATACAGTATTGAGTTATACATAAGGAATTGTTGATTTTCATATAATATATTGCATTGTTGAAAAAGTAGTTTCAACTCAGTTATGCTCCTTCCTCCAAAGGAATGACATTAATGAAGAATTCCAGTCTGGGTTTCGAGCATGTCACAGTACAGAGTAGGGATGCACCGATACTACTTTTTCCTTTCCGATCCGATTTCGATATCTGTATTCTGCGTATCGGCCGATTCCGATTCTGATCCGATACTAGCACTGTATTTCATGATCAAAGTAGACTTGCATATTTTAACTTTTATTGCCAGAGGTGGATAGTTAAGCATGTTTACTTTCAAGTGCATTTTAAAATATCTGTACTTTATCAGAGTACTTTGGACAAAAAATGCTTTCCTACAGTATGAAGCACAACATACTTATTCCACTACAGTCCATAAATAAATGTTTTTTTTTTATTACTTTAAATCCATGAGTACACTAAAATCTACCATTTTCCTTTACTTAAGTATTTTTACTTAAAAGTATGATTTATTTAATGTAATTAAGTGCTGTATTAAACTTAAAAATACATACAAAACAAAAATGTGGTCTCATAAAGCACAGATACTTATAAAATGTTTAACAAATAAATCTCTGTTTATTACACAAAGCTATCACAATCTAAAAGTCTCCAAACTCGCTCATGCACATCCTGGACACAAAATGATGCGCTTAATACATTCGCTTCTACGTTATTTAAAGTCATGCGCATTGGACACAGAATGATGCGCTTAATGCACCCGCTTCACTCACGAGAATCCCGGATAGTGATGATCCTGTTGTCGCGGGGATTTTTGCTTCCCAAGTTCAAAACAGTTATAACACAAAGAGAAGAGATATGTTTTGTGTTCAAATCATAGAACATTGAATCCATCCTAAAGTTAAAAGTTATGCATGAATGACCCATAACATAGACCTCTTCCATATGGGATTCCTTTTGTGCCAATAAATACGAACGCGAAATAAGAAAAACCAAACAAAAATAAACAACACGAAAGAAGAAATACACTTTGAAAACGAAAAAAATGAACTCCAATTGCAAACTTTTAACATACTTTCAAACCATCTTCATTCATCATCAAATTTTTTCTAATTACTCTTTTCGAAAATCATTGTTTATGAATACGATGCCCGAGATTTCGTTTGCGCTTCATTATTTTTCGTTAACACTGCAAAAAGTTACGTTCGGACTTCTGGCACAAACCTCTCGCGTGGGCGGGAGTTAACAGTGCTTTACTCTCATTGGCTAGTCAGGCTTTGATCGACAGGTCCGTGACCTGGAAGTTGAAGAAGTCTCAGTGGCATCGCGCAACTTTAGAAAGCGATCTGGAGGTGGACGGTGAAGTTACTTGTCATTACTTACCTTTGTTATTAAACGTTTTTTTTGCTACAGTTTGGATTGAAATGTACGGAGCCCGGCCTGTCACACGTCGGAGAAAAAAAAACAAGACCTGCTAATCCGTGGCCACAGTTTTGTATTCGTTTCCAAGGTTTAAATATCCGTACGCACAGATTTTTAAACGGTTCCCACAGTGTGCTCTCGGATTGATAAACTGTACCCACGAGTATACAATCCGTCCCCTCCGTTTTTGAAATCTGTACCCACAAATTCATAATCTGTACCCACGCTTTCGCAATCCGGGCGCACGGTTTTTGCAAACTGTACTCACGGATTTGTGGCCCCTCCCTCATTTTGGAAACCTGGCGCCTAAAGCAAGGAACAGAACACGCAACATTGTGTGTTTAACAATATTTTACAAAATTGAGAATTTCCTTAATTTTCTTAAAAATGAGTTGGATGACGTGACTGTCAGCTTTTCGAGGGGAGAAGGTAAACCCCAGTAAAATACGAGCAATGTACCAGGTTATGTCGTAAAACATTTACATTTATTCTCGATAAAAAGTAGAATCATGGATTTAATTAAAATGTTGCATGAAGCATACAGCCCTTATTTCACTACTGTTTAGAACATGGTTACCGTAGTACAATCCATGGGTTTGTCGATAATCAATACCCAAACACAGGTGATTACTTTTATTACAAAAAACTATAAGCTTCGCAAGGGAGCAGGTTACCAGTGAGGAAACATAAAGAAAGATCATGTTTTTGTCTCGATACATAAGAGAATTCAAATGGAACATTTACATAATTTAAGTATTTTTGATGCTTCGAAAGCGACGAACATTGCATTATATTATACATTTGTTTCTGACTTTGTGCAATATACTGGATCGAACCAATCGCCATGTTCTTACCACTGAGGCACAGGAAATCTTATTAAAGCATAAAAATACTTTTGTGCCAGACAATATGATTAACATGAAAATATCCCTAACGAAGGACAGCATGAATCGAAGTGAAATTATGTTGGTCCTAAAATTAAAAAAAACATGTAGATCGTTTCAAACTTATGTGACCTCCTCTGCAGAACACAAAATATATTTTGAAGAATGTTGATAACCAGAATACATTGCACTTATTGTATAATAATAATAATAATTAGAATTATTAATATGATTATTGATTATTAGTTGTAATAGTAGCCTTCAATGTAATGGACACCACACATTTCTCAAAATATATATTTTTTGTTCAACAGAAATTAAATGACATGAGGGTCTGTATTCCTGTTATACAGAAAACGTTTCAGATTATTTTGGGACATATAAAACATCAGATGAATGACTTCTGTCATATATCCCTAAATTTGGAGACTGCTTTTGCCACAGATGAAGCTCCTCTTTCCAGCAAGTGGGTCAGCATCTCCACGTATCGCTGGATATCCCTAATTGTGCTGTTTTTGTGTTGTCAATAAATCCAAATAGTCCATTTCTACACAGGATTTTTTTGAGTGTCTTTAGACTAATAGTTATCCTGTGTTTGACACTTAAAATATAAAGGATCTCTTTATAAGGTAGACTCAAGTCAAAGTAATATTGAATCAAATCAAATCAATCCATACCATATGATAAGGAATAAACAATCTGCGCTCAACAGTTTTAACACATGAGGGTAAACAGAGAGAGAGAGAGACAGAGTTACTAGACAGTATTCTGTACAATGTATTTAAACACTGATTCCTTTTAGCCATTTACATAATTGACCGCATTTGGGGAAAATAACAGCAGTACTTGTTAAGAATGTAAATGAATAGTAGATGTTTCTAAAAATGTATGGTTATGCAAAAAGACTAGCCGTGCTCCGTACATTTCAATCCAAACTGTAGCAAAAAACCGTCCACCTCCAGATCGCTTTCTAAAGTTGCGCGATGCCGCGGAGACTTCTTCCACTTCCGGGTCACGGACCAGTCGATCAAAATCTGACTAGCCAATGAGAGTAAAGCACTGTTAACTCCCGCCCACGCGAGAGGTTTGTGCCAGAAGTCCGAACGTAACTTTTTGCAGTGTAAACGAAAAATAATGAAGCGCAAACGAAATCTCGGGCATCGTAATCATAAAGAATGATTTTCGAAAAGAATAATTAGAAAACATTTGATGATGAATGAAGTTTGTTTGAAAGTATGTTAAAAGTTTGCAATTGGAGTTCATTTTTTTCGTTTTCAAAGTGTATTTCTTCTTTCGTGTTGTTTATTTTTGTTTGGTTTTTCTTATTTCGCGTTCGTATTTATTGGCACAAAAGGAATCCCATACTTCCAGTGCTTGAATCTAATAACGTTAGACTCAGCGAGTACAGTCTCCGGCAAAATGTATTTTAAACAAAACCACAATCTATTATCTAGTGATTATGAAGAATATTGAAAACATTGGAACGAGTAACGTCCTGACTGTTCCCGGACACATGCATGCTGGATTGAGATTGACAGATGACCGCAGCAGCGGAGGTCAGAGTTTTTTAATTATGCTATATTGGTTTATTCCTCGCATAAAGCAATCAAAATACATGACATCGAAAACAGTGCATGACAACGTTTATGGTAATTTCCTGATAGTTAGTACTTTATGAAGCTTTAGAGTAACATCCACGGGTATCGCAACGGATCGGACTGAAGAGAACCCGTCAGTCCGATACCCGATCCAGCAAAAAAGACCCGGATCGGCCCCAATTCCGATCCAGAGTATCGGATGGGTGCATCCCTAGTACAGAGACTGCTTCGATCAGAGTTACAAATGATCTGCTTTTAGCGTCTGACTGTGGCTGTATTTCGTTATTGGTGCTGCTAGACCTTAGTGCTGCATTTGACACCATTGACCACAGCAAACTCCTACACAGACTCGAAAAGTACGTCGGCATTAATGGAATAGCATTGAAATGGTTTAAGTCTTATTTATCTGACCGCTTTCAATTTGTAGCAATAAACAATGATGTGTCCCGCAAATCGCAAGTCCAGTACGGTGTACCACAGGGCTCAGACTTAGGGCCTCTGCTCTTCGCATTATATATGATACCTCTAGGAGATATAATAAAGCGACACGGAATTAGCTTTCACTGTTATGCTGATGATACTCAACTTTATATTACCTCGAAGCCTCATGAAACCAAGCAGTTCCATCGAATAAAGGAATGCATAGTTGATTTAAAAAACTGGATGAGTAACACATTTTTACTACTGAACTCGGACAAAGCAGAAGTGTTACTTACTGGACCAAAAACCACCATACGTAACAACCAAGAATACTGCTTAACTATTGACGGATGCTCCATAAAATCCTTGTCGTCAGCTAAGAATCTTGGCATTGTATTCGATAGTAATCTGTCATTTGAGAGCCATGTCGCAAACACCTGTAAAATTGCATTTTTCCATTTTAAGAATATATCTAAACTACGTCATATTCTGTCACTGTCAGATGCAGAGAAATTAATTCATGCATTCATGAAATCAAGACTAGATTACCGTAATGCAGTTTTAGGTGGTTGCCCTGCAGGCCTATTATAATAACTGCAACTGGTTCAAAACTGGTTCGAGTTCTTACACGTACAAAAAAGTATGAGCATATTAGCCCGGTTCTGTCAACCTTGCACTTGTTACCTATAAAGCATCGCATTTAATTTTACATCTTGCTTATTACCTATAAAGCCCTACATGGTCTAGCGCCGCAGTATTTGAATGAACTTCTATTGTATTACAATCCTCCACGTGCATTAAGCTCTCAGGCATCTTGTCAGTTGGTAATACCTAGAATTTCAAAATCAAGTGCAGGTCGTAGATCCTTTTCTTATCTAGCGCCTAAACTTTGGAATATTCTTCCCTGCACTGTCCGGGAGGCAGACACACTCAGTCAGTTTAAATCTAGACTAAAGGGACATCTTTTTAATCTTGCATACACTACACTTCCATAATATTAATACTCAGAGGATTTAGGCTACATTATTTAGATCAACCGGAACCAGGAACACATCCAACAACAAATGATGTACTTGTTGCATCAAAGAGTGCAGAACAGTACTCTACTGTAAGCCAGTCTTGTCTCTTTGTTCCAAGGTTACCGCAGGATGCAGTTCATGCCCAGACCTGATGGCAGAGCTGAGAATGGGAAGCGGTGACCTGACAAGAGCTGAGATGATAGAGCTGGATAAAGGACGCGGCAAGGACGCGGCAACTTGACAAAATTTTTCTACAACACTTCAAATGCTATAAGATTGTTAAGGATAATCTTAAATCTATAATTTACCTTATTAGTAAGTTTATTTATTTTTTATTTAGCCTTGTTGTGCAAGCACTGTTGAGCTTGTGCAGAGGCAGCAGCTTTTGCCGGAGGGGAACTGGAATCCCCTGGTTGGGTTCTCCTGAGGGTTTTTTTCTCGATTGGAGTTTTGGGTTCCTCGCCACCGTTTGCATATTGTTTTGCACTATTTGCCTGGCCGGGGGGGCTGCTTTAGAATTTAGAAGTTAGATATAATTAATATTTTATATAAGAATTTATAGTCCGTTTAATATTTGACCTGTGGTTCTCTCTCCTTTATCTCAAATGTGTGCTTTCACTGTGCGTGTGTGCGAGTGTGTTTGCGTGTGTGCGTGTGTGCAAGGAACAATCAATTTTGCCGGAGGAGTGCATGTGCACGGCATTATGGGGGATGTAGTTTGTGAGTTGTTACAATTATATATTTTTATGTATATTCCCATATATTTGTTTTCTTTAGGGTTGACCAGCCGCAACCCTACTCATGGATGAATTGAATGCTGGGACAGAAAAAATATTGAATCTGAAGAAACTTTTGTTTTAATGTTTAAATTTTATTCAATCACAGTTCAAAAGTGGGTCGCAAATCCGTTCTAAGTGAGTCGCCGAGTTTACAGTCTAAGAAACAACATCAAAAACATAATAATTCTAAATGTTTTTGTGATGCGAGAGTTTTATTTTGAAAGACATGTGTGAAAGCTGTTGGCAGAAGAGTGAGCGGCACGAGTGAAATGTTGTTGTTCTAAGAAATAAAAAGTCTTTCATCTTAGAAAAATGAAGTATCCTGTCCTGTCAGATGTTATAAAGTGCTCAGGCAAATGTGGCGGAGCTGTCTTCCCTGAAATACAAACGAAACTACGAGCATGGCATGCAAAGTGTGAAATAAAAGTAAAGTACCCAAAAATCACATACCTGGTTCAGGTTAGTTTTGTGTTTCCATAACCCCAAAAAGCCATGTTATTTTCACTTTGTGTTATTTTGTATATGTTTATATTACGGTGGTGGCTCAGACCAACAATTTGGAGAACAGTCTTTGTTCGACCGGTTGTGAAGCACTTGTGTCAAACACGGCAAAAAGTATTTTGTCTTTAAATAACCTCAGCAGGCAATGTGGATATAAATACAAGATCTGAAGATTCTGTAGCCATCTTTAAGAAATGTCTGAAAACACATCTCTTCCGTCAAAACCTGACTGATCAGTTCTGACTTCTATTTCTTCTCTACTCTTTAAAAAAAAATCTAACTTATGTCTGTATACTGTGTTAGGTTATATGAGACCAGTCTCATTTTTGATTGCACTTATGTTTTTGTTGTCCTTGTGCTGTACCGATTGCTTCCATTGCTTACCCCACCCGTAAGTCGCTTTGGATAAAAGCGTCTGATAAATGACTAAATGTAAATGTAAATGTAAGATGCCAGACATCTGGCATCCCCCCAACGAGACAGAATGCCAACATTGATAGCCCTTTCGGAGAATCTGGCAGCGTGGAAACTACTGCCAGGTATCATTCGATGGGTAAAAAGAACAGAAGACCAGGGCTACAGGATTGAATTTGCATATCGCCCTCCGCGAACGGAAATTATGTTTTATTAACAAAGTTCGGGAGGAACCTAAGCATATAATCAGCACACCGTTCCATCACCAGCAATACCTATCAGCCGAGCATGCAATCTGTGCACAACCATCTCGGCTGGTACATCATTAGCATCACAGCTCCTACCCTATCAGCTCAAGCAAGCTCTACTGTAAATAGACAGGCAGTCTTACCTGACGGCGCTCGGAGAGGCGCGTATCTAAGTGTAAGAGTTCGGCATCTCTCCCACCAGCGCGATCACCCTCTACGTGTCGTCCCAGACAGACGCCCCGCCGGTCAGGTTGGACCGAATGGCTGCCAACGACGAGTCAGGCTCGGCTAGGGGTCACGTCCATTCCAGGCAAGAGCAATTTTCCGCTGGGGCTCGGCATGGCCTCCATCACTCGAGACGCCGCAGCAGTCATCCAGCTAATCCAGGTAGCGCACTGGTCGCGTTGGAAGCCGCGGACATCCCGGTTAAGCACATCCGGCAGACAGAGGCATCTCAGCTCTACGCGCATGACACAGCAAATGCAGTGGGTCCCCCAGGCAAGGCCGGGCAAAAAATTCAGGAGTACCAGCTCAACAACACTTCTCTGGCACGAGGCTGCATTCGCTAGGGACACAAGCGCTGGTCTCAGGACCACAATTCTTCGGTGCAGCTGCAGCTGCTAGCGCGACCCTGTCTCCGCTAGACACACAAGCGGCCGCCGTAAGATCCGCCTTTCCCGCCCCAGGCTCCTGGCCCGCAGCGCCGGAATCCGTTTCTAGCATGAGGATGCCTCCGCTAGAGTCAAGAGTTCCTGTCTCTGGACCTCATTTCTTCGGCGCCGCTGCCAACGTAAGCGTGAGCATGCCTCCGCACGACCCGTAAGCGGCCGCCATTTCCTCCTCTCTCGCTCTTCAACAGGCACGCCCAGCATTCTCACTGGCTACAGCGATCGCGATGCCTGCGCCTCCTAATGCGCCTGCGTTGGAACCTCCACAAGTCTCCAGCGGAGTCAGAGCGCAGATTTTGGCAGGTGTGGATACCGATCTTTATTCTCTTCTTTCACCCCTGTCACCTCCATCAGTTGAGCGTCAGATCACATACGGAGATTTATCTTTCACTTTAAAAAATGCTTCACCCCAACACTTCCGCACGTCATCATTTCCTGAATTCACTGTAGTCTTCTCACGCTACACGAAAGTAATATGCACGGTGTTCCCCGATAGGAGACGCGAGCTAAGTGATTACTTGGCCCTCGTGGCTGAGCTCGCTCTCTCCTATGGAGGAACTCACTTTTATACATACCACAAGCTTTTCTCCGCCTAATGCGCATTTCTTGTGGCTCAGTGGAACCAGTGCCCCTATTGGGCAGCCCTGGACGCTGAGCTGCATGGTAGGGTATTCTTGGGGGTGAGAAACATCTGGTGCGCTGTTTGCCGATCCGTGGTGCACTCCACCGGCGAATGCCCTCTAGTCTCTCCCTCTCACCCTACATGCACATCTCCGCCTCACCAGTCCACTTCTAAGGTCCCGCGCCTGCCAAATCGCCCAGCTACCTCGAATCCACGCGCGACCACCGACTCCCGTGCACAAGAGGTATGCAACAAATTCAACGCGGGCAAATGCACCAGGCAGAGCTGTCGGTACCTGCATGTGTGCACCTTCTGCAGCGGAGCGCACGCTCACCTTGTTTGCCCTGTATCAAATTGCCTCGCCAATAAAAAATTCAGATCCAACCTCTCGACTCCCGTGAACATTTCTTGTTTGTCTCATGAGTTGTCTCCGCACCCTGACCCGCGGTTCACCGATTATCTCCTGACCGGCCTTTCGAACGGCTTCGACCCCGGCGTCATAAGTCTCCCTTCGCAAATCTTTATCTGCCCCAACCTACAGTCCGCAACAAATGAACCGGAGGTAGTCGATCGCCTTTTACAAAAGGAGATCGATGCCAAATTTATTATCGGCCCCTTCGAGGTACCTCCATTCACCACTTATCGCATAAGCCCCAATGGCGTTGCTACCAGAAAATTTTCGGCCAAGAAACGTTTAATATTCGACCTCTCTTCTCCCCATGGTTCTTCATTCCCGAGCATTAACAGCTTAATTCCAATAGACAAATTTTCCCTGCACTACCACAACATCGATCACGCAATCAAATTGCTGGTCGAGGCGCCTGGCTAGCTAAAGTTGACATCACCTCCACCTTCAAAGTCATGCCTATCCACCCAGTCTTCTGGCATCTTTTCGGGATACAATGGCGTAGAAAATTTTACTTCTCAGTCCGCCTACCTTTTGGCTGCAGAAGTAGCCCCAAATTTTTTTACGTATTGTCAGAGGCGATAGCATGGATTCTTTCCAATAATTACGCGATCCCATACCTAATCCACTTGTTGGACGATTTTTTGATAATCTCACCGCCAGATTCCATACCAGACGCGCACCTCACCATAGTCCAACGAGTTTTTGAGCAGCTCAACATTCCCCTCGCCCCAGACAAAACATCCGGACCAAGTGCATCCATCGAATTTCTCGGCATCAAATTAGCCTCGCTCCAATTCCAGGCTTCTCTGCCAAAAGAGAAAATAGACAGAACAATCCTGATCATTTCCTCCCTGAGAAATGTTTCCAGATGTTCGAAACGAGAGCTCCTGTCCGTGCTCGGCCACCTAAATTTCGCGATGCGCATAATCCCGCAAGGTCGCTCATTCGTCTCGCACCTCCTCTCTCTAGGCATACCTATGGGGCAGGGAATGGGCGGCTTCCAGCATCGTCTTGCATTGCGACAACGAGGCAGTCGTGCATTGCATTAACAAAGCGCGATCTCATTCCCCCGCCTTAATGCCGTTTCTCAGACGTCTCATCTGGATCTCGGCATGTGACCAGTTCATAATAACAGCCAGACATATCCCTGGATCCAAGAACTTGATTGCTGACGCAATTTCTCGTTTTGCCTTCCAGAAGTTCAAGCTGCTGGCACCCGAAGCGGACCCCGTGTCTACCCCTCTTCCACCTTATTCGGAGTTGATCTTTCAGTGAATCTCCCGCTGCACAACCTTCTCGATGCCTCTTTCAATTCCGTCACTCAGGCAGTTTCCCCAAGGACTCTGCAATCATACCTTACGGCGTGGAGAAGCTTCACATCATTTCACAGGGCTTTCAGCATTTCCTTCCCGGATTTTTCACTCCTCACCATCCCCTCCTTCATCTCATTTCTCAACACTGCCAAAAGCCTTCAGGCCAGCTCCATCAGAGGTTACCTAAGCGGACTCCAGTTCTTCCACAAACTGATTTTCAACTCTACGTCGCCGGCCATAGCAAGCTCTCAAACATCAATGGTTATCCAGGGCATTCGAAGATCCGCAGGGGCCAGAGCAATTACATCTCGTCAGCTAGTGCACTGCAACAGCAGACACCAAACTACATGAAGCCTACAGCATAGCAGCAACAGCCCCGCAGTGGCATGAGCTTCCAACAAGTGTTCCGCAGCAGCAGACACCAATCATCATGATGCATGCATCACAGCAGTAACCACCCCAGCGGGGCCCTCATCCTCTCGTAGTTACCCGCTTCCGGATTGCACCTCCGTAACGCCAAGCATGTTTTTTTGGGGGGGGAATGTATGCGTACTTCGGCGGATGTCCAGTTTTATCAGCATTTGGGGGGGTGTTCTGGGCTTGAGCCGATTCCGAGCCCGGCGCACTTGCCCTGACCGGGGTAGAGTGCTCCGGGTTCAGATAGATCCGGTGAGCTCGGAGCCCACTCCCTGCACAACACGCCAATACGCATAACATGCATACCCATGCTTTACCAATCTGTCCCTATAACGGAGCTGTTTATCTGTGAGGGTGAACTCGTGAATGGTTTTCACATCCGTGCAACCGGAGCGAGCACATCTTTTGGCACAAGAATTACAAGCTCTGATGGTTAAAGGGGCCATAGAACTTGTTCCCCTACCAGACAGAGAATCAGGCTACTACTGCCGGTATTTTTCATTTCCCAAAAGGGATGGGGGAATGCGTCCGAAAACGCACAAGTGCAGAATATTGACATTCAATGATTATGTCTCACATTCGGTCCCTCGACTGGTTTGTGACGATCGATCTGAAAGTTAAATACTTTCATATAGACAGGGATGCACATAAGTGGTGCGCAGGTGCGCATGCGCGACCAAAATTAAAAATGCGCTCTGTAGGCAAGGCAAGGGAAGTGTATTTATATAGCACATTTCATACACAAGGGCAATTCAAAGTGCTTTACATAAAATGATTGACAGAAAGTAATAAGCTCAGCTTTTCTGCATGTTCTTTCATGCTTTATACTGCTGGTGTGTTTCTCCAGGGTGCTTTACGCCTGCCAGTTATCACCTTGACCTTTACTGGAGCAATGGCATCGATAGCATTTTTAACTTTTGCATTAAAGGAGAGGAGAACACCCATAGAGTCTGCAGATATACTTGGTGACAAAGACATAGCATTCATAAATAGCTCACTGGTGTTCTCATTTATGAATCTCATTTTTATAGAGACGGGTCTATCTTCAGTGGCAGGACTGATTGCTTTATCAAAGAAAATACAGAAATGATCGGACAGTGCCCTATTTCTAATAAAAGTGGATGAAATGTTTAGACCTTTGGTAATGAGCAGATCCAGAGTGTATCCACGATTGTGTGCGAGACCGTACACATGCTGAATCAGATCAAAAATCTTTAAAACATCATAAGTTCATTTGCAGTGTTGTTTTCTGTCTTGTCTACATGAATATTAAAATCGCCAGCAATAACAAAGCATTCAAATTCTGAGGAAATAGCTGATAGCAGTTCTGAAAAATTACAGACTAAATGTAATAATGGATAAGATTTCCGTTTGAACTGAATGCTGGTTAAACTACTGATATCTCATTTGTTCCCGGTGTTAAACAGGACCTGGGTGTGAATTATGAAAAACGGAGTATTGGTAGCCTGCATTTGTTGGTTCTGCTTTCGTTACTAGAGAAGCATGCGGTACGCACAGCATCTATAAATGTATGGATCTGCACTGCGCAGCACGTCTACCAAAACATTGCTTCTCTTAAACTCTTAAAAAGCTGTTTAGACTTGACACTTGCACGCAGCTTGTGATCCTCTATGCCAGTGGTTCCCGAATGGGGTTGCGCGTACCCCCAGGGGTACTGCAGGGGGTACGTGAGAGAAACTGAAATTTAGGAATAAATAATGAAAATTAATAAGTCAATAAATTATGATAATAGTATTGATATGTGAAATTAGGACTACCCAAATATGCATAAAAATTTATTCATACATTTAAAACGCATTTGAATTTATAAGAGTTATTTTTTGAGACACGTAATCAGGAGCGGTGTCTGGGCGCAAAATATTGTAAGTTAGAAGAGGTTGCGGTTAAATGTAATTTTTTTTTTTATGATCAAAATTAACTTTGCCTGACAGAAAAATACTAGTTTACCTTGAACTGTTATGCCTAATACTTAAGAGATTTACATAGTTGCGTAAAGCTACATACAAAAATGTTTATAAGCAATAAACCTGCTTGGGGGCATCAGATATACAGGAATAACTGTCTGACTCTCATTTCACTGTATTTTAATGCAAAATGTTGCAGTCTGGTCAAGGGGTACTTGGCTTGAAAAAATCCTAAAAAAGGGGTACCTTTTTTAGCATTACTGTAACTAATGCACACTCAAGTCACTTGGACTATTGTATAGTCTATATTGTTATCTGTTCATAACCTCCTGTACACTAATGTTCACAGTATATAGCCTTCTGTATATATTGTTCATAGTACATACCGATTGTCATATTTTCATAGTACATGCCCATCGTAAATTATTTTCCTAATATTGTATTCTGTATTTATTCACACTGTATATCTGCACTTGCTAATTGCACTTCTGGTTAGACCTAAACTACATTTCGTTACACTGTACTTGTATATGTGTAATGACAATAAAGTTGAATCTAATCTAATCTAATGTACCTAAGCAAAAAAGATTTGAGAACCACTGCTCTATGCTATACTCGATCATAGCTGTGCACCGAAAGTATCCATGTGCGCGCAAGAGCACTTCCCGGCAACCTGCCAAAAACCAAAATGGTTGTTGTTTTCGGTTTCAAATTTGGTTAAAAAATGATGTAAAAAGAAAAACAAGAAGAAATACAATTCATTGTATTTAAGTATATTTTAAAATAATATAAATATAGTATTATCCTACTTTATTATTTTGAAAACTAACTACTTTTTACTTTTATTTTTAATAGGTAAATATAATTTGTCACACTATGTGCAATGTAAGCACCAAACCGAATCTTCAGGTACTCTCTTGAGAACCAGATAGAAAAAGCTTAAGGCGAAGCTTACCAGTATTGGGTTCTTCAATTCGGCCTTGCCTTGTCACCCCGCACATACAGGAAATTCATAGATGGCTCTCTATATTTCAGGCGCAGGGGACAGTGTTTCATCCCCATACTGAGCTCTGGAACCTCCATGCCTAGCCCCTGAAGGGCACCAGCTGAAAGATGCTGAGCTTCCGCCTGATGTAGTAGAGACAATTCTAAGTGCCAGGGCTACCTCCACTAGAAGGAGCTACAGCCTTAGATGGAGCGTTTTTGACAGATGGTGCATGGCACACCATGCAAACCCAATTCACTGCCAGATCGTTTCAGTGTTGGAGTTTCTGCAAGAGAAACTGTCCTCAGACACCAATCCGATGCTCTCAGGGTTTATGTGGCCGTCATTTCAGCCTGCCACACCCTGATTGATGGGGTTTCTGTGGGAAAACACCCTTTAGCCCGGTCGCTTTATTCGTGGAGTGAGGCGGCTGATGCCTACTTCCACACTGACAGTCCCTTCATGGGACTAAGCAATAGTGCTCGAGGGTCTGGTTACGCCCCTTTCAACCTATGGAGTCAGTGCCTGTGTGGCTTCTGACCTTTAAAAAGGTTTTTTTTAATGGCAATCACCTCTCTTAAGATAATCTGAGATTTGCAGGTGCTCTCAACCTCGCCGTCCTGTTTAATTTTTGCCCCTGGGAGGGTCAGAGCTATTTTGCATCCTCACCCAAGTTATCTGCCTAAATTTCCATTCTCCACCGTGCATCCGGTTGTTCCTGAGGCCTTCTGCCCTCCACCGTTCACAACATAGGAGCAGGAACGATTACACCTACTGTGTCCAGTACGTGCTCTTCAGACTTACGTCCACCACACTAGCCAGTGGCATAGATCAGAGCAGCTTTTCATATGCTATGGGAGCCGCAACAAAGGGGCAGCTGCCACCAAGCAAACAATGTCACATTGGTTGAGGGATGCTATTGCTCTGGCCTACGAGGCGCGCAGTCAAGCTTCACCTCTAGGAGTCAGAGCTCATTCAACAAGGGGGGTTCATCTTCTATTGCTTTAGCAAGAGGTGTCCCTTTGTAGCAAGTGTGTGATATGACTGGCTGGTCCTCTCCGCAAAACGTTGAAGCTTGTTATCTCAAAACTGCTCAGAACCCAGACGGAATAATACCAAGGCGACGATTTGTCAAATATTCCTACAGCACTGGTGAAAAGTTTGGAAACACTTGACTGAAATGTTTCTAATAATCTTTTAATCTCAAGGTGTGTGCTTAAATGTTTTAAGTGACTTTGTAGAAAAAATATAACAGTGCCAACATATTATTATCTTGCAATAGACAAAAATGATTTTTAAAAAAGGACCAAGAAAGCAGTCAATAAGAGCCCTGAATAGATGAGCACTCCTTCAATCCTTAAACAAAATTAAATCAGATCTAATGAAAGTCACTTGGGGTGTTCCACAAGGATCATTGTTGGGTCCAAAATTGTTTGTATTGTACATAAATGATATTTGAAAAGTGTCTAAATTATAAAAAATTGTATTGTTTGCTGATGATACAAAAGTATTTTGTTTGGGGAAAAACTTGGAGCAGCTTCTAAATACAGTGGAAAATAATTGATTGTTTAAAAAAATGGTTTGTCGATCATAGACTCTCTTTAAATTTCAGTAAAACAAAGTTCATAATATTTAGCAATCGACAAATTAATAATTTAGCAAAAAAAAGGATTAATAATGAAGAAATAGAACGAGTGTATGAAAAAAAGGGGTGTTACAATAGACCATAAGTTATGTTGGAAATCACATACAAATTATGTAAAAACTAAAATGTCTAAATCCATTGCAATACTAAATAGGAATAAACATTTTGTAAATGAAAGAATATTATATACATTGTATTGCACACTCATAGTTCCATTCATGATTTATTGTCTGGTGTGGGGCCATACACACAAAACTAATATAAATTTAAAATACATGATACAAAAAGAGCAATAAGAGTTCTAAAACTAATTGATTATTACAAAACAACAGATTAACTGTTTGCTATTTTACCAATTTTTAAACTACTCAGTTAAAGCGCCCTTCAATAATGTGTCATGCATTCTAACTTCTTTGCAATGTTAAACATGCTGTCTTTTCATGCTTAACATGGTCAACTTGTCAAAAAAATGAGTTGGGCGCATTACGTAGTATTTCTGTGCTTGATACACTCCCCCAGCGATTGTACAGGTTTTGGAAAGTTTTTCTCAAACCTATAAAACAGTTTTGGAACAATTTTTCTTAGTCCCCTATTGGATAATTCTCCCGGAAAAGCATGCGTCTGTCATGATTCCGGGATCATGTCATGTCTATTCTTGGTCTTGGGGTGGAGTCATGGCATAGGCTTAGGTTGTGTGTGGAGGGAGAGATAGTGATCCTATCGGCTTGCTATACTCTCTCTCCGGTCTGTGTCTTTGTTCCCGCCATCCCGTTTCCTTGTTACCTTCCCATTAGTGTTTCTTCCCCTACACCTGTTCCTTGCCTATTATCCTGTGTAGTTATCCCCTTTAAATAGGCCTCATGTTTCATTGTCCTGTGCTCGGTCATTGAATATGTTTGAATCCGGTCTATGGTTTATTCCATGCCTTGGATTTTCACATATTGTTCCTGCTTGTAGTGTTTTCCTATCAAGTTAGTCTAGTTTAGTGTTAGTTTATTGTAATCCTGTCAAGTGTTTTAGTCTAGTGTCAGTGTAGTGAGTTTCTGTTCCTGTTCCTGTGTCTTTTATAAATGTGATCAAACTAAATACTCTTCAAAGATATGAACTCTACAGATACTCATTTTGTGACATTTTCCTCACATCTGTGAAATATTTACCAATCAATGCAAAGTGAATAAAAAACAGGGACACTGGTCACTCACCTGATGCCTCTCGGGTGATCATAGTCGAGGTCACAGCTGTTGATGGAGCGTGAGTAGGGAGCACAGGGATTACGATGCTGGTGACTCATGGGATACTGGTGGACAGAGGCGTTGGGCTGCGATGTGGTGTAAAAGGGTGGTGGGATGCTGTTACTGGTCTCACTGCGGTAATCACTGTCCCTGTCTTCCATCGCGCTGTCTGGATCATTGTCTACAACACATAGACAGCTGTATTTACAAAAGTATTATAACACAGACGAAAATACAAGCAAACATCAAGGTCACATTGACATGAGAAACAGCTCCCTGAATGTAAATGTTTTTATATGTCTCACACCATTTTTATCCTGAAATGAACCCTGGAACTGGTTGAGCTTTGTTGTGTTGAAACTGAGTCATACATCATATTTGAATGGTGCTTGTGGTCACTGCGTGATTATAGAACATCAAAAGGAGAGAATATCTTCATCCTGATTGATTTACTACAAAAAATGAGGTGAAAATCTAAACATGCCTTAGTTTTATAAATGTATGTAACTACAGATTTGAGCACTTACTTTGCTGGTCCCCCCACCAGTTACCTGTGACACAAAAGAAGAGAGGAAATTACCCATAATTCATTGTGTTTGTACTGAACTAGAAAAAAACTTGACTACATGTTTCTCTACTGTGCACCAAAGTTAAAAAGATAGTTTAACAAAAAAAAGGGCAAATTCTTTCATTATTTATTCATCCATCCTCACGTCATTTCAACCCTGTCTGCAGAATACAAAGAAGATCTTTTGAACACTGAACCCCATGAACTTCCATTGTATGAACAAAAACCCACTGAGACATTTCTCAAAATATCTTCTGTTGTGATCCACTGAAGAAAGAGTCACATACCGGTTTACAAACACATAAAAGAGAAATAAAGATTTTAGTTTTTTTGTGTGAACTATCCTCTTAAAACAAAAAATTGTTGAATCTTTAAAATGGAAATAGCGATTGCCTTTTTTCTGTATTGTGATGTTAACTTGAGTGACATGACTTCTGAAATGAGTAACAATATAGGGCGGGACTTGATTTCATCCACCAACCAGTGATTGGATCGTTAAAAGGATTTAACGGCGGTTTACGATCTGTCAGTCATGGCAGCCCATAGCCTAAATATCATATAATCTACTTTATTTTATGAAACCTTGCTACACATATGGAATAATCGTTAAAAGCAATAAGCCCCGCAAAGCAGTGGGTTACAGTGCATTTTATAACAGCTTAGGGTTTTTTTCGTGCCACTACACCCTTAGTTGTTATAAAATGCACTGTGACCCACTGCTTCGTGGGGCTTATTGCTTTATTATTAAACACACCACCTCACTGTAAGAGATGTGTAGAGCTTAATTCAGATTGTCTGTGACTCTGTGACTCAGTGCTCACTGATAAAGGCGATGCCGTGTTGGACATAATCCAGTGATGATCACCAGCCAATATGAGGGGCCCATGGACTAATCCTGTTCCCTGAGAGCTGTGCCAGCAGGACACAGAACAGTGTGTGTGTGTTCATTCATACAATCAGCTCTTCATTCAGCTGTCTGCGGGGCACACACTCACATCCTTCATTCATAACTACATTACCTGTGACACCGGTGCGGGAATCACTGACTGATACGGCACTTAGTGGTTTAGATGCTTTGGAACTGTGCAGACGATCTGAATTATGTGTGAAACTTGAATCTGATCTTCCTTCCAATACAAGACCATCAGACGCAATAGAAACCTGTACTTCTGTCTCCGGCAGAAAGCTTCACAGACTTCCACATTCAATAAAGACCAGTTCTGTTTTTAGGTAACCAGCCAAGGACAAAACAATCTCCACAATCTTCACTTAAATATGCTTTAGGAACACTTAAAATGCAATACTCACATCTTTTGTTAATAACTCTACCATGTTTACATCCATTTAGCAGATTTTCTGACTTAAAAATAAGGTAAAATTGTGTTATTATCTATCGGTTGTCATTAGGGTGTGTTTCATGGGTGTATAAAAGTTGGATTTGTTATGATGTCACATGAAACCAGTGTACATGTGTGTAGAATGTTGCACTCACAACATTGTGTTCCCGGAACTGACAACGGTCTGTCCTGAACCTCCTGATATGAATACTGCAACACAAATACAAACACACCTTAATCTGCCACATTTATCAGAGAGAGAGAGAGAGAGAGAGAGAGAGAGAGAGAGAGAGAGAGAGAGAGAGAGAGAAATAGAGAGAGAGACTCACATCTTGGTCTCTCATAGCATTGAGCTGCTCCAATTTCTTTGCCCAATACCGAGCCTCTTCTTCTGGAATATCTGTGATGAAAACCAACAACACACACACATGAAAAACATTAGTGTCATTGCAAAAGCATTTCAACACATTATCAACAATCACAAGCACAGGTTTTAAAGTTGTAGTTCACTATAAAATTTTAATTTCATGATAATTCAAACACCCACATGTCAAACAAGCCAAGCCGTCCATGTGTTTATCTCTTCTGTGAAAAACTAATTTAGGCTTTTGAGGAAAGCTTTCCAGGGCTCGTCACCGTATAATGCACTCAAACTGGAGGCTGTTGGTTAGGGTCCAAATTTCAGTTTCCTCGCAGCTTCAAAAGGTTCTACACCACACCAGCCGATGAATAATGGTGTTGTCTATCCAAAAAATTGGTACATTTCCAAGAAAATTAAGAATTATATACGTTTTAAACATAAATATTTGGCTTGTAATCATGTTGGAAAGGTCACACGTGATGTAGATTTAAAAAGATTTAAACATTCCTGATATGCACCGAACTGACCATTTTAAACAATAAACTTGCACAAAGCCATATAACGTGTCATTCAACATGCAAGAACCTTTGTACGGTCATCTTTCTCGGAACTTTCGCGAGTCGTGACCTTTCCAACGTGATTACAGAGTATGTGACGTCGTAGATTTTTCTACAACACTTTAAATGCTATTAGATTGTTAATGATAATCTTAAATCTATAATTTACCTTATTCGTAAATATATTTATTTTTTATTTAGCCTTGTTGTGCAAGCACTGTTGAGCTTGTGCAGAGGCAGCAGCTTTTGCCAGAGGGGAACTGGAATCCCCTGGTTGGGCCTGGGTTCTCCTGAGTTTTTTTTTCTCGATTGGAGTTTTGGGTTCCTCGCCATCGTTTGCATATTGTTTTGCCTATTTGCCTGGCCGGGGGGGCTGCTTTAGAATTTAGAAGTTAGACATAATTAATATTGCATATAAGAATTTATAGTCCGTTTAATATTTGACCTGTGGTTCTCTCTTCCATGTGTGCTTTCACTGTGCGTGTGTGCGAGTGTGTTTGCTTGTGTGCGTCTATGTCAATGTGTGTAAGTATGTATGCATATTGTGTGTGTGGAGCATTTGTATGTCTGTCTTTTGTTGTTTTCAACTTTTTCTTGTTTTTACAGGTATATGCCTTTAGTTGTTTTTCTTGTATTCAATGTGTCTCATGTACAGCTGCTTTGTAACAATGAAAAATGTAAAAAGCTCTATATAAATAAAGTTGAGTTGAGTTGAAGTAGACGTGCATCATGGAGGCAGAATATCCAAATTCTTGGAAACTGACAAATAGTTTGGCTAGACAACACCCTTATTCATCGGCTAGTGTGGTGTAGAGCCTTTAGAAGCTGCGATGAAACTGAAATTTGGACCTTAACCAACAATCCCCCGTTTGAGTGCATTATATAGAGAAGAACCCTGGAAAGTCTTCATCAACTGCCTCAATTTGTTTTCCACAGAAGAAATAAACACACGGATGGCTTGTGGGTGAGTGAATTATCATGAAATTAGGATTTTATAGTGAACTATTTAATAGCCAGTCATATATTTAGAGATTTTTGACAAAGCACATATTACTTATTTTGCCGTTATAAACAAGTACACATACATGTATTACAGTTGAAAGAAAAAGTATGTGAACCCTTTGGGCTTACTTGGATTTCTTCATAAATTGGTCATAAAATGTGTTCTGATCTTCATCTAAGTCACAACAATAGACAAACACAGTCTGCTTAAACTAATACCGCACAAACATTATATGTTTTCATGTTTTTATTGAACACAACATGTAAACATTCATAGTGCAGGGTGGAAAAAGTATGTGAACCTTTGGCAGCAATAACCTCAACCAAACGTTTCCTATAGTTGCAAATCAGACCTGCACAACGGTCAGGGAAATTTTGGACCATTCCTCTTTACAAAAGTGTTTCAGTTCAGCAATATTCTTGGGATGTCTGGTGTGAATCGCTCTCTTGAGGTCATGCCACAGCATCTCAATCGGGTTGAGGTCAGGACTCTGACAGGGCCACTCCAGAAGGCGTATTTTCTTCTGTTGAAGCCATTCTGTTGTTGATATACTTCTATGCTTTGGGTCGTTGTCCTGTTGCATCGTCCATCCTCTGTTAAGCTTCAGTTGGCGGACAGATGGTCTTAAGTTTTCCTGCAAAATGTCTTGATAAACTTTGGAATTCATTTTTCCATCGATGACAGTAATCCGTCCAGGGCCTGAGGCAGCAAAGCAGCCCCAAACCATGATGCCTCCTCCACCATATTTCACAGTTGGGATGAGGTTTTGATGTTGGTGTGCTGTGCCTTTTGTTCTCCACACATAGCGTTGTGTGTTCTTTCCAAACAACTCAATTTTGGTTTCATCTGTCCACAGAGTGTTTTGCCAGTAGTGCTGTGGATCATCCAGGTGCTCTTTTGCAAACTTCAAACGTGCTGCAATGTTTTTTTTGGACAGCAGTGGCTTCCTCCGTGGTGTCCTCCCATGAAGTCCATTCTTGTTTAATGTTTTCCTTATTGTAGATTTGTCAACAAAAATGTTAGCATGTGCCAGAGATTTCTGTAAGTGTTTAGCTGACACTCTAGGATTCTTCTTCACCTCATTGAGCTTTCTGCGCTGTGCTCTTGCAGTCATCTTTACAGGACGACCACACCTAGGGAGTGTAGCAACAGTGCTGAACTTTCTCCATTTGTAGACAATCTGTCGTGGACACATGAACATCAAGGCTTTTAGATATACTTTTGTAGCCCTTTCCAGCTTTATGTTAGTCAACAATTCTTGATTGTAGGTCTTCTGAGAGCTCTTTTGTGCGAGGCATGGTTCACATCATACAACGCTTCTTCAGAACAGCAAACTCAAAACTGGTGTGTTTTTATTGGACAGGCAAGCTTTAATTAACACATCCAATCTCATCACATTGATTGGACCCCAGGTTGGCTGACTCCTGGCTCCAATTAGCTCTTGGAGAAGTCATTAGCCTAGGGTTTCACATACTTTTGCCACCCTGCACTATGAATTTTTACATGTTGTGTTCAATAAAAACATGAAAACATATAATGTTTGTGCGGTATTAGTTTAAGCAGACTGTGTTTCTCTATTGTTGTGACTTAGATGAAGATCAGAACACATTTTATGACCAATTTATGAAGAAATTCACATACTTTTTCTTTCAACTGTATATATTTAGGAAATATTTGCCTGTACATATAAATATTTTTTGATTATTCAAATTTCATATAAATGTTTAATTCTTTTCATATTTTTTATAAAAATATACATGTCCTGTATATGTTTATAAATACAAAATTATTATTCACAGAGCACAGACATTGTGTGAACACAAACTTTTATTCTAGATGCAATTAATCATGATTAATTGTTGAACAGCCCTAACAGGGCTTAATTTGTGTCGGAATAAGCAGTATCCGGCACCTCTGAAATCCATTTGGCAGATCTAGTGGAACACGTTCGTGCTGACATGTTACGAGCATATATTTCATTAAAAAGCATGTATAATTATAATGGCAATAACTATTTTATTTTGGTAATGAACAGGCTGTCAAGTTTGAGATGCTGGAATTTTGTGTGTGCGTGTAAGGCACCAGCGGTACTTGTAACGGTAGAACCAACTTTGTGATGATTTATGGTCGAACAGATATGACTATGGGTTCATCATTAGATACTGAATAGTTAGGTACGTTTAGGCCCTGTCCTCAATGGCTCACTCCAGTCTTGTAAACCACCTCCGAGTCCGCACTTGGTAATTTCAGGCTATAGGGCAGGCACGAGTCCACAGGGGTACATGGGTGTGCATTTTGGGACAGACTTGAGGTCATTACAATGGAAAGAGCAGGGGGCTTCCTAATCACTCTCTTTTTTTGACATCTGTTAAACTTACTGTGTCAATAATTCTAAATTTTTAACACAGCTGAATATCTGAACGTTGAGTCCAGAACCTCTGTGCTTTCACTCCAGCTTTTATCAAACTCACATTAAATACCCTGTGAACCGGAACCGCTGCGATTGTTTTTACTGCATTAAAAGTTTTTATTCTTGAATTGCTGTCTTAATAGAAAATAAATAAGCAATTTGAATAAGAACCTTAATAATTAATTCATTTTGAATTTTATCAAAGCATACATTTAAAAATGTATCCATCATGTTAAAGTTAAATGTCTGACATCCACAAAACTCCTCCAATCCATTCTGTGATTGGGCGTTCGCAAGGATTCCTGGGTAGGTAACTACAGTGGAGTCTGCATCAATGCGGGCTTCGCGAAAGACCGCATCGAGCTTACAAAGGAGGCGCTCCTAAGCAGACTTCTGAGCGCTAAAAAGAAAAATGGTAGGCCTTACAGCCTACGGACTCATAGACTTGGGCGAGCAAGAGCAATTTAAGTCCACGAGACCGCAAGTCCACATGAAGTGCGCCATGTTGGACAGGGCATTAATCGCGTGCACACTTGCACTAAAAGCAGTGTAATGTGCTTTTCCAAAGAACTTTTACAGGAAACTTACAGGATGCCCTCTGTCATCTCCTTTCCTTGAACTTATTCATGGAGTGCTGCTCCTCACAAACTGAACCAAACTCATCAGCATATTGTCACCGTGTTGTCCCTTTCGTATTGTTAATCTGTTAATTGTCAAATATTCTGAGTATATTTATTCACACGCATGTTTTGCTTATATATTGAAGGGAACTTGTCGCGATGGACACTTCGGAGAGAGACATTTGTTGTTGGACAAATACTGTGAAGAGACGCAGAGGAACTGATGAAATATGGTTAACGGATGATTAAATGCTTAAATGCCTAATGTTATATCCGGCAACATCCACCTGGACCCGCAGGTGTAATTTTTTAATTAAAAATTAAATTCTTTAAATTAGCCACTGTAAATAAGTTTTATAGGTGTGAGTCTTTCTTGTCCAGATGGAGCACATTTTATGCTTTCAGTCTGGTTGTGTGGGACTCTCTGGAATAAAATCAGGTGAGTTCAGTTGTATTGACATGTGGATGAGTTCAGTGTAAAGCTGGAGTCACTTCTGCTGGTCTCAGTTCTTTCAGAGAACAGACACTCCAGAACGCAACAGATTTTGTCTTATCTTTTGCTCGAGGGCTTGTGTCCATTTCTTTTATTTGGGATCAAAGCTATCGTTCTTTGAAACACAACTCCTGTTCATATGCGTCTGGTGTGAGTTATTAAAGACATCGAGAAATGATTTGATGGACAAAGTTTTTGTGTTGTTGTATTTTCATGTGATTTTATATAGGGTGATTGTGGTTATTGTTGTAGTCGTCTCACCGAGCGGCAGTTCAAAGCGACTGTCTAGAAGAACACGGTGGAATGTTGGATCTTTAGTGCCACAGATTTCATTATCTGCCATTATAGCCTGTGAATCTAGAGTCAACCATTCGCCCGGTCCTTCCTGAAACACACAAACACAAGATATACAGATATACAATCATCCAAAAAACAGAAATACATGTAGATATAAGTACACAGCGACCATACTGGATGACAAGCATTAAGTTATTCAGGTTGTCAATAGGTTACACTTGAATTGACCATCCATCACCTGCTTCAAAACTTTCTTATTGAGCTAGTGAGGTTTTGTGATTTTATCTTTACACACAGTCATTACAAGCTTTATTTGGTGATGGGTCTATTAAACCAGTGGTTCTCAAACTGGGGGCCCCAAGATGGATCCAGGGGAGCCACAGATTGTGTAGCATTATATGAAATATAGAAATTGATAATGTATTTTTTGTAATCAAACATCAGAAAAATAAGAAAAATATATAATTATAAGTCTAAGATAATAAGTTTTTATAAGGGACAATGCAAAGTGATGTATTCTACACAAAGGGGGCTGTACAACGGAAAAGTTTGAGAACCACTGTATTAAGCAGTACTGACCTCATTGGATTGGCGGATACTCCGCAGTGGAATCCACACTGTGCCGACCATTGTGTCCCATATAAGGCCTTTATTCCACACCTCAACAGAAAGACCTAGATCTAAACGATTTATCTCACTGCAGAAACACAGAGAATAACAAAACAACAGAATCAGTTGAAGTACAAAGCATCTCGGTGAACCACTGAACAAATTAACGTGAAATATAGGGCTAAAAAAGAGATGTCACTGGGTTAAAAGTTGGTGTAAAATCAAGACTCGATATTAAGTAAAATTCATTTGTATTTGATCTTGATTGATTGTTGGCAGCACAGAAGATGATTTTTAGGGGGATAAAGCTCTTTATATAATCACATCACCAATCAACAGAAACATTTGAAAACATGCCACATGCAACATTACCAAACACACACAGGAGAAACGGTCCACATAATTCACAAATCAGCAGAAAACCGTGAAAGCAAACACAGAGAGACAGACAGATGTAAGAAATGTGGGATTCACATGAAAGTTTTGATGCAGTACACAGACGTCATCAAAGGGACGTGGGAGAGAAGAGAGGGGAGGAGAATCTTTGCAGAGGTGTGTTATATAAGAACAGACACGCTTCCCCAGAGCACACCGAGTGAATTTACACATCCTGAATACAGCCAATGAAGAGACAGAAGAGAAGACAGAGGAGATAAAGTGAGCATGAGAGCGATAAAGTAAAGTCATGAGTGGAGTATGAGGGGCCAGAAAGCAATCATGAGATGAATAGAGTGGGAGATGAGAACAAGAGCCCGATGCTCTGACAGCCTACAAATAAATCCCATATCTCTTAAAAATCCCTGTTCTTTTCCCTGGAAAGATAAGAGACAATGAGGATGTCTCCTGCTTCTCAGATGTTTCTCACATGTGTTTCTGTGAAAGATGTCACAGCAACGTCAAAGCAACATAACGGCAACGCCACAGCAACTTTTCACAGTTTTATAGCTCTCGCTTTATACTCTGGCTCTATGAGAACAGTTGACTCATAAAGAGACACATTTGAGACAAAAGTGAAACATCTGAAGTCTAACATGAAGCCATGAAAGAGGAAATAAATCATTTTGAACATTTGGTGAGATAAAGAGCCACAGATGATGAGACAAAGATGAAAACATGATGAAAAAATCTGAAGAACTCACAACATGAAGTCTTGCTCCCAGCTGGGCTGAGCGCCCCGCACAGCGATTGTCGTACTCTTAACATTCTGAACCTTCAGAGTCACATACGTGTTGAATTTTTCTGCAAGAGATTTTCATAACACATGTTTTTAGACACCTCGGGTCGCAGATAATTATTAAAATAAAATAATATTTTAGCATGAACTGAAAATTTCAGCCCTTCAGAGCTACCTGTGTAGTACTCTCAGGTCCATATAACAAAATATATTTACATTAGACTTCCACACATATTTTCCCTAAAATCAGTATAAAATGAAATGTGAACACAGACCCAGCTTTGATATGTTAGTGTGTAGTGTTGTGTTAGTGTGCACTCACCCTGAGGTCCATCATACTGTGCTTTTTTCACTGCACAACACAAACACAGAAGAATGTGTATTAGTATTAAAGTCCCAGCAAAATAAAAAATTACAATGCCTGTTTTTCCATGAAATATTGCAGCGTTTATTATAAATAGTTTATCAATGTGGGTCATTCTCTTTTTAAAATTTGCGTGCCCTCATAATCTTCAGTTAAAATCTGAAAATGCACTTCCTTCCTGTAATGACTATACATCTTAAATGGCATATGTTAGAAGGCTTAAGGCGGAGCACCCGTTAACTCCTCCCCATCGACTGTCAGTCTGCTGCCGGTTCCATTTCAAAATGCAACAGCTGTTTTTATACATCCAATCAAATCGCAGAAAAAGAAGAAAGCCACGGCCACTTTTTTTCTTAGAAATTTCATTTCACTCGGAAATGCATAAAAATACATAAGTAAAAACCATTGCAACTTCCGGATCACGGGGATTTTACAGAAGCCATCACCTAATACAACAATCACAATTAAGATGTAACACTGCATTCATTAACGCTTGATGGAGGGCGTGTCTGAAGCGTGGCCATAGTTACAACAGCCAATCACAGTCATTGTTCTCCGGTCTTGCATGAATGCAATTGGCAAGCACCTGCACTAGGTTACTTGAATAAGGCGATCTGATTGGCTGACGCCTGCGTTAGCGCTTGAAAACTTGAGAAACATTAAGTTATGCTGCAACAACGCCATTAAAGCGACCCTGACGGACCCACAATTCAGTTCGGCAACGCATGATGTCACCCATTCAAAGATAATGAGAAGACACCCCCTGTGAATGCCCCATAACAATGAAACTGTTTAGAAACATTAAGAATTTAAAACAAAATTTGATAACATCAAGGGCCCGACGTCGGATCAAAAGGATTTTAAAACAGGATTCACTGGATTTTGAAAGACTGTCCCGAGCTGTACTGTCTGGTGTTCAAAACATTGCTATATTTGGTGTTTGCTCAGGGTTGGTGTGTGTGTGTCAGTGTTTGATTCTAAAGAAAAGTGTTTGTGTGTATTCAGAGAAAGATGAGCTTGTGTGTCAAATTGTCACATTTTTAAGTGCTGGAATGTCTTAAAGTCTCTCCCACAATGTTCTGTAAGAGCTGTGAGGTGTTTATCAATGCATTATTGATGCCCGGTGCAGCCCATGGCATGTAGTGCAGAGTGGCATTAATATTCAAACCTGCTCCATATGCCCCTTCCAACACCACCCCAAAATCAAGCATCTCTTCTCTTTTTTTCCACAGAGCGGACATTATAAACATGTAAGAGAGTTTTTAAGCTCAGAGTCAGCAGGAATCAAAAAAACAGTTTTTGTGGGATTTATCTACACTCCCATCTAATGTCTTATTAATAAGTGAGTTGTGTTCGGTTAACATGGCAGTTTATCTGTGCTACAGGAATTCTAATGCGTTGAGAGCAGAGATGAGTGCTCGCTTTTATCTCACTGGAGCTACTACGCTATGTCATCATTAACATCAAAAGTCCACTTTCAAAACTCAAGAACAGGGAACGCATGGAAGTACCCAGATGGGTTCTTTATATCCAGGATGCATTGAATGTGGACCTGTGCATACCAAACCCGCTTAATGCTTAGGTTGCCTTCCAAGACTGATCTCCATAAGAACACAAGTCCGTTCTTTGTTTTCTTGAAATTGAAAAACGGCCAATGTGTCAGACTCATGTCTACACAAAGACATGCCATCTGACGGAGTCTACACGTTTTTGATCTTTTTCCCATAGGTTCAGCCCAACACTTCTCATGAGTGCAGATTCAGAAGTAGATGATGACATTGATCTCACACTCAACAACAGCTCTCATTCAGCCTCTACAAACGTGAGATATGCGGGACTAGTTTGCGCACAGCTGATTCCAACTATCACTCACGCCACCGGCCCCGCCCCACGGCTCTTGTCCTGCCTTCCTCACCACATTCATCAACACCTGATTCAATAATACAAGAACTAATCGTATTATTCTATAGTACTGTATTGTAGCGTTTCGTAATGTTCCGCACCCTATCTTACCGTATCGTGTCGTACCATATTCTAATTTTATTGTATCGTACCGTACTGCACCCTATCTTACCACACTTCATTTCACTGTAATGTATAGTAGCGTATCGTACTGTACCGCACCGCACCATGCATCGTGGCGAACCGTGCCGCATTCTATTTTATCGTATTTTACAGTACTGCACCCAATCATACCGTATTGTTCCGCACCGTTCTGCATTTGATTTTAACGTATTGTATTGTAGCGTACTGCAATGCACCGCACGTTATCTTAACGTACCGTATTCTATTCTATATCAATTAAAAACTGTATGCACTGTGACTAACTTGGACAAGGCCCAGCAGTTGATTTGGTTGACTCTATCGTTTTCCTCATTTGTGGGTACCTTTGAATAAAAGTGTCAGAATGATAGTTAATCTACTGTCAATATGCACTTCTGCTAAAATATTCTGGAAACTCTTATTCATTCCTTATTTTTTTTCTAGATTGTATAAAAACTAATTTAAACAATAATGAGAATTAAATTATGACTACAGAAAACTAAAACTAATCAAAGCTTTTTCAAATCTTGTCTTCAAAGTAGCTCCATTTGCCTTGAATATTTCAGGTCTCACTCTGAGATGCTTTTTAAAGAGTACTGGAGCAGTTCCAATCTATGCTAAACTCTTATTGGCTACCAAATTACCCATTTCAAAACTTTTATATTAAATACAATTTTCGGTTTCTTATGAAAGCAGTAATTATGCTATCACAGTTATTTTCTTGTCTACAATAATAGTTTCAAATATATAAGCAAATGCCTTTATATAAAATTATTTTTAATATCACAGAATACATTTCAATCAAGTGATCCTAATTGTTTTATTGGTGGTGTAAATATACATTATATTTAGATAGAAAGACAGAGATATGGATGGAGATAAACATAGGAATACTAATACTACTTTACACTTTGTACATGTTGACAGACTGATTGATAGATAGATCTGACCGTATAAAGATATTTTTCTATAAAGTGAACACTGGTAACTTGCATTAAGCAAACATGACAATCTGATAACACAGAACTTGCATACATTTGCATTAAAGGCTGCTTTCATCACGCATGCATTCGTTTGCAGGTGCATGTGAAAATAGATTCTCTATTCTGATACAGCATCTTTATACCTGCCAGTCCACAGAAACATGACGACCGAGCATCTGTTCTCTAACACATTACAGTTAAAACATGAGGGGACAAACACAGCTGCAGACAGAATGCAATCTTCTCCACAGGAGAGAGGAAGAGACTTCTATAGGATACTGTTTCACAGGCCCTCTGTAAAATATCAATACACAGCACAGATCAATAAAACTGAATTACAGAAGACGGGAAACCAGGGCTAAATAATAGCACAAAATCATAAATCACTGCTGCCGGTATGAATAATTCACAGTCGGATATGGTGCCCACAAACAACACATCAAAATCAATGACTCCCACGTGCCAATGTAAGAACACAACGCTGGCTAATACTTAAAGAAAACCGTACATGTGTACGGATGTTCATGTGTACATCTAAAATAGTATGTTCTCATATCATAAGACAAATATCATGCACAAAATCAAACCATGTGTCTTGATATTACCAAAATAACCCAGAGGGAAATTTTGTTGCTAATTCTAATAAGACATAAAGGAAAAGTTCACCCCCCAAAAAAAGAGAAAATTCTATCATCATTTACTCATCCTCGAGCTGTTCCAAATGTGTATAAATTTCTTTGATAAACACAGCAATGGATATTTGGAAGAATGCTTGTAACCAAACAGTTCTTGGACCCCATTGACCACTATAGTAGGAAAATGACAATGGTTCCCAATAACTGTTTGCTGTCCTAAGTACTTCAAAATATCTTCTTTTGTGTTCATGAGAACAGAGAAATGAATATGATTTGGAACAACTCGAAGGTCAGTAAATGATGACAGAATTTTCATTTTTGAGTGCACAGTTTCTTTAATGGAGTTTCATTTAAATATTCATTTCCTAAAATATCTCCTTAAATGCCTCAAGACAAATAAACATATTTTTTGTGAAAATACTTTTTCAAAGCAGTTTACTGGAAAGAAGAGCTGGAAAGAAGAGAATAGACATAAAAAACGCATAAGAAAAAGGTAATGATAAAAACAGGAAAATTATGAAACCGTGTTAAAAATACAAGAATACATTGTTATTGCATTGTGGGATTTCAGAGACGTAAGAAAATGTCTAAACTCATAGAGGCTCTTCATTTAATCTCATTGCTGTCTGTGGAAACACATTTTTAAAGTTTAACATAATTAATATTAATATTTATCTTACTCTATTTTCTTCTCTACTCTTTAAAAAAAAAATGTGAATGAATGAATGCTTCTGTATACTGTGTTAGGTTATATGAGACCAGTCCTCTTTTTTTGATTGCACTTATGCTTTTGTTGTACTTATGCTGTCCCAATTGCTTCCATTGACTGTAAGTCGCTTTGGATAAAAGCGTCTGCTAAATGACTAAATGTAAATGTAAATGTAATATTGCAGATAGGAATTTATATTCTGTTTAATATTTGACCAGTGTTTCTCTTTCCTTTATCTTAAATGTGTGCTTTTCACTGTGTGTGCGTTTCTGTGTGTGTGTGTGTGTGTGTGTGTGTGTGTGTGTGTGTGTGTGTGTGTGTGTGTGTGTGTGTGTGTGTGTGTGTGTGTGTGTGTGTGTGTGTGTGTGTGTGTGTGTGTGTGTGTGTGCGTGTGTGCCTGCGTGCGTGTATGTGTGTTGCCCGTCTGTGTGTGTGTCTGTGTCTATGTCTATGTGTGTTGGTACGTGTGCACATTGTGGGTGTGGAGTGTTTGAATGTGGGTATGTCCGTCTTCTGTTTTTTCACCCTTGTCTTTTTTTTACAAGAATAACTTTAATTGTTTTGCTTATAGTCAATATTTCTCATGTACAGCTGCTTTGTAAAAATGAAAATTTTAAAAAGCGCTATATAAATAAAGTTGATAGGAGTGGAGTGGAGTTGAATCCAAAACTTTCTAAGAACACTGTAAATGTGTGATATGAGCAATATTAGTCCTCATAAACATCAATATGCATCATAAACTGTTTGGATGAAAGCAGGAGGTGGGATGTTTTCCGTTGAAAAAGTTTCATCCTAAGAAATGTCACAACACTCGTGCACCAGCTCTGCGTTACATCACACACTTTATGTCATGAACTGCTCGGAGACTTGACAGGTGCGGAACTAAATGAAGCTTTATTTTAAGGAGAACTCATACAAACAGGCAATAAGTTCAGGGCAGGCAGCAAACAATCAGAAACGGGTTCACAGGCAATGGTCGAGGCAGGCCACAAAGGTTCACCAAATACAGCAGTACAGTCTAAAACACAGGGTAATCCAATACAACTGAGAATGCTCAGAAATGCAGTAGACACTAAACAGGACTTCACAATGACATACTGATTGAACCAGGTTTAAATTGACATAGGTTATTACAAACAGGTAAGAATGATCAGTGTTCAATGAGTCTGGGCAATGGGTTATGGGAAATGTAGTGTGCAATGACCAGAGGCGCCGTATAGGGGGGAAAAGTTAGGACAATTCAAGGGCCCATGACTGACAGGGGCCCCAAAAATGGGTAAAAACATATAAAATTATTAAACCATCATCATTCACCTCTCCTTGAACTGCCACCTTACCGTGGTGGAGGGGTTTGAGTACCCGAAAGACCGTAGGAGCTATGTAGTCTGGGGCAATATGCCCCTGGTAGGGTCTCCCAAGGCAAACAGGTCCTAGGTGACGGGTCAGACCAAGAGCGGTTCAAAAAACCCTTATGATGATGACAAATTCGGGCGCAGCCGGGGCCCCACCCTGGTGCCAGGCCCGGGGTTGGGGCTCGAATGTGAGCGCCTGGTGGTCGGGCCTTCCCCCATGGGGTCCGGCCGGGCTCAGCCCGAAGGAGCGACGTGGGGCCACCCTCCCGTGGACCCACCACCTACAGGAGGGACCGTAAGGGGCCGGTGCAAAGTAGATAGGGTGGTATTCGAAGGCGGGGGCCTCGACAACCCGATCCCTGGACGCGGAATCTAGCTCTAGGGACATGGAAGGTCACCTCTATGACGGGGAAGGAGCCGGAGATTGCAGGTGAGGTTCAGAGATTCCGACTAGAGATAGTCGGGATCACCTCTACGCACAGCTTGGGCTCTGGAACCACACTCCTCGAGGGAGGATGGACTCTTCACTACTCTGGAGTTGTCCAGGGTGAGAGGCGGCAGGCTGGTGTGGGTTTGCTTATAGCCCCCCAGCTCAGCCGCCATGTGTTAGAGTTTACCCTGGTGAACGAGAGGGTCGCTTCCCTGCGCCTTCAGGTCGGGGATAGGTCTCTTACTGTCGTTTGCGCCTATGGGCCAAATGGCAATGTAGAGTACCCAGCCTTCTTGGAGACTCTGGGGGGGGGGTGGTAAGCACCCCGAATGGGGACTCGGTCGTTCTGCTGGGGGACTTCAACGCCCACGTGGGCAACGACAGTGACACCTGTAGGGGCGTGATCGGGAGGAACGGCCCCCCTGATCTGAACCCGAGTGGTGTTCTGTTATTGAAATTTTTTGCTAGTTACAGCTTGGCCTTAACGAACACCATGTTCAAGCATAAGGGTGTCCATCAGTGCACATGGCACCAGGACACCCTTGGCCGGAGGTCGATGATCGACTTTGTGGTTGTTTCATCTGACCTACGGCCGTATGTCTTGGACACTCGGGTGAAGAGAGGGGCGGAGCTGTCAACCGATCACTACCTGGTGGTGAGTTGGATCCTATGGCGGGGGAGGAAGCTGGACAGACTCGGCAGACCCAAACGTACTGTGAGGGTCTGTTGGGAACGTTTGGTCGAATCACCTGTCAGAGAGATCTTCAACTTCCACCTCCGGCAGAGCTTCGAGGCAGCTGACAGGTACTGACAGGCCAAGCGGACTGCAGCCCGGGTGGTTGGGGAGGCAAAAACTCGGGCCTGGGAGGAGTTCGGTGAGACCATGGAGAAAGACTATCGGTCGGCCTCGAAGAGATTCTGGAAAACCGTCCGGCGCCCCTAAGCAGTGCCCTACCAACGCTGTTTACAGTGGAGGGGGGCAGCTGTTGACCTCTACCGGGGATATCATCGGCCGGTGGAAGGAATACTTTGAGGATCTCCTCAATCCCGCCGTCACGTCTTCCATTGAGGAAGCAGAGGCCGAGGGCTCGGAGGCGGACTCACCCATCACCCGGGCTGAAGTCACCGAGGTAGTCAAGAAACTCCTCGGTGGCAGGGCACCGGGGGTGGATGAGATCAGTCCTGAGTACCTCAAGTCTCTGGATGTTGTGGGGCTGTCTTGGCTGACACGCCTCTGCGGCATCGCGTGGCGGTCGGGGACAGTGCACTTGGACTGGCAGACCGGGGTGGTGGTGCCAGGGTACTGGAGAGGAGAATCCGGCCGATGGTAGAACCTCGGATTCAGGAGAACCAGTGTGGTTTCCGTCCCGGTCGTGGAACACTGGACCGGCTCTATACCCTCTCCAGGGTGCTGGAGGGTTCATGGGAGTTTGCCCAACCAATCCACATGTGTTTTGTGGATTTGGAGAAGGTATTCGACTGTGTCCCTCGCGGCATCTTGTGGATGGTGCTCTGGGAGTATGGGATTCGGGACCCCTTGCTAAGGGCTATCCGGTCCCTGTACGACCGGAGCAGGAGCTTGGTTCGCATTGCCGGCAGTAAGTCAGACTTGTTCCCGGTGCATGTTGGACTCCGGCAGGGCTGCCCTTTGTCACCGGTTCTGTTCATAATTTTTATGGACAGAATCTCTAGGCGCAGCCAGGGGCCGGAGGGCGTCAGGTTTGGGGACCCACACGATTTCATCTCTGCTCTTTGCGGAAGATTTCATCGTGCTGGCCCCATCAGACCAGGACCTCCAGCACGTACTGGGATGGTTTGCAGCCGAGTGTGAAGCGGCTGGGATGAGAATCAGCACCTCCAAATCTGAGGCCATGGTTCTCAGTCGGAAAAGGGTGGCTTGCTCACTTCAGGTAGGTGGAGAGTTCCTGCCTCAAGTGGAGGGGTTCAAGTATCTGGGGGTCTTGTTCACGAGTGAGAGAAGGATGGAACGGGAGATTGACAGACGGATCGGTGCAGCTTCTGCAGTAATGCAGTCGCTGTACCTGTCTGTCGTGGTGAAGAAGGAGCTGAGCCACAAGGCGAAGCTCTCGATTTACCGGTTGTAGTAGGCGGGGCGAGACCGTGGTTCGAGTCCGGTGAGTAATTGTGGATTAGCGCCAGCTGGGCTCGAATCTCGTAGGAGATGGGGAGCATAAAAGGAACGAGCGACCGGACCGTCGAAGAGAGAGGACCGGGCCCGAACTTGTGTTTGTATTTATGTTTATGTAATTTCGCCGGCGGTCGTCCGTGAGGGGCCGCCGGCTGTTATTATTTCTGTTATTAAATGTTTAAATGTCTTCCGGTTCTCGCCTCCTTCCTTCCCTTTATTGAGATTTGTTACATTGGTGCCGAAACCCGGGAGGAAGGAGAGACATGCTGTCGGAGAGTCCTCGCCGCTGAGTGGCCTCACGGTGCCGGAGAGTCCGGGCAGCGCGGACGAAGGGCGTCCGCCAGTGGCTGCCTGAAGCGGTGGCTCTGGGGAAACGGAAGTAACAATGCGGCCACCGTCAAAACTTCGGTGGAACGCGACCTTTGCTGCCGCGCCCCTGGGTCGAGGTGGGGTGGCTTTCCTCCAAGTGGGAGCGGGGAAGTTGCCGCCGTCCGCCAAAGGCTGGAGCCTGTGTCCGTCCCCCGAGGGGGAGGAGCAGGGGGGCGGAAGTGCCGGGTGAGCCACCGCCTGCCAGAGGCCGGAGCCTGCGTCCGTCCGCCCAAGGGGGAGGAGCAGGGGACGGGGAACCCGCCCCGACTCCCAGATAATGGAGGAGCCACCGCCGGCCGCCAGGGGGCGGACGGTCGAGCCGTCCACCGAAGCCCCAGGGCCACCACAAGGCACTGCGAAGGAGAGTACTCCGGCTGGTTGAGGAACGAGCGGCAGCATGTCGGGGGACCGGATTTTTTATTTTTTTCCCTCTCTCCCCTCTGTCTTTCCGGTCGCTCCGAGGGCTCCCGTCTCCGTTGTCTCGTCTCGTCGCTGCATACCCCCCACCCCACCCCCCCCGAGGGAGGGGGAGGGAGCTTGCACAGTCGCGGGGGTATCCCCCGGCCTGTGAGGGGTGATGGGGGTATGTAGTAGAGTAGGCGGGGCGAGACCGTGGTTCGAGTCCGGTGAGTAATTGTGGATTACCGCCAGCTGTGCGCACACCGGGCTCGAATCTCGTAGGAGATGGGGAGCATAAAAGGAACGAGCGACCGGACCTTCGAAGAGAGAGGACGCATTTCGGCGCATTGCACAGCAATTTCAACTGCAGTTATCCAGAAGATTCTGAAAGCTGCAAACAGAAGGTAATACAACTGATGGCAGCTTACAAAAAGTCAGTTGCTGTTATTCACAAAACCACATCTGTGCAGGAGAATGCAAGGGCAGCATCCTTACGTGTGCCTTGAAATCTGGCAAAGGCCAAAAAGCTGTTCACTGACGCAGAATTAATTAAAACATGTGCAATTGACATGATGGATGAAGTTCTTAATCATGACGCGAAAACAAAGAAAATGGTCACGGAGCTATTACAGCAGGTTCCATTATTTGATTGCACGGAAACAAGAAGAGTGGAGGCATTGGCAGGTGAGTGCCTGTTTAATCTATTATCCGACATAAAGAAATAGACAATATAAATAGACAAGAAATAGGCAATAGACTCGTCTTGCGACCGAACCGAGATTAAACAGCTGTCGGTGTTTGTCAGATTTTTTGAGGATTTCCGCGAAGAGCTGCTTTGTTTGCTAACGAAGCATGGGCGCACAACCGGAGAAATACTTTTTAACGAACTAACGGAGTTCTTTAAAAAGAATGAATTGGATTTGAGCAAAGTTTTGTCTGTCGTTACTGACGGGGCTCCCTCGATGGTTGGACATCACAAAGGCCTGATAAGCAGACTAGCTGCTGTCAGCCCGACACTCTGGGCATTTCACTGCATTATTCATAAATCGGTGTTGTGCGCCAAATTGTCTGGAAAAATTAAAGAGACGTCTTTTCCGAGCTTTACTGGAGAAAATGTCTGCAGAACGGCGCGATCTTTTGCTGCACAACGATATCCGGTGGCTAAGCAAGAGTCGTGTCCTGGAGAGAGTGTGAATTACAAAACGAACTATGTACATTTTTAAGTAGCATCAAAAGTCAGAAAGCAGAGAATTTTTTGAAATCTCTTTTGAAAAGTTTTTGAACGACAGCACAGAGATGGGATACGTGCGTTTGTTGAGCGATATCATGTCTCATCTAAATCAGCTTAATTTGCAATGGCAAGGCAAGAACCACACTATTGCAGACATGCACGAAGCTGTTGAAGCTTTCCGTTTAAATCGGACTCTTTTTGAACGGGATCTTCATGGAAGAAAGTTACACTTTCCACATTTGCAACAGCATTGCGAGAAACACCATAAGATTGATTCCATCCTTAGATGAAGCATCTTTGCAGCTGGAGTTTTTGGAAATGTCAAAGCCTGATTTACTCAGAGAGCAACACAAGGCGTCTAATGTGAATGACTTTTGAACCAAATTTGTTTCTCAAGATAAATTTAGGAACAGCAGAGTCATTGCAATGTTCTACTTTCAATGTTTCCCTCCACCTACATCTGGGAGTCGTCATTTTCTATAATGAATAACATCAAGAACCAGGATAGAAACAGATTATCCAGTACACATCTTGATCAGTGTCTCAGGATTGCAACAACAGAATACAGCCCCAACATCAGAGGCATTGCTTCAGCCCGTCGCTGTCACTTCTCCATTGAATGGTGAGCAGACGTCAGTAAACTATGTCATTTTGATCACCAAAAATTATAAGAACAATAAAAATGAATGCAGATAGGTCTAACAATTGATTCCCCTTTTTTCGGAAAGCGAAGGAAAGAGATCCAGTGTGGAGATGAACAGAATGTCTTAATATGGATGGAAAACATTCCATTCCATTCCATTTTCTACCGCTTATCCGAACTACCTCGGGTCACGGGGAGCCTGCGCCTATCTCAGGAGTCATCGGGCATCAAGGCAGGATACACCCTGGATGGAGTGGGATGGAAAACATGATCCAGAATTTTTTGATTCTGCAACATAATGTTTTTCAGCAATACAAAGTAATATTTATGTAATATTATGTAACTGTTTGATCAAAACTAAGAAAATAGAACTAATAAAAAATATGATTTTATATTGTGATTTTGTATAAACAAATAAACAACAGTAAATTAAATAATAATAACAACAATAAAAGATAAAAGTAAAAGATAAGCCTTCAGGACATTTTTTATGGTTACTTTTAATCTTGCATCAAATAGTGAACTGCATACTAGACTTGCATGCATGTACAAATCACCAGCAGTAAATATTGTGCTAGTACTAGTATTGAACTACAAGAAGCAACACAGTTGCAAGCCTTTAATTAGAGTTATGTAAAGCTTTTGATGGAACAATTAGGTTCTGGAGATGTGATAACAACAGCTGCAGAGGGGGCCCAATTAGATTTTTTGTTATGGGGCCCAAAATTCCTGGCGGCGCCCCTGGCAATGGCAGTCCGGGTGATGAGAGGAGTGCCCTCTAGTGGATTTGAGAGGGCACTCCAGCTGGTGACTGTGACACCTTACATAACACATCCACATCAAACAAACACCTTGACAATTCATTATGTGCTATAACCCCTAAAAACTTTCCCGGGTCACTAACATTAATCAAACACCTCTGACCAACTGCGCATCAAGTCTTATCCCTGAGGCCGCTGCGATAACAAACAAAAGTCATGATTTACTGCTCAAAAAACAGACGCTGAGATTTGCTGATGATGGCATGACTTTAAGATGACAGCTGTCCAAATCTTTGTTTGAAAATAAATCTTACAAGTTCAAAAGAAATAGGAAATTACATTTTGAAAGTAAAGCCTGAAATAAAATCACTGCGTTATTCTAGATTGTGACATTATTTTTCAAAGAAAATTAACCACATTCCCATTTAATTATTATGAGCAAAATCAGTAAATTATTATTTACTATAGTAAACTGTAGGGAAATTCATAGATATAATAGTGTTTTGAAGTTTACTACTGATTCATGTAGTATACATTAAGTTAGTGTAATAATTACTCTAATATACTACAGCATGCTACAGTATTTTTCACAGTGGATAGGTTTACAGTCACAAATCCAATCTGTATTGGCTGTGTTTTAAAATCTAGTGTGCTGCCTACATAGACCGCATTTTAGGCATCATAAGCTTTTAAGTTCCCAAGGCAACAGCTGTTGGCACATTATGTTGCCTACTAAGATGCCTTGTTTGGCAGTCAAGCAACACCACGATGAATAGATACCTGACAGTTAATATTTCACACTAATGAGGAAGAAGGAGCAATTGAGCTCCATGTTCAAACAAATAAATGCCAGAAAAACACAACCCAGTGTTGGCTTCTATACAGTATCCTGTGTTATGAATTATACAGCACAGAATATGAATGAAGCAGCCACGTCACTGCATCACAGGAAAACCAGTCAGGCTGCATTCAAATGCTTCAGTAACTGCAAGTTCGTCTTTAAACGTGAATCAAATGCAAATATCTGATTTGTATTATTATGCAGAAGAGATGCAGTGCATTCAGACACGAGTGCTTACGATCATATCGACGCCGTGACAGACAGTGAAACTTAAACCCGTCACTCAGGTGCCCAGACTGACAATCAGCGGAACGGTGCGACATCAATTACACTGAATGTCATTTCAACGAGCTCACGGACTCGCAACCACACGCACAGGATTCCCTCACGAGCGCGTTTCCCACGCGGCTCTAGAGATCCCCCATACTCACCAACAACAGCAAAAACCCTTGATTGAATCTCAAAAGAAAAATGTAATAAATTATCCAATGTTAAGAAAACTGTGCGGAGTGTATTCAAATATTCGCACATGCAGTTTTAAATGCGGTATATGCAAATAACTGTCCTTTACAGCAATGAAATAATGCCAGAATATCAGGTGTGGCTGCACATTTGCGTTTGTTGCGTTTTTCAGTCTTTTTTTCAAACTGATATAATATACATAATATAGTGACAATATTCACATAAATGAGTAAACTATATCAACGAAACACAAAACAGAAAAACAATAGTTTCTTAGACTTGCTGCCAGTACAGTGTTTTTTTAAATTTACCATGGTAAACTGTACCAAGACAGGTTTCTGCCAACAACTCGTGCTTTTCTGGAAATGGTAAAATGGTAATACAAAGCTTTTAAAATAATATAAATTTTTGGTTGTGGCTCTGGCTTTCATATATTTTAAGAAGCCTGGTGTACTGTGTAATTTACAGTACGGAGCAAGAAAATGATCATCATTTATTCAGTGTAGTGCCAAAGTATTACCATCCGACACCATGACTGTAGGTAGGCTATTGCCCTTTTCTGTAAAATATTACGATTCCAGTGCTTTCACATGCCAGATAATAAAAAAGGAATCCCAAAGGAGGGATGAAACGTAAGACAGTGACTTACCCCCGACGCATAGCAGAGACATCGCGCAGCGTCGCGTCGAATAGCTGCGCTCCGATGAGAAAGGGACAGTCTACGTGCCGTGATTTAATTTAGCCTCTCATTCAACAGACAGTCATAACTTCGGCCTTTATCAAATAAAGACGTGAATAAACGGACAAACGACCGGAAACGGCTCGCATAAAGCACTTTTCTCAGTTTATCGCGCGTTTCTCGCCCCTATCGCGCTGCCATCTTGCTTCAGCACCAGCGCGAGGCGGACAGCTCCCGGCGTGACGTCACGGTGATGAGGCGCATCACACCACGCGCTCGCGCTGGAGTTTCTGTCTCATACGCACACGCATTAAGAATTATATAACAGCAGAGGAATGAAACGTGTTTTCCTTTCGATCTGACACACCTGAATTTATCCTGTTCACGGAAGAGATATAAAACACAAAACTGAATGCTAATATTATTTCTATCATAATCTGGAACCTATCGACCTATATGAATTTCTTCGTTTTTGCTGATATTAGGTTTTGAAAATATATACTTTTAAGAGATTCAAAACGTGCAGCAACTAGCTTCTTGATAAAACAGTTCAAAAAACATTCTTCTGATTTTAAATTTACACAAAAACAGTTCCAGAATTAATAATAAAATGAATAATGTTTAAACTATAAAATTATGCCAAACAAACATTACTGAAAATGTGCATATCATGCTCATTTTAATTAGATACCTTTATACATTACTGTCACATTGGAAACAATCGTAATGGGGTTCAAAATGTTGCATGTGTAAGGTATTATGAAGGAATTCAATAAGATCTTATATGGTTTTTGATTGACTCCGTAAAACTGGTGCTAAATTGTAAAAAATAGCATTCGTGTTTGACGGTGGATACCAGAAAAAATGTATCATTAAAAACACTTCGGATCGGTCCATTCTTACTGTAATAGCATATCGGATTTCTCAATGGGAAGATTGGAAACAATCTCATGACGCCGCTATTTACAGCACATAATATTGCACTTACTGCAGTTTTTTGACAAAGTGACATCATCGCCGCGCTTCCTGTAGTGCACAGCAGGGGGCGACAAATCAATTACATTTATCATTCACTTGTGTTGAATGATAAATATGTTATATGTTGTGTTATATGTTCATTTATTTTCTGCATTCTTTAAAGTGGCTTGCAGTAGGCTACTATGTATAAACCATGGCATATACTGGTACATCTAAAAAAAATTAATGTCATGAAACCCATCATTTCAGAAAGTGAAACCCATATATTATATAGATTCATTACACATAGAGTAAAATATATCAAGCCTTTATTTCTTGAAATGTTGATGAATATGGGTTACAGATAATAAAACCCAACATTCAGTGTCTCAGAAAATCAGAATATTACATAAAATCAATAAAAAAGGATATTTCAAGCAGAAATGTCAGGCTTCTGAAAAGTATGTTCATTTCTATGCACTCATATTTGGTTGGGCCTTCTTTTGCATGAATTACTGCATCACTGTTGCGTGGCATGGAGGCAATCAGCCTGTGGCACTGATCAGGTCTAATGGAAGCCCAGGTTACTTTGACAGCGGCTTTCAGGTCATCTGCATTGTTGGGTCTGGTGTCTCTCTTCTTCCTCTTGACAATACCCCATAGATTCTCTACACCCCAGGGGCTATCTTGTAGAGCCTGCATGGTATACCGTTGAGTCCAGGAGCTGAAGCTGATCTTGCCCGTTTTACTGCATAATTAACTTCACTCCATTTAAGGGGTCTTGTGTCAATCTGGTGTCCTGGTAGCTGATTTGGTGGCGTGTCCTCTGGAATGGAGATTGGCTCATGCCTCTGATTGTCGGAATACATTTTCTGTAGGTGTTCCTTAATCTGTTATAGGTACTTTAAGGTTCCCAGTTTTCTCCTTGCTAAAGATGCTACTGACGACCTTGTACGGATCTTTGTAAAAAGTGGTCCTGGTTTCGCTTCTTCTTCTTTGCTTTCTCAGGGTCTCTGCTCTTCTCAACAAGGTCAGGCTACTTTTAACAGGGCCAACAAAGGACAGTAGTACTGACCAGTCGGACATTCGGTCAAAGTCCAGAATGGCTATCCCACGGACGGCCTATGGCGGATTGGTGGACGCGATTATAAACGAGAATCCACACAACAGGAAGGCATTAGCAAGTTGGACACAAAATTATGATACGCAATGCACATTACCACCCCCCTATCGCCAGATTTGGTGGAGGGCCTATGCCATCAAACAAATCGCAGATCCCTCCCACCCCTTTAACTCTGTACACAAAATTGTTGGAGGGCCGATGTGGGCAGAAAAGTCCAGGACCGAATTTTTCGAAACCTTTCTCTGACAAGTCTGTCGTTTTATTTTTGTCTCCTGGACTTATGTAACTGAATTTAGGGTTTTCATTATCTGTAAGCCATAAACATCAAGGCTTGAAATATTTCACTCTATGTGTAACGTATCTACAGTATATAATATACTGGATGGGGTTCACTTTCTGAAATGAGTGCAAAAATATTGACCTTTTTCCCGATATTCAATTTTTTTAGATGTACATGTCCATACGGTAATCATTTAGTATAATGCTAATAGGTATGTACACAATCTGTTGTCCTTAAATTAAAAATAAATCAATTAAAGTCTGTGAATGTGGTAATAGAAATTTACATTTTGTTCATTTATGCATTCAACCATTTAAACACTTATATCAATTTATATTCACAATCACAAATGTTTTGTAACACCTTTTCTGGTCTTGGTTCTGTTGTACTTATTTAAGTTATATGAATGACTTCGAATTGTCAATACTACGCAAGTTCTTGTCCAGGCTCTCGTCCTGTCCGGACTGGAATATTGCAATGCTCTACTGCAGGGGTCTTCAACTGCATTTCTTTGAGGGCCAGATTCTAAAAGTATAAATAGGATGCGTCTCATAAAGCGAATCAATCGGTCTGTGCAAGAAACCGAACGATATTATCGAAACATCGGGTGAATTCCAATTCATGTGACGCACTTATAAGGGCAGATCTTTTGAGGTGCAAGTTCTGGAAGGAGATGAGCAGCTGTTTTCGAAAATATAGCTGTTTAAATCATACATAATGAATGCAATAATAATAATAACATACGTGTTTTTTAACAACAGTTCGCGTGGTTCTGCAGTTACTTTCAAGGGCACAAGAAGCGTTTTGAAACGAGACTTATCGCGTGCGCAAAGCCCCATACCTGCCTTTGGCTGTGGATTTCCGATTATAACATTGCAAATAACATTACATTTCTGGGACAGACCGATCAAATCGCTTTGTCACGCTGGAATTACTTTAGTGAATGTAGCAGCGTTTTGGACTTAATGGCATATCAGGACGCGCATTTCTAAAAGCACACCGTTCTTAAATTCTCTCCACTTATTTGAAATGTTAAGGCGGGCCAGGTAAAGATGAGTGGCGAGCCGTATTTGGCCCGAGGGTCGCCAGTTGACTTGCCCTGCTCTACTGGCTTGTCTTCCAGCTTGTACAACCAGACCTGATCCAGAATGCAGCGGCAAGAGTGGCCTTCAACGGGCCAAAGAGAGTGTACGTCACTCCTCTCAGGCTCTCCTCCAATTAGCATCTCTGCTCTGAGTGTACAAAAATCAAACGACTAAATGTGAATGTTAGTGTACTTTTTATTATTTTAGTTTTCCAATTTGAAAATATGCCTCTTGTATTATACATTTAACTTCTTTAAAGTTAATTTCTACAATTTTTTATAAACTGAATTAAGCACATACAGATAAAATAGCGTTTGCATTTATACAATTTTATGAGCTCCCGAGACCGGATGTGGTGCGCGTGAGCTGACGGAATTCTGACAGTGCGAGTGTTTACCGATTCATCGGGAACGCGCCTCAGTCCAAGATGGCTACGGGAGACAATAGTGGTCGGGTACCTTGTCTAAATTTTTCCACACCCGGACCCCTGGGTAACAGCCAGCCGAGCAACAGTCCTTACGCCTCGACCGCAGGTCTCAGAGAGTCCGCCGGAGGCAGCGGGGGCTCTCATGGCGCGACGAGACGCTCGAACCCGCAACCAGGGCCTGCGGGCCTAGAAAGCGGCGGAGTCGCATCGGGGACTCCGCCCAACCTGATGAACTCTCTCCCGGCGGCGGTAGGGCCGGTGTGCGGGGCGATGGCTCCGTTCGCCTCTAACATGACAGGAAACCCGTGTAACGCTGTGGCGACACCGGGAGCCGTCACGCACTCCGCCGCTGCAGCCGTACTAGTGTACCGGGAGCCCGTTTACAACTGGCAGGCCACGAAAAGCACAGTGAAGGAGAGATTCGCGTTTCTATTTAATAATGAAGTACTGAGTGACGTTCACTTTCTGGTGGGGAAAGGAATGGGAGTGCAGCGGATACCTGCACACAGGTGAGCGCAAAACACACTGACTGCGACACATGATGACTACAAACATGACAAGCATGGCATTGGTTTTGTTTACTCCGGTTTATTCAATCTCTCTCTTGTGTCGTATTACTTGGATTCATTTCTGTAAACAACATGTGAGGTTTAACGTAATGTTGACACTGTTGTTTTCCATACAGCTCTGCATGTGTTCATGGGAAAGGTGAACATTGAACACAAAACAAGTGTCATTTTTGTACATTTGTGTTGGACGGTAGTCACTTGTGTGACATTTGATTTAAAGCGAGGCTTCGGAGCTTTTGTCGAGCAAGATGGGTGTGCCAGATGAAGCCTCGATTCGAAGCTTGTGCGCGTGAAAATTATTCTGTACAACATGCCGTATCGAATCGTATGACAGACTTAACAGTTATTACCTAAAACTCTTTTAAATTAATTCTGATCTTTGTTCAGCCAGTTTAAATGATGCAGATTAGTCGGACAGGAGAACTCAATGACCTTTAACCTCAGCAAGACTGACAAAATATATCTAAATGATTGGCACATTTCTCTTATTTTGTTTAAACAAATGAGTGCATTTTTTATAACATTATCCTTAAAGCTATAGTTCTATAGTTTAGAAAACGAACTGGAATCTTATGTTGTTTTCATGTTTTTATTTTGTAATATTTACATTCTTTTTCTTGTTTGTTGCATATTTTTTCAAGACATGTTAGAGAGGTCTCTCAACATTCGTTTAGCAACATTTTGTGCTGTTTAGCGGTATATTTGCAGCCTCACTACCTAGTGTTCTATGCCTCCAGCTCCCGGCACGGCGGCATCTTGTTGTATGCTGATACACGTTAGGTTTTCATTGCTCCTGTATATGCAGTGCTAAGTCCCCTGTATTGAGCAATATGGATCTGTGAAGCTTTAAGCACTCCCACTGCCCGCATGTATGGCAGCTGGTAGAGCTGTGTTATTATGAGTTCACAACGTCCCACGCTTAACGCTGTTATGCAATCCAGTTTTGTCGCAGATCACTGCACTACTTCGGTATGATCTCGGTTGCAGTTGGCAGAAAGCACAGGTGCTTGGAATTGGCATTCACGAGATCCGCCGTCCAGAATTATGGCTTTGCAATGTTTTCTTGCCCGAATACGAATGATAGTCACCATCCTGTCCGGACCTTGCCAATCATTGCACGCTTATTATGTGCCTCCTCACTACTAATAGGTCCTCGCTTTTTGCAGTCTGTCATATGTTTGGCATATCCAGACAGCCCCTTATATCAGGTGCTTTCAGCAGTTCACAGATTGTCATATGGTTATTGTACCGCAACTGAGCCATATATTTGTTTTAATCCAGAGAACCCCTTGTCGTAAGCGTTTTCTGTGATTCATGTGACCATTCTGAATGTGAACTGATGCATAGAGCAAATGTATTTGCATCTTTGTTTTTGTTGTGCAGAGCTAGCTGCACCGGTTTCTGCCCTTAGCGCTGCGGCTGAGAGCTGCTGGCTTGCCATGCTTCAACCATTTCCCACATACAAGCTTACTAGGTGTCTGCCTTGTACGAGCGGTCGCGTTATGTTACCACCGCTTGTGGACAGTTGTTTCGGTCGTCTTTGTGTGCTCGGTTTACTTTGTGTGCGCCGTTCGCTTGATTTTGAGCTCTTTGTACTGTCGATTGGCCATTAGTGCAATGTGCCGAACAGCCCCAAATGCAGCTTCTTGCCGTGGGGAGGATAAAGCATGTTTGTTCACAAGGGTGTTAACATATGATCACGCTCTCCAGACTCAGTATCGGTTCAAGCTCATCTGTGAAGGTTCATGTGGGGTACTGAGGTCTGCTCGCGACGGAGGAGATTGCGCACAGCATTTATTTTTCTCCCTTTCATTAGGCCACCTGTAGCGGATGTGCTAATAGTACTCTAGCGGAGTGCCACCTTGCTGTTATACAAACTGGTTCACCCTATCTGACTATGTTCTCTGCTTCTCTTAGCCGTTCCTATTGAGTTGATTGACTTGAATGAACACGAGTTGTACACTGCATGTGTGGGTAGTGTGTGGGACGAGGACTGGTCGCATTGTCGCGACCCTTGTTATATACACGATGGACCGTTAGCCCCTTTATGAGGTGTTTTCATACTCTTAATTTGTGTTCTTGAGTGTGTGTATGGTACGTTATGAATGGCTACGACCCGGTGTACTGTCCCATGTCGGACATTTTAACGTTAGCCCCTATGACTGCGCTGGCGAGAATCCTACTGCATACCGTTTGTAATATGGATGTTTTTGCGGCTATCGCTGCTTTTTATGCATTAACGTTCAATAGGAAGCGCGATCTGGCATTCAGATCTGTGAGGGTAACAGAACGGCAGGGACCCTTCGCCCTCTGTCCTCTTATCCGGCCTAAGATTTTGCATTGAGAGTACTGGCTCTCCCTCTGGTCGATCCGATACATGTGATCTGTTGAAGAGGCTTCCGTGTAAATACCCTGCCTGTTTTTGCGCATATGGGATTTACAACGCTCTCCGTGCAGGAGGTTGAATTATGCCTGCACGATTAATCGTTTTTAAACCGAAATCGCAATTTGAAGGGATGCGATGTTCAAATCGCAAAAGCTGCAATTATTTCGATTAAGGGCTTTAAATATGATAAAATACACCTACGTAGTATTTCACAGTTTGCTTCTGCAATTTTACGTTTAACCAATAGGGGACATTTTAACACTGTACATGCTTTTGAATTAGCAAAGAACGTCATTTGGAAAAGATGAGCGCCAAAGGGTGCAGCAGTTAAAAATACGCAACAAAGTAATGTTATGTCTGCTGAAGCGCAAAGTCCTGCAGCAGCAAACTACTTGGTACCTAAAAGAACAAGCAACGCTTATGTTTGGAACTATTTTGGATTTCGACCTTCTGATGTTCTTCCAAAGGAAGTGCTTTGTAAAACATGCCGAAAGTCTGTGTCGACCTCGCGAGGCAACACAACCAATCGCTATCAACACCAGCAGAGGTATCACAGACTATTCTATGATGAATGCAAGGCCAACCAATTTGGATGCCAGACTGGCGGAGCAAATAACGGCTTTAATTACTAAAACGATCGCTAAGGATTTGCTTCCGATCAGATTTGTCGAAGGAGAGGGCTTTAAAAATTAAAACAGCTGTTAAAACAAACACAACAAACCTAGCTCTTTTTTTTTTTTAATAGTAGTCAAATTGCATTTTAAATCGCAAATCGCAATTTTGGTCAGAAAAATCACAATTCGATTTTTTTCTTCAAATCGTGCAGCCCTAGGTTGAATGTTATATAGTATGTCACACGCAGAGACTGCATGATTATGTGCCCATCACTCTAAATGCCATTTCATGCGCATTTTGCTCGAGCCGATGGCCTCGTCGGACACCGTCGCTCGCCATGCACTGTATATATGTTTTGAGCTTGCGGGTTTATGTGACCACTTAACATAACGTCGACTATATCGCAGTTTGCTTGTGTGACTTGCAGGCAGTGCTTTGGGCGCCTTGTGCAGTGCTCTGCAGCAGCCTATTAGCTGCCTGAAGCCCCGCTTACACACGCGCCAGGCTCCGCTTCGCGAGCCTCCGCTGTCTGCGTGTGGAACTCCCCGAACGGACGAGGCATTTATACATGACGCGTTCGCCGTTGAGATATTCTTTGAAACGACAGGTGGCGCACAAGTGAAGTCCTTTAAATACGCAGGAAGTAGAAGAGAAGTAGGAATTTTACGTTGGTTGCAATCTCACGGCGAGAGCTATTTGCCATCTGGCTGTCCTTATGATCAAGCATTGATGGATCATAAATATGTCTGTACACGCGTTCTTGTTCAGGCAAAATCTCGCAAAGCTGTTCATGTTCACTTGGGCGCCATGCAAACTGTTCGCTCGAGTCACAAAAAATGTTGTGCGCGCCGCCACACGAAATGAGCTCGCACTCACACAAAGCGAACTTCCGCTAACACCGCAATGATGTCATATTTTGCACGCGCACCCAAGTGAACTAGCGGATGCGTCGAGTATAACCCAGTCTTGACAATGCAGAATGTGGTATCCAATCGTCTTAGGCCCTATGAAAGGTGTGCACTGTCCGTGGGAGTTGTGCTGTGTGCTACAGCCAAGGGAAATGCACTTTATGTGCACTTTATGGTGCACTTTATGTGTTAGCCCCGTTAAAGTCAAGATTTTTTTCGCTGTTCTAATGGCGTGATTGAACACATTGCCCACTGAGTCATAGGGCTGAAACGAATAGTCGACATTGTCGACAAATATTCTTGTTGTCGAGTAGTCGTTTGATTACGTGACTTAATTTAAGGGCCTGCAATATCACAATTTGACCGCTATGACACTGTAGCGCTAGAGTGTAATGCAGCCTTCCTGAATGCTATCGCAGTAGAAGGACACACAGCGGGATTTATGGCGGAGTACAAATGAATGCGAACAAGTAAAGTGTGGGAAAGCTTTACCAAATTGAAAACAAAAAATGCGGTCGTGTGCAATGCATGCAAGGCGGAACTTGCCTTTCACGGCAGCACAACCTGCATGCTGGAGCATTTAAAAAGGAACATCCCGGAGCAGGAGAGGTGAGTGTTCTCTATCTAGAGCTAACTAACTAACTTAGCGGTAAATCTTTTCATGAGAGAATGCAATAATAATAGTATTGATAATAACAACAATAATCATATAATTACAGTAATGTTATTATTTGTTTTGCAAAGTATAAAGCTTTGATCGAGCTTAGGAGCCTGTTTTGATTATTATAACACTATTAGGTATTACATGAGAGGAAAATGATTATAAGAGAGGGCGTTAAGTGATAGGAGTCTTATATATTGCCTTTATTTTTTTTATATTTTCTTCTGTTACTTGCTCTTTCTCACTAACTCTTTCACCGCCATTGACGAGTTATCTCGTCATTTAAAAAAAAATGGTTCCCCGTCTAAGACAAGTTATTACAGCAATCAGTGTTTGTACTTTTATACAACAGGTGGCGCTGTTACACACCTTTGGAAAAAGTACAGAATCCCAGAACCTAGAACGTATATTTCTTATCGGTTTTTGATGATTGTTCTGAGTGTAAACTGGGCGGAATCTTTGACAAAAATAACGTTAATTATCTCAGCTTTTTTATCAAAGTGATGCTTTTTGGAAGAAACCTACCCACACCTAAGGAGTGATAAAAATAGAACAAATGAAGATAGAAGAATACGGGTTCTTTTGTTTAAAAGCAGAGACTGTTCTTTTATTGGACATATTGTTTGTCCATAAGTTCTTTACAGAAAGTGTACTGTGAGCCATTAAAGTTTGGTGAAAATGTTAAAACTTTTTTTTAAAAAGGCTCGCGGGGAAAGAGTTAAACTGAACTGTTGTCATAGAAATGCTGCTTAATGCTTCTGTCAAGAGATTTGTTTACACTTTAAAAAAATGTTCTATAATGTATCTGATTTATTTATTTTAATTTCTAAAAGTTTGTAGGGAGTATTTGTGTGATTCGAGTTGGACAGAATCAGCAAACTTAAAGAGAGTAACCAGTTGTTTCAAGTTCATTAAAACAAATTTCAAAAGCTAAATTGATTTTATTCATTACGGAAATGATGTATAATTCAATGTTTTAACTATTTGCAAAAGCTGAATAATCATTAAAAACATACCGATTAGTCGTTGAAATAATAGATGATTAGTCGATTAATCGGTCTAATAATCGTTTGTTGCAGCCCTACTGAGTCAATGGAAATGATGCATTTTTCCCGAACAAACAACCGTTTCTGATGGCTCCCGCCTGCGCGACATGCAATGGGCTTAATGCTCATTCTTGCGGCTATGCTGCTGGGCTGAGGGGGTTTCCCTTACACTTAATAATATAATATATAGGGGTGGCGACCACGCCCCTAAGCGCCGTCTTGGACCACATTGGCCAGTTACATTTTAATTTCCACTGGCGTCATTCGATAAGGTTTCACACAATGTCTCGTTCCCACCTCTCAGGGAACCGAGGTTACAAAAGTAACCGGAGACGTTTTGAAATGTAAGTAATTACTGTCAATGAAATAGGGACTTTAGAGAATACTAAAGTGTCATTGATTAATTTACTATTTAATTTGATTTTATGTTAATCTCACTTTATGGCTTGTTTATAAGGATTGTGAATGTGTTGCAGGTTTGTTCTGGCAGTCGGCAGCGCTGTATTTGATGCCATGTTTAATGGCGGCATGGCCACAACGTCCACAGAGATCGAGCTTCCTGACGTGGAGCCTGCTGCCTTCCTCGCCTTACTCAAGTATGATTTCTTTGAGAATTGTTTGTCTGTATGTATTGAGACGTGTAGATGCCGACCTAGACCTCTCTTCAGGTTCCTCTATTCTGATGAAGTTCACATTGGACCGGAGACGGTGATGACCACGCTTTACACCGCAAAGAAATACGCCGTTCCGGCCCTTGAAGCACACTGTGTTGAGTTTCTCAAGAAGAACCTGCGAGCAGACAACGCCTTCATGCTTCTCACACAGGTAGATGCAGTTGCTCTCTACAAAACCTTCTCTCTAAAAAGCATCTTAACCCAAGTGAAATGTCATGTTTGAAGTGGTTTTAAACAGCAGCTTGGCAGGGTGCGACAGCCATCATCTGTCATAGATTCACAGCAGAATTGTTTTCTGATGGAGTGATTGATTGGTTTGCTTTAAGGCACGTCTCTTCGATGAGCCTCAGCTGGCCAGTCTGTGTCTGGAGAACATCGACAAGAACACCGGAGATGCTCTGGCTGCAGAAGGATTCACAGATATCGATCTGGGTACTGGAACACGGAGAGATATGCCAGTCACATCAGTCTACACATGCACATTTTAGAGTACCACAACAATATTGGCACATCCACATACTGCATCCATCCATAAATCCAATTTGACGGAATTCAACTCTCAGAATTTGTCGTGTACGTTGCTCTTAACTCATCGCATGTTAATTACAGATACGCTCATGGCAGTGTTGGAGAGAGACACACTGGGCGTGCGGGAGGTGCGGTTGTTCGGGGCGGCAGTCCGGTGGGCGGAGGCGGAGGCGCATCGCCAGCAGCTGCAGCCCACACCAGAGAACAAGAGACGTGTGCTGGGCAAAGCCCTCAGCCTCATCCGCTTCCCTCTCATGACCATCGAGGAGTTCGCCGCAGGTCTGTGTTCTGCCCGCTGTTATGTGTTCAGTTAAAGTAGTTTTTCTCATTATCTTTGTTTTTTTTGAGTATTGTGGCTCTTTGCTCAGGTCCGGCTCAGTCCAGCATCCTGACGGACAGAGAGGTCGTCAGTCTCTTCCTGCACTTCACTGTGAACCCAAAGCCACGCGTAGAGTTCATCGACCGGCCCCGCTGCTGCCTGCGTGGGAAAGAGTGCAGCATCACGCGCTTCGGGCAGGTGGAAAGCCGCTGGGGTTACAGCGGGACCAGCGATCGAATCCGGTGACGGGCGTGACTAATGATGTCATGACGTTTGACGCTGGGGCTGTGTTTCACTCTTTTCACTCTTGTGTGTGTTGGCAGGTTCTCAGTGAATCGCAGGATTTTTATTGTGGGCTTTGGTCTTTATGGATCTATACACGGACCTACAGACTATCAAGTCAACATACAGGTTCGGCACCGCTCTTATTTTTTACTTTTTTTGAATTCCCCGCGAACCTCAAGTTGAGGTCGTTTGTACTTCCGTATTTTGATGCATTTCCCATTTAAATGGAATTTCGTAAATAGTGGGCGTTGCTTTCCTTTTTCTCTGTAATTTGATTGGATGTATAAAATAGCCGTTGCATTTTGAAATGGAACTGGCTGCAGACTGAGGTTGAAGGGGAGGAGTTAACGGATGGTCCGCCCAAACCGTCTCACATACGTTATTTAATGCTGGTGCATTACACCAAAATATTTTTTGTAATCTTATAAGAGTTTTAAACGGTGAGATTTAATCATTTTGCTCCTACAATGTGTGGTGCGCCGTGATGTGACAAAGAAAGCACCAACAGATTTTCAAACAGAGTCATGACTGTGAACACAGGAAATCTCATTAATTCTCTTGAAACTTCACAATAAGTTATTATTTCACTGTATGCTTTGTTTATTATATATGTGTTTAACATAAACAAATGTGTACATACAATCTTTTATGTAATATTAAAACATTTAAAGTGGCACAGCACTAGATATAATTTTATTGCAAATATTGTTGTATTTATGTGTATTACTTCACAGTAATTAAAAAATAGTATTAATACTGCTTTGTTAAAAAAATAGCCGCTGACCTTATCACTTGAAAGACTCACTGGCTCCACTAGCTCAACTGTAACTATATTTTATGTTCCACCTTAAAGAATCTGCACCCTCGGACTCTAACCACTACCGTCACTTGTGTATAGCCTGGTTTTTATTGAAATTATTTTTAATTGCGATATTGGTGTTGGTAATGCTTTTGATAGAAAATTGACAGAATAAAGAAAAGGGTTTGTTGAAATGATAACTACGGTTGTTATACTTCTGTCAGCTGGCTTTCTAATAAGGTATTGTTTTGTTCCAAATGAGAATAAACAGAGTTCTTGTGTGTTTGTCCACGGGGTTTTCCACAAACAACAGTATTTAAGATTCATGATCGAGGGGGCTCCCATGTTCTTCCGATCAGGTGCATTCACTCGTTACACACATCACATAACAGGGAAAGCTGATAAGATAATCTTTAGAGCCATTTAACATCATCGGGATTTTACCTAGGACTGTCAGAAGGGCAGAAATCGGCCCGATAATACCACATAAGATGGATAGTCATTACAGGAAGGAAGTGCGTTTTCTTATTTAAACTGAAGATTATGAGGGCCCAATTTTTTTTTTAAGAGAATGACCAAAATTGAACAACTATTTACTATAAACGCTGCAATATTTCATGAAAAAAAGACATTGTAATTTTTCACTTCACTGGGAATTTAATTCTTTAAATGTGCATGTTGTTTGTTTGTACTTTTGTTCTGTAGATTATTCACACAGACAGCAACACAGTTTTGGGTCAGAACGACACCGGGTTCAGCTGCGACGGCTCGGCCAACACTTTCAGGGTGATGTTTAAAGAGCCGGTGGAAGTTCTGCCCAATGTCAATTACACAGCCTGTGCTACACTGAAGGTACAGTCTGTTTTACATTTTATTCTTTCGAATGTCATGTTAAGAAAGATGGTGTGTAACGTGCGTCTCTCCTCTCGCAGGGACCAGATTCACACTACGGCACTAAAGGCATGCGCAAGGTCACGCACGAGTTATCCGGCACTGGAACCAAAACCTGTTTCACGTTCTGCTACGCCGCGGGCAACAATAACGGCACATCTGTTGAGGATGGTCAAATTCCAGAAATCATCTTCTACACATAGTCAGATGTGACATCTCGGGGCTTGCGCAGATTTGTTTCCGTTGGCACATGCCAGCTCTTGTGCACTTGACCGTGATGCTGTTCAGAGAATTCAGAGCAAAAAACGGACATGTGGTGGTCACGGGACGGACGGGTTATCTTCAGGGGTTTATGTGCTTCAGAACTGATAGAATATACTGTTGAGCCTCAAATACACATGTGACAACCGACTGACTGTTAACAGGAAGCTGTTACCAGATGTACAATACAAACGCATTTCAATCATCGATTCTAAATCAGGCTGTAATGAAAGTTTTGCCATATCAGCAACTTACGTTATTGCGAAAATGTTTCAGTTGAGGAGAGAAATCCACTATTGATGTATATGCAACTTCAAGATGAATGCAGGAGGATGTTTGGGAATGTCATGTCTTATCTTCTCATTTGTGCCAAGCTTTCCTGATTCAGTTGAATGACTCTTCATATGTTCCTAATGAATTCAGCACTTAATGTAACTCTAATGGAAGCCCACACTGTTTATTTAGACAGGGTGATGATCGCATGCATGCCATCGGAAAATTCTGTAAAATGGATTTATTTCTGGATGGCTGCAGATGGTTGGTCAACTCGCACATGTTACTTAACTTCAATCTGTCTGTCTGTCAAATAAAGAGGAATCTCATTCTTTACGTCTGGATGTTTTGAAAATAAAACCGCACAGATCTGCTCACAAACTGATTTTGATTTATATTCCGTTCATTTATATTTAATCGTAGAAGCCATCAGGGAGGTTCTAATGGATTGTTTGACAACATTTACATATAGTTTGTGTGGCTGTAGATCTTGGATAGAAATGATTTCAATGTCAAAACGGAAAAAAATACTGTCACCTAAAATACATTAGCTTTAAAACAAAGAGTTCGCTGTATATGCAAGTTGTAATTTTATGAACATTAACTGTTAATAAACTTGGGTAAACTGCATGTCATTTCTGTGGTGGAGTTCTTTGTAAATAGTAAAGGTTACAGCTCTTAAAGGGACAGTTCACCCAATAATGAAAATTCTGAGTTGTTTCAAATCGTTACACATTTCTTGGTTCTGATAAACATAGAGAATGATATTTGGAAGAATGCTTGTAACCAAACGGTAATGGGGAAGAACTGTTTGCTTTCCTACATTCTTCAAAATATTAACTTTTGTGCTCAACAGAACTTAGAAATGAACGATGCAAAATTTCCTACTATAGTAGTAAATGGTGGCCCATAACTGTTTGGTTACAGGCGTTCTTCCAAATATGTTTCTTCGCTTATCAGAACAACAGCATTTATACAGATTTGTAATGACTCAAGATGACTAAATGACATTTCATTTTGGGTGAACTGTCCCTGCAATGAAACATTCTGATCAATACGGAAAGGGACGTGAAATATAACTTCATAGAAAACAATTCGTGATTCTTTACAAATTATACACAGAGAGAATTATTAGCTGATGAATTGAGACCTTATTGTAGTCTTAAGTCTATCAGTGGTTATATGACAATTACAAGTGATTTGATTGGACATGAACTTACAAGCATTTATTGCTTATTGTTAACAATTTAATTGTTCATTGATATAAATTCATTGCCCACTATTAACAGATGTGTGAAATTGTGTTAATTGTTCCTACAGCAGTTATTTTCAATGCAAATAATTCCTTAGTATAAAGTATCACCAAACATTTAACACCAAAAGCTAAGCTTTTCAAAGTCAAGAGAAAACTCACTGATAACTCATTTCTTATTGCAGTTATACATGATCAAGTCGTAGCGCGCACCTGGAGGGGCAAGGAGTTCAAGCCCCTGCCTTTGTCAAAATGTAATTATGCCCTTCTAGTCATATTGAAAAGGTATATTACAAAAGTCCTAATTAAACTAGGTAACGGTACCTGTCACCATCGCATAAAAAAAAAATGATTTAATTTCCGTGGGGGTCAATTTCATTGATAAGAACAGGAGTGCAGGGAGTCATTTACCGTTTAAATGAAAGGGATCGTTCTTTGTACTATTTCTGTAAACTCTGTTCATTTGTTAAAAATACCTTGCTAATGAATCCGTTACAGTAGCAGTAGGCCTACTTTATTTTTGTTTCAAGTGAATTGAAAAAAAATTAAGTACTGCTACTGTAACATATACATTAAGTTCCCTTTTGAGGTCTGTGCACACCACTGTGGTCAAGCAACAGTTTAAAGATAAAGTTTACTTTGTAATAAAATTGGTGTTCTTTAACTGTAAAGCAGTTGGTTTCATCAGTTCATTTCCAAAGGGAGAGAATCTTCATAAACAGTGTAAAGTAGTCTTACTAGAAATTTAACCTAGTGACATTTTTCTTTTAGCAAGTGATATAACAATTAAGAATTTCTTGTTGCTTTTAGATACTCAAGTCAAACTAAATTGAAAATTCTTCTGACTGATTTTTTTAGGCCAAGTCAAATTCCTTTAAAGTTTTGACTATTTAGATAGTGGTTCAAAACAGCTTCCTTTAACTGACACTAAGTAGTATTGACAGTTTGCGTATTTTAATCTATTTGTCTAGGTAAGTATATTTTTTTCATGGATTAAAAATAATCAACCATCTACAGCTTCTCAATGCATTTTTTTGGTTATCTTATACGACCAAGCAATGTTTTTGCTTGAAACTCTGAATTAACAGAAAATATAAAAATGCACCACTAGATTAATTATCTTGTTTGTCTCTCGAGTGCTTTCACTTTTTCTACCTTTTGTCTGTGAAACCATATTCCTGAAGCTGACACCCCTTCATTACATTTAAATGTATGCATTTGGCAGATACTTTTATCCAAAGCGAATTACATTGCATTATCCTATACATTTATACTTGGGTTTGTGCAATCCCCTGGGATCGAACCCACAACCTCGCGTTGATATCGCAATGCTCTTACCACTGAGCTAGCTTTTCCAAGAGTCTGTTTAACTGGTAGAAAAATTGATTGGTCTTAGCAATTGTTTACATTGCAGATACTGTGATTTGAACATAAAATCCGTCATAATACATTTTAACACGCTGATGTCTATGTATTTTGTGGTTGTAGGCACGTGTATACGTTTGAAGCCTAACAATTAAGAAAAAAAACATGTGGTTGACAGCACAGCAGTTATGATGTGTGACAAGATTGAGTCCATCTCTGCCTCCTCAGTGCCAGCCAAAGCGTTAATGTTATTACACCGGTGTTATCTTACGCGGCAATGGGATAAAATAAATGTCTTCACATCACTTCATAAAAGCAGGCTAGAACCCAGCAATTGACAGAAATCCGTTGTAGACCCGCATGGATTAAAGTTCTCAGTTGCTAGGTTATAATTAAGTAATTTTGGCTCAATATTATTTAATAACTTTATATTCTTACCAATCACATACGCAAGTCAAGTTAAACCAACACAAAACATTTACACTTGCCATTTTGCAATTAAAGCGCCACACACAAAGACTTTTCCATTTTTATTTTCTTTACTTAGATTTACATAATCACGTAACTGTGCGGTTTGGGGTTGGTGCCTGTAGAGTCCAGTCCTCTCTTGTACTCCCGAGTGGAAGAAATAAACAAGTGCAGGAGAAAAGGAATGACATATGATCGAGATGTGGGAGGGGCTATAGAGGGGAGGCGTGTAGTTCTGTTGCTTATAACTTGTCCAGGAAGTTATCGAGTGCCGGGATGCCCTCCTTTAAGCCCTTGCGTTTACGCGTCTCGGCTACAACCTGGAAGGGCTTTGAGGCGGGGTCTTTGGGATCTCCCTGCAGGATCTGCCAGTGGTCAAACACACACTGTGGGAAGGCCTGACCGCCAGTGTTGGAGCGCAAATCAGCTGTGAAACCTGCAGTTGGCAAAAAGACAACGAGTCAGGTCTGAAACACTCATCAGAGTAAAAAAAATAAGGACTCTGGCTCCAGACTTACCGAAAGACTCATTGACGGGCAGGTAGGCCTTAACGATAAACATGGGTGTGCCCATGACCTGAGACTCCTCAAACACATGGCCTCGCTTCCTGTTCAACACACCGTAGATACCACCAACAACCTGCTCTGGGCACTGCGACATGAGAATATCATGTGAGGATGTGCTTTTGGCAAACAGACATTTTTGCCAAAGGGCTTAAATGCTAAAACAACGTTTCTCACCTGGATCTCCACCAGGTAAACGGGCTCCATGAGTCTGGGCTCAGCTGTGAGCTGACAGGCATACAGAACCCTGCGGGCTGTGGGAATGATCTGACCACCACCACGGTGGATGGCGTCTGTGTGCAGAGTCACGTCATGGATGTCGAAACGGACGGCACGCATGTTCTCCTCACACAGTGCACCCTTAGAGAAAGAGAAGTTAAAATGTAAAACAAAGCAAGTTGTGCTGCCCATCGATAAACTACAACGAAAGAACATCTGTAACTAAATATTTAATTGGGAAGCAGAGCAAAATGGTTGAGTCCATTTTATGCAAAAATACAAGTGTGGTTTGGCTTGAAATAGTAAAACTGATCCAGAATTGTCTTGGTCTCAGATATTCATAGAAATGTTATCAATCACAACTTCAGAGTGGTGCATGATCTTTCCTCATTGACCAGACAAAATGACCAACACATCGCTGATGTTCAAAATCAAGTCACCTCTTTAGTAGCCCACTGGAATCCTGCCACGACGCTGTCCTTGATCTCGTTCAAGTACTGCACACCCTTCGTCACATCCACAAGAAGATTGGGTCCGGTTCCATCAGGTCCGAAGCACCAGATCTTACGGGCCTCCGTGATGTCCCACTCATATTTGTCAGTCAGATAACGAGCGCGAGCCTTCAACTCCTGACGGGGGGTGACATCACCCTTTTCGATGTCTTCTGCAAGTCCGTCGGGGAACGGCTTGGCCTTCATGTACAGACGGTTGTGCTTGTTGGGAGACTTGGACAAACACATCTGGTCTGACTCCTCACTGACGGTCTCCCTGTATGACACAACCGGGTCCGATTTCTGTCAGGAGATGAAAATTAGCCACACAGATTACAAAATTTAAACCGTTTAAGCATTTGTTCACCAGTACAGAAAAGCAGCTCACCTTTAGTGGAATACAGGCATGGTCCTCCTCCAGGTCCTTGAGGCAGATTTCCAGGTGAAGTTCTCCGGCACCAGCGATGATGTGCTCTCCAGACTCCTCGATGATGCACTGCACCATGGGGTCAGACTTGGCTAGACGCTTGAGGCCCTCCACCAGTTTAGGCAGGTCAGCTGGGTTCTTGGCCTCGACAGCCACTCTGACCACAGGGCTCACGCTGAACTTCATCACACGCATGTTGTGCGCTTGGTCAAAGGTTGTGATGGTCCCAGTCTTCACCAAAAACTGGTCCACACCAACCAGACCCACGATGTTTCCGCATGGCACCTCTTCAATGGGCTCTACATAACGACCCATCATCAAAATGGTCCTAAAATAGAAAGATAAGCATGTAAATGACATATCCATTAAAATGTTACAAGTGGGTTTTTTTGACGACAACCGCCCACCTCTGGATGGGTTTGATGAACAGATCCTCCTTCTTGCCAGGGGCATAATTTGGTCCCATGATTCGCACCTTCTGACCGGTGGACACAACACCAGAGAACACACGGCCGAAAGCGTAGAAACGACCCTTATCTGTGGTGGGAACCATTTTTGAGATGTACATCATGAGGGGAGCCTTCGGATCACAGTTCTTAATACCTGTTAAGCGAAAAGAAAGCATTAGTTACATTCTACAGTCTTTTCCATAGTCATAAGAATACAGCTGCACTAGACTTAATACTATGCCAGATTTTGTGCGTTATGCTATTAGGGGTGGGAATAAGAGGCTACCTCACGATACGCAATACTTGCTCACGATACAGACAATATCACAATGCACAGATTATGCGAAAATCTATATATTGCTTGACATCACAATGAAAACAGGAAATGACTAATAAAGTGACAAATGTTTTCATGGGCATTTTGTCTTCAAAGTTTTCAGGAGGTAAATTAACATTTACTTGAAATGTTACTCCTGCTTGTAAATAAACATTCTATGCTTTAATTAAAAGCCTATCTTTATAAACGACACATTTGACTCCAAGAAAGTGTAAACCAGGTACATTTCTACATATAACCGCCTCTTATTTGAACCAGGGAAAATCTCAGTGCAGCAACTTTCATTAAACCAAAGCACATTAACATTCATTCGCATATTTGCACAGAGGATCCATTATTTTATGTGCACTATCTGCCATCCTCAATGCTTTGACTAGTTAACATGAATGAGGGAAACGTGAACAAACTTTAAGCGCCACTAGGAATGTAGCAATTACAGAGGTTCCCATTACCGCTCTTAACAGTAGCACACCGGACAAGTATCATGTCGAGCAAGACAAAACGGACACACTGCTCCCGACTGATCGACTTACATTTCAGTAGACTGCGAAGACTATGAAGTGATCTTTTACATTTGACTCCGTAGAGTTTCTGTATCCGATAACCACACCTTTTATGCGTTCCTCTTTGGTCTTAAATTTGCGCATAATTTGTTCTAATTTTATTACCAACTGGTTGTCTATTATAATTAGTTAGGCTAATATTATGTGAGATTATGATTGCATAGGTAAAAAAACGAATAAATAATTTCTAGTTATTAGTCAATAACTTTTGTGGCAGAAAAATAAACTTTGTCAGGGCGTCACAAAAAAAATCTATAATACCTGCATCTCCAAGTAACTTGAAATATATTTAAAGCGTCTTGTTTTTTTACTCATTTAAAATATCGATGTTTGGCGCTAGCATATCGATTCTCATATTGCACAGAGGCGGACGACTAATATATATATATATTTATATATATATATTTCCGTCTTTATAAGCTTTCATCTTTTCGAACATTTCTGCTAAACACCGTTCATCAGAAGCTGCGAAACTACCCCACTAACAGCCAAATAAAGCCCTAAAAAAGTGAAATAATTTTCAAAGGATTGAGATGTTTTTCCAAAGTGTGTATACCATACCCATGGCAGCCTCATCATCTCCAGGTCCCTCGTACAACAGCTCGCATCGGTATCTCTGAGCAGTGACTGGGGATGGCAGGTGGATGGTGATCATCTGAAGAAGAGCTTCACCAGCTGGCAGCCAGCGACGCATCACGGCCTTCAGCAGGGGTTTGCCCTCCTTTTCGCGATCCTCAACATCCAGCTTGATGTCCAACTTTTCGACCAGTTTGGCAGTTTCGTCCTTTTTGAAGTTCATGATGGCATCAAACACCTGCAAAGAGAAGGCGACTGCTCGGTGAAATCAAATGATTACCCAGAGCTACAATACTTCACAACATGGCGTTGGGATTGAGCGTTTACCTTGAAGATGGGGTCCAGGATGAGCTGGGCGAAGGTGCGCGGAAGTTTCTTACCATCAGGGCCGTTGGCCGTCTTGCTGAATTTACCAGTGGCTGGGTCAAAGTACCTGAATGAGCAGAAAAGAGCTTTACGCTTAACGATAAGAGGTCAACCGATTCATCGGCCCCAATAATGCTAACGATCAGAAAAAATGTCCACTGACAGTTTTTTCTGGTTGCGTTTGATCCAGACACAGCAGGGAAAGCTTTACGGTGATATTCAGCAAGTATAAAGTAAAACAGCAAACTCTAGAGGCAGAAATACAAATACTGACAGCCTGTGGAGACGCAAACAATGGACTACACAATGCACAGTTACATTATTTTCGGATTTAAAGAGCATAATAACATTAGTACCGCATTCGCTTAAGTGGCAAAGTGAAAGAACATGCATGTAAAAAATATTGATGTCAGGATTGTAGTATGGGTGGGAATTATCAATAATGGTTTTTGTGCAAGCTCCGCCGCTAATCTCTGTATACGTTTTTCTGTTGCAGAGGCAACATGGTTGGATATGATGTTAACTCTTTCACCGCCATTTACTATTAGTCCTAGTTAATTAAAAAAACTGCTTCCCCGCCAAAGACGAGATATTACAGCAATTAGTGTTTGTACTGTTGTACAGCGGGTGGTGCTATTACATACCTTTGGGAAAAAGTACAGAATCCCAAAACCTAGAACGTATGTTTTAGCGGTTTTTAATGATTGTTCAGAGTGTAATCTGGGCGGAATCTGACAAAAAAACGTTAATTATCTCAGCCATTTAATCAAAATTATGCATTTTTGTAGAAACCTACCCTCATATATGGAATGATAAAAATCGAACAAATGAAGATAGAATACAGTTTCTTTTGCTTAAAAGCTGAGACTCCGTTCTTTCATTTGACATTGTCCATAAAGTCTTTACAGAACATTTACTGTGATGCATTAAAGTTGGGTGAAAATGTTAAATAACACTGGGCGTAGGCTGGCAACTTTTTTTTAATATAAAGCTGGCGGCGATTGAGTAAATGACACAAGACACGTACTAGAGCTGCATGATTCTAGATGAATTGAGAATCACAATTATTTATTTCAAATAGAGATTGCGATTCTGAATGACTTCAAGTAATGCCTAAATAAACTTGTCAGAACCTTCTAGTAAATTATGCATGTAATTTATAGGACTTTGCTTCAATTTTTACATATTTCAAGGTTTGCCTGCAGTAACCATAGCGAGACATTAACCATAAATTGCATAAGTAAACAAGTTTATTTTTATTTTAGTACGTCAGGAAGTTAAACTTTTGCTTTCAAGTAACTTGTATGCAAAACAAGTCTCTTCCGTAAAAAAAAAAGTGTGACACTTAATTAAAGGTGTTTAGAAAGATTGATAAATTTGCCTGCAGGGCTCTAAACTTTTTGCACTGGTGCGCCCATCGTTTTTTCTTAGGTGCACCAGCAACAAAAGTTAGGTGCACCCAAATTTTAGACCGCATCGTATTTAACTGGTTTAACCAGTTCACTTTTTTTTTTAAATGTCCATATAGGCAAAATTTACTTGTAAATGATTAACTAACAATCTGGTCAACATAACGTTCTTTATTTGAAGCACAAATCTACAAGAAAGGTAACTTAAGCACAAATACTTTTTCTTTAAGTGACCTAAATTTAAACCTAAAAGATCACGATAAATGGACCAGGGCTTGACGACACGGTGTCAGAGCATTGCTTATGATTTTCGGACGGATCAGGTCTTAACATTCACGAAAACGTTGTCAATTGTTCTTGTCATCTCTCATGCCCTGCTACATCCAATCTGTTTAACAGACTGCCCTAGGCTGCTCACCTCTCTTTGTCGGACAGCAGCACACGCATTTTTTCAAACATACACACCAGAGGTTACGCTAGACTTTTATTGTCCGTCATTTAGACTGACAGGCTCATAAAAAAATCCGTCAATCTTATTACTTGTCAAGGTAATGGTAATTAGTATGTTCGGGGCATCCGAAAATACTGTACAAAACCGTTTGAAGAAAACGAAAGTAAGGAAAATGGTGCAGGGCACACTTAAAGAACGAGAGCCCTCTACACAAGGAAACTAACTAACATTACGGACAACTACTAAGCAGTGAACCCAGTTTTACGTTGTTTATAATGTGCAGTGTCTGGACTTGATCATCCTTGCATGTTTTGGATCGCGGTCAAGCTCACATGAGCAGCAGAATGGGGATAACTCCTGGTGCTGCAGACTAGGGGCTCTGTCAACTCACGAAAACGTGGTATAAAAACTATGCATGCCGTAGTTTACACAGGACTGGCTGGAAATGTGCATGGATACTCCATCATGTTATGTGGTTTAGTTTGATAGATGAACTATTTCCTGTGTCCCAGTACGACAGCTATATTTGCTTCATGCGTGTCTGTTATTTGGTGTGAGATTTTTTTGGTTTTATTGAGAGAGATTCGTTTGTGCAGATTAGGATATTTTAAATGAGTGCGAGTTAGCAACTATATGCTTTAATCCCAGTACTTCTGGGATCCTTTGACACACAAATAATGATGGAGTATAGTTGAACAGACCGTTTGTGATGTCACTACATACCTTATGATGATAATGCTTTCTCTGCCTTTGCACCAGCACCAGCACATATTGAAGCGTTATGATTTTAGTCCAAGGTGTAAATTACTAGACACACGAACCCGTTGATTTTCATTAAGGAGCTTGTGTGGGAGTTTGAATCAAGATCGCAATCTTTTAACGATTAATAGTACAGATCCATTTTTTTATTCTGAATGTATGGTATTTTGTTTACTATTTGTACTGTCATGACAGTGATGGTGCTGTCAGTTTACCTTGTTGCATCTTCAAAAGTGCAGAATAAAATGTGACACTGAATTTGAAACAGCACATTGTAATTTCTGCATCTATTATTAAAGTATTTATTAGTAATACAGTGGAAATTAGTAGATTTGGTTAGCATGTTGATTTACTGTATGCGCCCCTAAATTTTCTGGTTGTGCCCTTAATTTTCAGTTGGGGGCCACTGTGCTCCTAGTGAAAAAAGTTAGTCTGGAGCCCTGTTAACACTTAATATTTAAGCGTTTTAGTTAAAGGAACATTTCGGTTTAATGGTTCAGCCAATACTGTGTATTATTGTAGGCTAATTAAAATCATTTCAGATTTTTTTTAAAGATTAAATAATCGTTATCGACATGCTAAATCCAGTATCGGCCAAACTACTCTACAACCGTTAAAAAGTGTGATCATAATAGTGCTTATTACAACTCACCTGTCACCCCAGAGTTTCTTCATCATGTCCTCGACTTTCTTGCAGCGCTCTACTGCGCTCATCTGACTTTCACCTTTGGCAGCAAACTTGGACACATACATCTCAGCGAACTGCTTGAGGGTGAATGCCCAACCGTGCAGACCAGAACCGAAACCCACTGTACCGACCACAGGATCAATCTGAGAAAACGCAAAAGTTAATCTGACGCGTGTTTCACATAAGCAGAAAACAGTGTTCGATTTCAAAATGCCAGCCACCTGTGTAAACAGTAAGGCCCTTAGGTCTCAGATGATGTGTTTGTTTATCCATCAGTCAATCAGAGTGGTGCATGATTTCTCCTCACAGACCACCATTCACTACACAGTACAATTTCATGTCAGATGTGTGGGTTCTCACCATGATGTTACCCATGGGTCCACTTTCGTCCTCGCCGTAGGTGGAGATGATCACGTTTACGTTCTCCACGATACGCTGGAAGGTCTGGTACAGCTCCTCAGGCTCCAACTGCAGCTCCAGAAGAGCGCGGTCCATTTTATTCATCATCAGGACTGGCTTAATGCGCTCGCCGATGGCCTGTCTCAGCACAGTCTCCGTCTGCACACACACACCTGAGAGGGATAGAAATTGTGTTGTAAATCACATGCGCATCTATCCGGATTACAGAGCAAGATGTTACAAATCTTACCAGAGACACAGTCCACAACCACCAGAGCCCCATCAGTGACACGCAGAGCGGCCGTGACCTCTGAAGAGAAGTCCACGTGCCCTGGAGAGTCAATCAGGTTAATAAGGAAACCCGATCCATCCTTGCACTGCTTAATGAAGGCCAGATCTTGTTCGCTCAGCTCGTAGAACAGGGAGATGGCGCTGTAATAGACGCACGAGAGCTCTTTAAAACACAAAACAAAGTAGACCTGTCAAACTGCGATCGATATCCGCAGGTTTCCTGCGAGCATGAAGGACTTCTTACGTGGATTTGATGGTAATACAGCGCTCCTGCTCGTCTTTACGCGTATCAGTGAAGCGGGTCTCTCCGGCACGGGACCCAGCGATGATTCCAGCCTTAGACACCAGTGAGTCGGTCAATGTGGATTTCCCATGATCCACGTGCGCAATCACAGACATGTTACGGATGTTGGACTTCTTGTCCATGATGGCACGGATCTGGTCGACAGTGAAGTTCACCTAGAGAGAGAGAGAGATAGAGAAAAAAAAAGCACGTATGCCTCAGTAACGTCAGCACAAATCAAATTCTGACGTGGCAGTTTAGAGTTAAATTCGCTGGATTGAAGATCAAACATTTCATCTTGACCAATCACCAGCAAGTTTTTTCGGCCTATCAAAAGCAATTACGAAAACGGATTCGGTCGGCTGACAACCGCACGTGCGGATCAGAGCAAGCGCAGGCGCGCTCGCCCACGTGACTACCGGTGCGGCCCGGCGAAAAACCTGCGTGTGAGCAACCGGCAAACTGATAAAAACTACACACGCAACATCAGGATTTACGTTAAAGCGTAGGATAATCGGTAACGTAACAATCATTAGGGTGAAAACGTGAACGACGAACTAATGGCTTAAAATGAGAGTTTCGCCCAACACGCGACGACACAATACGTGGCACAGCGAGCTATCAGGCTAACCAGACCCGGCTAGCGGAGAGCACGTAAAAGAAAAGAAACATAAAAAACACTGTTATTCCTCTAAATACGAACTAAATCAATACAAAACCCACCAGCAATCGACTATGAGGCACTTAAAAAAACCTTGTCGTAAAATAACCAGTGCCATTTTGTCTTGTCGGGAACAGCTCGCCGGCCTCGTCCCGCATTTATATCACACGAAGTTCACTTGAAATTGGTAAATAACTGGTCTGAAACTCGCATCGGCTGTTTGCGTAAGTATATCGAAGTAAAAAACGCAGATTAAACGTACCATTTTGATGGATGTTTCGTGATTCACTCGGCACTGATTTTCAGAGAGCGCACTGCCTTCCGCTGTTGGGGAGAGGCAGGGAAGAAGGATGTGTCGTGTCGCGGCGCGCTTTTATATTCAGGCGGAGTCCCGAGCTTAGCGTCGTGACGCAAGCAGCGTGTGTTGCCCAACTATTTAGTTTCTGAAACGAACAGCTCCTCCTATTGGTATAACACGTTAACGAATAATATACTATATTAGGGGACGAGACATGCAGGTGCATCTCAATTATTTAGAATATCGTGAAAAAAGGTCAACAATTTTTGTCACTCATTTCAGAAAGTAAAACCAATATAATTCGGTCGGCTGACAACCGCACGTGCGGATCAGAGATTCATCACAAATAGAGTGAAATATTTCAAGCCTTTATTTCTTGAAAATTCTTACAAGATTCATAAATAAATTGTGCAGTTACTGTAAATGTTGTGCATATCCAATTGTGCAGCCTATTCCTGTTGACTAAAGCACAAATGTATTAATTATTTTGTTTCTTTATGAGTTTGTGTTTTTCTAAAGCGGGAAGCAATTTTTTTTATTCATTCCAGTGATGTTCAGGTTAGGCTTTTTTACTGGCCGTCAAGTTCATTCACACCAAACCTTAATTATATAAGCTAAGATGATAAACTAGCATTTCCCAAACTGTTGACAAACAAGCATACGTTTGTATGTACATTACATAAAAATATAGGTTAAATATCTACATTTCCGCGATAAATGTTATGTATTTTCTGATTAAATATGTGTTTTGTTTTTTGAAGAAAAGTAAAGTAAATATGTTAACAAAATGAGAATGTGGAACTTATTTCCTCACTCATCTGTTTTTAGTCGAGCTTTATTAACGGAAGCACCAGCGCAAACCCTTTCCGAAATTCACTAAGCATTTTACGTTAACTATGTTCCGTTACGTTCGGTTCCTTCACCCTGCTGCTCTCTCAGCGTATTTTCTGCCACTCTCCTAGGTTGCTTTTATCATAAGGGTCCAGTTTGGGTGTTGGTGAGTTTCACGATTGTAATCACTTTTTGTTTTAAACCGCTTTTTGTACGTTAAATTGGAATTAGTTCAGATGTCAGGTACTTTACTATGAGAATAAAGTGTATTTTCTTTTTGTGCGTGTTATCCACGCCTGCTCTGTACAGTGTCGGTACAATGGTACTGTGATGTAATTTGGTGACAGTAACATATTTCTTTCATATACTATTGGTCAGTTATTGCCCAATGTTCACACTACTTTTAAGTACTCTTTGCCCATATGAAAATGGTAATGGATTTTCTACAAAAACATGGTCATTGAAACTATCGCAACTATGGTATTTCGTTTAAACATGATTTGCCGTAAAAAAGTAATTCAGCGCACAAAAGAACAATTTCACTACAAACCATGATTCATTTTCAAAAGGGTGCAATCATTGATATCACAAGGCTTTATTTGTGAGCAGGTTCAGCTGCAGTCATGGCAAAACGAAGGATAACACAGGACACATTTGATGCTGTGGTAGGAGAAAACATTGAAGAGTTTGACATGGAGGCCAGTGAAGCATTGAAAGAGGCGATCAAGCAGTTTGAGTCTCAAGGTAAGTGACACGAATATTGGTAATCTTAGACCTTTTTATTCCAGAACCTGTTTAGACAGGTGCATCTCAAAACCCGCCACAATATTTAAAAGAAAATGTCCTTGTAAATATATGAATGAAATATATTAAATTGGAAAACCAAAACGTGAAAGGGAAAGTGACCTGTTTGTCAGGTATGGTGACCCATACCTGAAATGTGACCTCTGCTTTTAACCCATCCAGAGAGTAGTGAACACACGTACACTCAGAGCAGTGGGCAGTTATCACTGCATCGCCCGGAGAGCAAGTAGGGGTAAGGTGCCTTGCTCAAGGGCAGCTCAGTCGTTATCCTCCGACCCTGACAATCGAACCGGCAACCTTCTGGTCACGAGTTTGACTCTCTAACCATTAGGCCACGACTGCCCACCACTCGAAGAGCACCATGAAAGCACCACCATTGCTGTTTATTTTGTATGTATTTTTTTTACATTTTGTCAGGTCTCTAGACTGCGACCAAAATGTTCGTAAATGCGATCATTTTTTTATGACATGCGAGGTAAAATTTCACAGTGTTTTACGCACTCGCATTGGTTTAGGGAAAGATCATATGTGCAGATGACAGCGCATGTGGTGGGAGACCAACGGTGTACCATTTTGATTATTGTTTAATCGCAAAGATAATTATCAAATTATATTACTCTAAAACAACATGAATGCTATTGATATTTTACATATCAGATACTCCTGTCATTGATCTTGACTAAGGCACCTCAGAATTGGAGTTGGTCCCAAGGCAGGTATGGCTACCACTGCTCCTACATAGTTAGGGTAAATACAGAGGACACATTTTCCCACTGGGTGCAAGTGCAACTTCATACTCATGAAACCTTTAAATCTATTGGGAATTAATTTATTAAATGTTGAAACAAAACATTGTAAATGAACATGAATCTCTCAAGTCAAGTCCATTTTAATTGAAGTGCAAGAACAAATGGATTAAACAAATGTACCATATAATACAAATACATAGCACCACCTGACATTTCTTAAACTTGAGGAGGCCAAACAAAAGACAAAAAGGGGAAGCAAAATGTATTACTGATCAGTTTAATGCTGCCTACCCCATTCTCCCCTACAGTATCTCATAGAAGCTTCCAAAGAGTTTCATAATCATGTTTTTTAATGTAAATCTTCCGGGCTCTTGCTTTCATAGCATTAGTCAAGCATTGGCTTTGAAGCCAAGACTTGACATTAACATCTGCTTTGAACTTTTGTAGTGGAGCGCCAACACACTTCTAGTATTGGTTAAAATTCTCCTCTGACTGAACCCACACTCACACTCAGCTGTGGAGATGACTAGTGTGTTCACTGCTTGAAGGAGGGGTTTTAGCTCTTCTGGTGCTGATGGATTCATTTCATCAACAGTTTTGAGTTTGACCTTATCAATATATTCCCTCATTCCTCTCTGAAGGTGTCTGACGTTATCAAGCTTGAAAAAGGAGCAGTGTTCCTGTATTTCCTTTTCCCCACACACATCTGGCCAGTTGGATGGCTGCAGTACTTTGACATTGTTAAGAAGGCTCTGGTACTTTTCTTTGCGTCTATGTTTACCACGCAGGCATCCCATTCTTGTTTCGATATTAACAGCCAAAGCATTAAAAACTTTTGGTTTATTTCTCTGCTGCGCCTTAAATTATTTGTCAGTGGCACTCCCTTGAATAGCTTCAAACCCATTCCAGTCTGAGCCCATTCTGCCCTTGGTCCAGGCTGCTCTGCCATTGTCCTCAACACGCGGACCTGCCGACTGAGACTTGCTTCAGCCTAAGGGAGCGCAAAGGTTCCATTAGAAAGGCGATTTATTAAACCACTGAAAATGCATCTCTGTTGAACTTCTTTTAGGATCAACTGAGTTATTAAAAAAGTGCTTGTGGAGTCGAGGGTACTGCTGCCATACAGCTTTAATGGTCCTGTAACTGGATGCCACCCATCTGGTGATGTGAATTCTACCCATGTTCAGACACTGTAATGCAAGTTCCTGACAACATTCAGTGAGCTCACAGCGGTTTTTGGCTGATGCATGATAGAGACTGTACACTTTGTCAAAGAAAAACTGGAACTCATTCATCCCTGCAACTTCTTCAACAGCATCTCCAACACTCAACTTAAGATGGTGGTTCATGCAGTGCCACACCATCACGTTGGGAAACCTTTATACAATTTTGGTTGCAACACTTGATTTACTTCCAAGCATGTCAGAAGCTCCATCTGATGCTAAGCAAACAAAGCGCTCTTCAGAGAAGCCATTATGTGATAGATAATTCATAAGAACTTGATAAATTTCACCTGCATTGGTAGCAGAAAGCTCAACTTGATCCAAGAAGAATGTTAGTGGCTCTTCACTCATCCCTAGGCTTGCTCTAATATAAATGATCAAAACTGAATTTTTACTGTTTTTGTTCCACTTTGAAGGACCTTTCCAAATACTCTCTTTCGCATTTCATTTGCTATGTGTTGGCTAATTGTTGCAAATGAATGGTCTGAATGTAAAGGTCTTCCCAGGTCTAGTCCATTCAACAATTGGAGATCAATATCGGTTGGTAGATCTGTGAAAGGCCTTGCAGATTTCACTCTTGTAAACTATACGATATACCCTATCAGTAATTAAGAAGCGATCCCTTTGCTTCTTAATTACTTACAATTACTTACTTAAAAACATCAGAAGTCAATGTTTCCAATGTCTTTTCTTTTGCCTTTTCCATGGTATTCTCAGCTGCTTGGTGATAGTCTGATGTTCTATGCTTGTGCATCTTCTTATGAAGAAACTGCAGCTGTGCGGCTCGGTTTGCACCAAAGGCTGTAACTAACTTTGAACCACTCAGCAATATGCATCTGGCTCCCACCTGGACTTGGCCTAACTACTTTATTTTTCTGGCAGGTTAGGCAGCAAAGTTTCTTGCTTGGCATATTAGATGGATATTGTTTTTTTTCTTTTCTCCCTGAACATGTTAGATGTCTATCATTCAGGGATATCTTGATCATCATCTCCCTGGTAACTTGGGCCATCAGAATCCTAGGCACTTTCTTGCCCTGCTTCTGCCTCCTCCTCTAATTTTTTTCTACCACAAAAACATAAAATCTATGTTACACCCCCCCCCCCCCCCCTTGGTAGGAATAGCTTAATTTCCCCCTCTTCTAAAAAGAAAAGTGTCTATAAAGAATGATCAAACCTGTTCCTCCTCCAACTCTAAGCTCCTCTGTTCTCCAGCCTGCTTCCTCGCCATGGTTATCCTCTATATGAAGAAAACAATGGCATTATGGTTTCGTTAGAATGAGCAGACAGTCAAGTAGCCTTCTTTCAAGCTTTTTTTTATAAAATAAGAGGGAAGCCACCTAGCCCATATTCAATTAGAGAAATGTTTACTATTCCGGTAACAGGGTTTCCCACAGAAAATGTGTTAGTTTTGTTAGTCTTTAATTTCATGCAAGGAAAATTAATGGCTAGTAATGGCTTTCCTTGTTGTAGAATCTTTGGCGAACGATGATAGATAGTGCGATGATATTCTAGAGGCAGGCGTGTGTTACTTAGGCGACCGACCGCTGTAAAGTGCTGTGGGAAACCCTGCAGTAAGATATTCCATGTGAAACAGAAACCAAATCTAACATTAACTTTGTGAATGTAAAGTCTAGCCTTACTTTAGCTAGCTAGCTGGCGTTAGCTAACAAGAAAAAGGTCCAAACTAACTAACATCGTTAACTGCATTGTTATCGCCTCTGTTCAGAGATTCCGCCTTTGGTGGCATATCAATGTATTCCTGACTCTTGACTTAACTCTTCCGTGCTACTTCTTGCCCTCTTAAAGCTGACGTCCCTCAGGTCAAGCTGTCCATGTTGCTTGGGCTTGGCCATGATGCTGAAAGCACCAGCACCTGCGCTGCTATGTCGCTGACTGACATGACGTCAATTTGAAACAAGTCATTGGGTCATTATTTGCATGATCCCCTCGTCCACAGTATTTTAGCCTATACAATATTTGCAAAAACTAAATGTTGAAATAGTGGTCAATTACCACTGGTAATATTTACACATTCATTGATAAAATAACAGGGGATGGGAATGTTAGGGGATGGCTGCTTTAGAAGGGTGAGGATTTTGACCGTCTTTATTTCGAGGGGGGATGCCACCCCCCCTCAACTCGAGTACTGACAAGAGGGGTAGGTAAGATTAGGTATGACAATGTGTAGTAAAGAACATATATAATAATTTAGTTCTGACTTTTGAGCTTTTATTTGGAACTTTTTGTGCTGCCATTTTGAACAGGACTCCCTGGAAGAAGAGTTTTACATCTCAATGGGACTATCCTGGTAAAATAACCATAAATAAAATAAAAAAATTATTCTTCTGCAGCTGTATATAAAAAAATAGAACAGAACATAATCGCATGCTTTATTGGGCAAGGATGCCTGAGCATACAAGGGAATTAATCGCTGGATTTTTTAAAATTTTAAATGTGGGAGAAATATTACATGTTATACACCTCTCATTCTGAATTCTGTTTCTGCACGACTTCATTGCTGTGTTTGCATTAATTAACAGTATGCAAGATATGCTCCCGTCAATACACGTCTCATGTGCCTATGTGTATGTTATTGCGTTTTTATTTGCAGGTGTGGACCTCAGTTACATTGTTAAAGCAATTCCAAAGATTTCTTATGAAGAAAGCACGGAGGATCAAACTCATGAGGTTCTACAGGTGTGTTTTCATTTATGTTTGTTTGTTAAAGTGACCTCACTGCAGTTTGCTAGAAAATTCACTCTTTAATTTTAGAGAAAGAGTGACATATTTAGCACTGAATGAATGTTGTTTTCAGGCGTTAGAGTCACTTAAAACCGCAGTGGCGTTATCATCCGCATCAGTGCAGGAGGATCTGAAGTTCTTCACCGAGCAGTGCTCTCTCAGCTTCGCTCAGCGTTACCTGGCAGCACAAAAGGGAGCGTATCCCACGATCCTAGCATGTTGTCAGAGAGCCGGGGAAAGAAAGGAAGTGCTCTCTGTCGCTCTTGAAGCCCTCTCAGCGCTAACAGATGGCCAGCCTGATCTTCTGGACGTCGACGGACGGGAGTTTTTGATCGGCACTTTAGACACACACAAGATGGATCCCGCTATCACCTGTCTGTGCATTCGCGTCGTTCGACACTGCTGTCTGAAACATGAGAACAACAGACAGGATTTGGTGAAGGCGGGTGTGTTGGCACTGCTGGCTGGAAGCATCACACGTCACATCGAACATGACGAGGTGGTGAGGGAAGCGTGTGGGGGGCTGAGGGTCATGACATTTGACGACGATGTGCGTGTCCCTTTTGGTAATGCCCACGAACATGCCAAGATGATCGTGTTAGAGCACAATGGACTGAAGGTCATTGTTGAAGCTGCTGAAGGTGAGCTTTGGAAGATGGGACACAACAAAATTAAGTTTTGCAAACACAAAGATGAGCTCTTGTTTCATGCAACATTATCTGCGTATTTGACATATGATGTTTTGTTTATTTTTGGCACAGCTCATCCAGATAAGACTTCGGTGCTCAGTGAACTTTGCGCCACTCTGTCCCGGCTGGCCGTGAGAAATGAGTTTTGTCAAGACATCGTTGACATGGGAGGCCTGAAATTCATGATGACGCTGATGGCAGACAGTTTAGATTGTCAGGTGAGTCCGAAACGTACTCTGGGTATTCTGAGTTCATGAATGGGACATAAAGAAAAAGATGTCTGTGGCATCATGGGATTGAATGCATTGATTGTTTTGTGAACCAGGAGCTTGTGAAGCAGGTGCTCGGTGCACTGAAGGCCATCGCAGGAAATGACGATGTCAAAGATGCCTGTGTGAATGCGGGTGGGGCGGAACTCATCGTCATGGCAATGAACCGCCACGCTGCGAATGTGCAGGTGTGTCCTCTAACAGAACTACATCATCAAGTTTGAAATGTCTTTTTGCTATTCAAGCTATTATTATCTCACTTCAAGTGAGAATGCTCTTCAAATTTTTAGTAGGTAAATTGTGTTTTTTTACTTTCATTTAGTTTTTTATTTTACAACATACAAAGTGTTGCTAGAAGCATTATATATTATTCATACATGAATTTTATAACAAAGGGGGATTTTTTTATATATTGTAAAATCAATAGGTTTACATTAAGAAATCTGTTTAAAAATAATATCGATTTTTCTGCATATGGACAATTCCAGCGTTGACATGGACATGACATGGACGTGACATAAAAATGCTCAGAGAATGAATTTGTTACGATTTTATTGAACCATCTATTTATATTTTACTGTCTAAACATCAAAAAATGGCAGTCTATAAAAAAAAGGGAAATAAACAAAAAATGGACTTCTGTAAAATAAAATGCACAATCCTGAAGCAATAATACCCAATGAATGGAGAAGGGATACTTCTTTATAGAATATACATTTTCATGTGTCCATTTATGAGGAATATGTAGTGGATGTGATTCTGCATCTGTGCCGCCATGTATCCAAAGCTTTTGTCATCTGCGTTTTTCTACTGCTTCAGGTGTCTGAACAGGGATGTGCGTCACTGTGTGTTCTCGCTCTTCGCAAACCCAACAACTGTAAGGTCATCATGGATTGTGGTGGAGCGCTGGCTGCCCTTCAGGCCATGAAGAATCACCCAGATGAGGTCAATGTGCAGGTAACAGCATGATTTCTCATGGTCTTCTTCGGAACACCTGTACAGAATTAATCCTTCCTGTGTAATGTGTGTTCAGAAACAGGCCTGCATGCTCCTGAGGAACCTGGTGGCCCGCACACGTGACTACAGTCAGCCCATACTGGAGATGGGAGCAGAGGCGCTCATATCTCAGGCTCTGGCCGCTCACAGGGACTGCGGGGATGTGGGCAGAGCTGCTCTGAGAGATCTCGGCTGCCAGGTGGAGCTGCGAGAACTGTGGACGGGCAAGAAGGGAAGCCTGAGCCATTGAAAGAAATGTGTCACTGCTTCATTCAAACGTTGGCAACGTAATCTCGTGTCAGCATGAGGTAATACTCATTTTATGCAGTTAAACATCTTACCTGTAGTTCTGCAATACGTTTGATGTCAGGCCACATGTCTCGCAAGTAACACTGTAAATACGCTTTTTTTTATTTTCTTTATAAGTGTAAAAAATTCTGTTATTTATAGTGGGTGGGTTTGGTTTCAGTCAATCATAAATGACACTGTGCTGATGTTCATGGGAAGAATCAAGTCTACTTAATTCAGAAATGCTGAATGTGGGTGGAGTGTCACACTGTGGTCATTTATCTCTTAATATCAAATGTAATGTGAAGAATGTCAAGAACTTCGTCCTGCCTGCTGTAGGTCTTCACCATCTGGACATTCACAACTGTGAATTTAATTTTTTTTTACATTTACTTTCTTACATTACAAATGGTTGATTTACTAGCACTTCACATTCATGCACACAACATCAAGGCAAGGTGAGACCCATGAGCCTCAGATTTATTGTCAATTGTATGTGTTGGCAATTTTTTGAAGCTCTAATAAAAAGCGGACTGTCATAAACCCACCATGTGTCTGTTGATTGATAAAAGGTGAAATGAAGCAGCTCTAATTAAAATAGTCAATAACCACCAAACTACCAACATTTCACTGTTTACAGTTTTTACTATTCATAAACAGTACACGGTTACATCCAGTCCTACATATTATGTCATACAACCCTTTGCATACTGTTGCCTGGCTGCGGGGGCTTCTTTAGAATTCTTAAGTTTTACATAATTAATATTGCAGATTGAAGTTTATAGTCCCTTTAATATTTGACCTGTGTTTCTCTCTACTTTATCTTAAATGTGTGCTTTCACTGTGCGTGCGTGTGTGTGTCGATGTGTTTAAGTATGTGTGCATATTGTATGTGTGTGGAGCATTTGTATGTGGTTTCTATGTCTTTCTTCTGTGTTTTCACCTTTTCCTTGGTTTTACAGGTATATGCCTTAGTTGTTTTGCTTATAGTCAACATGTATCATGTACAGCTGCTTTGTAACAATGGAAATTGTAAAAAGTGCTATATAAATAAAGTTGAGTTGAAAGAAACCCATTTTGTTTATTTTAATGTTAAAAATATGTTACACTTTGGAAGAATCACAACAACTACAGATACTTCAACATAACAGACCCTTTAATATAACAGGGTTTGTCATCATGTTATTTGTATTGTGCTCCCAGTTGCGTAAAATGATATTGACATGCACAATAAAGCATTGAGCACTTTGACCACGGCTTTGACAATATCTGTGTCTTTCGGAAGGCTGTGTCCTCCAGTGCTCCTATTTGAAGCCTGTTACATCACCGAGGCTGTCTCGTTTCATAAGAGCAGGTAGGACACTCGGCTATTGAAGCCCATTTCCGACATCTCTAAAACGTCATAGTTATGAGAATGAAAGTCATAATAATGAGATTAAAAAAATCATAATTATAAGATACAAAATTGAAATTATGAGAAATACTGCATATTAAAAAAATCTATAATATCTCAATCGCTCATCACAATAATATAAACTCTGTCCATCAGGTCTACGGTCAAAAAAGAAAATGTTCAAAACCAACTCAATACATTTAAATACACAGTTACGAAACTGACTTGAAACTTAAATACCTTGACTGTATCTGAGATTTCATTAACAGGTCTTAACGAAATCTTTTGAAAGAAAAACTCAAACAATAATCTATACCCTCTAAATACAGTAAAGAATACAATGTTCAGTGAGAATTAAGGCCTAAATGGCATTTAGGCCGAGAAGAATTAAGAACAGGGTCATTGCATGATCATGAAAATGACAAGTTCTTCTATTCCACTAAATATTGAACCACATTTTTAGATACTACTCCGGATGTTCTAATAAAAATAGCTGCCGATTTTCAACAGGTATTTTGAAAATGACTGCAAGATCCTCACTTTGTGTATCAGTATAATTTTTGTACATTTCCCCAGCCGGCATTTCAACGTTGATTCACCGTTGAAACAACGTCAGGTACCATGGTTGAATCAACGGTGAATTACCTTTCGATTTTGCAAAACGGATCAACGTTGATATTGTGACGTCGTTTCACCGCGGAAGAAACAACGTTGATTCACCGTTGAAATCGCGACGTCGTTTCACTCTTGCCTTTCGGGTTATGGTCTTCTGTCGACGTTGAATCACCTTTCGATTTTGCAAATTGAATCAACGTTGATATTGTAACCCTGTTTCACCGGCGTACCTGTAATTTTGCTTAAACGTCAACACTGAGATGTAAACTATGATTTTCGGTACACATAGTGTTTTCAGCAACTAATAAAACTTGCTGTACATGATTTGCAATTGGACGGCATAAAAAAAAAAAATTCTCTTTCTAACAATTAGATGTTCATTAATCTGCAGTGCAGGGATGAGATGCTTCATTTTCTAAAGAAAAAGTTTTGAACAATTACACCAAGTGGAAAAATAATTTTCTTAGAATTTAAATATACATCTATATTCTACATTTACACTTTCACATAATTTATTGAAAAAAATTCTCATTCAACAACAAAGCACTTTCTTAAGGGTTTAATGATATCAGAATGCAGAGGGAAAAAGCTTTTAATTCTAATTTCATACACACTGCAAATATACACAATAGCCTATATATAAATAATAACAAACACATGTACTCATTTCGTGACCAACATATGTACTCATTTCGTAACATTCTAAAATCTCAACAATTAAGTGAAAAAGAATCCAAGTAAAAGTAAGGAAAGTTTGTAGAACAAGAAGTCTTTAGTAAAACTTAACATTTTACTAGCAACAGTCATTAAAAAAGAAGAAGGAAAAAAAGGTGTCTTCAAGGAAGAGTCTTCTTATGGCCACCACCAACCATCCTCTCTGGTGCATATATTAAATATTTGGACATGGTCTCCATTACTTTTGTACTGGTTGTGTTGTGTGCATTGACGACTGCATCTAAAGGGAAAAATCAAAACAGCCAAGATCAACAAAATTGCTATACATTTATGGAAAAGCTTTTAAGGATGTCAAAGTTATTAGGATCACAATTGACCTTATGCACAGTAGCTTCCCTGTTTTCGATAAGCCAGCTCAGTCATTCTCGCACATTATACATCATACATGTCTGCTTCAATTCAAACATCTGCAGTAGCATATTGCAGTAACATTACTATTATTTGCTCAGACAACTTGCAAAAGAGTAAAACTAACATGAAAAAGAATCGTGATAATATTGTGAATCATATTTAACACATAAAATAAAATAAACTCGATTGGATTGTTTTCCATATCGCCCATCTCTTTCATGCTCTTTCCTTTGGCCAGTCTCGCTTCCAATCTCGCGATATTACCGTGAATGGACAGTAATGACGACGACAAACGGAAAATTTAGCTTATGTAACGTTACACTTTTTTTCCTGAAATTTTGTATCTGTGTGCACACGTATAATGTCTTAGCCCTTAAAATCGACGTAGCAACCGCAAAAGCACAAAACGACACTGAAGCGGCAGGAGTAACGTTAGGCCTCAATCGACATCTGTTAAAGTAACGTTAGCCCTCCGCGACAGAAATGTGGAAAAGCATTCCCTGAATATCGAGTTAGTAAATTCATTCAACAAACTGTGCATTTACAATTTCCCAAGAACTGAAATGCGTTTAACTCATGACCTTGCGTATATTTGTGAAATCAGACTTACCTTTTTGACCCTCGCAGACCACTTTCTATCGAGCTCTTCCCTTGGCCAGACCAGTCTCCCTTCAAATGACGTCCTCGATCTGAAAGACGGTCAGGATAACGGTCATATTTTCAAACATAAAATGGCGCGCACAGTTTCATTGGCCAGTTTCATGAATGACAGACAGATTAACCAATCATAATCAAAGCAAATAAGGTTAAATAACCAATAGGAATTGTTTCAGTGTGGTAAAGCAGCGCAATCTTTTAGTGCTGTTGACAATATTTATACCAGAAGGTTCATGATAAAAATGTAAATGGATAATAAAATAATAATAATAATGATCTTAATAATTTAAAAGGCAGAAATTATTTATTCTGTGCATACATTAATTGATTCAACATATGGATCTTGTAAAAAAAGAAAGTTGATTTATAAGTGTTTTTATTACCCTTTTTCAACCATTTAGCATTTCAATCAAAATTGAAACAACAGCTGTCATTATTTCAACCATATTTCAACGTTGAAGGTTGGTAATGTACCAGTTGGTTTTCAACCATTTAGCATTAAACGTTATATCAACGTTGTTTCAACGTTGAAACAACAACTGTCATTATTTCAACCATATTTCAACGTTGAAGGTTGGTAATGTACTGGTTGGTTTTCAACCATTTAGCATTAAACGTTATATCAACGTTGTTTCAACGTTGAAACAACAACTGTCATTATTTCAACCATATTTCAACGTTGAAGGTCGGTCATGTGCCGGCTGGGTACGTTTTATGTAAAAATAGATTCCAATGCGATTTCTTATAAATAAATTATTTTATTTTCTAGGCTATATTGTATGATTACTTAAATGCTTAAAAATTACAAGGTTAACGGGTTCTTTTGTGTACAAAACATTAATGAAATTTTAGACTACTTTTCAAATAATTTACGATTATTAAAATGCACAATTAAAACAATAACATTTGAATAACTACACTCTAAATATTTTTATTATTTTTTTGTTATTATTTTTACCCAACTGATGGGTTAAACATATTGAGTTGTTTTGTTGGGTTATTCCTGACTCTTGTTGTGTTCTTTCTGTTACAACTCAGCCGGTTCGGTTGAAATGGGTATCGAAAGGCATTTTAAATTTCCACCGTCGACCGGTTCGCCACTACTGACAGAAAAGAGGTAAGTTCAAATTTAAATATACACTGTAAAAATATCACCGTAAATGTACAGTAAAGTACTGGCAGCAGTGGTTCCAGCCATTTACTGTAATTTACAGGCTTGCAACCGCTATTTCATTTTACAGTTGTGCTGTAATTCCACAGTAAAGTACTGGCAGCGATTTAACATAATTGTACAGTTTAAGTACAGTTTTATCTTATATGGCTGTGCTGTAATTTCACAGTAATGGCTATGTTATTTTAAATTTACTCTACTGCCCAGATAGTAAATAAATACCTTATTTCTCTCAGAAATGTATAATAATATTTTGAATAATTGGGAAAAAAAACACAGACATCAAGCAAATGCAAGAATTGTGTTTAATTGATGCTGACAATAAAATCTATTCAAATGCAGCAAAAATACATACAATGTCAAAAGAGATGCCAAAAAACAATCAAACTATCATCTATTAAACAGAAAAAGAACAAAAAAACAAAGTCACACAATACAACAGAAACTTTAAAATACAATGGAAAATACGCAACAAATAATGTCAAACAATAAACTAAAAGCAACATATACTGTAAATAGTTACACAATACAAAAAACAGCAACAATAAACTGAGCACTAAATTAATATATTAAGGATTAAATTAAAACAATGTAACAGATTTAGTGCATAAAAAATATGATAAAAGAAACCAATAAACAAACTGAATAAACGAACAAGAGAAATTAAAGACAAAAAGTATTTTTACAGATGTGCAAATATATATTAGTCAAATAAGTTACAAACGACACTTTAGAAGATAAAAACAATTAGACGAAAATCAGGTTTAGGAACTTTTTTTGACCTCCAGCTCAGTCATCTGTGCACATGAAGGACTTCTTACTGCCTCTAGAATAAAAAATACAAATACAGAGTTAAAAATGTGATTAAATAAAATGCATAATAATTAGAGACATTTCACACTATTATAGAGCTCCAGGCTCTTAATGTAAGCGGTTACCAATCACATCAAAATTGGGAATCCTATTTTGCCATGTACAGCTCTCCGGTTCACAGATTCGGCCTGGGTTTTTTTATTGCCAGCTTCATTTACCAGACTGTGTATTCACATCCACTACACCAAATATTCCAAGATCAAGTACCTTGAATGTTTGAAAACATGCTGTCAGTATTAAGCCAAATTACTACAACTTGCTTTTGGAACTAATACTGATATTAGGCAAATTACAGTACATGCAAGACCAATAAGAAACATATCATTTTCAAATTGTTACAGATTCCGTTGAAATTGTACAAAAGTACAACGACCTGTTAGAAAAATGTTAAAGAATGAATTAATATACAGTCTTACTTTGTTTTCCTTTTTGGTGGCCTCTGTCTTTGACTGGAGATGAGTCCGCTGTTCCACCAGATACGCTACTGTCGTGCTCTTTTTTATTTTATTTTACTTTGTCAACGTCATAATTTCAAAATCAAACCCACACATAACTTTTAAATGAAATGTATTAAACAGACATCACTCTTTACCCAGACTGCAAGCAAAACATCCACTTATTTAGTGCCAACAAACCTGACAATGTTTTCTACAAACAAAACTCAATCATGGATAAACTTTGAAAAAAAAAATGATTGCATATGAACAAAAAAGCCAACCGTGTAGGTAACAAAACCTGTTAGTTTAGATTTAAATAAAAGTTTCAACTTACCGAACTGTATTGAAGATCAAGAAAAAGGATGCTCCGCGGTAGAATTTGAATTACGGACTTCTGGTTAGTGAGAGGAAGCACACCGGGAAATAAAGTCCTTTTCATAAGCCGCATTTAACGCTGTATTCGCAAATCGACTACAACTTCCAAGATGCATGGCAAAGTACATCATCGTACCTGCAAGGACATCAGTCTTGCTCGATTTCATGAAGCACTGTGAATACTGGATCAGTGATTAAAAAGCAGGCGAAGCAGTCGGCTCTCAATGCTCAAACTATAGCTGTTGTATTCCTCATTTGATATAAATTGTTTTTTAGGTGCGTTCTCAACTCAACTCAACTTTATTTATATTGCGCTTTTTACAATTTTCATTGTTACAAAGCAGCTGTACATGAGACACATTGACTACAAGTAAAACAAGTAAAGTCATACACCTGTAAAAACAAGAAAAAGGTGAAAACACAAAAGACAAACATACAAATGCTCCACACACACAATATGCATACATACTTACACACATCGACGCACGCAAACGCACTCGCACACATGCACAGTGAAAGCACACATTTGAGATAAAGCAGAGAGAACCACAGGTCAAATATTAAACAGACTATAAATTCCAATATGCAATATTAATTATGTAAAACTTCTGAATTCTAAAGCAGCCCCCCCGGCCAGGCAAATAGTGCAAAACAATATGCAAACGGTGGCGAGGAACCCAAAACTCCAATCGTAAAAAAAAAGAACCTCAGGAGAACCCAGGCCCAACCAGGGGATTCCAGTTCCCCTCTGGCAAAAGCTGCTGCCTCTGCACAAGCTCAACAGTGCTTGCACAACAAGTCTAAATAAAAAATAAATAAGCTTACTAATAAGGTAAATTATAGATTTAAGATTATCATTAACAATCTAATAGCATTTTAAATTTTGTAGTGAAATCGTCTCAAGTCGCCGCATCCTTTATCCAGCTCTATCATCTCAGCTCTTGACAGGTCACCGCTTCCCATTCTCAGCTCTGCCATCAGGTCTGGGCATGAACTGCATTCTGCGGTAACCTTGGAACAAAGAGACAAGACTGGCTGAGAGTAGAGTACTGTTCTGCACTCTTTGATGCAACAAGTACATCAGTTGTTGTTTGATGTGTTCTTGGTTCCGGTTGATCTAAATAATGCAGCCTATATCCTTTGAGGATTAATATTATGGAAGTGTAGTGTATACAAGATTGAAAAGATGTGTTTTTAGTCTAGATTTAAACTGACAGAGTGTGTCTGCCTCCCGGACAGTGAGGGCGGAATATTCCAAAGTTTATGCGCTATATAAGAAAAGGATCTACCACCTGCACTTAATTTTGAAATTCTAGGTATTACCAACTGACAGGAGTATAGAGACAATTCATACCGGTTATATTAATTTAAATTAATATTCAAGAAAAGTAATGAAAACCTTTTTCATTCTAAACATTTAAAAACCACACTAATGGTAGCTGTTATGCTTATTATTGATTGACCTACATGTGCTTATCTTATGAAAGCAGTAATTTCTACGCTTGCAAATTATGTGTTCAGGCGATAGTTTTTTTTTTCAAATATTTATTCAAAGGAATTTTTTAAGAAAAACGGATTTCTATAAATTCGTATTTATTTATCTTATATTTCAATAAAATTGTCTTATAAAATATTACTTTATTTTCATCAAGTCTGATGAAACTTTAAACCGATTCTTTCTAACTGCTAAGAAATTAAAAAGGGCCGTAGCCAAGGTTTGAAAATAAGTAAGAATATAAAACCTAATATTACCAATAAATTCTATAAATTATTCAACATGAATAAATTGACTGATTTATGAAGTTAACAAATTATAAACATATGTATCTATGGAAAGGACTTAAAACTGTGGCTAAAGGTTTTCTAAAACAAATTTTGTTTAAGGAGGATGAATCTTTGCGACGAGCGGGCTTCGATCCTACGTTGACCCAGACACGATAATGCGATGCAGATAGGCATTACCTTACCACTACACCGCTAAAACATTAATGCCAACTGTAATTCATTTAATGTCTTTGGTAAAACAGTCATTAACATGACCCGTCAATAAACGACTAAAAGATTATAAAACATATATATAATAGCTTATTAGATAAATGGATACATAAATAGATAAGAGGATCTTTCGCATGTTACATGCATTGTGATGACAAGGAGTCAGAAATGGAAGGCAACGCCCCTAGGCCTACAGTAATGGTTTAACTCTGCCGCTCAGCAGCCAATGGGAACAGTGGCGGAGCTACACTTTAAAAACAGGGGTGGCAAAGGGGTGTCAAGGTAAAAATAAATTATTTTCCACAAAATGTATATAGATTAAATTAAAGTTTTTTATTTTCCAAAATTTACACAATTATATATGTATTAAGTATACAGCAAAAATAGAACAACAAGTATTCAAAGTGCTCCTTGGACTAATCAAGTCCAAGAGAAAAAACCGAGGTAGACTTGGACCTGTCAAAACAAGGCAGGCAGTTGTACACATTCAAACATGTACTACAAGAATAATAGTAGAACAACAATACAAAAAAAACATAGAGCCCTTTAACACTAACTCTAATGATAAACTTCAATAGTTGTACCAGGTATAACCTGCATCTACCCGTGATATGGCACCACCAAGTTCACAAATACAAACATTCAGATTCAGAACAGCATAATTCTGCGGTTCTGGTGAGATGAAGCAAAATGTTTTACAAAGTCCTCCATTTTAATGGAATATGCCCTCCTTGACTCAACACTGAGTATGCCCAGGTGACTTAATTTACAGTTGAAAGAAAAAGTATGTGAACCCTTTGGGCTTACTTGGATTTCTTCATAAATTGGTCATAAAATGTGTTCTGATCTTCATCTAAGTCACAACAATAGAGAAACACAGTCTGCTTGAACTAATACTGCACAAACATTATATGTTTTCATGTTTTTATTGAACACAACATGTAAACATTCATAGTGCAGGGTGGAAAAAGTATGTGAAACCCTAGTCTAATGACTTCTCCAAGAGCTAATTGGAGCCAGGAGTCAGCCAACCTGGGGTCCAATCAATGTGATGAGACTAAAGCTGGCCTGTCCAATAAAAAACACACACCAGTTTTGAGTTTGCTGTTCTGAAGAAGCGTTGTCTGATGTGAACCATGCCTCGCACAAAAGAGCTCTCAGAAGACCTACGATCAAGAATTGTTGACTTACATAAAGCTGGAAAGGGCTACAAAAGTATATCTAAAAGCCTTGATGTCCATGTGTCCACGGTAAGACAGATTGTCTACAAATGGAGAAAGTTCAGCACTGTTGCTACACTCCCTAGGCGTGGTCGTCCTGTAAAGATAACTGCAAGAGCACAGCGCAGAATGCTCAATGAGGTGAAGAAGAATCCTAGAGTCTCAGCTAAACACTTAAAGAAATCTCTGGCACATGCTAACATTTTTGTTGACAAATCTACAATAAGGAAAACATTAAACAAGAATGGACTTCATGGGAGGACACCACGGAGGAAGCCACTGCTGTCCAAAAAAAACATTGCAGCACGTTTGAAGTTTGCAAAAGAGCACCTAGGTGTTCCACAGCACTACTGGCAAAACATTCCGTGGACAGATGAAACCAAAATTGAGTTGTTTGCAAAGAACACACAACGCTATGTGTGGAGAACAAATGGCACAGCACACCAACATAAAAACCTCATCCCAACTGTGAAATATGGTGGAGGGGGCATCATAGTTTGGGTCTGCTTTGCTGCCTCAGGCCCTGGCTGCCAACTGAAGCTTAACAGAGGATGGACGATGCAACAGGAAAATGACCCAAAGCATAGAAGTAAATCAACAACAGAATGGCTTCAACAGAAGAAAATACGCCTTCTGGAGTGGCCCAGTCAGAGTCCTGACCTCAACCCGATTGAGATGCTGTGGCATGACCTCAAGAGTGATTCACACCAGACATCCCAAGAATATTGCTGAACTGAAACACTTTTGTAAAGAGGAATGGTCCAACATTTCTCCTGACCGTTGTGCAGGTCTGATCTGCAACTATAGGAAATATTTGGTTGAGGTTATTGCTGCCAAAGGAGGGTCAACCAGTTATTAAACCCAAAGGTTCACATACTTTTTCCACCCTGCACTATGAATGTTTACATGTTGTGTTCATTAAAAACATGAAAACATATTATGTTTGTGCGGTATTAGTTTAAGCAGACTGTGTTTCTCTATTGTTGTGACTTAGATGAAGATCAGAACACATTTTATGACCAATTTATGAAGAAATCCAAGTAAGCCCAAAGGGTTCACATACTTTTTCTTTCAACTATATCATCTGCCATTGTTGTCCTGAGGTGGGTTTTTATTAATTTATGGGCAGAGAAACTTCTTTCGCAGGATGCAGTGCTAACTGGAATCACAACCGAAATTTTACTAAGCCTAAAAAGTTCATGGAAAACCTCTTTGTAAGGTTCCAAAAACCCCACAAACTCAAGTAGTGAAGCTGGTCACTCTCCACTTTTCTCCCTTCTTAAAAGAAGCCGTCTCGTTTGATGAAGCTCATGCTTAAGGTCTTCTAAATCTGACTCAAATGTTTTCCCCAAAGCAAGCAGGAATGATGGGCTTTTGGGGTCAAGAGACTGCACTCCTTCCATTATCTTGCAGTTCTTTTTGGAAAAACGTCTATCTATTTCTGCTGTAAGACAGTCAAGTACCTGATAGAAAATACTTTTATTGAACTCTTCATTGTTTGCAAACTCAGAGTGCCTCTGTCCAACAGTGCTCATTACAAGTGAATTCAGAAATTTCAAATTGGTCTTTGGTCGTCTCTTGTTTTTTGCTTCTGTGCTAATGTTGCAGTGGTGCACAAGTTCTTCAATCTCCTTCCATAATTCACCAAATGTACAGTCACTTCTGTAGCTTTTTAATGTGTCTGTAAGGGATCCAACTAGATCTATTGCTCTAACCAGATCAAGACTTCTGGATTGGAGCATGTCAGACAGGATTTTCACATCCCCAAACACTTTACAAAAAGTAACCAAAAGTCCTATAAACTGTAGCTCAATTTGAGCCAAAAGACCCTTTGCTTCTATTTTCCTATCTCCACTATTCTTCTCAAGTGAAATGTCTTGCAAGAGCCTCAAAACTCCTGGAAGCCTGTCTCTCATAGTCCTACATGCCATGTACCGGCAACCCCACCTAACATCTGAAAGTCGCTGAAGTTCCCTGGGCTTTTCATGTGGGTACATTTCTTTTTGAACATCAAGCCACTTCATATGGACAGCAGAGCCAGACACAAACCTATACATACTCTGCAGGAGAGCAAAAAACTCCTCAGCTTCAGGCACTGACTTCACCGCATCAACAAGAACAAGGTTCAGACAATGAGCACTACAATGCACATAAAATGCAAACCTGGCATTGCTTTTAATCCGTGCAGACACACCAGAATGTTTCCCGCTAATTACTGATGCACCGTCATAGCCTTGGCCAACAAGGTTGTTTCTGTAGTCAAGTCCATGCCTCTCCAAACATCCAACTATCATTTTGGTTAGACCTTCTGCATCCAAGCTTTCTGCTGACTGAAAGTGCAAGAAGCTTTCGTGTACAGCACCGCTGTAATAGTATCTCAGCACTAGAGACATTTTTTTTTTTTGCAAGTCTTTTGTTTCATCTGCCAATAAACTGAACACTTCGCTTTCTTTTACTTCTGCAACAATTTCCTTCTGCACCATATCTGCTAAAACCTGAATCAACTCATTTTGGATTTGGTGGCTAGTGTACTTAGCATTGCCCTGTGCAGCAAGTCTTTCATCAATAAAGGGGTCATGCTTTGCGACGAGATTCAATATGGCTAAGAAATTGCCTTCATTCTCAGACTCACCCTCCCTGTGGCCCCTCTGTGCAATGTTTTGAGAAGCAGTTAAGAGTAAGACCTCGGCAATTGTCTTGATGTAATTTTTATTTTTCTCAACTTGCTGTTTTCTATTCTCATTTAAGGCATTAAATATTGATTTCTCACTTTCCCTGCTTCTTTTGTATTCTGCCCAAGCATACGTTCCATTTGCATGTTGGTCTGATCTTGAGTGACGTTTAAAACCAGAATCTTTAAATAATGCTTTTTTCCAGTTGGAAAACCCAAATTCAGATGTAAAGGAAGATTCCGTGGAACCTGGGAGGCAAAAGTGGCGGCAGGCAAAGCAGTAACTTGCATTTTGACTTACAGAGTACTCTAGCCATGGATTGTCCTGATACCAAAAGCTGTTGAATGACCCTGTAAATTTTCCAAATGGGGTTCGTGGAAACCTGACGAGACATGGCTGAACAGGTTCTTCATCCTTTGATCTTGAGATGTCTTGAAGTAAAAATGAAATGAAATAAATACCACTGACACTTTTTATTATACTAGATCAAGAAGTGAATAACACTAGTCTACATCATGGCTATTATACTGTTAATGTTTTTGTACATGGCTAATGTACCTACCACTTGGTCCTTTTGGTGCACATGTGATGCTTGAGCTGAGTGTGGAGAGTTCAGTGCATTGTTCTTCTTTTCTATTAGGACTGGCTCGCCATCTTCCCCATCCCTGGTAGAAATAACCGTCTCACTCTGGTCTTCTTCTGAAATTGAATTAATTATAAAATTATCATTGGATATTATACTATAATACTTTGCACAAAAATCATCACTCAATCTGAATTTAAGACACAATTTACTGCCTCTGCTCAATGCTCTGACCTGCTGGTGATACACTGGGTTCTTGTGTGTCTTTATCTTTCTCTTCTTGACTTCCCTGTCCACCACCTACATATGGTTCACTACAACAGCTGACACTGGGACTGGGATCTGTTTGGCCCTGATCTGCACCTGACTTTTGCTTCTTTAGAAAAAAGTTGGTGATATCGCTTTTTCTCTTCATTCTGCTGTCCCTATTCAAAGAAAAGCTTGGTTACACACCTCATGAAGAAACCATAATTTGGAACAATTTGCTTGTTATTATTTACCATGAGTACACCGTTACTAATAATACAAATACTAAAGTAATACATGACGACAAAATCTGAGTATATTGAGGTCTAGCCTATTTGACAACATTGCTTAAGGAAAATTGCTTAAAGACATCTAGACATGTTATGTTAAGTAAGAGATAATGTATAGCGAGGCGGTTGTTATAGCGAATACAACACCGACAGGCTGTTTAGGAGCCCGGCGTGAAGCGGAGGGATCTTAAATCAGCCTGAAGGGGTTGTATTCGCTATAACAACCGCCTCGCTATACATTATCCCGCTTATTACATGGCTACCTACCAAATAAATAAATAATTTGACACAACATATTGATTTAAAAGGGAGTATATTGATTTAAAAACTATTTATTTTGCTTCCGCTAAAGAAAATAGTCTGTTCGGTCTCTACGGTTAGAATCCTGCGTCCATGACAAAGCTCTGTTTTTCATGACAACGGTCTGTTATACTAAGATTAGTGCTGCATTACACGTGCCAAAATGAATAAGCCTACCTAATGTGTGTGATTGTTGCTGAACATTTGCTAACAACATGTTTTAAGCATATTCACGCAGGCATGACAGTATTAGTCAGTCAGTTTCACGACTAGTAATGCTCATGAAGTATTAATGCTAAGCACTAAAGTGCAACGTCTCCCTTACTTCCCGTTAAAACACTACTTCGTTTAATTTAATACCAATAAAAGCTGTACATACCAGCAAATTCATTCACGTCCGCTGAGAGATTTGGGAAATGTTCGTAAAAATCGAATAATGTTATGTTTTCAGCGGGGTGGCAACAGGGGTGGCAAGGACTTCGTCCTAGCCCTCTGGCTCCGCCACTGAATGGGAACTCATCACGCTTACATGTTCAAACTGAGCAAGTGGCCGGATGGCTCAAAACAAGCAAAATTGACGTCTGACGTCACGCTTAGAGTACGCGTTGTTGACGTGTTAAAATTCGCACGTTTTTGACCCTCTTGGCGTTCCATAGTTATTGAGGCGTTATATTCGCACTGTTTTGACCCTCTTGGCGTTCCATACCCCTTTGCGTTCCATAGTACTTAACGTGTTGTTGACGTGTTAAAATTCGCGCGTTTTGACCCTCTTGGCTTTCCATACTCTGCTGACGCCCCTCGAACGAGCCTATCGACAACGAGCGCACTCACGCCTCGGAATACAACTCCCACAATGCACCTTGCGTCGCCCTTCGACAACGCTCGCGCGCTCCTCTGACAGAAAATAGCGTGAAATGTGCAACTTCACCAGTCCAAAGTCACGCGTGCAGACCTGAAAGTCAAATAAAATGAGTTGAACTGGTTCCCCTGCGACGGCAGACACGGGTTGTTAGTGAATGGTGACTGACGGTTGTTTATGTCAGTGGATGGGGACTGGAATTTATCAGTTTGATCATATGTGTGCTTGTCAGGTTAGCAGAGGAATGTTTAAGCGAAGTCTCTTCAGATCTGTGTGAACTCGGCGTTTCTGTCTTAATTTTGGCCAGAGTAACCCGACAGTTGCTGTCAGAGGATCAGGTGAGAGAAAAGCTTCAATTGAACGGTAACTATTTATGTTGTGCTAAAAGGCTAAGGCTAAATGTGTCATGAGTTCAGCTGTGTCTCTTAGAAAATATTTCATCAGGAATTTCTCATTCCTTGCGGTTTAATGGTCATATTTAACCAGTAAGTTAATTTATTTTGATAATAAATAGTTTTCGGTCTATTGCAGTTGTCTAGTGGTTTAATGCTACATTTGTCGTGTTTGTGTGGTCAAATAGTAACCTCGTCTAGATTCTACCGCATAAAAATCTTGCATGAATAAACCAACATTTATGATTCATTATTTCGGCGTAGAACATGACAGAATTACACACGTCATCTTGTCGTTGATCAGGGAACTCAGAAATGATTCCCAAAATTCATATAATAATTCAGGTTCTTTGGCTTCCTCTGCTGTGTCACCATGTATTAAAGAGCACTGAGGTTGTTTTTGTTGACCGTCTGGGATTTTCCATTTCCTGCTGATTCTAACACAAAAGTTGTGTTGTGGAAAAGTCATGTGAAAATCGAGGGACATTAAAGACACTTGTGTTGCTTCAAGTTTCACGCTTGAACCTAGCCAATAAAAACCCTCATACCCTTGAAACTGTTTTGCCAGGGTCATTAATATTAACCCGGGGAGAATGTAATCCTGGATTATATTGTTCTGTACTTCACACTGGTGATACTTTACCATGGTTTAGTAATTCATGAATGGTTGAAGTCAGGTGTGTTGTCATTTATGTCAAAGTACTTTGTCAATTACTAGCTTAATATGTATGAAACTGAGAGTCATTTTTGAAATCTTGTTTGCGTTTACTGTGTTTTTGTATGAAATCTAAGCGGAATGAATTTGTAAGTGTTAACTATAGATGATATGAGTTTGTTAGTCGTGCTCAGTAGAGCACAAAAAAACTTTGTGATTGATGGGCGATACAATTCCAGATGACTTCTATTGTTCAGTTGAACACTAAATATATATTAGAAACATGTATAATTAATGTATAAAAATGTCAGCATGGAAAAATTACATACATCCATCATTAAAATGATCCAATTGACATCAATGAGTTAGCACATGTCTTATGAAGTGAAACAATACATTTGTAAGAGAAAGCATAGTGTATTGAGTTTATTTATTGATGTGGTGTATCCAAACATGCAAAAGTGTAGTGTGAAATCTGTCTGTGTGCTGTACCACTTGACAAAGCAGCATGTCAAGAGATCCGACAGCTTTATTTTCATATTGAATGTTTTGAAAGTGGCTTTGCTATAAGCTGCTCATGGTGACTGGAAGTGAATGCCTGTGGTGTTAAAATCCGATCCTCTGTGAATATTTGTGAGCTCTTGTTCAGCTGGTCTGAAATGTTTTACCCACAGACAGAGTCTTTGCTTACAGCCAACCTCATATGATCTGTGATTCTGAGAACTACAATACTCAAAGTGTTACACCATCATTCTTTATAGTCTTTATCCAGCTTTTAATTTCAACTCATTTATCTCACAGAAAACCAAAGGTTTAGGTTTACAAGTTGTAAAAACACCTGCACACAGTATGCCCCGAGTCATCAGATCGTCCTTATTGTTAAATCCTATTGTTGAGTCTGTTTTACGTCAGAAGGAGAGAGAAAATGTTATTTTATAAATAAGTGGTGTCCTGCAGATGTTTTTATCAGAACCTGTTGCAACCCAGTCAATTAATTTTGGTGCGTTTATGTTTATATTTATCCCTATTCCTGATTGGAAATATTACAGTGTTAATATTATATCAAAATATTTCTTACATAGATCACCTGATAAACTGGAATACCCTTTGCAAGTAACACAATCATCGCAAACTTTTATTTGATCTACTTTCTCAGTGTCAGATGATATATGTCATCATTTTCAGACTAAAGATGGTTTAAAAGCAAACAAGCGTTTCTGCACATGTGCCTGTTCGTGGACTGCCCTTACCTTCAGGTACACGTTTACAAACAATAGAGTGCCTTTTGAATATTTCTGATAACAATCAAAATAATCCGAGAAAGAAATGTTACTTGACTAAACTTGCTTCTCCAATATATTTAGAATGCGATACCAAGCTCCGACCACTAGATGTCAATGTACCAAAAGTTTTTTTTTAAAAGCTACCGAACAACAGGACCTTTCAAAAAATTGTTTATTTATTTATTTAAAATAACATTCAACAAATATTGACAAGTTGTTTATTTCGTACAATTGTTAATCAATAAAAAAAGAATATAAACATGAATAAAATAAAATAAATAGTTATATTATTACACACTAGCCAGATAGATAAACAATCACAGACTGGAAGTTAACTGCAATTCAGACTCCAGGCATGCACTTCCAATGAAACGCTCTATAAAGTTTAAATGATATGAAGATGTTGAAGTAAATAAAGTAGCATGTGTTTATTGTTCAGACTTGTCTTTCTCCTGCCCAGACTGTGAATAATTCAGCATTTGTTTTATTATTAGACATACATGTGTTGGACTGGTTTAGATGTTATTTAATCCAGAAGCTTCTGAGGATTTCTGTCAACACATCAGATATCTGTTCCCTTGACCTGCTTTTGTGTTGCAGTTTATTTCTCTTCTGCATGAGTGATTAAAGTCGTTTAAGACGAAAAAACTGTTGTGAGATTTGTTAGTGATGTCTTGGGATATGATCACGTACAACAAATATAATGTCACACAGGTGAAGTCAGAACCGCAGACTACATTCAATCCAGATCCAATTCGTTCTGTACATTGTGATGACAATTAAGCACGTTTTCTTTTCCCATTCTCATTCCCCTGATGTTATATTCTTGGGTCTTTTTGTAGTTTCAATTATTTTCAGTTAAACTATTGTTTAAATAGTAAAAAAATATTTTATACATTTTACTTATAAAGCTGAAAGAAAGCATACACTACCAAACTGTATCAAAACATTATTTAACGTTTTTCTCTAATGTGTTTTCAGGTGTTCGTTTGTGTGTGTTTGTGTGTGTTTGTGTGTGTTTGTGTGTGTGTTTGTGTGAGTGAATGGATCAGGTCAGGATGGGAAATGCTGTTCAGGAACGGCAGGAGCCGCTCCCAAAGGGTGAAGTTCTGCCGCGTCCTTCTTCCAGCCAAACAGAGGTAAGGATAGGTCCTCTCTATCCACCCACTGCTAAATTGCCATGCTTCATCCAGAGGATTATGACAGATTCTTTATTTTTTTTATGTAACGCTGATGGTACAGTTTGTTGTAGGACTGGAACGAATGTAAAATAAAAGTTTGGATACTTCTTTCCGAAATGACTTATAGTGGATAATGATTGACGTTTTGTTTGGGTCGATTTAAGGTGTTTACATTGAGGATGAGCCATTAATCTGTTTACAAATGTATTGTTTGGTTGTGGTCAAGTATCTGGTGAACATGTTAATGATGATCATTCAAGAACCAGCGATATTTGATGTGAGGTTTTTATTTCGTTCTGCCATTTGAGAATGTTTGTGTGCACAGTGTTGAAAGAGAAGATCATAAAACTACCCCTTATACTGTCAATGTTTGCTCAACATCAGTCAAATAATGTGTTTCATGGAAGATCAAGGTCATACAGGTTTGGGTGAGTTAGTTATGTCAGAATGTTCATTCTCAAATGAAAAGCTGATCGCAGTTACCGTGTTCTTTCACATTATATTTGTGTTAAAAAAAGTGAGAACACACAGAACAGATGCTTTGTTTATGAGATATGCAGAAAGAAACGCAGTTTTTGTCCAGACATGTGTTAGGGATGGGCTTTATTCCCTCAACGCGAGGAACTACAGCTCCTATACACATTTAAAGATAAAGTGTGTCACTTTTCAATCTGGTTTCCTCAATGTCTGCTACTGACAAACATATTATATAATAGACATTACATCACATCAGTCCATGTCACACTGAAACACACTTGGGTCATGACTACATTTTTATGACACTCACTGTTCTTTAATGTTATATTGCTACTTTATATTAATTCACATGACAGGTGGCCTGTGAATGGAGCTTCATGTAATGTGTTCTTGGATTGCTCTTAAATGGAACTACTCCTTTGACATTCTGTCATCATTTACACAGCCTCTCATATCAAGCCTGTTTGAATTTCTTTCTTCTACAGAAAACAAAAGAAGATATCAGAAAAGCACAGCTCCCCCGCAGTCACTTCTATTGTAACCAATGCAATTGAATGGGGTGCTGTAATAACATTCTACAAAATATCTTCTTTTGTATACTGTGGAAAAAAGAAACGGATACAGGTTTGACATAATAAGAGGGGGAGTAAGTGATGACTGAATTTTGATTTTTTAGAAATATGATAGGTTTTAAGTCAATCATTTAATTAATTTTGATATTTTGGAGTAAGAGGACATCAAGGTTTATAATGGTCATCATCAGGTTTATGTTTTTTCTTTGGTTTCTGTGAGATGACAGTTAACAGGGTTCATGTGTTCTGTTGGAAGTGTAAAGGTTGTTAGTTTAATTTCTACATCCTGTGATTACAAATGTATACCTTTAATGTACTGTAGTAAAACGCTTTGGATGATGAACACGTCTTTCAAACGCACATAATGCCAGTCATTGCTTTCATCTTTTCATGTGTGTGTTGTGTAGGTTAAACAGTGGTTGCTCCAAGTTTTGTGTAATATATACAGTTGAAAGAAAAAGTATGTGAACCCTTTGGGCTTACTTGGATTTCTTCATAAATTGGTCATAAAATGTGTTCTGATCTTCATATAAGTCACAACAATAGAGAAACACAGTCTGCTTAAACTAATACCGCACAAACATAATATGTTTTTATGTTTTTATTGAACACAACATGTAAACATTCATAGTGCAGGGTGGAAAAAGTATGTGAACCTTTGGGTTTAATAACTGGTTGACCCTCCTTTGGCAGCAATAACCTCAACCAAACGTTTCCTATAGTTGCAGATCAGACCTGCACAACGGTCAGAAGAAATTTTGGACCATTCCTCTTTACAAAAGTGTTTCAGTTCAGCAATATTCTTGGGATGTCGGTGTGAATCGCTCTCTTGAGGTCATGCCACAGCATCTCAATCGAGTTGAGGTCAGGACTCTGACTGGGCCACTCCAGAAGGCGTATTTTCTTCTGTTAAAGTCATTCTGTTGTTGATTAACTTCTATGCTTTGGGTCGTTGTCCTGTTGCATCGTCCATCCTCTGTTAAGCTTCAGTTGGAGGACAGATGGTCTTAAGTTTTCCTTCAAAATGTCTTGATAAACTTTGGAATTCATTTTTCCATCGATGACAGTAATCCGTCCAGGGCCTGAGGCAGCAAAGCAGCCCCAAACCATGATGCCCCCTCCACCATATTTCACAGTTGGGATGAGGTTTTGATGTTGGTGTGCTGTGCCTTTTGTTCTCCACACATAGCGTTGTGTGTTCTTTCCAAACAACTCAATTTTGGTTTCATCTGTCCACAGAATGTTTTGCCAGTAGTGCTGTGGAACATCCAGGTGCTCTTTTGCAAACTTCAAACGTGCTGCAAGGTTTTTTTTTGGACAGCAGTGGCTTCCTCCGTGGTGTCCTCCCATGAAGTCCATTCTTGTTTAATGTTTTCCTTATTTTAGATTTGTCAACAAAAATGTTAGCATGTGCCAGAGATTTCTGTAAGTGTTTAGCTGACACTCTAGGATTCTTCTTCACCTGATTGAGCATTCTGCGCTGTGCTCTTGCAGTAATCTTTACAGGACGACCACGCCTAGGGAGTGTAGCAACAGTGCTGAACTTTCTCCATTTGTAGACAATCTGTCTTACCGTGGACACATGGACATCAAGGCTTTTAGATATTCTTTTGTAGCCCTTTTCAGCTTTATGTAAGTCAACAATTCTTGATCGTAGGTCTTCTGAGAGCTCTTTTGTGCGAGGCATGGTTCACATCAGACAACGCTTCTTCAGAACAGCAAACTCAAAACTGGTGTGTGTTTTTTATTGGACAGGCCAGCTTTAGTCTCATCACATTGATTGGACCCCAGGTTGGCTGACTCCTGGCTCCAATTAGCTCTTGGAGAAGTCATTAGCCTAGGGTTTCACATACTTTTTCCACCCTGCACTATGAATGTTTACATGTTGTGTTCAATAAAAACATGAAAACATATAATGTTTGTGCGGTATTAGTTTAAGCAGACTGTGTTTCTCTATTGTTGTGACTTAGATGAAGATCAGAACACATTTTATGACCAATTTATGAAGAAATCCAAGTAAGCCCAAAGGGTTCACATACTTTTTCTTTCAACTGTATATTTGAATATGTTTACATTATAAACACACACTCTTCAACCTTTATTCACTCTTACTGCAATGAATAGTTTTGTTTTATTAAGTCTAAAAGGTTGTAATTTCTATTGAGTAAAATGTTTTTTCATTGAGAACTTAAGTGTTCGTTTTATTCTTTAGTTATTGCTGAATTCATGAATCATAATTCATCTCTCTAACATCTTTGCTTTGTGTGTTTCTGCTGTTGGAATGTGTGTGTGTGTGTGTAGGGTTTTAAACAGGGTCGAACGGTGTTGAACTCTCTGCTGTCGGGGGCTTTCGCAGGCGCTTTGGCTAAAACAGCCGTTGCTCCTCTGGACCGAACTAAAATCATCTTCCAAGGCAAGAAACTCGCATTAACACCGAGTGACAGATTTAACAACATCTTCAGCCGTTAAACACAACAAACACAGAGAAGTCCAAAGATTGATTTACATCATCAAAAGAAATCATTTACCATCTTTAAACATTTCCCTCTTTCCATTCCAGTGTCATCAAAGAGATTCTCAGCTAAGGTGACTGCTTTTCTTTTTTCTCCTATATCATACATGAGTATATTACTTTTGTTGCTAGGGATGCACCGATACTATTTCCTTGCCGATCCGATTCTGACATCTGAATTCTGCGTATTGGCCGATACCGATCCTGATCCAATTCGATAGTGGCACTGTCTTTTTTGATCAAAGTAGAGTTGCATATTTTATCTTTTATCCCCAGAGGTGTATAGTTCTTAAGCATGTTTACATTCAAGGACATTTTAAAATATCTGTACTTTATCAGAGAACTTTGGACAAAAAATACTTCCCTACAGTATGAAGCACATCATACTTACTCCACTACAGTCCATAAATAAGTGTTGTTTTTCAAGTTTTAATCCATGAGTGCATTAAAATCTACCACTTACCTTTCCTTAAGTATTTTTACTTTTAAAGGTAGAAAAGGGAAAAGTGCTGTATTAAACTTGATTCAAAAAATGTGGTCTCATATAGCACAGATACTTACAAAATGTTTAACAAATAAATCTCTGTTTATTACACAAAACGGTCACAGTATAAAAGTCTCCAAACTCCCTCATGCACATCCTGGACTCAAAATGATGCGCTTAATACATTCGCTTCTACATTATTAAAGTCATGCACATTGGACGTGTAATCATGCGCTTAATGCACCCGCTTCACTCACAAGCATCCCGGACCTGATGTAGCGGGGATCTTTGCTTCATAAGTTCAAAACAGTTATAAGACAAAGAGAAGAGATATGTTATGTGTTTAAATCATAGTACATTACATCCATTGTGAGTTATTGTGTATGAATGCATAACATAGACCGCTTCCAGTGCTTGAATCTAGTAACATTACACTCAGTGAGTACCGTCTCCGACAAAATGCAGTTTAAACAAAACCACAGTCTATTATCTGTTGATGATGAAGAATATAGAAAACATTGGAATGAGTAACGTCCTGACTGATCCCGGACACATGCATGATGGATGGAGATTGACATAGGGCAGCACCAGCGGAGGTCAGAGTTTTTAAATTATGCTATATTGGTTTATTCCTCGCATAAAGCTATCGAAATACATGACATCGAATACAGTGCATGACAATTTTTATGGTCATTTCCTGATACTTAGTCCTTTTTGAAGCTTTAGAGTAACATCCACAGGTGAGGCAACGGATTGGAATTGAAGGGATACCCGTCAGTCCGATACCCTATCCAGCAAAAAAAAAACTATCGGCCCCAATTTCGATCCAGAGTATCGGATTGGTGCATCCCTAGTTGTCGCCTTAAGGATCTATCAATCTGTTTGATAATCTTAATCTTTGGTGTCATGAACATGTTTGTTATGTTTTCTAGGAGGCGTACAGGTTAATATACCGCACATATCTTAAAGATGGATTCTTCAGTCTGTGGAGGGGAAACTCTGCAACAATGGTGCGAGTTATTCCATACGCTGCCATTCAGTTCTGTGCACACGAACAGTACAAGAGGATTCTGGGACAGTATTATGGCTTCCAGGGCAAGTGAGTGTGACTGACCTGCTTTTCATCGAGGTATAACCTCTGAGAAGAATTTATAATAATAATAGCTCATTCTAAGGTAATAAAAACATAGCACTTTATTATGTAAAGTCTTTCTACACCTCTGAACTCATAGTTATGTTTATTAAAGTGCTCTTCTGTCAAAAGATCCACCAAGAAATTGCAAACTAGACCCTTAACTCACTGAAATCAAATCAAGATCACAAGTCGAATATAGGGACAGTAAATGATGCTGGAGGTCTGCCCCTCTTAGAAACCCATCATGATGATGTCATCTGTGACTGTCCACTCTCTCTCTCTCGTTCTCTCTCAGAGCTCTGCCCCCTGTGCCACGGCTGCTTGCGGGTTCACTGGCGGGGACCACTGCTGCCATGCTCACATATCCACTGGACATGGTCCGTGCTCGCATGGCCGTCACACCTAAAGAAATGTAAGACTGCTAAATATGATGTCATGACATTGGCCATTCTCTCTATTCTTTTACTGTATTGGTTTGGTGATATCAGCATTTTGACTTTGTTAACATGAAGAAAGCTGGATGTTCGCCTGTGATTTGAAATGTCTCCACCTTATTTGTTGAGTACAATACATGCATTCAAAATACACTTGGAATAAAAAGTGAGGTGTTTGGGTGATGATGATTGGTACAGTTCCTCTTTTCTGCTATCTGCTAATTTCAATACTTTTTGAGTTACAGATGGGCAAACTTTGGAAAAAGAACGTAGATCATACTTTTTCAACAGATTCTACTAACAGATTTACAAATATCTGTGTTAAAATAAAATGATGATGCTGACATCTTTTCAAAATCTCTCAATCTTAAAGTGTAAATTAAGATTTTAAACACTTCTGGCATTAATGTCCTGTTATGTGATGATCTCTCAGGTACAGTAATATTCTGCATGTGTTTGTGCGGATATCACGTGAGGAGGGCTTGAAGACGCTCTACAGAGGATTTACTCCCACTATACTGGGTGTGATACCGTACGCAGGACTCAGTTTCTTCACCTACGAGACACTGAAGAAAATTCACGCAGGTAGAAGCTCACGTCACATGGCAAAATGTCACTTTTAGGTTTTTTTTTTGTTCTTTTTATTCCCGGAAGTTTCAAAGTATTAAAACTTCGCGATTTTCACTAAAATATTTTGTTTCAGAGCAAACGGGCTGCTCGCAGCCATACTCATATGAGCGTCTGGCGTTCGGTGCTTGCGCGGGGCTGATCGGTCAATCCGCCTCATACCCGCTGGATGTGGTGCGTAGGCGAATGCAGACGGCGGGCGTCACTGGACACACGTACGGCACCATCGCGGGCACCATGCGGGAAATCGTGGTGGAAGAGGGCGTGGTACGCGGTCTCTACAAGGGTCTGAGTATGAACTGGGTCAAGGGTCCGATCGCGGTGGGCATCAGTTTCACAACCTTCGACCTCACGCAGATCCTCCTGCGTAAATTTCAGCAGTTGGGTTATAATGGGCGATAGCGGTAGGTAATGGAGACATTTTGGCGTGTCATTGGATGATGCGAGCACACACGGGTGTGACATCACAGAGTTTGTGGTGCAGAAACAGAGAAGAAACTATTCTATTCGAGCAAATGCTGCTGGTGAACAGAAAAGGAAAGGTGTGATGTCTTTCACCGATCGTTTTAATACACGTGCTGGATTGTGATATTATATGTACAGATTTTGGTTTTGCCGTGCAGGTGTGTTTGAGTCTCCTTTTCGTAAGTGCAATATTATCTGTCCTGAGTGTCTCTCTGGATATGTAATTAAGTTTGTCTCCTAGTATACTTCTCTGTGAGCTGCGTGAAGATGTTCTATTTGTGGAATGTCAGAGGCCTTCATGAAACAAAGATGTACAGCAGAGTTTACAGCACGTTTGTGTGTTTATATGAACAACATTTAATATTTTTAGTGAAAAATGAAACCCTGTTTTCACAGACGTTAAGATTTGTCATGACAGTAAAGCTGAATCTGTCATGAGTCATGGGGGTGACAAGATATATTGTGGCGTGACATATGGTGAAACAAACAAAAGAAAGATATGAACTGTACACTTAACTATTTTTTTTGTCCAAATTCAGTTTTAGTTTTCTGAGTGACTAGTAGAGTATGTATTTTTTAATAATTTAGACACTAGGTTTGGTTAAGCCTTGAATGTAGTCAATTCTTTAACAAGCTGTATAAAAAAAAAGTATTATTGAGTGGAGTGAAGTCTGTTATTTTAATTTCAACTTCATTATTTTTAATTTTCATCAAAATATTGTGATGCCCTTTGTATTGTGGAAGTGTGTATCATTGCACCCCAGTCATGAACTTAATGGCACAGTGTGAGAAATCTTAATGATCCTAATAATTAGGCTTCATTATCCGATTTTGAATTGTGGGTAAAATTTTAACCAAGCAGGATTAACTAGACTGATATTCACACTTTTTTAGCCATAACCAAAGAACGTCATTTGCTCTAGGACAGGAGACTTGATGTGATGTTTGTTTGTGTGTACACAGGTGTCTGTTGCCTCCATATTTAATCTTTGCACTTGATGTATATGCTTTCATGCATCACACAGACTGATCAATGCTTTGTGTGTTGTGTGTTTTGCCGGTGATTTGTGTTTTACACTTGTCTGCGGTCCTTAAGTGCCTAGAGAAAGATATGACCCATGAACAAACTGACTTTATCTCATACTGTTGTATGAACACTTCAAACTGGACTACCTTTACCTTACATTCAGCTTGTTGTTGTTCTGTTTATGAACAAATATTGTTGTGCTATTTGTACAGAAATACATAAGAAATGAAAGCAGAAAATGTTCAAATCAGGTCCTGGCTTGTTCCTAGCGAAATAGTTCACGCAAAAAATGTGGATTCTGTCATCGTTTCTTTAACCTCATGTCAGAATTGTGTTTGGAATAAAACACGTGCTGTTGTTTTTATAATTTAATAAGTGCTTATTTTAGATTCTGACTGCCCTGCTTTCATTCAGATGTAAATGGTAAAGAAACAGAAGCCAGGGTCATGTGAGTTTGAAAGGACATGAGGGTGAGTGAATCTTTAAGGGAATGTTCCTTCAATTGATGATTAATTTATGACCGAAGCAAAAACTTTAGAGACACTGTTGCAGATTTTATTTGGTCTTTATTAATATTTTAGATATTTGGTTATCTTTACAGAATGTGGCCTAGAGGAGAATGTGTAATGTATAAGAGTGACTGAAGTGTGATGTTTTTTTTATCTGGGGTCACAGCATTTATTCTGACATATCACATCTCTTACTAACCAGACAATCACATAACACTAAAGCACAAGTCCTAATATCTATAACCAGCTCTAAATACATTTAAAATATAAACTAACACCCCACAACGCCTATACTGAGATTTTCAATTTAAAGATCAGATGAGGTTTAGTTGAAACGTTAACAAAACACAGATTGTAGATCAATATTTATTAATTTGGATTTGACTTGAGTTTATAGTGTTTTATTTTATGGGTACCATCACTAAAATCTCTCTGACTGTTTTTGTCGATTTTGTGCCTAGATGTATGTAAATTAAACTAATGATGATGTAATTATTGTTCTTGTGTTCTTGTTCTTGACTTACTTTAACTGTTACACTGAAACACTGTCAGGAAAATAAATCTAAAAACAGTTTGAAATGAAAAAAAACGTATGTTTATCCTCTAGATGGCGCCATAGATGCACAGTTCAAGAAATGGGGTTTGTGACAAACAATAGTCTCTATAATTCTTTTTTTTACGATTTTAGAAACAAGGCTCATTTTCTCAAACATTTCTCACATCTCAGAACATTTCAGATATTTTGCTAAATGAATCACAGCCTTCGAAACTTTTACAAAACTTTTGGTACACATATGGTTCAGATTCCGTTTGAACCACTTACACACTGCTGTGCTTAAACACTTGAAAAACTTCTATTGATGTAATCTTGGTTTAAATTTTTTTAGATATATTGTTACAGGAAAATACATAAATATATTGACCAAATAGTAAACAAGACCAATATACTGCATATTGATGAAAATATATACTTCTCTCCACATTGGAAAACCATTTACGTCTTTTTTCACAGAAAATTTATTAAAAACTTAAATACAATTTAGTATAAGAACAAAAACACTTGTGGAGACAAAACAAACAAATAATTACAGTAATAAAAATAAAAACAGCTAAGCCTCATCTCTTCGCCTAGCTGGATCTGGTCATAGCACTTCATCCACATCACAGGCGATGTCCTGTTTCTCAAGACAGCGAGGAAAGATTATTCTTGAATGCCGAATCCATCCTTGCATCAATTAGGTCACAGGCCTCTTCCATGGCTTGAATGAGGGGTATCCTGACATAGGGCTGGAGATCGGAAACCTTCCACCGCCATGCCGAAAAAAACTCTTCGAAGGGGTTAAGGAAGGGACAGTCCGGTGGGAGGTTTTGGAATGAAAACTTTGGATGATGACGAAACCAGTTTTGGACCTTAGCAGTCCGGTGGAAAGATACATTGCCCCAGATGACAATGCATCTCATCTGCTCTGCATCCATTTGTTGTTCTGCTGTGACAATGTTGTCTAGTCTGTCTAAAAATGTGTGAATATGGGACGTGTTTAAGGACCTAACTTGGCATGGGGGTTTAGGACCCAATTATGTGTGATTGCCGCACACATTGTAATGTTGCTTTCACATTGCCTGGGACATTCAAAAAAGCTCTGTGGCCAATGATGTTTTTCCATCTTCTTAGGTCAGGTTAAACCCAGCATCATCTATGAAGATAAATTCATGTGGGACTGGATCACCATCAATTAGCAAAACTCTCTGAAAAAAAGATTTTGTGTACAGTGCACAGGACTGAAGTGCACATAAACTCAACTTTATTTATATAGCGCTTTTTACAATTTTCATTGTTACAAAGCAGCTGTACATGAGACATTAACTATAAGCAAAACAACTAAAGTTATATAACTGTAAAAACAAGAAAAAGATGAAAACACAAAAGACAGACATACCCACATACAAACACTACACACATACAATATGCACACATACTTACACACATCGACATAGACACACACACACACACGGACACGGACACACAGACAAGCATGCGCGCAAACACAAACAGGCACACACTCGCAGTGAAAGCACACATTAAAGATAAAGGAGAGAGAAACACAGGTCAAATATTAAACAGACTATGAATTCCTATATGCAATAATAATTATGTAAAACTTCTGAATTCTAAAGCAGTCCTCCTGGCTTGGCAAATTGTGCAAAACAGTATGCAAACGGTGGCAAGGAACCCAAAACTCCAATTCAGAAAGAATAACTCAGGAGAACCCATGCCCAACCAGGGGATTCCAGTTCCCCTCTGAAAAAAGCTGTGCACAACAAGGCTCAATAAACAATTAACAAAGTTACTAATAAAGTAAATTATAGATTTAAGATTATCATTAATAATCTAATAGCATCTGAAATTTTGTAGGGAAGTCGTGTCAAATTGCCCTGTCCTTTATACAGCTCAGTCATCTCAGCTCTTGTCAGGTCAGCTCTGCCATCAGGTCTGGGCATGTACTGCATCCTGCGGTAACCTTGGAACAATGAGACAAGACTGGCTGAGAGTAGAGTACTGTTCTGCACTCTTTATGTTACGACTCTTGGGAATCTAATAAGAATGTCATAATATAAAAGGGAACACAGACAGGTTTGTTTCAAGTCTAGGGTATTTATTAAATTGTTTGAGTCAAGGAGGACAGTTTAGCAGCCGAGCCGGGTCGAAGGAGGTTTGTCAATCCACATAAAAGTTATCTTCCATTGTCTTTTAAGCCCGAGTGGAGGCAACCTTCAGCTGCGTCCAATAACTAATCTCGTTAGCAAGAGAGAGTCATGATATTTGCAGGGGTACAGGTTTCCAGCAGAGGGAGCCAAATCCAATGATCACGGCAGGGGAACATAACACGGTTGATCTAACTAATGCAGCCTCAGAGGATTTGTATTATGGAAGTGTAGTGTATGCAAGATTAAAAAGATGCATCTTTAGTCTAGATTTAAACTGACAGTGTGTCTGCCTCCCGGACAGTGCAGGGAAGACTATTCCAAAGTTTAGGCGCTAGATAGGAAAAGGATCTACCACCTGCACTTGATTTTGAAATTATAGGTATTACCAACTGACAGGATGCCTGAAAGCGTAATGCACGTAAAGTACTGTAATACAATACAAGTTCGCTCAAATACTGCAGCGCTAAACCATGCAGGGCTTTATAGGTAACAACCAAGATCTTAAAGTTAATGCAATGCTTTATAGGTAACCAGTGCAAGGTTGACAGAACCGGGCTAATATGCTCATACTTTTTTGTACGTGTAAGAACTCGAGCTGCCACGTTTTGGACCAGTTGGAGTTTTAGTAATAAGCCTGCAGGGCAACCACTTAACAGTACATTACAGTAATCTAGTCTTGATGTCATGGATGCATGAATTCATTTCTCTGCATCTGACAGTGACAGCATATGATGATACATCCAGTTTTCTATATCGACTATGCATTCCATTATTCGATGAAACTGCTGTGTTTCATGAGGCTTCGAGGAAATATAAGTATCATCATCAGCATAACAGTGAAAGCTAATTCCGTGTTGCTTTATTATATCTACTAGAGGTAGCATTTATGATGCGAAGAGCAGAGGCCCTAAGACTGTGCCCTGTGGTACATCGTACTGGTCTTGCGATTTGCATGAAGCCTCATTGTTTATTGCTACAAATTGAAAACGGTCGGATAAATAAGACTTAAACCATTTCAATGCTATTCCATTAATGCTGTTGTAATTTTCGAGTCTATGTAGGATTGTGCTGTGGTCAATGGTGTCAAATGCAGCACGTAGGTCTTAGCAGTACCAATAACAAAATTCAACCTCGGTCAGACGCAAAAAGCAGATCATTTGTAACTCTGATCAAAGCAGTCTCTGTACTGTGACATGCTCTAAATCCAGAATGGAATTCTTCATTGATGTCATTCCTTTGGAGGAAGGAGCATAAATGAGTTGAAACTACTTTTTCCAGATCTTTAGATATAAAGGTAGATTCGATATATTCCTGTAATTCCCTAGCTCAAAAGGGTCGAGTTTTTTGTTTTGACAAGGGGCCTTATTTAAGCCACCTTATATGCTTTAGGCACATGTCCTAATGCCAGAGATGTCCTATTGCGTGTCAAATGCAGCACGTAGGTCTTAGCAGTACCAATAACAAAATACAACCTCGGTCAGACGCAAAAAGCAGATCATTTGTAACTCTGATCAAAGCAGTCTCTGTACTGTGACATGCTCTAAATCCAGAATGGAATTCTTCATTGATGTCATGGCAAACACGGCTGCGAGAGCATTAGCATAGACGCAGTCACAGATATGCCAAGTTGATGAGTTAAAGCTAAGTGCTGGGAGTGATTGACTGCAGCTGGACTGTGATTGAGAGCGTTTGAGAGCGTGGTTTGAGACAGAGCTCTGTCAAACTTTTTCTAAATATATCGTTTATTCCTGTTATTTCTTAATATTTATGTTCTAAATTGATTACTCACAGAGGGTTAGGCCTATCCTTAAGTGTATCCCATACCAAATATCGTCATATAACGCACATACAAATTTGTTTTATACGATCATTCGTTATTAGCACTCAGGCTGTTAGCATTCTGCTTAACTCACTGTTCTCATTATGATACCACTAATGGCTAATGATTCAGATATGTGTTTAACGTTACCTTTGAGTGCAGATGATGAATCTTTCTTCGCACTTCAGTCAGAATTGGAGGTATTGGAGAAGCAGATCCACGATCTACTCGAGAGGCAAACACGGCTGCGAGAACGTAAAACGGCGATGGAAACATCCCGGGCTGACGCTCGCAAAGCTGCGGTAAGTGTTCGACGTGATTGTAATACTCCTATCACTTCTACTCCGTGTGTTTCTATGCACAGATCCCAGGCTTCTAGATCACGACGAGCCGAAATGAATTTCACGCCTGCACCAGCACACACCCGGCGGAAGGCGAAATCCAGGACCGGAGCGATGAACTCTCCCCCACCGCCGCCACCGGTCTTCGAGATCCCTACCAGTAACCGCTTTGCCGCCCTCTGCGAGACGAAATCCAACGCTGTGGTCATCGGAGACTCAATCGTCCGGAACGTACGCGCCTCCTTCAATGAAGGTAAGGTTCGCACTCACTGTTTTCCTGGCGCCCGTGTTCTCGATGTCTCTGCGCAGGTAACTGCGATTCTGAAGGAGGATGCAAGAGTGGGAGCCGTAGTTCTGCACGCGGGGGTGAATGACGTGAGAATGCGGCAGTCGGAGATCCTGAAGAGGGATTTCAGGAGTCTGGTCGATACTGTTCGCAACGCATCGCCCACGGCGAGGATCATCGTATCAGGACCGCTTCCTACTTACCGACGAGGGAACGAAAAGTTCAGTAGACTATTTACGCTTAATAATTGGTTAATGTCATGGTGTATTGAACAGAAGCTGCTCTTTGTAAATAATTTTGATCTGTTTTGGGAGCGACCAAGGCTCTTCCGCCCCGACGGCCTGCACCCCAGCAGCATTGGAGCGGAAATTCTGTCTGACAACATCTCAAAGACGCTACGCACCATTTGACTAGTAAGTACAAATTTTAACCATAGTCTGTGTTCTTCTCACCCAACTGTTAAGAATGTTACAGTTAAAAATGTTACTGCTTTCAAATGCATAGAGACTGTGTCTGTCCCTCGAATAATACAACCAAATAATAATTTATTTAAAAGTCAGCGAAAAAATCTTATCATGATTAAACCAAAAGACAATATTCTTAATGAGCAAAACCAACGCCTAAAGTTTGGGCTACTTAATATTAGATCACTAAATCCAAAGGCAGTTATTGTAAATGAAATGATCACAGACAACAGTTTTGATATACTTTGCCTCACTGAAACCTGGCTTAAGCCAAATGATTACTTCGGTCTAAATGAGTCTACTCCACCAAGCTACGGTTATATTCATGAGCCACGTCCGGTTGGTCGAGGTGGTGGTGTCGCAACAATCTTTAGAGACTTTCTTAGCGTTACTCGGAGAACAATGCATACATTTAAATCATTTGAAATGCTTGCGTTGAACATAACAGTTCCAAACAAAAGTAAAAAATCATTGGTCTCTCTTACATTGGTTACTGTGTATAGACCCCCTGGGCCTTACACTAATTTTCTGATAGAGTTCGCAGACTTCTTATCGGATCTATTGGTTAACGTCGATAAAGTACTGATTGTTGGAGATTTTAATATCCACGTAGATAGTGCTAACGATCCATTAGCTGTGGCGTTTAAGGAACTACTAGACTCTTGTGGTGTAACACAATACATCAATAGACCTACTCATCGCCTTAATCATACCCTAGACTTGATTATATCTCACGGAGCCGATCTAACCAATATCGATATTATACCTCAAAGCGACGATGTTTCCGATCACCATCTTATAACATGTACACTTCGCACTGCAGAAATCAGTTGTATATCTCGTTATCGACAGGGTAGAACAATCACCTCAACTACTAAAGATAGTTTCGTAAAGAACTTGCCAGATCTGACTCCTCTAATAACCTTTCCAACTAATATAGAATCGCTCGATGACATGACCAGCAACATGGGCACTATTTTCTCTAACGCATTAGAAGCGGTCGCACCTATGAAGTCAAAAAGGATTATTGAAAAGATCATAGCACCATGGTATAATAACACCACTCGAGCCCTAAAAAGAGAAACTCGTAAACTGGAGCGAAAATGGAAACAAACCCAATTAGAGGTCTTTAAAATTGCATGGAAAGAGAGTGCAAGCTGTTACAAAAAGGCACTAAAAGCAGCAAAAGCCGAGCATTTCCGTAACCTCATAGAAAATAACAAAAACAATCCAAGGTTTTTATTTAGTACAATTGCTAAACTAACAAACAAACAGACTCCACCTGACCTGGGTATTCCGCCGCACCTTGGTAGCAATGAATTCATGAAGTTTTTTACCGATAAAATCAAAATAATACGAGACAACATAGCTAAAACCAAACCTCCAAGTGTGTCGGAAGAATTAGTTTCAACCGTCACCCAAAAAGAAAAGCTAGAGTGTTTTTCTCCTATAAATCAGGAAGAATTAATTAAAGTTATTGCAAAATCCAAACCGACGACATGCTTATTAGACCCCATTCCGACTACTTTATTAAAAGAGTTACTACCTGCTGTAATTGAGCCCATTTGTAACATCATCAACTCGTCAATTAATCTAGGACATGTCCCAGGGCCCTTTAAGCTGGCTGTAATTAAGCCTCTTATCAAAAAACCAAACTTGGACCCCAATGAACTTGGAAGCTATAGACCGATTTCAAATCTCCCATACTTGTCTAAAATACTAGAAAAAGTAGTGTCAACTCAACTGTGTACCTTCCTACAAAATAATGACATGCACGAAAAGTTTCAGTCTGGCTTTAGACCGCATCACAGCACTGAAACTGCGCTCGTTAGAATTACAAATGACCTCCTTATTGCTTCAGATAAAGGTAACATCTCACTCTTAGTCCTGCTTGACCTTAGTGCTGCTTTCGATACTGTAGACCATAAAATACTACTAGATCGTTTACACAATTATATCGGTATTCAGGGACAGGCACTGAAATGGTTCAGATCTTACTTAACAGACAGATATCAATACGTCCATTTAAATGGGAAATCGTCAAATCTTACGCAAGTAAATTATGGATTACCTCAGGGATCGGTTTTAGGACCCCTGCTTTTCTCCATATACATGCTGCCCCTCGGAAACATTATTAGAAAACATGGAATTAGCTTCCACTGTTATGCAGATGATACTCAGCTATATATCTCATCAAGACCAAATGATTCATTTAAGCTATCCAAACTGGCTGAGTGCATCGAGGACATAAAACACTGGATGACTAGTAATTTCCTCCTTTTAAACTCTAGCAAAACAGAAATATTACTTATAGCACCAAAATCAAGTAAACAGAATATCTCCGATTACAGCCTGCAAATTGAAGGCTGCACTGTTACTCCAACAAATATTGTTAAAGATCTAGGCGTTATATTAGACGGCAACCTGTCATTTAAAAATCACATCTCAAATATCACAAAAATAGCCTTCTTCCACCTTAGAAATGTTGCCAAATTACGAAATAGTTTATGTGTTGCAGACGCAGAAAATCTTATTCATGCATTTGTGACCTCACGGCTTGACTATTGTAATGCTCTACTTAGTGGTTGTCCTGTATCATCGATAAACAAACTACAGTTAGTTCAGAATGCTGCTGCCAGAGTTCTTACTAGGTCAAGAAAATACGATCACATAACCCCAGTTTTAACATCGCTTCACTGGCTACCCATTAAGTATCGTATTGATTTTAAAATTCTTTTAATTACTTACAAAGCCCTGAACGGTTTAGCACCTACTTACTTAACCGAGCTTTTATCACGTTACAACCCATCACGCTCCCTAAGATCTCAAAATTTAGGACTTTTGACAACACCTAGAATAACAAAATCCACCAAAGGGGGACGAGCTTTCTCATACGTAGCACCTAAACTCTGGAATAGCCTTCCTGATACTATTCGAGGGTCAGACACACTCTCCCAATTTAAATCTAGATTAAAGACACATCTTTTCAGCCAAGCTTTCACTTAATGCATAGTTAATGGACAGCAGCTACGCTAATTATCCTCTTTATTCTCTTTCCGCCTCTGCCTCGGGATGCCCATCCCGAGGTAGGAAGAAGTTCCACCATGTCCAGACGACCGACAGATGCCCATCGCCAATTTGAGATCACGCCAGCTACAGCTGCAGACTGACTGACCATCCCAGCTCCATCTAAGGCAATTCCACCACCAGCCAAGAGAAATATGACCATCGGACCATCCCAGCTCAGACCACTACATCCCCAACCAAGAGCAAAGACGGACTATTTGGCTTATTAATGCTGAAGTTAAAACATTTGGTATTAAATGCTAAACTTAAATCACATGTCACCAGTTTGAGTGCAGCTATGACACGTCAGAGGGGATCTGGCCCTCCCGGCTGAGCCTGGTTTCTCCCGAGGTTTTTTTCTCCATTAATTAATCATTGGAGTTTGGGTTCCTCGCCACAGCAGGGCAGTGTTGGCCTGCTCACCGGGAGACTGCATTCATTCATTTATTTATTTATTTAGAAATTAGCTATTATTTATTAGTATGATCTTACTCGTTGTATGAATACCATGCACTGTGCTGTGTTTTTCTGTTTTTCCTGTTTGCCCCTGTAAAGCTGCTTTGAAACAATACACATTGTGAAAAGCGCTATATAAATAAACTTGAATTGAATTGAATTGAATGGAGTTGAGAGTGTCTTTTAAATCTGTATCGTTATCTACATGGATGTTAAAGTCACCAACGACAAGGACTCTATCTCCGGCCATTACTTGTTCTGATAAAAACCCATCAAATTCTTTAATAAAATCTGTGTGGTGCCCTGGAGGCCTATATACAATAGAACTTGAGCTAGATTGAATTTGAGCTAGATTGTGGACTACTTCCTCAGAATTGTCTGGAATGTAAGAACAAAACTCAGTACCAATTATTTTACAGGCTCCTCCCTGAGAGGCTAACATTATATCTAAAGACGTTCGATTTTGTAGAACAACTTTTCTCATTGCATACATTTCAACAGAGATGTTGGTGATAGACCGAAGAGTACTGTTTGCTGTTTTCTCAAAAGCTTCCTGTAATGCCTGTACTTCAGTTTGTAGATCAGTCACTCCGAGGAATGGTACAAATCGCCCTAACCACTTTTCAACCTTGGAAAGGGAACGCCTAGTGCGTGTCAGGATTAAATGATGTCTACAGAGAAACAGAGTAAACAAGCATTTGATTTTGAGCTAAGTTTCATCCTAACATACCGACATATTTTATTCATTATAATTCAATTCAAGTTTATTTATATAGCGCTTTTCACAATTTGCATTGTTCCAAAGCAGCTTTACAGGAGCAAATAAGAAAAAAACACAGAAAGGTGAAACACAGCACAGTGCATGGTGTTTATAGAACAAGCAAGATCATTCTAATAAATAATATCTAATAAATAAATAATTAAATAAACAAATGCAGTCTCCAGGGGAGCATGCCAACACTCCCCTGGTTTGGCAAGGAACCCAAAATCCAATGATTGATTAATGGAGAAAACAAAACTTCGGGAGAAACCAGGCTCAGCCAGGAGGGCCAGATCCCCTCTGACATGTCATAGCTGCACTCAGTGACCCCGACCAAAGCCACCGAGCAAACATCCAAGAAGAAGAGAGCCCACCACCCACAACCTAGGAAGTCTCACTCACTGAAACCATGCAGGTCCAACCCGGTCCCACTTCACGATCGTCACCAGAAAACAGGGGAACAACCAGGGAAAAATGGTTAGGGCGTAATGTAGCTTTATTCCTCTGCTGTCTGACATAGACTACAAAACAAGACCAAACCAGCCCCCCACTCCCTACAAACACCTACCCAGCAACCTCCAATCAGGGCCACTGAATGCAGGTATAACTTCAAACTGCTTTCATGTGATGTAAATTTAGCATTAAATACCAAGTATTGTAACTTTAGCATTAATGTGACAAGTAGTCCGTCTTTGTTCTTGGTTTGAATATCGGCTGCTTCAACTGCGAACGCAAGCAAAGGGTAAGTGGCGATCTTATATACTCCAAGTGTAAGGTTATGATTGGTTATTGGTCTATACGTAGTAAGTGACGTTAGATTGAGTCTTCCCGGCAGAACTTGAGCTAAAGCTTACATTTCTACCAGAAAGACTCAAGAGGTGAGAATACTTGACAATAAACATTTATTAGACAACTGATCAGAGACAAGGTGCTGTGGCGGGGCGGGTACAGATCCAGGATCAGCGTCGCCTAGGAAACAGCCCGGCAGCTAATGATGATCGCCTACACCTGAGGCTGATTAGCTGCCGGGCATATAAACCCCGTGCACTTGCCACTCTGGGTCTGGTATCTCACCCGATCTAACCTTTTGTCTTTTGCACCAGCAGATACGAGTGACCAGGAGAACTAAGGACCAGATCTGCACGAGCACGGATGAACAAGCACTCAGCACTAGCAACCCCGGGATATCACTGTTTGGACACTTTCACTGTGTGTTGGAATAAACTCCCCTCCGGGGATTGTTATATCTGCCGTCTTGTGTCTGTCGTGTCTCTTACCCTGCCACAAGTGGTGGAGAATGCGGGCGTATTGGTAAGAGACCGGCTCAGCAATTGGTTTGTTTTTTTTCCTAACAATCTCGTTCTGTCGATCTTAGGAATGACGGACACCCTCTCTCTCTCCACGGTCAAACAAATGGAGGAACTACTGCGCCGACTAACAGACGTCTCCGTCCGCCAGCAGCAGTGCTTTGACCAGATGAGGGAGAGACAGGAACGGGCCGACCAAGAGATCGGTCAGCTGCAAACAAACATGGCGCAATCCGCACCTCAACATCACGCGGCCTCGCTGCTGACCAAAATGACAGCGCAGGACGACGTCGAAGCTTATTTACATACCTTCGAAGTGATCGCTGGTAGAGAGGGTTTGAGAAACGACTTATGGGCGCGCACGTTAGCGCCCTTCTTAACGGGGGAAGCGCAGCGCGCCTATTTCGCCTTACCGACCGACCAGGTGGATAACTATCTCATGCTGAAGGCAGAAATTCTCGCACGGGAAGGATTGTCGCCTCCCTGTGCTGCGCAACAGTTCCAGAAATGGACTTACGATGAACGCGTTCCAGTACGACAGCAAGTGGCTCACCTGACACGTTTGGTGCATCTATGGCTGCTGGCGGACGACTCTACAGCCTCACAAGTCGCCGAGAAAGTGATGATCGACCGGCTTCTTCGTACTCTACCCCGGTATCTTCGAAGGTTAGTTAGTATGAAGAATCCGAGGACGACGAAAGAATTGGTCGAGGCTGTGGAGTTGGCTGAAGCCTCGTCAGTCAGAGACACAGGAGAGAGAGAGAGGACGGCACCCCGGAGGGGAGGTTTCGACAGGCCACGGCCGGAGGGTACTGTGCGACCAGTGAGTAGGCCAGCGGCCCCTGAACCCGTGGACGAGCCCATGCCCACTGAACCCCCATCACCCGGTGTCCGGGCCTGGATGGCAGGATGTGCAGTACATCGGACCCTCCCTCAAGGAGCACCCACTAGGACTGTTAATGTCGGAAAAGAATCGTACCGGGCCCTTCTCGATACAGGTAGTGCCATTACCCTAGTGCAACCAGCGGTGATTCGGCCACTTCCTGCAAGTAAAGCCATGGTCCCCATTACCTGCATACACGGCGATACTCAACATGTGCCGACACGCCGGGTGACCATTACAGCGGAACCTGGGTCCTGGCAGATTGAGGTGGGCATCGTTCAGGATCTCCCGGTACCGGTAATATTGGGTCGAGATTGGCCGGGATTTGACAGGCTGATGGCCGCCACGTTCCGGGGAAGACACGCTAACGGGGGCCGCCAACGGCGACGGACACCAAGGGCTAAAACCAACCAACCAGCCTTCCTGGCCACGGGCAGTGAAAGAGAGGGTGAGTGTAATAACCCGAATGTTTATATGGATGTGTTTCACCAGATCACCGAGGGAGGGGCCTTCGGTCGTGAACAACGAGAGGATGAACGCCTAAAGCACTGTTGGAAGCAGATTCGGGTGCTGGAAGGACAAGATCGACTCCCCGCGCCTCACCCTCTCCCCCACTTCGTGGTCAGGAATGGTCTACTCTACTGTGTCGCATCACGGCGGGGGGAAATCAAACACCTCCTGGTGGTGCCGAGGACCAAGACGGAGGCGGTTTTGGAGTTGGCCCATTCGCACCCGATGGCAGGACATCTGGGAACACAGAATACCCTACAGAGGATTCGCGACCGGTTCCACTGGCCCGGGATTGATGCGGAAGTAAACCGGTTTTGTCAGAGCTGCCCTACTTGCCAGCGGAAATCTCCTCGGCACCCACCCCCCAGCCCGTTGATACCGATGCCCATTATCGAGGTACCCTTCGGCCGGATAGGCATGGATCTGATAGGGCCGTTGCCGAAGTCCGCCCGGGGCCATGAACACATCCTGGTCATCGTGGATTACGCAACCCGATACCCCGAAGCTATCCCTCTTCGCAAAGCTACCGCGAAGAACATTGCCAAGGAGCTGTTCTTGATGTTCAGCCGAGTGGGTATCCCCAGCGCCATTTTGACGGACCAGGGTACTCCCTTCATGTCCCGGCTGATGGCGGACCTCTGCCAACTCTTCAGGATCAAGCAATTACGAACATCAGTTTACCATCCCCAGACGGATGGACTCGTGGAGAGGTTTAATCAGACCCTAAAACGGATGCTACGGAGAGTGATTGCTGAAGATGGGCGTGACTGGGACCTCCTGCTGCCATATGTCCTGTTTGGGGTCCGGGAAGTTCCCCAGGCCTCCACCGGATTCACTCCGTTTGAGCTGCTGTTCGGACGTCAACCCAGAGGATTACTGGATATCGCCCGGGAAGCGTGGGAACAACAGCCGGCGCCACATCGAACGGTGATTGAACACGTTAAAGAGATGCGGGAGCGGATTGACCGGGTGATGCCTATCGTGAAGCAGCATCTGGCAGAGGCCCAGCGCGCCCAGCAGAGGGTGTATGACCGGCCCACCCAGGCACGAGAATTCCAGCCTGGCGACCGAGTGCTCGTCCTCGTGCCTACGGCAACTTCAAAGTTTTTGGCGTCCTGGCAGGGGCCGTACTCCATCATCGAGAAGGTAGGGCCGGTCACGTATCGGATACGTCAGCCGGGACGAAGGAAGGAGGAGAAGGTGTATCATATCAACCTCCTGAAGAGGTGGATTGCGCCGCCAACGCAAGTAGCGGCGTATGTGCAGGAGGCTGAGCCCGTGTTACACCTCGGAGAACAGCTCGCCGCAGCCCAGAAGACCGAGCTAGAGGCCCTGGTTCGTCAATATAAGGATGTGTTCACAGAGCACCCGGGACGAACCAACGTGACCCAGCATGACATCCGGACGGGGCCCGGAGTCATTGTAAGGCAACGGCCCTATCGTGTACCCGAAGCCCGTCGGAAGGCTATCGAAGAGGAGGTACAACGGATGCTGCAGCTTGGGGTCATTGAACCGTCTCGTAGCCCGTGGTCCAGCCCGATTGTGATGGTACCGAAGCAGGACGGCACCCTCCGGTTCTGCAATGACTACAGGAAGCTGAATGAGGTTTCCGTATTCGATGGGTACCCGATGCCGCGGGTGGATGAGCTGCTCGATCGCCTTGGTAGGGCTCGGTACATTTCTACTCTTGACCTTACCAAAGGCTACTGGCAGGTACCACTATCGGCTGAGGCCAAAGAAAAAACGGCCTTCAGTACACCCAGCGGCCATTGGCAGTACCGAGTCCTACCATTTGGCCTACACGGAGCCCCTGCGACGTTCCAGCGGATGATGAACATCGTGTTGCGGCCTCATCAGAAGTATGCAGCCGCTTATATTGACGATGTGGTAATCCATTCAGAGAACTGGGAAGAGCACGTGGATCGACTCCGGAGGGTGTTCGACGAGCTACGTCGGGCTGGACTCACAGCCAACCCGAAGAAGTGCCACCTGGGACTCACGGAAGCTAAGTACCTGGGGTATCAGATCGGTCGGGGACTCATTAAACCCCAGGAACAGAAGGTAGAAGCGGTACGGATGGTAAACCGACCAACTACTAAGACCCAGGTGCGTGCATTTCTAGGGTTGGCGGGCTACTATCGGTGTTTTATACCCCACTTCTCTTCGATAGCTAGCCCCCTGACAGACCTGACGAAGAAAGGACAACCAGAGACCCTGGACTGGACCGCCGAGGCAGAAGAAGCATTCCGAACCCTGAAGCAAGCATTAACCTCGTCACCGGTCCTGTATGCTCCAGACTTCGGCTGCCCTTTCTTCCTCCAGACGGACGCCTCCGACAAGGGTCTGGGAGCTGTCCTATCCCAGGTCCATGATGGAGAAGAACATCCGGTCACATACATCAGCCGGAAGTTGACACCCGCCGAAACCCGGTATGCCGCAGTGGAAAAGGAAGCCCTGGCCGTGAAGTGGGCAGTCCTGGAGTTGCGCTATTATCTGTTGGGTAGAAGTTTCACTTTGGTCACAGACCATGCTCCCCTACAATGGATGGCCCGAGCGAAGGATACTAACGCCCGTGTGACCCGCTGGTTCCTGGCGCTCCAGGACTTCCACTTCACGGTACGACATCGGGCCGGGGTCGCGAACGGCAATGCGGACGGGTTGTCAAGGATGTGGTCCGGCTGGGCAGGTCTGTCAGGTGACACTGCCCTCCCACCCTTATCAGTTCCCCAAGGACCCAGGATACAGGGTCGACGCTTGGGGGGGGGGAGTGTGGCGGGGCGGGTACAGATCCAGGATCAGCGTCGCCTAGGAAACAGCCCGGCAGCTAATGATGATCGCCTACACCTGAGGCTGATTAGCTGCCGGGCATATAAACCCCGTGCACTTGCCACTCTGGGTCTGGTATCTCACCCGATCTAACCTTTTGTCTTTTGCACCAGCAGATACGAGTGACCAGGAGAACTAAGGACCAGATCTGCACGAGCACGGATGAACAAGCACTCAGCACTAGCAACCCCGGGATATCACTGTTTGGACACTTTCACTGTGTGTTGGAATAAACTCCCCTCCGGGGATTGTTATATCTGCCGTCTTGTGTCTGTCGTGTCTCTTACCCTGCCACAGTGCGAATATGGTCAAATTATATAGTTCTTTGGCTCGCATAGCTCGCATCCGGAGGGTCAAGAATTCCTGCACTTCCTGCCTGACGATGAAGGCAGGGGTGTAGCCAACCCCTAAGATTGTAGAGGACTTTGCCTCTAGAGCTGGGCATAACCCCCAAAGATTTGAAGGAAGAATTTTTTACTCACTGGTTGAAGTTTATTGAGGTTCCTGAATAAAGAGATTAAGAATAAAATTGTTAGCAAGACATCAATTGTAAAATCCACCGAACCTTGAGTGAAGCTTGTAATATCGTCATACTATAGTGAACCTTCATTGTGTGGAGACAAGTCATTGAGACTTGATGGATCTTGACTTAGTGACTATAGACCGTAGACCATAACGGTAACGTGGCCTCGATAGGCCATAAGGTTATGAAAGAGGCCTCGATAGTCCATGACTGTAACGAAGGCCTTGATAGACCATAACATTAATGAAGCCTGGATAGTCCATGATGTGGTGATGAAAGCCTCGATAGGCCATAACATTGAAACAAGCCTCAATAGGCTACAACATGGAGACGGGGGCCTTGATAGACCGTAACAGTACCCGGGCCTTGATAGGCCATGTAGAGACAGTCCTTCTGACGAGCCTCGACAGGCCACAGCATTGAGATGAAGACCTTGACAGGCCGCAACATTGAGACAAGGCCTCAACAGGCCACAACACTGAAACAAGCCTCGATAGATTACAACATGGAGATGGGGGCCTCGATACACCGTAACATTAACGAAGCCTTGATAGTCCACGATGTGGTGATGAAAGCCTTGACAGGCCACAACATTGAGACGGAGGCCTCGACAGGCTGCAACATTGAGACAGAGGCCTCGACAGGCCGCAACATTGAGACGGAGGCCTCGACAGGCCGCAACATTGAGATGGCGGCCTCGACAGGCCGCAACATTGAGACAGAGACATCCACCTCTAACAAGAACGGCTTCTGGAAATCTGCGTAAGCTAAAACCGGAGCTGAAATCAAAGCTTCTTTCATCTGATCAAAGGAGGTATCACGAGCTGTACTCCAACATGAGACGATAGGCTTCTTTAGGGTCTTACCCCTCTTTCTTGTCACACTTAACTTTGCTACTACTTGATGTAAAGGCGCTGCAATCTTTGCAAACCCCGCAATACATTTGAGGTAGTAACTGGCGAAACCAAGGAAGGAGCACAGCTCTGCCAAGTCACTAGGAGTTTTCCATTCCCTTACCACTGTAACCTTATCGGGGTTTGTTTTGAATTTGAAAAAAAAACATATTTTATTTTTCCAATTAAGAAGGGTTCAGTGAATGTGCATATGAAACTGGTGGGGTTCAGTACATCCAACAAGGTTAAGAAACACTGCTCTACAGTATGAGCGTCTGTCCCATTCAATTCTCAGCCTGTAGAATCAACAACACTTGTTGCCCTCTGTCCATTACAGCTTTATCAGCTTTGTCCATATTTCAACTTGAATTCTGTAGGATCTTGGGCAGATCAAAGGTGACCATTTGGGGTCGTTAACAGCTCTCAGTAGCAAGCCTAACCGGTGCCAGCAAGTCTGATCCAACTGCTCTCTCTTAAGCATCCTCCATTTGGTCAGGATAGTTTCTAACACCTCCCTTGGACTTCAAAGTCCCAACGGGAGGATGGGGTGTCTTGTCACTATAGATGGAGACCAGATGTGTTAAACAGGAATGAGGGCAAATGGTCAGACTAGTTTGAATGTTCCCTCTTTTTAACCACACAAGAATAGTTTAAAAGGGGTTTAAACCTACATCTTCACATTGTATCTTTGTCCCCATGTTAATCGACCTCGCCTATAATCTCAAAAGCATGTGTGTTTAAGTGTTTTCTCTTTATATTGTCATTTTTGTACAAACTTCAGTTCAATGTACTTATAACCATGGCATGTTTTATATCCAAATGTTTCTCTCTTCATAACTGGAAAGATGATGTATAGCACAATAACGTGTTTTCGATCCTATCGATTTTATGTCATTCTAAGAGTTTTACAGCACCAAACCTCTAAGTGGATACAAAGAAACAAAGAAACTTTGTTTCCCTCCAAAACCAGCTCATCAGATTGGATAACTTACTTTGAAGGGCGTGAACCCGTCAAGCTTAAAACAGCCATAAACTGAGCTATCGATGCTCGGCTCATCTCGTGTCCTCGCGCTCCTGCCCGGCACATCACCGAGACCTGTCTCTCCCTTGGACACAGTTCATCCGGCAGTTTACATCGGCTAACTTCGTCCTACCTTCGTCAGCCAATCCGGCTCCAAGAAAGAAGTAGACGGACTCACCCGCTTGCTTTGAATCCATCAAGACTCTGAGAACCTTTTCAACGCGCACAGAACTTGTCCCAGCACACTCAGGGAACCAATGCAAGTATCAACTATATCCTAAATAGCTGCGTTTAAGCTTTAACCCCTTTTTACAAAAGGAGATTATCCTCGATAGTTCATGCAGATGTGAATAGCTGTTTGTAAAACTGCCACTCTTTACTTTGTCTATTTTCTTACCTTTCTTTACTGCATTTATGTTTCATGTTTCGTTTGTTAGCATTTGTTATTCTGTTAGTCAATCGTTTGTTTCCCCTTTAGTATAGTCAACAAACCCGCATTTGTTGTCTACAATTTAACTGTTGCTGTGTTTGTTTATCGCATATTAACGTCACTTAAATTGCTTGATTTCGTTATAATATCTGGAGCGGTACTGTACTACAGTAAGATTGTTATGTTTCCAAGGCCAGGAAAGTAATATTTCTTAGATTTGATATACGATCTGCGGATCACTCGCTGGACGAGTGAATCTAGTTTTGTCGCTATTATTAGGTCTGCTGAATCCGAAACAGAGAAAAGGTGTATAAGATAGGTATAATTAATCATCATTAATTATCCGTATTTTACTGTGATCAAACTCATAGTTTTCCCCGAAATACACTACAATTCTCTGGAAAGGCTGGTGAGTCAAACTCTTGTCTTTGCCACTCGGAATCCATAGAGCCACCTGCAGTCTTTTCCCATGAAGTAGTCCCAAACTTTATCCGCTGTAAACCACGGGCTAAGGTTGCTATTGTTAACCCCCCCAAAAAACAATTCCTCCCACCAAAATTATCCTTATGCCACCAACAAAGAAAACCTGACTACGCCAGAATGTTACAGTACTCTCTTCAATGAATACTCTTACAAGAAACAGGTTCAGGTTAAAGTTGACAGAATTTACTTGTGGCACTCAGACAAGTACTAATTCACCTAATTAGATTTTTATCACAATAATCTCTTCATCTTCAACAGAAAAGTGGATTGGACTGATACTCGCGACAAGCCAATCAAACTTATGATGCTTCCCATCTTCAGTGTGATTGGCTGTTTGCCTCACGTGTCACACTTTCAGTTGCACACGCCTCACAAACTCTGGATCAAACCGGAGTTGATAGAGAAAGTTTATACCAAGTTGCGCTGCATCCAAACCTAGCTGATCTAAACCACTGTGGGTTTGTCTGGTTTTGTCAACTCAAAACTTAACTCAATGTTGTTCACCTCGCTTCGTGATACAGGGCATTGATGGTGGTACAAACAAACGCAGTCCTTAATGTTTCTTATTTTTTACATTTTAAATTTATAAATTAGGAACTAGATCACAAAGAACAATACAAAGTTCCACAAAACTCATGTTGTGTCTGTTTAATAAGATGAATATGTGTGAATCTGTGAATCTTTCGTCAGATGAATATTCAGGCTAACATCAGGATTTGTGAGCAGGGGCCTGTACCACAAAGCCGGTTTAGATGGCTAGCCAGGTAAGTTTAGGATTAGTTTGTGCCAACCCTGGGTTTTAGGTACCATGAAAGTCATTCAGCTTTAATCATTGTTCGTCTCCATGGTAATTTACGCTGCACGGCTAATCTGCTCTGGAGCAGGTAATGATCTAGATTAAAGATCTCACACCGAAAGTGAACCAATCAGCAGTGAGCAAATTTTTAGGTGAGGCAACTAACACTGTTACAATGGCTAATTATTTTTAATTATGTTTAATAAAATAATAATACTAACATAAAAAGATGTAAATACATATTACAAATATAAAATTAAATAATGGTTATAGGTAAAAATCTGATTTTAGAGATAACATTTGCTGGCTTTCCCTTACACATGAAATAAAATGTATTTATATTCCATTCTTTTATTGTACTACACACAATATGTATTTCTTTGCATTGCATTTTTTACATCCTTGTCTGTTGTACAGAACATATAGGAACACTTTCAGTTTCACTGTGTTGTGTGAAACATTTATCTTCTTTGTCCAAATAAGCCTTATATTAAACAGCTACAGTAATATATAGACAAAACCATACATTGACAGGTGACATCACATTTCTTTTAACACTGCTATTTTAATCGGTAGAGTAAATGGGAAAAAGTACAAAATCCTTTAAATGAATTAAATACAACCTTCAATACAATATTCTCTTCTTTGCTCTATGACAGGACTGTTTGATAGCCTGTTGGTGGGAGACAGGGGTCCCTATGTATGCCAAAGGTTTTTGCTATCCTGACCACAGAACAACTTCAACATGGCCCTCAGTCAAACCAGAGTCAAGATTGAGATGACCATCAGATTTTTAAATGTACACTTAAACTGACTACTAAGTTCACATACTGGTACTTCTTTATTTAGAGTAAGCTTATCTAGTGTATTTTGTTCACATTTCTTCTGTAACCAATGGAGGTACACTTACATTTACATTTAGTCATTTAGCAGTTTCTGGGAAAGGTTGTGAAATGTCCTACAATAACAGAGACACTGTACGATCAAATATAAATTTTCACTTTCACACGTGTGCCATAATGAATAGTACATTACATTTATCCCTTTAACTTTGTCATCACACAGATCGTTTCACTTCATCATGTGCTTCATTCTCTTAATAAATGTAAACTAAATGATAACTATATGTTAGCAGGATATGTTCATCCGCTTTGGGGGCACACACATACATTATACACATACATCATATTACAGTACTTTAATCTTTACCTTACTATAGTATACTACAGTAAATGTGTGTACTATATAGTCGTTTAACTTGTGCATTAACTCATTCAGCAGTGTTTCTGAAACCATTCTCTGTTGCATAGACAGCAGAAACAGTATTACTCTGTGGCTGATATACAATTTTGTGTTACTTATTTTTGCGCATAATTATTTCCTAACAAACATACGGAACTCCCTCTATCCATGTTGAACGCGATTGGTTTAGCGATGCCGACGTCACTCGTTTATGTGCACGCGCGCAGAAAAAATCTTAGCTTTAGGATCAAAGCTTGAGTTGACAAAGAAACTCCATGAGGTGCTTCATGGTACCAACAAAGCTTGATGACGTTGGTTTGGTTTTATCAACCCAAAACTAATCCTGTAACCTTGAGTTTGTTCACCAACATTCATGGTACAGGCCTCAGCTCTCATCCATGTGAGTTTATCTTTTACACCTGAGAAAAGAAAAAAATCTCCATGTCAGTCAATAATGACAAAGAAATGAATCATTATTATACACACCTATAAAAAAGGACCAATGTATAATCATATACAGTATATATTATTATTACCATTATGGACATACTAGAAATATACTATAGTACAGGATTTTAAAGTCCCTGTGAACCGGAAGTTGCGATCGTTTTTACGTCCGTATTTTGATGCATTTCTATGTGAAATGGAATTTCGAATGAGTAAAATTGTGCCGTGGTTTTCGTTTTTTCTGTGATTTGATTGGATGTATAAAACAGGCGTTGCATTTTGAAATGGAACTGGCAGCAGACTGACAGATGAAGGGGTGGAGATAACAGATGCTCTGCCCAAGTTGTCTAACACACATCATTTAAGATGGTTAGTCAGTACAGGTAGGAATATTGCATCTCAAATTTTAAAAAGAGTATGACCCACATTGAAAAATTATTTACAATAAACGCTGAAATATTTCATGAAAAAATAAGCATTGTAATATTTAATTTCACTAGGACTTTAAACAAGACCAACAATGCAGTAGATATTCAGCGTTACTGTTTAATGGCTTAATGTGAACATGATCATCAAATTGTACTTTTATTTATCAAGAATTGAATAGTGGATATCACCATCATCACACAGCATAATTTTAATCATGTCACAATATGTGATTATGGGTAAAGGGCGCTGAACTGTACGCATCATATTTATGTTTCTTAACATTAATGAGTAAATCTCAGGTGTGTGTGTGACACGTTCTGAAGTGTGTGTGTGGGTGTAGTTTTATGGTCCTGTTGGTCATGTTACTTGGGTCCCAAGGGTAACCCTGCTTGCCTCTAACACAGAAACTGCCGTGAAACCAGAGGTCAGACAGAGTGTGTGTGTGTAAACGTTTGTGTGTGTGTTTCCACTTGTGTAAGCGGCCAGACAGACTGTGACCTGACCTGAGCCTATAGGCAGACACAGAGGTCGTTGTCGTAGGTTATACGAGCCGTGTGTGTGTGTTTAGACTAAGACATCATTATTTTGGAGAGATAAGGGTCAACCCCCCCATCTCACCCAAACACAACGTCTCAATGGAAACTCACACATAATAAACACAACACCTTATTTAACACAATCATCTTCTGTGTTCAGAACAGAAATCAATGTTTCTTCACAAGACACATTTTGACTTTATTCCACAATGAAAACAACATGTTTTACAAGTGAGTCATATTCAGACAAATATTGTGACAAGTAAACGTTAATGATGACTAAGTTTTACTCATTAATAAACGTTCAGTTATGAGTAGTTTGTGTGTGTGTAGACACAGCAGAGCAGACAGTGTCTAATATAAATCCGTGTGTGTGTTTGTGTGTGTTAAAGGTTGCTGAGCTCTAGACAATGAGTATGTGTAGGTGTGTATGGACAAATGTATTGGGACACCTACTTCTAATGAACAGGTCTGTCATTTTCATGAGTACAAATCTTAACGATGCAGCATATAATGATATTCTGGAGAATTGTGTGCTTCTCATTTAATAGCAACAGTTTGGACAGCGTTCTTTTCTATTCCAACATAAGGATGCCTCTGTGTAAGGTGAGGATTTAAATAGAAATGATTGATTTAGTCAGTGTGAGAGAAAGTCTTGAAGTCTTGAACCTAGCTGAACACCTGGTGTGACATTCAGGCAAAAACTCATCACCCATCGACACCATTTACTTGTAAACAGGAGTAAAGTCACTTTGGAACAGAAAAGAGCACTTGTAAAACTGTTAGAACAATGCAGGAAACACAATTTCAAAATTCATGAATTAGTGTGTGTGTAACAGGGTTAAAAAGAACATTTGATTTAAAGAGTATTTTGTGAATTTCATAAAATAAGGCATTTGGTTGTATTTATTGGTGTTAGAAGGCTCCCCCTCTTGTGGCTATTGATGGTACTGCAGATGTTTTTTTATGTCGCTCTTCTCTTGCCGTACCGCGGCAGACTCAAGTGGCGATGCTGTGGTCCATATCACTGTCTGCAGTATTTCGTCAGCCAATGTAAAGTCTTCTTGTTGTTTCCAAAAAAAAGATGAATTGAAGTTGAACCCCATTTGTGAGTGTGTCCTTCCACATCCGCTACACTGGTGCCGTGACTCCGTGGATCCCTTTATCAGCTTGATGCAGATCGACCTTGATTGCTGTGTGCAGATCGAGTTCATCGTGGATCGAGTCTTCATTGCTGTGAGCAGCTCACGTTCGTCAGAAGGGTCAAGTCTTCAATGATTTGGATGCGGACAGTATACACATACTCACACACTGTCATTGGGACTGTACATTAGTTTATAACATACACAATGCATGGACACATGGAATGTAGTTCTGATTTGACTGTCATCGTGATCAAGATATAATTTCAAGTATTGAGCTTTTTTTCATGCACAATTTTTGATTTCATTATGGCTGAGAAACCTGAATATGATGGTGATCTGGATGCATCATGTTATGGTAACATGGGTTTCCCTAGAGGAAAGGGTACATGGTTACCAGAGGTGGGAGACTCGAGTCACATGACTTGACTCGAGTCTGACTCGAGTCACAATTTTCAGGACTTGGGACCTATTTGATAAATTTAAGAAAATGACTTGACTTGACTTTGACTTGAGAGCAAGTGACTTGAGACTTGACTTGCCTTAAAGTGGAAGACTGGACAATGACTTAAAGTAAAATAAAGAAATACAATTTGTTTTAAAAATAATTATTGTGACTCGGCAACAATAATTAGCGCCTGTGTCTTTAACGCTGCACAGCTCAAAACGTGCCAAACATGGCAGACAACAGTCGAGTTCCACAGATAGTCACGTTCGGGCATATAGACTTTGAAATTTATTGGATGTTCCAATAAAAAAAAGATATGCTAGATGCAGAGTATGCAACGCAAGAATGTCTGACACGACAACCACAGCATCAAATTTCATCCGACATTTCAAGAACCACAAGGAAAGATAGGAAAGTAATTTATTTATAGCCAATGTAATAAAACGATTACTGATGTAATGAATTAATCGTTTATGTTTGTCATAATTTCGCCTTGTTTTTTTTTTTATTAGTATTAGAAACGTGATCAACGATCATCACTGATGAGCCTACGTGAGCCTACATCTCATAGATGTCTTGGGGAATTTGGATATTACAGTGGCGTAGCCAAAATTTTGATGTCGGGGGGAATTTTAAAAAGAAGGGGCTCCTCTATATAACACGTAGGCTAATGTCTATATTAAATGTGCTCATTTTTAATTGTTTGTGTGGACTGCATGTGGAAGCTGAAAAGCAGCTCGCTTATATACTGTTTATATAAATCATCGTTCAATGTTACCATGGAAGTGTATGGTATAAAGATGGCAGTACACACCTTATTGGTTCCTGGATAACTTGATGACCTGATAATTGAGACTAATGTCATTAAGCACATTCTCAGATACTTTGGAGATGGTGGTCTAGTGGGTTAAACCACTGTACTGGTAATCAGAAGGTTGCTGGTTCAATCCCAGCATCCACCACCAGTGTGTCCTTGAGCAAGACACTTTACTCCATGTTGCTCCAGGGGGATTGTCCCTGTAATAAATGCACTGTAAGTCGCTTTGGATAAAAGCGTCTGCCAAATGACTAAATGTAAATGTACTTTAAATTGTGCGATGGATTTTGGCAAGCTCTGTCTAGTCCAACTTCAACAGACCCTGAGTGTGAAAGCTTCTTGTCGATGCTCGCTGGATTGAACCGCTGGAGAGGAGAAGAGATTCCTGGGAAGATAGGAACAGTCAGATGCAATTCAGCTGTCCAGCTCGAGCCAGGCCATGAGTACTTAGTATGGGGGAAACTGCCCAAATCCACTGTTGTGTCCCCAGGAAGTGCAGTCATGACTGAACCTACATCTTCTCATTCAGCTCCAAGAGGTGTTATGGTCGCTAGACTAATCACGTCTTTGTGGGGAGATGGATGGGTCCCCTTGAAACTTATCAACACATCAGGCAGTCCAGTGTTATTGAGACGAAATGCAAAAATTGCGGATCTTTATCCGTGCATGGCGCTTGAAGATCTTGATAACACCAGTGCAGCCAATCCTCTTCTGGTAAACTGCCCTACAAGTTTGTCTGATGTGGCCGTCATGTCACCTGTAAAAGAGCAACTGAAGTCACTTGGTCTGCACAGTCTCAACCTTGACTCGTGTGATATCTCGGATACCTGGAAGCAACGGTTGCTGGGCCTGATAGTGAGTTACGGAGACATCTTTTCACGTGACCATCTCGATTGTGGGGAAGCAAGGGGTTTCTTCCATAGAATACACCTCTCAGACACCAGACCGTTCAGGCTTCCGTTCAGGAGAGTGGCACCTAGTCAATATCAGACACTGAGACAAGTGCTATCTGAGATGGAGAAGGAGCTAATTTGGCGATCTACCAGCGAGTACGCTTCTCCTTGTTTTGGTCGGGAAGAAGAATGGGGACCTGCGTGTGTGCACGGATTTCCGTTGGCTGAACAGGAGAATGCTGAAGGATGCACAACCTCTTCCACACCAGGCGGATTGTTTAGCAGCACTTGGCGGTAATGACCTCTTTAGCACAATGGATTTGACATCCAGTTCTATAATATGCAGCTGCATGAGGAGGACCGCAAGTTTACCGCCTTTACTACACCTATGGGCCTTTTCGAATAAATTACCCCAAGGTCTCTGCAACAGTCCTGGTAGCTTCATACGTATGATGACCAACATATTCGGGGACGAAAACTTTCTCAGTATGCTGTGTTATCTGGACTACCTGATTGTCTTCGGGCCAGATGAGAAAACAGCTCTTGATCGCTTGGAAATGGTGTTTGGCAGGCTTCGCACTCACAATCTTAAGCTGGCTCCAAAGAAGTGTCACCTGATGAGAAAATCAGTGAAGTTCCTTGGGCATATGATTGATCAGACGGGTGTTTCTACGGACCCAAGCAAAGTTGAAAGCATCTCTAAGATAAAACGTTTAGATTTGATGTAGCTTGATGGAACAACTCCTTCTTAGAAGAGGATAAGATCATTTTTGGGAATGGTGAATTACTACCAGCACTTGTTCTAAACAATTCTGCCGTAGCCAAGCCACTTTTTAATCTTTTGAAGGGTCAAAAGATGAAAGCAAGGAATTTGAGGAAGCTGGGTCATGCTCGTCAGAATAGGAAGCTGAAATCTAGTGACTGGACACAAGCACAAGACCAGGCAGTCGAGCGGCTGAAAGCATCACTAGTCGAGAGCGTTGTCCTTGCCCATCCAGATTTTGAACAGGCGTTTAATATTGGCTACGGATGCCTCCTTAGATGGTATTGGACCTGTGCTCTCACAGATCACAGAGAGGGAGACAAAAGCCAGACCTGTAGCTTTTGCCAGTAAGTCCCTTTCTCGGTCGCAGCAAAATTATCCAGCACATCGTTTGGAGTTTTTGGCCTTGAAGTGGTCAGTGTGTGATAAATTCAGCCATTGGCTCAAAGGATATGAATTCACTGTCTTAACTGACAATAGTCCTTTGGCTCATATACCCACAAAACCCAAACTGGATTGCTGCGAACAACGTTGGGTGGCTAAATTGGCGAGCTACAATTTCGACATAAAGTATGTGCCTGGTCCCCAGAACATAGTCGCTGATGCCCTGAGCAGGGTTCCATTTGTCCAAACTGATGCCACGCAGAGACTGCTCAAAGAACCATATGGAGTACTGCTGGCTGGTTCCAGAGGAATGTCTACAGATTCTGTGCAGGATGCATGCAGACTTTCCTGTGATTCAGATGGGAGGCAGAGTGTCATTGGTCTAGGCCAGTCATGCAGACCGGACATAAAGCAGACCAAAGACCTTCTAACTGTCTCGAATGCTGATGTCTCTGGTATATTGAGCTCACATGTTGAGTGGAACATCGGTGCCAGAGCACGAGCAATGTTTGTCATTGATCACTTACCTTAGTTGATGTCGGAAGGGCAGGACACGCTGCCAACATATTCAGAACAAGAGCTACATGAAAAACAGCTCACAGACGAAATTTTGTCAAGAGTCTTGTATTATGTTGAGCATCAGCGTAGGCCTTCAAGAAGAGAGAGGTCAAAGGAATCAAAGTGCGTTCTTCGATACCTGAAGCACTGGGAGAAACTTGTTGTCAGAAGTGGTATCTTGTACAGAGTGTCCTGTGACCAACTATCAAGGAAAAAAGTTTGTGGTCCCAGAGTCTTTAGTGAGTGTGATCTTGAGAGGAATCCATGACAATTGTGGTCACCAAGGTCAGTCGCGGAGTATTAGCCTGGCAAGGCAGGGCTTCTTTTGGCTGAACATGGAGCGAAATGCGAGGGACTATGTGCGCCTATGTCATCGCTGCACTGTGAGCAAAACGACTGATCTTTCTGGTAGAGCACCCCTGGAGAACATTTCAACAAGTAGACCGTTAGAGCTCGACTGCATAGACTTCTGGTCAGCTGAAGACTCTACTAACAAGTCTGTTGACGTTCTGGTGATAACCGATCACTTTACAAGGCTAGCACAAGCCTTTGTGTGTAGAGATCAATCTGCCAAACAGGTTGGCAGGATAATATGGGACAGGCATTTTTGCATCTATGGCAGAACGAATCCATAGCGACCAGGGTCCAAGTTTTGAAAGTAAATTGATCCGAGAGCTTCTAAGGGTCTCTGGAGTGAGCAAGTCGCGCACAACACCATATCACCCAATGGGTAATGGAATTGTGGAGCGCTTTAATAGACCCTTGCAAATATGATACGGGCTTTGTCAGCAGATGTGAAGAGAGATTGGTCAAGACGGTTGCAGACACTGACATTTCTGTATAATTGCACAATCCATGAAACGACAGGATATGCCCCTTTTTATTTGATGTTCGGGTGTGTACCCCGTCTGCCCATTGACCTTCTGTTTCGCTCTGTCTTGAATGATTCAGATGTGACCTGCTGTGACAAGTTCATATCCACTCTCGTCAAAGATCTGAAAGAAGCGTTACAGATCGCACAAGAACATGCAACGAAAGAACAGAAAAGACATGCAGAGTTGTACAACCGAAGGGTAAAGGGACTACTCATCGAAACAGGTGATCAGAGACTTTTGGCGAATAAAACCGAAAGGGGTAAGAAGAAAGTTGCTGACAGGTGGGAGTCAACAGTTTACACTGTTGTGGATCGTAAACCAGACACTCATACTTACAGGATCCGTAATCCAGCCACAGGTCAGGAAAAAGTGGTTGATCGAAACCTGTTGATGTTGGTGAATTTCTTACCAGTGAACGTAGAGCACCCTCAGTCTGATCAACTTTCTGGCATATCCACTTCTTGCCAGAGGTCATCTTCAGTCCTGTCTTTGTGTGCAGTGGATGATGAGTCTTTAAGAGGAGATACGGTAGTATCTGAGCACACAGAGGATAGCTACAGCAGTGTTACATGTGATGATGCTAACGTTAATTGTGAGGAGGATACTATGTCAGTTCAGGAATCTGATACCAGAAACAGAACGATAAGTTGGGTTTCGGAGCTGCCTGAGGGATCCCATCATGAGTCTGATCAAACCCCAAGTGGAGTTCCGGTAGATCCTGTAGCTGAGGCCTTTCCTTCTGCACCAAAAAGCCATGTACCTGACATGTCAAGTGATGTAAGAACATCTGTTACTGATGGAGACACAAGATGCGGTTCAGATTCACATGAACACTGACACAGTCCTGTCTGCTCAGCCACCCTCTCAAACTCCTACCAACACACATGTAGCTGACACTGAGAATGTACCGCAAAGTTCTAGCTCAGTCACATGTTTTGGTCGAGTCATTAGACCTGTTGAAAGATTGATACATGTAATGTCTACACAGGCTGTGGTTCAGGATACGAAACACAATGTTCAAGCTATTTCCAAGTCAGTGTTTAGAGCCTTCTCAGCTTAGAACATTACTTTTGGTTTCGTGCCTGTTGGTATATTGTCTAAAATAGTGTTAAGGCTGTTTTATAGTCTAAAAGCAGTTGTTCAGATTACGCACATACCTGAAGAAATGGGTTGCCTTCACATCTTTGAGTACACCTTGTGTATCTCTAAATTTTTTTTGGTATTGTTCTGGTGAATAGAGTATGGAAGGATATTGCGGAATGTATGTAGATGTTCTGCTGTCAGAAGCTGGTGAGAGAGCTTAGCGCTACTCTCTCATCACTTCCTCCTAAAGGGATAATTGGTTTTTGACTGTCCTCCTATAGGAGTTCCTTTTGTATTGTGAAGTTTATTATTATGAACTGAAGGAAAAGTGTTCCGTTGTTGATTTTCCCCTGGTCATGCATATATTTTATGTAATTCAGTGGGGGTGGACGTAACAGGGTTAAAAAGAACATTTGATTTAAAGAGTATTTTGTGAATTTCATAAAATAAGACATTTGGTTGTATTTATTGGTGTTAGAAGGCTCCCCCTCTTGTGGCTATTAATGGTACTGCAGATGTTTTATTTTGTCGCTCTTCTCTTGCCGTACCGCGGCAGACTCAAGTGGCGATGCTGTGGTCCATATCAATGTCTGCAGTATTTGGTCAGCCAATGTAAATTCTTTCTTGTTGTTTCCAAAAAAAAGATAAATTGAAGCTGAACCCCATTTGTGAGTGTGTCCTTCCACATCCGCTACATGTGCGTGATTGTGTGTATGAGAACTCAAACATCGCCAGCCCCAGAGAAACATATTATCGCTCACTCATTTCTCTTTCAAAGTTTAAACAGTATCTCTCTAATGTGGCTAATTCATGTGAAATCGTACAATCCCATTCGTTCATTTCAGCACGATTTGTTTTCGTGCCAGTGACGTCAGGTGTATGGGCGGAGATAGGGCCAGGGCTTCATTATTGCTTTTTTCTAGTAATCATACTCTTTTGTTGGATTCACAACTTACGAATTCATGCGAATCAGCCACCTTGTAAATAGTTACGAGTTCCTGTGAGATTAGGTTTTTCAGTTGTTGTGGCATATGTGTATTTTACTCAATCATGGGTTGAAGATCTACACATTGACACATGACTGGACTGCGGGTTACAGTGCACTGGTGTTATTCTGGTTTGTGTTTGTATGTTACTGTTAATATCAGATGTTTTTTAGTTCACATTAACAGTATAAACAGCTTTGGGATGGGGTTAAACAGCTCTCATTGTGAGCTTTAGGAGGTCTGGACCGTGAAGACATGATCATACCAGAGAAAAGAAGCTGGAACTAAGCACTCTTGTACTTCTTCTCATCGCTGACTGCTGAAGTTGAGAGCGGAAGTGAAAGAGAAGGAAAAGCGCACAAGAGTGATGGATTAAAAAGATTTGGCATTGGGGCTGTCACCCCTCCTCGCCTCGATATTGTGTCTGGCCAACAAAGACGTTGGTCCTCATTAAAAATGCATGTCATTGGATCACACCTCGGCTGAATCCAGAGATTGTGAGGGGCATTAAGAGGCCGTGACTGCGCTCTGCCCGCCCCAGTCTATGGGAACCACGTCCTTATGGCGGGCTGTGGTCAGAGGTCACCATCGCCTGTCTGTTAAAGCTCCAGACATCTTTTATCCCATGAGCACTATGCAAAAAACTGAGAAGAAAATCCTGAATATTCACATTAATCCTGAGGTACACATGTTCATTCATAAACATGTAAATCAGAAAAGGACTTTTTAAAGATATTTTGTTAAAATGATTACGTTTTAAATTATTTAGTTGAAAGACAAACACTTCACCTGGATTGTGTACAGTTTTTAAAAATGGTTTGTTTATGGTTTTGTCTTTATTTCTTCAGTGTGTGTTTGTGATGCGGGTGACCAATCCGCAGCTCAGAGACCCGTCAAGATCTGACCCTCACTAACAGACGGATTAAATCTCCAGAGAAGAACCGACCGATGGCGAATGCTCTCGTCTCGTCCTCTGATCTCAGGACTGTTTTAATAGACCACTTTAACTTTTCATTAGCGTTTTTGTAAACCATGAAATGAGACCCAGAGGGCAAATACTAAACACACATGCACACACACACACACACACACACACACACACACACACAATCACATAGCTTTTTGCACGTTTTTTAAATTTTACTCTAAACTTTCCACCCCAAAGTTGACTTGTTTTTTATATAAACTTGAACATGTATGTTAATAGTTCATGTACTTAAAAGTTATTAAGTAACTTTAAGGGTTATAGTTCATAAAAGTAGACCAGAAGTATGTGCTTTCTTATTTTTAGTTTAAAATAGTATACTAATATCACTCTTGAATACGCTACGTTTTTGTAGGGAAAAGCATAATAATACTATATGTATTTTTACACTTTAGTTTAGTTGCACTGCAGTATAATGCACAGAGAGTAGTGCTGTTTTCAATTCTGAATATCTTTAGATGACTATTTGCTTTCACTGTGATTCATACGCCCGACAGTAAAAAAGCAGCTGGTCCATGCTCTCATCCATTTCTAAAAATAATCTAGTGACGAGACAGCAGATTTAGTGACCCTATACTGACCAGCACTTCTGCTCGTCTTCAAAGCTTTAGCGAGATTTCATAAAGATCTAAAGTCCAATCGCAGCGGAAAAAAGAGATTCAAGCAGAGTCTCATAAAGAAGTGGTGATGCAGAGGAAAATGTTATTGCTCGCATATTTCTCTTTCATTGCTCACAAGATTTGATGGAGTTCCTGTGTTTTGTTTAAATCTCGACTTAGTCTCAGATGTTTCTGATCAGGAGAAGTAATTGTTCAAACACATGAAGTCTGGAGGTGTAAAATACATGTAGATTGTAGAGATACAATTATCTGGATTTGATGAGAAATGTTTTGAGTTAATATTGACTATTGATCGCAGACTTGACAAATCTGAGCTCAGTTTGACACATTTTTTACATCTCACAAATGTCTCCATTAGAATTTAGAAGAGGCTTCTGACTTTTTATCTCACAAGAATATCTGAGACGGAGGTGAGTCTTAAAGGCGCAGGTTTTTTTATTTACAGCGGCCACTAACATTGTATTATAGATTTGCAACGAATTGCTCAGTCCAAACACGACGGCCACCATATGGCCACCATAGTACAAAAAGATGTCGGTCTCATGTTGACGCAGGGAAGAGATCAAGCAGGCATTAAAAAGACTGTAGAAAGAGCAATGTTTTATTTATAACATAAAATAAAAGGTCTGTGAGATAAAAAGAAGGATAAAGTCAGGCAGGAACTAGGACCTGCGCTAATATTATAAAGAGTTATAAAGAGAGACGCGTTAGGACTGTCGTGTACTAAGGCTTTTAGCTAGGGTGACCATATTTCAGCTTTCGAAAAAGAGGACACCCACAGCGGGTGGAAAGATCGGGATGGGTGTAAATACTTGACAAATGCGTTAACAACCATGAAACTGTTACTGAACTTTAATACATAAAGCAATACATCATTTCCATTCAACTTTTGGCTTTCAGCAATAGAATAATAACAAACAAATAAAAATGTTTAGCATTTAAATGACAACTTTTTTGACTTCTTTTCAAGGCCATAGGTTAAATTAAAAATCACTTGCCATTAAAAAAAATGGGCATCGTTAACGCTATTCAGATTTATGTACCACCCAGTGTAAAGCAAGCTGCTTCCTTGGCTATTGGTTGTTGCCGTGGTGCTTGTCGCTACCCGATCTGTCCCGGGAACACATTTTGTTCCGAGCATGCGCTAAAGTGCGTTTAAAAAAAAGTAGTTTGACACAACCGGAACCATACAAACCATACCAGAAATTATTTTATATATAAACTCTTTATTGAAAATTGCATTTAACATCAGAAAACATTAAACAAATTACAATTTGTAATGGTTAGGAGAAATGTACTGAACGAGGGATAGGCTACACTGCCTTTTGAAGAGGCTTTTTTTTTATTAATTTTGTTACTTTTTTATTTTATTTATTAATACCAACGAAACAACAATATAAAAAAAGGATATGCGTCATAATTGAGAAATGTTTTTTATTTAAAAAAATGTATTTGTTTAATGTTGTTTGATGTTAAGTGCCATTTTCTATAAAGAGTTAAAAATATATATTTAAGGTATGGAACAAGTTGTGTCAAACTACTCTTTTTTTAACTACCGTAAATGGTTTCGGCTGGAAGTCGACGCACTTTCGCGCATGCACGGAACAAATCGTGTTTCTGGGACGGATCAGGTTTTGTTTACGTACGTGCATGTGTACGTGCTTACGTACGTACATTACCGACCAATGGTGGCTAGCAAGAAGTGGTTGCTTTGCAAAAAATATAAAACGCATGCGATGAATGACGACTTTTGAACGCAAAACCCGAATCCCGGATATTTTAGGAAATTTTGAAATCCCGCCCGGACGCAGTTTTTTTGTCTCAAAAAGAGGACATGTCCGGGAAAAAGAGGACGTGTGGTCACCCTATTTTAGCAGAGATACTCATAGATCCTTTAAGTCTAAAACTCAATGTTAAGACAAAGAAAACATTACTCAGCGGGAACAGAGAGAGAGAGAGATAGAGTGACAATTAGAGATTAAACTACAGTGTGTGACATATGTTACAGAAATAATTCCTGCTTGAATCACACATAAGACGTGTGCTGCTACCCTTCTGATGAAACATGTTGTTTTGACAGTAAGCAAACTTAAAGATTAGATTAGATTAGATTCAACTTTATTGTCATTACACATATACAAGTACAGTGTAACGAAATGTAGTTTAGGTCTAACCAGAAGTGCAATTAGCAAGTGCAGATATACAGTGTGAATAAATACAGAATACAATATTAGGAAAATAATTTACGATGGGCATGTACTATGAAAATATGACAATCGGTATGTACTATGAACAATATATACAGAAGGCTATATACTGTGAACATTAGTGTACAGGAGGTTATGAACAGATAACAATATAGACTATACAATAGTGCAAGTGACTTGAGTGTGCATTAGTTACAGACATTAGCTATTAAAGTTACAGTGCAGTAGATGAGTTAATGCAGTTATTAAAGGTACGGTGGAGTACATGAGTTAATGCAGTTATTAAAGGTACGGTGCAATACATGAGTAGATGCAGATATACAGTTACAGTGCAGTAGATGAGTTAATGCAGTTATTAAAGGTACGGTGGAGTACATGAGTTAATGCAGTTATTAAAGGTACGGTGCAATACATGAGTAGATGCAGATATACAGTTACAGTGCAGTAGATGAGTTAGTGCAGTTATTGAAGCTATAGTGCAATAGATGAGTAGATGCAGTTAGTTATGCGATAGATGCAATGCAATAGATGAGTTAGAGTGCAGTAGGTGAGTTAGTGCAGTTATTGAAGTTACAGTGCAGTAGATGAGTAAATTCAGTTATTAAGGTTACAGTGCAGTAGATGAGTTAATGCAGTTATGAAAGTAGTCCATTAGTGCAAATGAGCATTCAGTGTAATATTCCTGGTGTGTAAGTGAGCAGTATAGAGTGCAAATGATGCTGTGTGTGTGTAAACAGTCCGGTAGAGCAGATACATGAAGTACTGGTGTGTACAGTTCAGTCATGCATGGCAGCCCTGTAGTGCAATGTTAACATTGTAATAGCAGCATTAAGTTAAAGTTATGAGAGGTAGTGAAATCAGTGGGGAGCAGAGTTCAATAATGAAACAGCTCTGGGAAAAAAGCTGTTTCCTAGTCTGCTGGTTCTTGTCCGGAGGCACCTGAAGCGCCTACCGGAAGGCAGGAGAGTAAACAGTCTATGAGCGGGGTGAGAGGAGTCCTTGAGAATGCTGCGAGCTCGACGCAGACAGCGTTTCTTCTGGATGTCCTCAATGGAAGGGAGTGCAGTTCCTGTGATGCGCTGGGCTGTTTTCACCACCCGCTGCAGTGCCTTGCGCTCAGCAACAGAACAGTTCCCGTACCAGACTGTGACACAGTTGGTCAGGATGCTCTCTATCGTGCAGCGATAGAAGTTCACCAGGATAGTTGAAGACAGTTGGTTCTTCTTCAGTGTCCTCAGAAAGAAGAGACGCTGGTGAGCCTTCTTGACCAGGCATGAGGTGTTGGTGGTCCAGGACAGGTCCTCCGAAATGTGGGTCCCCAGGAACTTAAAACTGGAAACACGTTCAACAGCCGTCCCGTTAATGTGGATGGGGTCGTGTGTGCCTCCTTTCGCCTTCCTGAAGTCCACGATGATCTCCTTTGTCTTGGAGGTGTTAAGGAGCAGGTTGTTGTTTGAGCACCATGTGGCCAGGTGCCGTACCTCCTCCCTGTAAGCAGTCTCATCGTTGTTTCTGATGAGACCAATCACTGTTGTATCGTCTGCAAACTTGATGAGGGAGTTAGATCCATTCACAGGCCTGCAGTCGAGTGTGAAAAGGGAGTAGAGAAAGGGGCTCAGTACGCAGCCCTGTGGTACACCAGTGTTGAGGGTGGTTATGGTGGAGCAGATGTTGCCTAACCTAACAAGCTGAGGCCTATTCGTCAGGAAATCCATAATCCAGTTGCAGGTTGAATTGTTAATGTCTAGGTTTCCAAGTTTGATGATTAGCTTGGAAGGGATTACGGTATTAAAGACAATATTAGCATGAGTTAATTTGTAATGAGTCAGAGAAGAGCCATGTTTTTCAAGTTTTTAAAATTAGTATTTTTTCAAACATATTCTGTAAACTAAATTAAAAGAATGTCTTCAGCCAATGAGGTGACATGGAAACATATGCTGCATAAGTCGGTGTCTTAGATGTTTATACTGAGAAACGAGTCTGTCACATATGTCTTTCAAAAGTTTCAAAGTTTTATAGGAGATCTCAAGAATGTGTCAAACTGAGCAATATGATTGAAGATCTCAATTTGAACTCAAACAATTCTCATTAAATTTACTCAAATCCAGATAATTTTACCTCTACAATTTACATTCATCTACACCTCCATACTCTTCATGTGTTTCAACATTTACACTCTCATTTCATTCTCGTTTTTTTTCTCCTGATGAACTCCGTAAGATCTCAGGAGCTATGGAAGAGCAACATGTGACCAATTACATTCAGCTTTAAGTTGAAAGTGATAAAGTGAGATATGTGCAGAAATTATGAATGATCTTGCATAGGAAGGGGGGGCGGGGGTGAGGGTCTGATGGGTCATTTTCTGCCGAGCTCAAACTGTGGCTCTACAATAGAAGGTGAATGAAAGCTCTGCAGGAGTTCACGCTGAGAGCTGATGGAAAATCTGTCACATCGTTTCACATTCAGCCCTCCTCTCATTTAATTGTATACTCTCCCCACACCATCAATGTCCCAAGCACTGTACGCTGTACCGTTAGTTAGACCTCATGAACGTCTCAAATTCCAAATGGAAGTATTAGTAAAATAACGCCTTAGGCCAGGTTCAAACTTTACTTCATTTTTGACCAGAAAAAGTTGACAATCGAGGAATTTATAAAAAAAACTTGCATCGTTGCGGTTAAAAATAACAGCCAGCAATTAAAAAATTGCCATACTTATTTCTTGCTAGAAATGCAATAAAAAGTAATTGAAAGTGAAAATTAAACTGACATTTATGCAAAACTATGCTCAAAGTTAGTTTCCTATGATCAAATTGCACTTTAAAACATTATTTTTTATGTTGTTCAGATACTACGCATGTGCAAAGCTTCGCTAGGGCGGCAATATTGAGCGTTGCGTTCCTCCTCATTTATTTCAATGGCAGTGATGCATCTTGTTAATATTAATATCTTTGCTATGCTCCAACAGGCGTTTCATTTTAAAGCTGATTTTTGATAGATATCCATTTATTTTGCGCATGTAAACGCACTCTATGTCTCAAACTGATTTGCCAACTTACCTCAGTATGGTTTGGACCATTTTGTCAATTCTCATTGGCATAATAAATGAAAATGAGGTTAAAATATTACCAGAGACATTTGCAGTGAGCAGATACATGTTGGAGTGACACATAAGAGATGTTTGGGGGGGAGCGTCCAAACCTCTGCCGGTCCATATTAGACCACTTCACAAAGTCTGATACTGGGGGAGGTGAGGAGAATTCGCCCGTTGTCTATTTTATAAAAGACTTGGGCAAACACATTGCCTTACGCGTACTTCATTTGCATTTGTTTCCAGACAGTCAGGCCTGAGGCCAGCCACACAGACGAGCACCCAACTTTGACCTTGACCTCTAGGGTCCTTCTTCACCTGCCGCAGCGGCATTCAGAGGCTTTAGCTGTCTGCTCGAGCAGCCCACCAGTTTCTCGCCGTTCTCACGTTTGCCGTCGCAGTCCACAAAAGCATGTTCAACTTAATATTTACGTACGTTTAGAGCGTCTAGACTTGCATTGTTTGGTGGCGAATGTCGACCGCCACATCCCCCCCACCCCATCATTAAAGAACTCTGCGAACTCTCACGGATGAGAGACAATTAATCTTGGCCTGAAATAGTTCTTTAATTTCAGGAAAGCTTGTGGGACATTCACAGGACAGAGGCGCTGTGCCCATTTTTTTGTTCCTCGAGAAACATGTATTAATCAGATGCTCTTTCATAGTTCAGGAGATTTGATGGTGTTACATTAACATTTATTTATTCAGCAGACACTTTTATCCAAAGTGACTTAGAAATCAGTCCCAATTTAGTCTCAGATGTTTCTCATTTCCTGAAACAAATGGGACTGTAATTGTTGAAACACATGAAGAGTATATATGGAGGTGTAAGTAAATGTAGGTAAATAATTTCCATTAGCATCCTTTTAGGATATTAAAGACATCTCATCTGTGATTTGTCTTTCTTATGGGATTTTAGGTCCGTTTCGGCACACAAAGGGTGAAGTCAGCCTCTCTTCTATTACTTTCTTTTTCTGCTCTGATCTGATTGGCTGCCGTCCCAGATCTTCACCATTCCACAGAGGAGGCTACTGTGACATCTTCTTCTCTGTTTAAAGCATTTTGTGCATGTGAATGAAAGTATAAATTACTTTCTATTTTTGTGAGATGTATATCAGTACTTAAACACAGCCGTGTGATGGATTAATTTATTGCATCAGCTCGCATATGTGAAGCCATAGCCGAATATGCAAATGAGACTCACAAATAGGCTCGCACAGACAATCCACCCACCCTTCCACCAGCACTCATACGTGGACTATTCCTAATGGTTTTCATTCAAACCCAGACAGACCCCACACCACCCCAGACATAAACCCCAAACCTCCCATGTTCAAGTACAAACCCCCCCCCCAAAATCACACAGACTGGGCGCCATGTTTTCTGGTATCATTGTCACACTCGCCTTCAGCACCGATCCAAACCAAACAAAGCTCAGCCGACGCGACAGAATAAAACCACCTAAAGATGAGAAAATGCATGAAAATGTTAGCTTTGTCTTTCTTGCCCTCATAATGCTCGCATGGTTGTGACTGGTGTGAAAATAATGATACGTAGACATGCAAATACATTTTTCAAGATCTGTGGCTCATCCAATCGTGTCAAAACTTCTTGTTTTGTAACAGAACGTAATGGAATGGGATCAGTGAGGGTTGGTTTTAGTGTATGGAGTGAGAGGATGTTTGCTTTAAATTTGATCTCAATGCTCAAAGCCTTAATGAGGACATCAAAGTCTCTCTTTTCCCACAAGAGGGAAGAACACACATGTTCTGTCCTACATCTCTGACATTTTCCCTTCATCTTAAAATAACAGAGGAGCCACTGAATTTGCAACTCATTTAAAAGAGTCTCAGACCCGCTTCATTTCATCTCTTTACTGGGATGAGGAATATATTCTGACACGAATGATAAAGTGAACAGAAAGTTGTATCCATGGTGAGATCTCTTTAATATCTTGATTCTTACTCCTAGAGACCTAATGGAGTCTCGTGATTTACAGATGTTTTCTATGAGAGATAAACGCTGGTAATGATGTTTCTGAATTTAAAAGTTCACAATGTTAATATGAGCACAAACATGTCTCATTTTACATGGTTCACACATCTATACTTTAAATGCAACTGTATATTCTTTGTCAATCAGGAATTATTTTATGTCTCTTTAGGAACCATATAATATAATAAGATCCCCGTACATACAGTAGTTAATATCAACAGTAGCTCATTTATTGGTACATTGTGATGTGAAAAATGTAGTGTATGTTCATGCTAAGATTGTTGTATTGCATACTGCAGGTCATGTATACCATGTCATATTAAAATAGTTTCCCTTAGTTTAAAAACACGTACAGTAAATGTTAAATTCTTTAAATCCCCAAACGATGTAAATTCTGTTTAATTTTGCAGTACATTGCGGGCTGTAATCTAAAGTAAATTGCGGGCTGTAATCATTGCCAAAACAACGGTAGACAAGCCCAAAAGAGAAATCACAGGTGAGATTTTCTTAATATCACTGCTATTTCTCAATGAGTTTAAATGTAGCGCAAATTAAAACTTTGAAGTCTCATCTGTGTTTCAGATATTTCTCCTGAGAAAACTAAATGCGACAAATGTGTCTGTCATTGGAGATTGAGAAGAGATGTCAACAATGAGTCAAACTGAACTATGATTTGTTAAGTCTGCAATCAAAAGAACATTATTGAAACATTATTGAATTACTTAATATGAACTCAAACATTTCTCATCAAATCCAGAGTATTGGACCCTTTACAATCTACATTCATTTACATCTCCAGACTCTTCATATGTTTCAACAATTACACTCTCATTTGATTCTCTTTTTATTTCTCATGAGCAGTATGAGAAACATCTGAAGTTGAGACTGAAAATGAAGCTGTGAAAGAGCAACATCTGTGCTATAATATTTTTTCTGGCAAGCTGATCCTGTAATGAAACCTAACTGAGAACTCCATTAAGCCTTCAGAGCGTTAGCACAATGCTCGACCAAGCTACATGAATATTGTTGTGTAGACGGCTGTAAATGCGTCACACTCTGTCTGTGATCAGTTTAGATTAAACTCGTCAAGCCGTGCAGGCTAATTACGCTCTGTCTGTATATTATATCATGGTTTGCTCTTTTCAGTGAGTCATTTGCATACGATGGACCTCACGTCCCATATGGCAGCGGGTACAGCATCACCTCGTCCTCAATGACAGCTCAAAAACGCTTTCATTGTTTCTCAACTCGCTCCCGTCGAGAGATTTGCATGCTTCAGATCACGAGCGATTAGCTGCATTCTCCTCCCATCTAAATGAAGGAATTGCAAATGTAATTAAGCGCATTTGTGAAACGCTCGGTCGCACAGATGGCAAACGGTGAAAGGCACCGCCATCTTTTGGAGGGAAACAGCCAGTCTGCACTGGGCAGCCATTTTCAGACAAAAACACCATCTGCAAAAAGACCTGAAGAGCACACAAACAACGGTTAAATACTTTCTCATGTCTCATATAAAGTTTAATGTTTTTTTCATAGCTCAGAAAATTATTATCCGTTGAGTCTCATTTAATTGAGTTTCTCTAAAAATTGCTTTAAAATGAGAATCAAATGATTCTGATTGTATGAAGAGTATATACGGAGGTGTAAATTAATATAAATTGTTGGGTAAAAAATCTGAATTTGAGTCAATTTGATTAGAAATTCTTCAATGATATCTACGTTTGTCAGTTTGACAAATTGTTAACATCTTTTCATTTGTTAGATTTCTGGCTCTTTTTCTTAGGAGAAATGTTTGTGAATTAAAATTTTCAATTACAATTTTTCCTGAAATATTATAGTGTTGATTGTAAATAGTTTATCAATGTGGATCATTATCTTTTTAAATTCGTGGGCCCTCATAATCTTCTGTTAAAATCTGAAAATGCACTGCCATCCTGTAGTGACTATTTGTCATGGTTCTTTTCCACCCTTGGGGTAGAACCATGATAGTATCACGTGTTTAGTTTGAGAAAGACATGGCTGTGTATATATATTGATAAGGCATGTGCTTTCTCGTGTCTCGTCTATGGCCCCTTGTTCTTCCTGTACTCGCTGTTTGTGGACTGAGTTTGGAGATATTGTAGGGGTACTGTGTTCCAGTGCTGTATTCCAGTGCTGTATTCCAGTGCTGTATTCCAGTGCCTAAGACGTTGCGTCGTGTTTCCGGTCTGTGAGTTTTGTTCTCAGTGTCAGTTTGTCTGCGTTCCTGTTTGCCTGATTTATTTTATTTACATTGTTCCTGTTTTACCCCCTTGTGGGTTTTTGCTTTGTGTTTCTTGTTTATATATTAAAGTCTTTTGTTTAATCTCACCACCTTCTGCCTGCAATTGGGTTCTCTCAGCACACGTCCCGTGACACTATTCATATTGAATGATGTACTCCTCCCATTCAACTCTTAGTCTGCTGCCAGTTCCATTTCAGAGTGCAACCGCTGTTTTTATACATCAAATTGCAGATAAAGATGAAAGCCGCGCCCACTATTTTTCTGATTCAAAATTCCGCTTCACTCGGAAATGTGTCATAATACGGAAGTAAAAATGATCGCAACTTCCAGTTTACAGGGACTTAAAGCAAAAGTTTCCATTTGTTCTCTAATCTCATTGATGTGACAGTGTTTCAGGAAAATGCATCACTGTAACTCACCTGCAGTGTTGTGCGCTGGCATCTACTCTTCGGCGTCTCAACATGCAAGCTTCAGGCTACCACATGTCAGCACTTATCTTCCAGAACCACAGACAGGTGAAATATAGCCATTGTGCCTTCAGCAATTGGTCTAAGCAGGCCGCTTGGCCGCTCTCCAGACGATCCTTTACATCTTGCATGGCCTTTCTGCAGACGAACATGAGAAGTTTCAGATGCTTGGATTTGCCTCAAAGTGCTTCATGCAAGTAGGTGTGTTTTTGGGGATTGATGTGTGTTTGTGTGTGGATGTGTTTATTTCTTCACTGCCAGTGAATGTCATGTAAATAAAATCATGAAAATGTGATGATATGTGAAGAGTTTGAGGGTGATATAAAGTCCCTAAAGAACCCTAAACGTTTACATTTCCACATTTCCACATTTGGCCGATGATTTTATCCAAACCAACTTTACAGTGCATTACAAGCTATGCACATTTTCATCCCTTTCAGTTCCTCCAGAATCTAAAGTACATATAGATATCCCCTCATTGAATTCCCTTAAGTATGCTTCAAACTCATTTATCAAGTGTACTTGTATTTTAGCTGTACTTTATGTAGTGTGTGTACTAATATCAATGTACTAGTAGAATACTTATAAGTGCACTGTTTCAATATAACTGCTAAGTTATATAATCCGCACATAATCCGCAGATGTCACTTTCACTTGTGTGCAAGAGACAGAGAGAGAGCAAATGTTCGCGAAGTTCAGGTGTTAGTTTGTTTACAGCATTTGGATGATGAATGTTATATAACAGTGGATATAATGCTGGATTTGGAGATCGTTTAAAACTGATATATGGAGTGTCCCAGCGCTAAGAGATGCCGAACATGAACCGCATCGGTCAAGTGAAACTGATGTCTGTGTTTTATTTGACTGTGTATTATTTAATTTCACAGATCTGATGAGGTGTTTAACCAGGACATGAATACTGAAAAGTTAGGTTCACCCTACAGAACAACTCCATGTGTCCTAGTTTGTTTCTTAAAGAGTAAATCCTTAATAATATTCCTTAAGCTTTACTGTAGCTCAGTGGTAAGAGCATTGCTTTACCAATGCAAGGTTGTGGGTTCGATCCCAGGGGATTGCAAATACCTATGTAAAATGTATAGGATAAAACAATGTAGGTCGCTTTGGATAAATGCGTCTGCTAAATGTACATGTAACATTTTTAACGTCCTACATTGGATAATGGAGTGTCCAACAACAAGTTTACATACATACAAGGTGTAAAAACACTATTATTTTCCAACAGTAGGCAGTTTTTGTCGTAAATGGATCATAGGGCATTACATGGAGTGACGCAAATCTGAGCTGCAACCGAAATGAGAACGACAGATGACTCGTGTGCGTGATTCAGAGTCGACTCCTTTTTTCCCAAGCAAAAACTTTGTTTTTCGTTCACTTTCGGCAGACTACTTACATTCACACACAGCAACATTATACACACTGCGTATAATGTAATCTTAAATGACATTGTAATAGTTACCATTTAAATCAGTTACTTATTGTTACTGTAATATTTTATTAATTTATGTTGATTCATGTTGTTCATTCAAATGTTATTTGTCAGAGAACTTCTATCTCCACCATTAAAAATGCCTGTCAAAAATATGTTTAAAAGAATGTTATTACTCAGATGTTCTTTTTCATAGCTCGTGAGATTTGATGGAGTTCTCGGTTGTTTCTTTTAAATATGAATTTAGTCTCAGATGTTTCTCCTAAAATTGCTTATGAGAAATAAAAGAGAACCAAATGAGAGTGTAACTGTAAAACACATGAAGAGCCTGGAGGTGTAAATGAATGTAGATTGTAGAGGTCCAATAAACTGGATTTGATTAAATTTGATGAGAAATGTTCATATTGAGAGCCTTGATAATCTGAGTTCAGTTTAAGACGTTGTTGAGATCTCTTCTCAAACTCTAATGACAAAGACATTTCTCTTTTTTTCAGGAGAAATATCACAGGTGACATAAATTAGGCGACTTGCTCTCCTTTTAATATCATTGATGTTTAGGAGAAATAATTTAGATATTAAATAAATCTCATATAAGATGTTTTCCTTATATAAGAATAGGTAAAGTAACATTGTTGCTGTTGCTATGAAGATTCGTCCCTTTTCTCATCAAATATGTATTCATCCCAAAACCACTTGATTGTGAGGACAGAAGCACCTGGTCCATCATCTGCACCGTGAGGACTTTAAGAGTCACTCCAGGGTGTCACTCCAGGGTGAGTGTAAAAGAGCTTCATCTCTTCATGACATTAACACCCTGTACATCTCCACACAATACAGCCTGAGAGGATCCTCGCAATGAGCTAATTGCTGAAGAACCTTCTTCATTTCCATCTGAATCACACACAGAATGAAAGAGAAACAACGTCGGTTGGTATTTACTAAGAGAACGGGCTGTGAATTTCAGGAACATAAAGAAGGGTAGAAAAGGCAGAGGCGAGCTAATTGAGTGGAACCATGTTCCCTGTGATTCTTTCGAGGGGGACGGCGGTAAAAACATACAAAGCGCGAGCCAGACCGATCTGATCGTTACAGCGTCCAGAACTAAAAATACAATTTTAACCAAAGTTTTGAATGCTGCTCAAAGAATGATCAGCCCAGGACGTGAGATCTCATGTGCGTCTCAACGAGAGAAGATCAGAATGAAAGCACTCAAATTAAGATGCACATTTTAAAAACAAAAACGATGTGTGGTTTACTGAGATCTCAACAATATCTCAAACACTGCTCAGATTTAACATGAGACCAAAGAATGAAAAAACTCAAACTGAAAGATTATGAAACAAAAAACGTTTCTCGTCCATATCAAATCATTTGGGCTTTACTACTGACATTGTTTGTTTATGTGTAGACTCTAATGTGTCTGTTTGTTTTCTGAGACAAAGTTGATACTAAAACGAAACATAATTTGGAACTCTGGTTATTATGTCTCCTTTATAAAAATGTCTTTATCTATCTGAATCATTGCATATTTTATTATTTATATTCAAATCATATCTCATGCAGGGAAATTCAATCCAATTAATTAAAATAATCAGTATAACTACACAACACTATTACATTTGTTGCAAAATCCTGAATGGTTTTAAATGATGAAGGGTTTTTTGTCTTTTGGTGTTTCCAGAATTTTGAGAAAGACATCATTTTTAATCTGTGATGAAATAATTTTTTAGTTTAAGTTATTTCCAGAGTCAGTAATGATATTCTGAACATTCCTACATTGAAAAGTGTCTCAGATTCAAATTCAAGGTTCAATCTGAAACTATGATCTTTGACACACACACACAAACACAGCTGGCCTCCTATTATTTGGACATAGATGACAGATCTTTTATAGAATGTATCACAGTGAGACATTCCTGCTACGTTGCGGTGTGTCTTGTTGTCTGACTTGGTGTCTCACTCTCTTTCCGACAGACACTCGTTCATGATTTTTAGACAAGTTAGAGTTTAATGACACAAGAATGATAAAACAATAATTATTAAGTGATATTCCGAAATCTGTCACGTTAAATTAATTTCTATAGTTTAAGGTTATTTGCATGGGACAATAAACATGTTTGATTGTAACAGATCTGATATGTTCAGTTTTAACATTAGCTAATACATAAAAAAAATCCTAAAACTACTCCCAGACTTATACGAATTGAGCTGTCTTAACTAAAGATAACTTGACATCTTAAAATATATCAGCGTCATTGTTTTGTTTAATGAAGGAGATTATAAAAATAAAAGTGACTTAAATATTCTAATTTAACTAAGACAGTCCTTGCTTTAGATAAGATTTGTCTTACCAGGCTCAAATGCTTTTGTAGATCTGAGGTAGATTTATAAATGCTCATTTGATTTAGGTGACTTTTGTCATCATTGAGTTGTGTAAGAAAACTGCTGAAAAACTAATATTGTACTTAAATTGTAGCTTTATGGTTTGGTTTGGAGTGAATCTGCAAACTCTCTCTCTCTCTCTCTCTCTCTCTCTCTCTCTCGGTCTCAGACAGCTCATTAATTTGCACGACTCTGATTTTCTTTCTTCTTTCTCTTTATCTGAATATATTAGTGATGTGCCGTGACCCTCGCGGGCCGTTCAGTGTCTGACTGGCCGTGGGAAAAAGTTGCTCATTCATTTCACAGCTGCACACCACCAGCAGAGACCCCCCAACACCCCATCACGTCCCCCCGACTCTAAACTCTCTCTCTCTCTCTCTCTCTCTCTCTCTCTCTATACATTCAGCACATGTCCCCCCCCCGCCAATACACACATTATTATTCAGCTTCTAGTTTGCATCTAGAAACATAACAGAAACACACAAGGCCAACCTCAGATGTCCTTTTCTTTTTGTGTGCAGAACACTTTTTGTGTTCAATAATGAACTCCAGTGTATGTAGTGCCAGTTTGAACACTGAACACTGAAACGACACATAACTACATGAAATTACACAAAAACCGAGTCGGGAACATTTTTGTTGTGTTAGTTTGATCATTTGTTTATTACCTTTCTGGACAGATACTGATAAATACAATGTTTCAATGCACTTTATGTTAAAGGGGTGCTGCAACGATGTGTCATGCTTTCTGAATTCTTTACAATGTTAAACGTGCTGTCTTCTCATGCTTAACATGGAGTTTGATGTATTAGGTAGTACTTCTGTGCTCGATACACTCCCCTAGTGATCGTAGAGGTTTCGGAAAGTTTTTTTTGAAAATATAAAACTGTTTCGTAACAATTTTTCTCAGTCCCATATTTGACAATTCTCCCGGAAAAGCACACAGCACTCCCACCTGGCAGCAAGTAGAGCAGGAGAAGGAGCATGCGCGGACGCCACTTTCACACAGGAGGGAGAGAGCAAACGTTTGAGACTTTCAGGTGTTTGTTTGTTCACTGCCTGTGGGTGATGAATGTTATATAAACAATAGATATAACGCTGGATTTGGAGATCGTTTTAAACTGATATATGAAGCCGTCCCCGCCCTTAAAGATGCCGGACATGAACCTAATACGGTTCATCACAAACTGATGTCTTTGTTTTGTTGACAATGTGCTTTGGTTCAGTCTATCCCTCCCCCCTGCATGCACCATATTATTTTGGAAAAAATCGTACAGCTGTATCTATCATTTATAAATGTGATCAAACAAAATACTCTTCGAAGGTACAAAGTATGGAATACTACTCTATAGGTACTCAAGATTAATATGATATTGGCAAAAAACGTGTGTGTTGCTTTAAAACAACACTGTGGAACATTTGCTCACAAGTTCACCTGTGTGGTTGATAAGTGCAATTGTCTGTTACTAGTGTTGTAAATAATGTTACTGTATAAGCTTCCCTGTGGGCAGTGCAACACACGTGAATTTAGCTGGGCCTGTAAAATTGAGGATGGGCCGGAATAATTCACATCTCCTTTTCAACCGGAGTCATTTTTTTAAAAAATTGATGGACGAGTGTTCTCTCCTATTGTGGCTTCAAATGCAATTCACTAAACCTCACTCATCAAATGAAACGGCATCACCCTGTAGTTGATTAAACACAGACCCACGGCTTGGGGTTGCATGGCTTTTCCTGTATGCGTCAAAAGTCTTACTAGACTTATGTTTGTTATAGGCCTGTTGAAGGCGTTTCCAATTTTTATAACCATCTCTTGTGAAAGTAAACTAGGTGTGTACCTTAGGAAAATGTCTGCATGTTTTACAAAATACGGAATATTTTTTTATTGCTGTATTCAATCCGTTTAAACTGTATAAGAAGTGAAGGAATGTGCTTTCGAGCAATTACGGTAATCAGATAATTTCTGTTCTTGGTGGACAATTTTGATACATGAGAATATCAGTGAGAATATCAGTGGAGGCTGAAGCACAGATGCTGCCATTAGCACTCGAGTCTTTGAATGTTGCTGTGTGTATTTCACCATCATTTCAAGGTGCCTCGGTGTGTTTCTTTAATATTTGGATGTCATTATTAATAAACAAACAATTCAAATGTTTTTATTTTATTTATTCAATTCAAATTTAGAATTAAGGTTAAAAAATAATATCTAATAATATTAAAATAATTGTCTTGGCTATGACTGGGTCCACCCGTAGCTCCGCCCCTGTTTTAGAGACATTATTTTTAGATTGAAAAACTACAAAGTGTTGCTTTAAGAGTTTGTCTAATGCAGATAGGTAAATGAACACAGATCTCCACAGCAAAAATAAAATAAAACTTGACTTTGCCTTGCTATCTGCGCGGAAAGACAGAACAGCTCAAGAAGGAAAATTTTAGAAACATTTTTTGACTTTACAATTGTGCTGCGAGAAATATATATACCAAATCAAGTTTATGACTCACATTCAAATATATGATGTTTGTATAGTTTTTACACAGTAAACTTCAACTCGAAATGAACAGTTTTGCAAGGTTATTGTTGGCTCTGTGAAATGCTCTCTCCTTTTTAAGTTGCATTGGATAAAATGTAAGCCAAGGATGTAAGCCATCACACCCCCTCTTTCTAAAACACATTTAGTGACAGTACTGTAGATCATTTTACCTGTAATGATAGAAGACGATTTAACTTCGTAGATTTCTCTTCTCAGGACTGCAGTGACTTCTGAACTGTGTATTTTGACAAGTGCTGAAATCAGAGTAAACATTATTTCAACAAATGCACTGCGAAAGACTCATCACCCGAAGATGTTTATTGGGAGTTAAAAGAAATAATTGTGGATCTTTATGATGCAGGAAAAACATGGAATATGTGTCCAATGGGAGCTCTGTTGCTAAGCTACAATACAACCATGCATAGTTCAAAGGTAATTTGAATTTGACCTCCAATGGATTCATATCCAACATCTTTACTCACTGAAAAAAATGTTGTGTTGAATTTACTTAATTTTTTTACGTCAAGGGGTTGCACGAAATAAATTTATCTAAACCCAGATATATTTTTTAAATTGAGTGTAATCATATTTTATAAGTGGATTGTATTTATATTTTATAAGTGGATTGTACTTATATTTTTTAAATTGGTTTTACTAATTTCGTTCAGTAATTTCAGATTAATTATATTCATAATTTCGGCTAAATTATTTTGAGTAGAATTTATTTATTTTACGTTCCCTACACTAAAATTGTCCAACCAGATCAATTCACTTCTTTACATTTATTTTTTAAGCATTTGGCAGTAGTTTTGGAAGTTGACTTACATTGCTTTATCCTTTACCTTTTCGATTGGTGTTTGCTGTCGCCTGGTTTCGAACCCGGATCCTTGAGATGTCTAACGCAGCGCTCTTACCACTGAGCTACAGGAACTGTTATTGCTCAGACAGTTTTTCAATGTTTTATTGTATATACAGGAGAACTTTAGTGGAAAGCCTTTTATCACCCATTTTCAAGAGCACAACATATACAAATAACAAAATAGACCAGTACTGTATTAACTAAATATAAACTACATTTATCAGGAGGGTGTAGTGCAGTGGTTCTGAACTCTGGCCCGCGAGATCCATTTGCCTTCCCAGTTTAGCCACAGGTATGATATAAAACAACTGAACAAGCTAATCAGCGTATTTAGAAATATATGTGTTCAACTTAATGCGGCGCTGCGCAAATCTATCAGCGTATGAGATCCAAGGAACCGTCTCCTTGGCGTCTTCAGAACAAAATGTGTCTGCACATGGAAATTAAATTAAACGTATTTTTTTCTAATTACTTTTAATTGAATGAAATTAACTTGTTTTAAACAAGGGTAGTGAATTTCAAAATTACTAATAAAAAATAAGTAGGATTAAATAACACATTAAAATCAGTGAAATTAACCAGATAAAAACATGTTATATTTACAAGGGGTCAGAATCATTTTTGTCTGCACATGCGCAGACCGGATAGTATATGAAATTAAAGTGAACGTATTTTTTTCTAATTACTTTTAATTGAATGAAATTAACTTGTTTTACACAAGGGCAGTGAATTTCAAAATTACTAATAAAAAATAAGTAGGATTAAATAACACATTAAAATCAGTGAAATTAACCAGATAAAAACATGTTACATTTACAAGGGGTCAGAATCATTTTTTTCAGTGCTCTAACTATAAATACAATAAGCTGTAGAATACATAAAACGCTTTCAGCGTTGACAGATCATGCAGAGCAGGATGTATATTTGACATTCATTCATACGCGGAGACTTCGCTAAAATATATTCGTCTACCCTTCATCACACACCAGAATGCAGTAGTGAACTTTGATGGAGGACGTCCGAAACTGCTCATTCTGGGCATCCAAAATTCCACATTTTATTTGAATTCAGACATTGTATCCAAAATATGCTTTTATCCATAACCAGGGTTGACAACCAGATTATCGTAATGTGTTCAGTTCTTATGTCTGACATTTAAAACATCAGGTCATTAATGATAAGTAAATAATATTAATCTTACTTTGTCTTTGAAATCTTAAATTATATTTATTCTTTGATCGAAAACAATGTGTTCGGTAACAGTTGATGTGACTCCACGGAATTACTTTTTTATATTTAACTTTTTTCAGGCACAGAACATGTTTTAATATGAATTAACGAATACGGTCTACACCAAAGGTCAAATCTAGGGTTAGATCAGGTTAAAGCAGACCCAACTTCATGTTTACAAATAGTTAAACTGCTTTCTTACAGCAAATGTAATGTATTACAACATTCATAGACAAAGACAGACCCCAGATAAATCGCAGAGATAAAACACAGACGAATGCATATACTATAGACAGAAAGGTCATGCTAATGTTCCTAAAACATATATACAATTCCTAAAATTCCTTCACCGTGTGTACAGATTATACAAACTAAAACAGCTAATAGGACCAGCTCACTAAAGATTGCTATCAACATGTTTTATTTTAAATTTTGCCGGAACTCTATTCCTTCTGTTCTCTTTATAGGTGCTCTCAAGAGCCATTTGACACAGATCCACGGACGAACCCGACGCACTCCGTTCACCGCGTTCCCATCGCGCTTTTACAATTGCACTAAAACAACGACATTTGTATCCAGCATAAACAGCACAGACACGAGCAGCATATGTTAAAGGCCGGCATCACTCATCCACCTAAAATAAACACACATGCTATCCATAAAGAATGACGCACAGTCGCGCAATGGACACGTGTATGCTCTCCCAGCAAGCAATGTGCATGCGTCATGCATTCTACACACATTTCCGTTATTAAAAATTGTGTATGAAGCATGCGTTCTGTGCATGCACTTCTCAAACTGTCTCTGTCGCGAGCCCTCTGTTCTCCCGTTAATCCGACGGCACCGCGCGCAGCGTCTCTCCGGTACCGCTCACAAGCAGTCTGCTCTTTACGCAGTCAGTGGGATCAGTTTCTACTTTCGGTTCTCTAGCTTTATGATATTTCATAAACTCATACAGCTAGATAACCAAAGAAAGAAACTAACCCGTGCGTCTTAAAGGGGCCGCTGCGCTCGCGCGTGGTTGTGGTCACATGGCTGTGCAGAATTATCATAGTGATGTGGCCTGGATATACATGCACGAGTATTTCTTTTCAAGCGGAATTAAACTCTGACTCAAGCATTGCGTTTTTAAAAACGCCAATACAATCATTCGCATTTATACCCCTTGATGATATAAATACAAATTTCCTCAAACACAGGAGATCTCAAATGTGCTCAGCTTTGTTTTCTGTCTAACATAATAAATATCACAAATAAACATTTAGAATCACGTGAATAGAATAGAATAGAAAATCTGCTTGCTATATTCAGTGGTAGGCTATTAGTTTAGCAAAATCTCTGCTTGACACCTTACCTTGTACAAATCTTCATATTTGGTCTATTCCACATTCTTTCTATAAATCCATCGGGTGTTTAAGTATAGTTTTAAAGGTTCGCTATTTAGTTGCCGGGTAGGTCCAGAACACACACATGGACACACACATTCATACGGACCATCATCACACCAGCATCTAAACAACCCACATCAAGTGCTCTCATCACGAATGAATGGGCCAGCCCAGTTTCTGTGACCCCGCCCCTCTCACACACACACACACACTTCCATCTATTACTTACACCCGGTAACAATTTTCAGTCTCCTAACCAAACTCTAACCAGTCATTATATTTAAATTATAACATGATTTCATGTTTTATTTGTGAGAGACAAGTTTAGACAAACCTGTGCACAAAACACACACACTTGTATTATGCTCTTCATCGTTTTATATTTTGTATTTTACTGGCCCAAAGAGCAGGAGATATGTCCGTTACCAAGCCTAATATAATGAATGTGCAATGTAAATGGCAATGCACCTGAATCAGAGGCGTGTACTTGATTAAAGGTGACACACACACGCACACAGACATAGGACACAGACGCTTGCACTGCTCGTGTTTGTAGCTATCAGGACTTTAACTGTATCAGTCCACATGATGTTTTGTGCAAATTTTAAATGTAATATTTTAAATGAAAGCCACATACATACGAGCTGGTTACAACCATGATGGAAACGCCCAGATGTTTATGTGGGTATACGGTCGAATGTACCATTCTGCAACACACACTGACACAAGAAGCAGGTGCTTATACAGCTCAACATATAGCGATATAAAAATGCATTAATTGAATTTCAAGATATAACGCGATTGGACATTTGTTCGTAACATTTTTATTTTTTATAAGCCTACCTTTAATTTTTGTTAACACAAAAAACCTTAAAGTAGCCTATTTTATATTAAAGAGAATACAATTCCCATTTATATTGAACACTAGATATTGTTACATTAGATATACTTCACACTGGTAGAAAAAATAACCATTAGGTTCGTAAAGACTTCAGATGTGTACACCTGTAAATCACATTAAAAAATCATTACACACTATGAACTCTTCATAAACAGTGTTTGTAACAAAATTACATATTTTTCTACGACTCTATCAATAGAAATAACGTGATTTTGTGTCATTATAATACTTTTTTCTCTTAATACTTTCGATTAAATACATTTTGTCGTTACACATCGTTTCGACAATGTGCTTTATCTCTGTTTTTTTCTTTAGAAGTTTTGAGTTAATGTTACTGATAAATGTAGCATGTTGTCTTTATTTGACTTTACAGCCATGTTGTGTCGATTTCAGAATAATTTACGTGCTGATTTTATTGACATTTAATGCAACTATGTTTTTTGTTATAAATTATGTTAAACATTTATAAAAGTTAAAAAAAATTAAAGGTTGCCTTAGATTAGTAGAAAATATATTTTCCCAGAATCAATAATCAAACTGCAATGTATTTTAGCCCAATGAATAAAAAGAATGTGTGGAATACTCGGTTTATAATCTTTAGTTATATTTATCTGTTTTAGATTGTATCGAAAATAAGGCAAATGTCATACCTTCGCTCGACTTTCACCTGTACAATATAAAATTAGGCCTACAGAGAATAATACAACAGCTACACGTGTTGACATGTACAGGTTAACATGACCTAGTTCGATTTGTCCACAGTTTTTTATAAAAAAAATATCGCATTTAACAATCACCCAAAACGTGTTCTTTAATCATTCCGTATTATAATATTTTTACAGTGAAGTATAAGGTATTGTGATATTAACCAGACACATTGTTATTTAACTGTTGAAATAGATAAGATTAGAACTGTGCCTGTTAGACCGATTGTAATAGTAAATTTTTAATTTTGTTGATGTTGTGTGTATGTGTGTGTGTTGGTGTGCGTGTGCGTGTGTGTGTGTGTGTGTGTGTGTGTGTGTGTGTGTGCGTGCGTGAGCGCGTGAGCGCGCGCGTGCACATAATCTGTGATTGACAGCTTCAGTCAAGTGAATATTGTAAAGCAGAAATATTTTAAAGGCTACCACAAAACTGACCAGTGCCAAACAACAAAATAAAACGGGCATGAATAAATCGAATCAGATCAGCTATGATAATTTGAAAAAAAGCAAGATTCCTTAAAAATATAAAATATCTAATCATAAGACTTTAGAAGCTTTTCCGCGTGACGAATATATTACTAAAACGTCAAAAATGTATTTGAATGGACAGAATTGATTATGTTTATGAATATATGCAGACGGACTTCAAGGCCTTAGTGACACCTGTTGCTCTGAATGAGATTCAATAAAAACTGCACACTAATAATAATCACATCCAATGACAAACTTAACAGATTTGACAAAAACACTATTCAGAAAAATTACATAAATGCCAGTGCTATTACGAAATCATTTCTTTCATTTCATTCATTCTTTAATTTATATCTAAATTGATTAAATAAATAATATTTAGATATAATCATATATATTAAGCAAAAACAAGAAATTAATAAATAAATGAATGAATGAATAAGGAGGGAATTAATTAATAAATGAATAAATAGAAATAAATAGTTGCCTAAATTAATTAAATAAAATAATGGCTAAAAATATTAAAATGTGAAAAGATCTACCTTCAAAAATATTATCTAACTAAAATATGTGTTTTCTTTTCAATTATTTAGGGTAAGAAAACGAGGCTCTCTCAATCTGCATCCAGACTACTGTCTTTTGTTCCCAATTCAAAAAAAATCTCACCGACCAACCGTGTGAAGAAAAATGACCACAAACAAATGAACGAGAAAAATGAGGTCTGAAGAAAAAAGTCAACATCAAGTTCAACAAGCTGTTTCTCATTACCATGACAATGTTGTCTGAGAGCAGCGAGGGGCCGCGTGCACGAGAGTCTGGCGACATTTTCCCAGGACCCGTACACACACACATTTACATTGAGGCACATTTACACAGTCGGACACATACACACGCTACAGTACACCATATGGCTTACAGCCTACATAAAGACCGGCGTGAAGAATACACAACTGATCTAAGGCTTCTTTCTTTCAAATCAAAATTCTTCATTCTTATATCCATAGAATAAATTGTTCTTTACAACTATAATATGTTATGAATAATATGCCATTTAACACAACTCAGCAAAGTGAAGTCTCCAGATGCTTGTAGAGGAAACATGGCTAAATAGAATTGGAGATTAAATATTTGACGTTGAGGAGTTATATTACTGTGCATATATATAAGGTCTAACACAAGATAAAAAATCTTCAATGATCCATTACCAAGAGTTATCCAACAAATTGCTGCAAATGGCTGAAGAGTTAAACAATGTGAATAAATAAATAGCTAATACTTCATTTCACGGCATTATCGAGTACTTTTTATAATGCACCTTCCAATTAATCATATCTTCTCAAAAACTAGTTTGAAAGTATTATGATGTTTTTAATTCATGCTCTTAAATTATAGATTTTTGGCCAATACACATTCACGAACAACTTTGTTCAAAAATAATTACTTAGTTAGTATTAAGAAAGTAAAAAGTATTCAAACTGTATTCTAATCAACTGCTTTTAAAGTGTGTTTTATGTTGGTATGTATTAAGAAGTAAATTGTAACTAATAAATGCTCACCGTCGCCTGAAATCTTCAGCTTCAAATTCAACTGATGTAGTAAAGTTGAATGAGAAGATGCGATGGGTCTCTGCAGCAGTCAGTCTGATGCTGTCCAATAGTCTGTGTGCTCTGTGACATTCTTCAGACGTGTGGAGAAATCTAAGCCACCATCATAGTTCCTCCATTGTGACCCGTTTGCTTTTGTCCCAGCCCTGTGTGAACGCACTAGTTTCTTTCATTAATTTACACCCTTTATCGTTTTTGTTCGTCTGCAAACACGCACCAACCGCGAGAGCTGAAAGAAAGATGGACTGAGCGCGAGAGGATGAAATAGAGAACACGAGGGGAGGGGCAAAGAGAGAAAGAGAGAGAGAGAGAGAGAGATGCGGGGGCACAAAGCCACCTATCTATTCCCATGCAAGAAAAAGGAACATTGCAGCAAAACAAGCAGATTCTGCGCGTTGCCAGGCCAACTGAAGGTTAAAGCCATACATTCTCAATTTTTTTATAAATATTTTATTGTGTATATAAGCTAATGTAAGAACGGGAAACATTCATAAAATTCACTCTACGAGACCAAAATGTCCTTCTAATATTTCAGATATTGACCGTAGGCCTATTTGGAAAAGTAATTGAAATAGCCCACACACAATTCAAACCATCAACTTTTTCTATAAATGCAAAACATTGCGTGCGTTTTATTTCATAAATAACAGAATATCCCACGTGAGTACTAAAAGGCAGGTGGACACACTCAGATGCATGGTTCGCCATGTTGATAAGAATAACCCAAAAGCACGAGTGAGTGCGAAGGTTGGCGGGCGTAGGTGTGGCACGTGAGGTTCCAGCTGCCCGCGTCACTTTTAAACAAGTGCTGCGTGGCGTGCATAACTTAAAAGCGATTCTCGAGTGTTGAAGTAAGAACGTACAATAATTTAGTAGCTAGTGGTTTTGAGTTGTTACATGAATGACCAATAGAATAGAATAGAACAATTGGATAGAATAGACTATGCCTGGCACAGAAAGCATCAGTTGTGTTTGGAAGCTTGAATGGTCACTTTCATTCATTTTTTCAAAAGGAATCTTTTTTAAAGCACAGGACAAAATTATGTTAGGATATGATTATACACATTTACATAATTTATACAGTGACATCATGTTCCCCTTTAACACAATTGCTTCTTAGCCTGTAAAATTAGCCTATACATTAAATGCAAAGCACTTACTGAGTAATGAAACTATATAACCTTTTTGTTTTGACTGTTTGACTGTTGAGACATGCTTATTTCTGAAACGTATTTTTTTATGCGAGTAAGACGTTTAGACAATGTATTTTAAACACAAACCACAAATATTTTATAGATATTTCATTTTGGTTTTATAAATATATGTATATGAATATTAAGTACATATGAGTCTTATTTTGTATTATTGAGATTGTTTTTTGACACAGATTTGTTTCCTGAACATTGTATATTGACAGAGGAAGCAAAAATTTAAAAAATGCAGACAAATTTAATTTAAAAACGACAATACGGAATTTCGTTTGCGAAATCAACATCAGTCAAACTTCAACATATTCGACCTTTATGTGTGTTTATAAATATTTGCATCAATAATAAGATCAAAAAAAGAGACTTGTATCAAGAGGTGTGTGTGTCTGTGTGTGAGTGCGTGCGTGCGCACGGGCGCGCTAAAGCGCACAGATTAAACACTTTAAACAGGTGATTTTTTAGTTATCAACAGGTCTTGCTTTAGTTATCATCTAAGATATTTGGAGTTTCGTAAAAAAACTACGGTGTGTATTAATTATAAAATTCATAAGTTCTTCACATAAACCTGAAGATATTTTAATGAAACATTCAGAAACGATAATTGTATTGTTTAAAATAGAAAAGATACTGCTTTGAATTACCTTTCTATTGCTTTCTACTTTCTTTTATTTGTCCTATTGCTAACCTTCCTACAATCTGAAAAAAATCACAATTCTATGGATCTAGACTTATTTCAGATCAAAGAAAAATGTTGTAATTGTTAAATCTTGACACATTGTTTATCTTTATATGTCTTGACACGTTATTTATCTTGGAAACGTTTACTTTCATATGACTGACTGTTAAGTAAACCTGAGCATGTTGTTTAATTGATACATATTCTGTTTTATAGCTTATAGAGTTATGCTCATAAAATTGTTCAAAGTTAATTGAACACTAAATGAATACTGTTAAATTAAAAAAAAAATTGTTGTCAATATTTTCCTGATATTTTATTCTTTATACACTTGCTGTATGTACTTTACATCTTTATATTCTATATTTGATAAAGTGCAAAATGTTTTTCTTTGTTTTTTATATTTTCATTATGTTATCATCTTTTGTTATCATTGAGTATTAAATAATTAGTCCAGCATGTTTTACACTATTAGAATTAGAACTAGAATTTTCGCACCACTTATAATGTTTAACCTTATCATAACTTCAGTCCTATTTTCAAAACAGTTGCTGGTGAAGTCTGTTCTCATTTAATAACTATGTGATGCAAAATATCTAAATGCAAAACAGCTGCATTCTGTTAACTTAAACCCTTTTAACACATTCTAATCAATAAACACATATTTATCCTCCACGTGACCCCTCGTGTGTTCACCTGCAAACATCACACCTGTTATCCACACCTGAACATTTCTTGTATTGTCTACGCACTACACACTAATTGTATTCTTTATACACGTATCTGTTTAACATCTGTATCCAATCACAGCGTACAAACACCTGTACCTGTGTATGTGTGTGTGTGTGTGTGTGTGTGCAATAGGGTCCTTAATAAGGTTAATACTGTGCAGGTATTAGCCTATTTGTTCATATTATACAGTGTGCTCTCATCCTATCAAGCAATGGGTAAATCTTATAAACACAAACTGGATAGAAAATCTGTTCTTCACAGTCCATTAGCCCCGGTTTCAATCTAACACATGCGTTTCTCAGTTCTGTGTTTTTTTAAGCACCCATGTATCTAATTTCTGTTCATGTTTAACAATGTTAAATCCATGCTCATTTTTTATTTAATCGCAGGGAGCAGGCCCACAGTATGTCAAGACATGAGATACAAAATGGAGCCTCTGAAATCCTATAGAAAAATGGTACAAGAAATGGATTCTTCCTCTGATAATAACAGATCCTGGAAACAGCTTTGTCTGTTCACACTGCTTACTTTGAGAGGGAAACAAATGTTTCATTACTTACAGCTGGTGTATAGTTTTACAGTTTAATCTATTCAGTTACTGTCACATGCTCTGATAGTGAACTATTATACGAGGATTTTTGTCAAATGAAAAGTCTGAAAGACGATACGAAGTTAGTAATAGTTTAAATGTTTCTCAGGTCTTCACTATCATAGAAGTCAGACGAAGAAACAATCACTAAAAAATGGTTTAACATGGAGAAATGCATCAAAGAAAATAAATAAAACCTCAAATATAAATGTAACTTGTTTCCTTTTAGGCAACAATAAGATTCAAAAGCGCAAATGGAGAAATACTAAGATAAACACTCCAACAATCCCTCACATCTCTAGAGTTTCAGGACACATCTGAAACTTTTGCCAGTTTGCATAACAGAATGTTTAAGTCTCAAATACAACAACATTAAAATCAGACTAAAGAACATTTATCTCCATCAGTATAAAGCTTCACATTCATACTCTTTAAACATCACTCTGATGGAAAATATCCAAGCTGAAACTTTCATCGTTTTTAACCTCATCCTATAAAACAGCATTTAAATTCATCAAATCTAAATCATCCATTAAAACTGTCTGTTCTGTTCTCAGTAAAGCATTCTCTTAAACCTTGTTTTATAAATGAAACTTACAATTTGTGTCTCGACTGAGGCAGCTGTGATTTGTCTTCAGTCCTTGAGAACGTCTCAGAGTTTCTCACAGCTCTGGTCTTTTAATTGAATGGTGGGGGGGTATGTTAATGAGGGGCGACACTCACTCCTGCATTATAATAGCATAGGCCAAATTCATGTCTGGGTTCCCAGACGACTGCAGCGGTCAAGTTCAAGCTCACAGTCTGCGGTCTGATCCACTGACACACATTCAACAAATTCAGTGTCTGCAGCAAACAACATCAACAAAATGTTTGATAGGACCGAGTGTACATTTTTAAAAGGATTTCTTTTAAACATTATCTGACATACTACACATCTTGTTTTTTGTCAGTTACTCTGTTCCTGTATATAAATGTGAAGCAAAGCAGAACCACTTCTTGTTTTGTCTGTTTTCAACGGGCAATGTTTGTCTGGAGTGATCTGGGCCTTTTGACTTGCGCTTTATGATATTATTTAAATAAAGAAAATTGACTTGTTAAAGTAAGCTGTTTTTTATTTTATTTTTAAAATCCCTGCATGCATATTCAAATGCTTACCACTGCAATGATATTAATTTTATTATAATATCAGTGTGTATAGTTATGTTACCAAAAGAAAACAAAAAATTTGATGTTATGAGAACATAAGGACTGATTATATTTGTGTGAATTGTGATATACAAATGTATATAAACACCCCCACACCTTCAGACACACAAGCTGTCTATGAACACTCAGATTTGATAAAAAAGAAAATTTTCAGTGACTGATTCTGGGTATATTTCATCCCAGATTCACAGGACAAAATGAAAGAATTTACACAGGAAAACCTAACCTATTTTAGACTATTTTACCCTATTAAAGTTCATTAGGATTCAATTTGTGTTATGCATTGTTTTATCAGTCTCATTATTGTCATGATGATACTTTTTAGATAATAATTACTTTAATTCAATAAATTAAGCCAAAGATAGACAAAAATAGTAAAATATATTTCTTTAAATTATCTTTACGGCAGTATAAATTCTGTGATGATGTTGAAATATTTAAATAAAATATAAATTTTCCCCTTGCAGTAACAATGGGTTGGGCTTATATTATAATTGCACGTCAAAATAATGTAAAATAAATATCTGTTCTATAAGTTATTGATTTAAACATGAATAAAATCAAAATTAAAATGAAGAATAAAGGGTTGGCTAAAGGAAACATCTTTCTTTTATTTTGAGCAATCACTTTGTGTTTCTGGTTTCATGTCTTGTTTAATCAAATAAATGCTTTTTAAAATGTGCAAATATTCATTATATTGGATTCAAAGTTGACTCTTTTGTAGCTCATATACACTACTAGACTTTTGCTCAGATTTTGCCTGGTTTGCAGTCTGGAAATGTTGCAGGAAGTCTGAACCAGTCTGCAGATTTTATCTTTAGCGTGGTGTGTGATGCCCTGTTTTTCTCTGAAAACTTTCAAAAAGTCTGCAAGTGTGTGATATTTAGTTTTCAAAAATCTGTTGAAGTTCTAAAAGTTGTGTCGTGTATTGCAGCCTTAAGGGAGTTTTACTGAGCTCTCAGTTGAAACATTTTTCAATGTATCTTTTTAACAAATAAAAACAAAATAGATTAAATATTATAGTATTAATGCTATTCAAATGAATGTGAAAAGCATGTATTATTCATTTTAAAGAGATCACATGTATGATTTTTCATTGAGAATATTAACAGAAGGGGAAACTATATTGTCCGTCAACTCAAAAGAAAATATTATTGCTCAGATGTCGCTCTTTTATAGCTCAATACATCTCCATTAAAACTGACTTCTGAGCTCAGTTTGAGACATTGTTGAGATCTCTTCTGAAACTCTAAATACAGAAACATCTGTCAGATTTCTGAATCTTTTACGCAGCAGAAATATCTGAGTCATAGGTGAAGGACAAAGCTCTCTCTAGAAGAAATAATTGAGATCTCACATCTCATTTGTCCTTCTTATGGGAAGCACTAAATTACTTTGCAAGAAAATGATATAGAGCTACAGTTTACCCAATAAAAGTTATTGTTATAATGTGATGTTTTTTTGTGGGCGACCCCCGGTGGAGTGAGTCTGATTGGGGATCTGTGAGTCTGCTCAGGCAGGTTCAATTCTGTATATTTAATTTGCTGTAATGTGTGAGTGGTGATCGTGGGAACATGGGTCACGTGGCGTGCTTGGGATCGTCTCCCCAGGCTGTAATTGGCATGTTCACAGAACTTCCCTCAGCATTGTCCTGCAGCCGGATGGTGTCTGACTCGCTGACCCGCTGACCTTACTCTGAATATATGTTTAAATTGTTGAGAAACCTATGGGAATGTCCAGAGAATTATCTCTCTGTTAACTCTCCATGGCTGTGGATTTTTGTAAATGTCTCATCATATTCTGCCTTAAAAGATTCATTATGAGGTCTGATTAATAGTGAGATATAATTTTTTATTTTAAATCAGATCTATCTTTCCTCTCCTGATTATTAAACATTGAAACCGTTATCTGTGTGAAGAACCCATGAGATGAACTGCTGTAAACAACCTTTGTTTTAAAAAGGAGCTCGAGATGATGTAACCTGCAAAAAAAACTTAAACCTTAAATCTCAATATGAGAATATATCTCAGGGATTTTAGAATTAACATCAAGACCTCCATTAAGTCTCCTAAACTAAGAACACTTTTGGGCAATAAAAAGCTGTTTAGAGTTTTTTATTAAATAGTTGTGTCATGGCAATAGTTAATATGTTACGTTTAAGTAACATAAGAAAAAAAACTTATTAAAAGCATAATTTTTTATGCCTTTATTATTTAATCTCTTATGATTTTTTATATTATTCCCCCTCTTTAAAGTTCACTGTAAAAACTATAATTTTACAGAATTTTTCTCTTTTTTTACTAGATTATTTTTTATTACAGATTTTCCACGTAAAATGAAAATAAAACTGAATAAACTAAATAAAACTGAAAAACTGTATTTTTTATTTATGTATTTTTTTAAATACGATGAAAATCTGTACAATTTATAAGAAAACCAGGGGAAATGTTATTTTACAGGGGAAAACGTTCTTTTACAGTTTACTTCTGGTGCCCAGCTGCCCAAATTTTTTTTTATACAGTTTTTTTAAATAGACTCCTTTTGTGCCAATGTCACGCTTACGTCACGGCATTTGCTGGAGGGAAAACAAAGAGAAAACTGGAGGCGGTCAATACAAACCTGCAAGGATTCGGCTACATAAAGAGTTTAAAATATCATCACAATCGACAGAATACAGTCTCCAATTTGATATTTTAACATATACCTGCTGCCATTGCCAAACAAAAACACTGTCAACAGCTGTAGTTAATCAAAATAAAACGAGTGGACCAATAGAAATGACCATTCAAAAATGCTTGTGTTTCACTTCATAACACTTAAGAATAAAAAACTACTGTCTTTTGTTGGAGTGGATTATGACTTGTGTCTAAAAATATCTCAAGATAGGCCTATGCCCAAATCAGAAACTGGGGAACAAGGTTATTTTTCTCGTAGTGTTAGTTTTTGAACGCATACGGTGTCCTAGCTAACTTTGTTACTAGCAGTTAACTATCGGCCAGAAAGTATACATAAAGAAAAGTGTTTGTCATCTTTTTTCTTTAGTCGTCACAAGTGCATTAGTATAAAGGTAGAGGTAACAGTGAGGAGGCTCATGTTCTGTGTCAGGATTGTGATCAAGTAAATGCATTTGCTAGCGTTTGCCACTGTTAGTACATGCATGTATAGATGTATACGCTCTCAGTTTATATGTACTGTACAATATTGGTTTCTCTGTCTGGTGGGTGTAAATTAGATGTCAGGCCACTTAACTGGAGGTAATCCTGTCAGTTAGTCCCTGGATCCATTGAGTGAGTGCGTACAGGTCTGCCAGGTTCCTTGCGTCAAATTGAACTTTTTTCAAAAACTGTTGCGGATAAAGACAGTGAGTAACCTAACATGTTCAAATTTTATCAGTTTTTTTTCTAGTCATTGTCAAAAAGCAAGCAAACAAAACGTGCTATACCTAGCTTTACACACACACACTTTTGCATAAATACTGCAATTATTGCAGGACGGGTGACCCAACAAAAGCTCTTCAGAGGAGAAAATCATAGGTCAGTTGAACAATTGATTCAAGGCGTCAGAGGTCAAACCTGTTGATAGACTAAGATCTGCCCTGGGTGTGAGGATTCGTCTCAGTCTCTCTTTCTGTCTCACACACACACACGCGCACAAACACACCTTACAGAACACTTTAAATGAATTAAAATAAATCACTTGTTTTAAAGCTCTGATTCAGTCTTTTTACTACATCACTAGCTCATTTTTCACTATTGCTAAAACACATTTCTTGAAACCATCGCTTTTTTTAACAAGATACATTTTTTTACAGTTTTTTTAAATAGACCCCTTGTGTCGATGTCACGCTTACGTTACGGCTCGCTTGCTTAAAACTTTAAATACAAAACCAAATCAACATTCAGAAAACATCTTCCGCTGCTAGTGATAACAAAGAATTGCCTCAAAACTGTTTTATCTGTGTTTAAAATCAAACTAGGCCTTCAGGTGATGCACGCACACAACCAGTGTGTATTTGGTGTGAATAAAATAAAAAATGGATTAAAAACAGAATGGAAAAATGGACAGAAGAAAATAAACATTTATTTTAAATAACAACACACACTTTGCAAACATTGTTAAAGTCTTTAGTACTCTAATATTTCAGTAAATATAAAAAAATCAGCTGACTTAAATGTTTAAGTTACATGAAATCAGCTTTATGAGTCAATTAAACTTTATTAAATTGAACTGACTTAAAAAATCAAGTTAAAATACAGCTTATGCCTGGATTTTGTAGACAAAGCTTCAGACTAGTCCCAGACAACATAAAATTAATGTTTGAGCTCTATTAACTGCAAATAACCTGACATATCTTAAAAAACATCAGTGCCACTGTTTCATCTCTAGATGCAGAAGAGTTATGTTTTCTTCTAAGTCGTTTTTATAAAAGCGATTTAAACATCTTATTTCAACTAAGGCATAGTCCTGTCTTAAACTAAGCCTTGTCTGTGTCAGGATCCTGTCCTTCCTGTCCTGAGTTTGCGAGCCTTGTGGACAGGGTCGTGATAGTATCATGTCTTCAGTGTGTTTTGTCTTGTGTGGAGACACCAGGTATGTTTTGACATTTCGGCGCGTGTCGTCCTGTTTTTCGTTTAGCTCCGCCCCCTTGTTTCTCCGCTAGTGTCCCATTCAGTGTTAGTCCCTTACCCAGGGGCGCCGTATAGGGGGGAAAAGTTAGGTCAATTCCAAGGGCCCACGGCTGACAGGGTCCCCCCAAAAAGGTAAAAACTAATATAAAGTATCAAACCATCATCAATTATATATATATATTTATATAATACTGCAATTAATAATCTCTTTGTTTTGGCAATAAAAGTTAAAAATTCCCATTGACCAAAAGTAAACATCCATATTGACCAACCACCCCCCTCTGTATCTGAATGAAATGGTTTGGTCCTGCCTTAGCGCTCTCAGTGACGGTGTTTAGTTGCAGTCAGTCAGTAGATACGTCAGGACTACAGTGGCGACAATGTTCCCTAATCAAAATATGGTTTTCAAAAAACGAAAGAGAGAAAAGAGAGAGAAAAAAGACAAAAGGAAAGGGTGTCAAACTGTAAACCAAGAAAGGTGGTTGCCTATACCAGTGGTACTCAACTCTGGCCCGCGAGATCCACGTTCCTGCCGAGTTCAGCACCAACTCTGATAAAACACCTGAAGAGGCTTATCAATGACTTCAGGAACAGACGCGTTCAACTTAATGTTGGGCTGCGCAGATTGTTTGGCATATCGCATTGAAGTACCGCGAGAGCGATTAAAATGCTTACCGCGCAATCTGCAATTGAATCTCTTTTACGGTACTTAAATGTCATACGATGATAGATTTGCGCAGCACCGCATTAAGTTGAACGCATCTATTCTAAAGACGCTGATAAGATTGTTCAGGTGTTTTTTTATCAGAGTTGGGGATAAACTCTGCAGGAAAATGGATCTCGCGGGCCAGAGTTGAGAACCACTGGCCTATAGTCTGAGTGGTATTAATGTCCTTAATTAATATTAATACCTGTTGGCTAAATGTCCATAGAGAAATAAGATAGCTAACAAAAGTCTAGTGTTAGCCTACATTTAATCACCATTTAATCAGTGCACGGAAACCTTTAGTACTATAATAACCCAGGTGTGGAAATTCCATTTTTCATGTACACTTTATTTTCTTGTTGGCATATATGTGCAGCTAATTAAAGAAATCTGCCATATTATTGTTTTGAGAGGATGGAGTTAATTTTTAAGTTTGTTCGTTTTTCTTTTTTTACTCTTTCATTAATAATTATAATAATAATTAATAACAATAATTAATAATAAATTTGTTAAGAGAATTTTCCATTTTGTCAAATTTTACAATAAAAATACATTGAGACTGTAAAAGATAGCCTTTAACCATTTTTTTATTGTTGCTTTTAATATTGCATCAAATAGTGTACTCCATAATAGACTTGCATGAATGTACAAATCACCGGCAGTAAATATTGTGCTAGTACTATTATTGAACTACAAGAAGCAAGACAGTTGCAAGCTTTTAATTAGAGTTATGTAAAGCTTTTGATGGGACAGTTAGGTCCTAGAAATGTGGTGACAACAGCTGCGCAGAGGGGGCCCAATTTGATTTTTTGTCATGGGGCCCAAAATTCCTGGCGGCGCTCCTGCCCTTACTTGTCCCATTATCTTCCCGCTAATGTTAAGTCTCGTCACCTGCCCGTCTCTGTTCCTGTGCAAGTATCCTCTTTAGTGCTTCCCTGTTTAATGTTCCCCTCATCCTCACGTTTCTTGTCGATTCATTGTTACTCGTTGGTTCTTTGTACGTGCGTTTTACTCGCCCTTGTCTTTTTCCTGCTGATTACGTTTTTTTCTGGACTTTTCCTTTTTCGTGTTGGAGTTATTATTTTGGATTATTCATCGTGTTTGTTTTATCTAGTCTGTGGAACCCGGCCTACATTTTTTTTAAATTTTAGTTTAATTGACTCCTAAAGCAAATTTGATTTAACTTAAAAAAATAAATCGGTTTAACTTAAGTAGTTTTTTTACAGTGGAGTATAATGTTTAGATACTGCAGAGATCAGGGAAGAAGAAAATACAGGACATTTTAATATTTCACATGTATCATGTCATGATTTTAAAAAACTATATGTCATGTAGAAGAAATGAGACTGGTGCATGACTATATATTGTAAACCACATACTGTAGTTTAGGATGTTCTGGCTTAATGTCTGTGTGGCTATTTAATTGTCCAAAAGAGGCAGAAGAGTTTAAAGTCATGACTGTATACATTTATGATGCTCTGCACTACAGATTTACTATTTTACTTAATATTTCACAGCAATATTTGCATGATGTGAAGTGTCACTTGTGATATAGCAACTTTGGGATGAAATCATTAAATGCTGCCCACATTATGAGTTTGTGAGTGAGTGAACAGCCATGCTACAGCACAGTGAGAATACTTTGACACCGTGGGTGTGAGAGAGAGACTATAGAGTAAATGTGTTTGTGACAGCATTTATTCCATGTGTCTGTATTTGTCTCGACAGATGCCATGTGTGGGAATGCATATGTATATAAGTGTGTGTGTAGAAGGGCAGATGGGTGTGTAAATATGCTTAAAACATTAGACACTGGGTCAGTCTCGGGGGGGGGGGGGGGTAAGTGGGGTGTCCAGACAGACCACCCTTTAATCCCACATTTCTTCAATCCATTAGGATGGGAATTAGTGGATGTCTGTGGATGTGGTGGATTGTTTTGAGTCATGGGCTCCATTCAGAGATGACAAAAGCATTTCGCTTCTACAACTACTTAGAAATGTATTTGTTAAACTGCTGTCCAGTTGCATTTATTTAATAATTGCACAGATCTTTACATCTTTTCATAAATACTGAGGATTTAATGCAGTGGTTTTCACCAAGTAACTTACTTGATAACATTACTGTGCCGATTCTCTACTTTAGGACAGTTTAAACATAAATTCGTCTAATTTGTAAATAGAAGCACTGTAATATTAAAAGTTAATATGAATTTAAGCAATGTTGTTTGATGTTGTGTCAGATGTTACTCTTGCAGCCTCACGTGGTCAGACATTGAACTGCGACAGAATTAATTCAGATTAATTCAAACAGATTATTCAGCGGCAGTTCACAACAATAAATAATAGCCAATTTAAATACAAGTAACCTCTATCCACATAAACAGTAAAACAAATCCATGTCATGAGTATTTAAACTAAATATAAAGTTTATTATTTTTGAATGTATTTGAAGCCTACAACAAATTTATTTTTTTATTTTGTTTGAACGTCAGTTCCTATAATTAACCATATATTTTGAAAAATGAAAGTGAACAATTAGTAAAAATTATTAATTATTATGAATGAACCTTAAGTTATTTAAAAAATAATCCCCTTAAAATGTGCCAAATGTATATATTTGTGTATATCAATGTATTATTTTAATGGAATCGTTTAAAATTATTTCTTAGTCATTATATATCGCTATGCAAAACTACGATATAGTAAAGCTGTGCCTGTGGCGATATTTTATGGTATGACGTCTGTTTAGTTCTATTGGTTGAGCTGGCAAGACGTGCCTGCTTTAGCATTTATACTGTTTTTAATGTGTTCAGCAACAGGCCTATTTAATTTTTACTGACATTAAGAAGGTTCAGTTATACCTTGAATGTTGGCATTGATGTCATGAATGTTTAATGTTGTGGAAATATATATCTGTATATATATATATATATATATATATATATATATATATATGTTTGAATTTCAGTACAATTTGTTAAAATTTTGTTCTTAATCTCCTGATACTATAATAATGGTATTGTTGTATCTAATCGTGAGTTTTTGTCAGTAAAATGTGTGAACACACTGTACTGCCGCAATAAATGGATGGAGTGATGTTGTGATCCTCAAGGTGTCGCTGTAACTCCACTGACACGTAAGTTTAATGGCGTTCCTGAAGAACACGGGCTAGTAGATTCTCTCCTTACTGTTACATATCTGATCTGTTTATCAAATGCTCATGTCTTCAGTGTACAGGGATGTGAGTTTTATTGTACCCTCTGGTGTGTAAATTTTGTTTACAGATTTCAATGATTGTGATTGAATGAAAGATTATAGGGTTTTGAGACGCATGTTTTAAAGTTGCACTTCATATTTTTACGCTTGTTTTTACTGCTTGAAGTAGGGTGACTTATGGGTCTGGTTGCTCATTGGCTGGGGTCATGTAATTCTGTGGACCAAACAGGGGGCCTTCCATATTGTATAAATGCTCTGGGGGTAGTGCCTGGGACGCGTCATATGATTGGTAACATCTTCAGTTTAAGAAGCGCGTTTCCGACTGAACGGTAGGTGTTCGGCTGCACGTTTACACAAGTTAGATTTAGATTATTAATACTGTAATCGTTGACGTAGGTTGGATTTGTCCCCTGATCTTCCGACTACTGTGTGGTGCTGCTCTTAAAACAGCTACTGGTGGGTTTTGCGATACCGGAAATCTTTGTTAGTTATTGAGAGCGAGAGACTGATTGGGGTCATTCTATAATTAAGGGTACATTTCAAGTCCATTGGTTGTATTTATCATTTTTACTGAATATTCACTTCAAGCAATGATCACTTTTATATTTGGGAACATTCCACTTTATTTCATGCATAAAAGTCAACCAGTTCCAAGAGCTAACTAGGAGAAAATGCATATTCTGTACTGGAAATAACCGTTTTTCTGCTGTCCAATTTGCTAAAAGTCAAGTTTTGCCTTTCAAATTGACACTACAATACATGTTTTTGTATATTATTTTCATCATTATTTGTTAAAAATAATCATTAAAACAAGGCAAATGTTTTTTAAAAACTAATTCACTTGTTTCTATCTATTAAATTATTAACTTTGTGTGTGTCCGAGAAATCTTTGTCAACTGTGTTACCCATTGACAAAACCCCTATAAATCAGCAATGGTTTGTTCCAAAGTCACATGTCCAACATCATGTGAGGTCACGACCTTCAGTGGCGGGAATTTTAAATACAGTGTTGTAAGTTTCTACTCCTCCTCTTCAATTTTTTATCATTATTATTGTCTACACATAGAGTAGATGAATTGCTCATCAACTGTGTTATCAACATGGTCTTGTGTACTTACTTTAGATATTATATTTACAAAAATGTAGATAAAATGTATAAAAACACTAGTTGATCAAGGTAATGTGGGGACATGTTCAAGGTCTGCAGTTAGCACAAGGCCCTAAAATGGAAGAAATGTCAACTGTGTTACTTGTCAACTGTATTACCCATCAAGTGTAACACGGTTGACAGGGATTAACACGGTTGACAATGTTGGCTGGGTTTCTTGTCATAGTTTATGCCTATATTGAGTATTGTTGATAAAAACATACATTAACTATTGTTATAACACAGGAATGACATGGTAAAATATGAACAAGTGTAATTACATAGTAATAGTTATTTTTAAAAAACATGTGAGGATGTGAAGAAACTGGAAGATGAAATAGACTACAAGTAGGATGAGTTGGAAAGGACTGTTTTGTGAATGAGACTAATGTAGTAAAGTTTTTTTTTGTTTTCTCCATTGTTTCAAGAGAGTTAATTAATTACTTGTTGCTGACACTTGTCAAAATAAAAAGGTTTTATTTTAAAGAAAGGTTTCTCTTTTTCTCCTAATGCATCCTGTCAACCGTGTTACTTCTGTCAACTGTGTTACTTTATCTGTCAATTGTGTTACGTGTGATTTTTGTGTCATAAATCTTTAATTGAAGCCTAAAATGTTATAAAAATGATAAAAAGGACATCTCTAGAGTGAACAGTATTACATAAAGACGTTGAATAACTCTAAATTCAGTGTAATGGAGAATTATGTTGAAAAAATATCCATTGATGATAGTATACCAAAGAATATCCGTTATTCAGTTTAAAATTCATATTTTTTAAATCAGTTAGACATACAACCTCAAACCCCCTGGTGAATAGACTCAATAACTTTCAAACAAATGTTTTATCATATGTGTAGTACTTCATTTATTTCTTCTATGACACCACTTTTGTATGAAACACAGTTGACAAAACAATTAATTAAATATTTATTTTCATTTAAATATTTAAAAAGTAATTTGAGCTTATAAGCTTGGCAACTAATGAATTTAGAACAATATGGGGGTATATTATGGAAACAACTAGATTATTTTGCAGAAAAGCACACTGATTTCTTCACTTTTTTGTTGACCTGAAATGTACCCCTAATTATAGAATGACCCACTGTTTGCACATGCTAAGTAGTTGCATTAGGCAGCTGTACCCTCCCAGGATTGATTTATACCGGAGGAGATAATTTCATGTATCTGCTTTGGTATGTATGTAAGCTGCTTTCGTTATATTAGATATATTTGCTTGTACTTGATTGTACATTAAAATGTTCGGCAGGTGGTTGCACGTCTAAGGGTTTGGTAATTAAAAGTCACGAGATGTGCAATATAAAACCCCTTCGATGTGGCTCCACTGCTGCTTTGCTTTACGTTGCTGTGTCCTGCTCTATATCATCTCTTGATGGTTTTAATCCAAGTGTTACCCCTCGACTTGTTCTTGACATAGGTAGAAAACCCTTGAGTTTAATATGAGTTTATTCAAAACCGAGTTTATGAAGACAACAGATAAATTCTCCCATCGAAGACAAAACATGTAACAAGTGTTTTCCTTCCCCTCTCAACAGGTTTAATTTATCTGTGGCCAAACCCAGATACAATGGCAGCCTAAACACAGGATCAGTCCAGACCCAAAGTAATTCATATACAAAGTCCCCAAACTCATAATACACTTCAAACGAAAACTAATAACATAATACATGTCAAAAGCAATACCACACCAAACCACGCACAAGAGAGTAGTCCACGTGCGGTAGACGTCAATGTCGTCTGGAGCATATTCTAATGGCCAGACAATGCGAGACTGGGAAGGGGCATAAACAAACAAATGAAAAAAAGAAACCACCTCGCTGGTCAGTCAAATACACCACAATTATAGCCCTCAGGCAGATTGGAAACATACGGCACCCACGTACAGGGACAGACAAGCGAAGGGAAAACCTAACCAAAACAAAAAAACCTACTGCAACACTGCCATCACCACTGAACCGATGTCCTCACACCTCCCAACATTACCGTTGGTCTATAAGTCTGTTAGGCACGTATCAGATCAGGGCACAAATGACAGCGAGAGCACACCCACGCCCTTGCGATCCAAACAAAGGGACCAGACCTCATATTTTGGCGTCCTCTCAAATGCCCGCTTATAGACCCCCAACCATGTCGGCCACGACCTACACGAAAGAGGAGCTAGCTCACCGGCTACACAAGTACAAACAATGACTGTATTGTTATTCAAAGTCATTCTTGCTTCCAGTGTACATGGGCGGGCGGCTGTAAGCTTCCGTGTTCATTAAATACTGATTGCTTCCGATTTTGTTTATTGGTTGTGATGTCTGTCCTTCCTTCCTTCTTTTTCAGTATTGGGAAGTTGAGACGTTGGCTGGGGGTATAAATTCACAGATTGCTGCGCTGGAGATCTTCATATATGCTCACTCCACTTTTGACCATGAACCTGTGTGCTTAAATTGTGAGTTCCCGTTGTTTGCCGGGTGGCGTAGTCAAGTAGCTTCGTTACAAATAACCCTTCTTCAGTATTCTTAGACCGCACCTTGCCAAATGCTGAATTGATGCATTATGTGTGTTTACACTGCAGTGTTAAGTATATCATTAGCGGTCACATATGTTGACAGAGTTCAGTTTTTACTTGAGTTCATTGGTTCATTAAAAAATATAATACAAACTCACTGTCGAAGGTAAACCTGTCAAAGATGAAATGTGTTTGCTTTTAAAACATTGTTTATGGTTTCAAAGAGAAGTGATGTGACTGAAGATTTAATTGATACAGTAGTTCATGTGATTCTCCATCTGTGTTCATGGCCTTCAGATGAAGATTGTTTTTAGAAAACCTTTAGCAGAATTTATTTGACGTTTTAAAGGTCCTAGACAGGTTTTGGTTTCTCTCTCTGTGGGGTATTTCTGAGGTACTCTTGTAGTTTAAAGTGTGAGATCAGACGAAATGTGGGAGTGAAATAGTTGACTGTCAAGCTTTGACTGATGTACTGTTTTTCCAACAAAAACAAACACATGTTTTGTATCTTGGTTGTGTGATGGTCTTTCTATTGAGTTTTTTTTCAGGTATATTTATCTGATCTTTATGATTAATTTACAGATTTTTGAGGTTGGAAGAATGACTTTGGGTCAATTAACAGTATTTACAGGTGTTTTGTAAAGCATTCATATTTTAAATGTTGCTGTTTTATAAGACTTATGATTTAATTTGTTGAATAATAAAATGTGCAGATTATATAGACTCGGAAGGAGAAGGTCGAGTCATATCTAGAAATCAGAATAATGCCCTAGCATCCACTCAGAAACCATAGCAACTGCATAGCAACACACTAAACATCACTGGCAGCAGTCCAGCATCAGGGCTATGTTTTAGCTCAATATTAATTTCATTATCCATGATTTATTTTTGGTTAAGCTCTCTGAATGTGGAATATGACGCGTAATATATTTTCTACATGAGTAGAATTCTGGACGGCTACATGCTGTTGCTGTAGTGTAGACGTGACCTTTACGTCAGCTGTGTGTTTTCTCTTCATATGTGTGAAGTGTTTGTTTCTGTTCTGAACACACTCAGAATCTGAGCTTCAGTCTGACTCTATTGTTTCCGCGAATGTTTGCTCTCGTGTGAGAGACTGAGATGCTGTGCTGAATCAAACGTGTTTGTTAATATCTGAAAAGGATTCAATATGAATGTTTTTCAAATGCAAATGAGACCTTTATGAATGTAGACAATGGCTGGCAAATAAGAGTTTAAGAACAAAATAACACACACATGACAGCTTTTAAGTAGCAACATTTGTACAGACATTTTTAGGGTTTAATTTCTCATACTGTAGTACAATGGTTCTTAACCTTGTTGGAGGTACTGAACCCCACCAGTTTCATATGCACATTCACCAAACCCTTCTTAATTGGAAAAATAAAATATGTTTTTTTTTCAAATTGAAAACATAGGTATATATTTTACTGGTGCACAAAATGAACCAGGCATCAACATCACTGTGTTCAAAGAACAAAACCATTAAAACATGATAATGAATATATAGGCTACCGCAAATCAGTGTGACTTGCTGTTGCCTTTCAGAGACCAGTTCAAAAATGCGCGGCTTCACCTTGGCAAGTGCCACTCTCATGTCATTTTCGCAAAAAAGTCTGTTCCTTTTCTTCGTTTTTATGTCCAGCATCCTCGAAAAGGATTGCTCGCAAAGATATGTTGTAACAAACGGTGTGAAAATCTCCAGAGCTTTCTTAGCAATAACAGGGTATACGCATTTTTAATCAGTCGCTAATTTGCAGTAATTTAAAAGAAATGCGCGCGTGTCGGCGGTAGAGAACGGCATGTTTCTTAAAGCAGAAATGGAGGCTACGACGGCGTCTTAGTGCCACGTTAAAAATAAAAAAATCCATGATTTCGAGAATGAATTCGAAATGTTACGAGAGTAAAATCGAAATGTTACGTTACGAGAATAAACTCGTAGTGATACGAGATTAAACTCGTTATATTTTGAGAAAAATCACAGAATTGCTAGAAACAATGGATGTGGAGGATTTGGATAAAGTACTTCAGCAGGGGTCCCAACGCGTTGTGGCATATGGATTCAAATGATAAACTGAAGCAAACATTGAAATATTAAAATAGAATACAAACATTGAAATATTAAAACAATGCTTGATTACCTAATGTACAAAAATCTGGTTGCATCAAGTTTATAAAAGCCACAATCCTTAAGGATTTATAAAAATGTACAAATGTGAACTAAAGAGGTTTTTAAAATGACTGCTGGTGTTTGCAAGGCTTCCGTAGAACTAAGAACTAAATCATTGGTTCAAATGACGTGCTTAAACATAACTTAAACTCTTAAAATACAACATTCACGTAAACAAAATACGTTTTACGACGAGTTTATTCTCGAAACATTTCGACTTTATTCTCGTAACATTTTTAATTATTCTCGAAACATTTCGACTTTATTCTCGAAACATTTCGACTTTATTCTCGAAACATTTCGACTTTATTCTCGAAACATTTCGACTTTATTCTCGTTACATTTCGAGAATTTGTTTTTATTTTTAACGTGGCACTAAAACGCCATTGTAGGAGGCAAAACAGATCCGAGAGAAATTTAAAAAGGGAGACTTAAAAACAAAACAAAAGGTAGGAAAGAAAAGTACCGTGTGGGAGCGTTTTAGCGAAGTGGTTTTTAACAAGGTAGAATAAAGTGCTGGGTTTGTAATATGCAACTGCTGTGACGCACTGTATGTATATGAAAGCGATAAGACTGGTACCTCTTATGGTACATCATGTGTGTGCTAAATCGAAATATTAGATTTAAGCATTTACAGACAAAGACAGTGCTAGAAAATCTACTGAGTAATTAAAGTGATGATCGGCAGTGACGTGCACAGGAATTTTGAGGGGCAGTTGCTCTGACCTGAAAAAAGGCCCCCCCCCAAAAAAAAAACTCACGGGCTGTATGAGGTACTGAGAAAAACTCTGATTAATTAATCAATTCGCCTACACAGTGTCATGTCATCTTTATAACAGTTCAAAGTCTCTGTCCCACCTGCTGGCTATATGGGGAGTCTGCAGACCTGGAGCATGCAGCTTTGCGCCCCAAGCAGTTTTACGCCCCTGCTGTTCCTCATTTCTCCAGTAGGGGGAGCATGCAGTTTTACGCCCCTGCAGTATAATTCATACAAGTTCATAGAGATTTATTTTTCTAAAACTTTTTGAAAAGAAATATGTAAATGAGTAAGAGATATCGAGTTGGCATACACGTGGTTAGCTAAGGTTGATCCAGACACAACATTGATCTGGTCGCCAATAAGTATTAATTGTATTGTCTTCGAGTTTAAATTAGACACACACTATATTATAAATATATATATAAATATATATATATATATATATATATGTGTGTGTAAAGATGTTTAAATTAATTCATAACAATATCAATTAATCGTTAAAAAACTATGCATGTTGGGCCATTTCTTAGTAAGAAAAACGATTATTTACCATACCTCTAACTCGCGATAGACGACAAAGTTATCTGTTAGTTCTGTTCTGGTGGTTCATAATGAACAGCGAACCCCTATTGGAGAAATAAGGAACAACAGGTTCCTAAACTGCATGGGGCGTAAAACTGCCTGGGGCTAAAACTGCATGCTCCAGGTCTGCAGACTCCCCCTTCTCCCTGCTGGTTGGCTTTTTCGCAGCCAACCCTGCAGTGATGTGCTGCTCTTTGCTGCCTCCCTGAATTTTCTCTCCCTCTCCTGAATCCGCCTCTTTTCAGTGGGCATCTTGGCTTCAAACAATACCCAAAATAGTGATAGCATTTTGGCGTTTAACCTTTTTGATTAAAATAATTAATGTGATGCATTACTTCCATCATTCATTTTTCTTGCTAAAACGAAATGTGAGAAACTAACTATCAGCAAAAAAATAGTAGCCTATATTTGTCTTATTATTTAGGCTAAACGTGGCAAACTCAGCGTTGATTTATGAAGATTTTAATTCATTTCATAAAACTTGATGATGATGATCGTTCGTTTGTTATACATCACAAACTCACCTTTTCTGACAACGTTGAGTCGTCTCACCTGACAACCGCGACAATCTCCTTCTAGGACCGCTCATGCAGGCTCAGCTCAGGTGCCGGTCGCGTGTTTGCCCTTCCACTACTGACTTTCATTTTCTGTGACCGAATATGGAAGTGAATGAGGCTTTGCGTTTTTTATTAATTAGGCCTACGTGAAATTCTGCATCCATTGTACGATTTTTTTTTTCCACCTCGGAAGGGCAACGTGAGTCGAGAAGGGCATATGGGCAGTTGCCCGGGCAACCTGAGCAACCCCCCTGTGCACGTCGCTGATGATCGGGTCCGGGTCGGTTGCGGATAGCTATAGAGAAAATTTTGCGGGTGGCGGGTGGATCATTTATTTGAAGCAGCGGATGCGGTTGACATTTTAGCTCATCCGCGCATCTCTAGTGTCTTGACCTCCGCCGAACCCCTGAGACTGACTCACCGAACCCCTGGGGTTTGATCGAACCCAGGTTAAGAACCACTGCTGTAGTATAATATTATAGTGTTTACCATCGTAAACAGCTGTATGAATTTTTCAACCTTGCTATAGTAAATATTTATATAAAATAATTTTTATTAAAGTTAGTAGCCGTCCAGAATACTATCGGATGCCATAATATGAACCTAGTGCATTCATTATTCTATCATTACACTACAGTATACTCTAGTAAATATTATGTGTGATATTTCAAACCATTTTCAGGATCTTGGTCATTTGTGATTCAGAAAATGTTGCATAATGTTAAATGCATCTGACTGTGCCCGCTACAGAAATCTGCCAAACTGCATTTTAATCAGGATCTGGCCCCAATAACAAATGCCTAATGGTAATGAGATTTTAATTTGGCCAAAATCGAATCTCTCAGGCTGTTTCAAAAGACAAAAAGCAGAAAAAAACGCTCCATAGCATCAGGGTGCCAAATGAAAGAAGAGAGTTTTTATGTTCGCTTGTTGCTCTTGCTGACCCAGAACACCCCTAACAACAACTTGGCAACGTCCTGGCAACCACTCGCAGCACTCGGCTTGTGTGTGTTTTGGGGAAAGATAAGTCCAGTTATCCACCCGCCTGAGAAAGGGAAAAACCCCTCACATGCTTTAAAGAGATTCTGAAGTGATGAAGTGTTTAGAATTCTGATCACGAGCGGTTCTGATCTCTCTCTCTCTGTCTGTCACATGACCTCTCTTCATCCATGTGGTTATTATTATCATAGTCATCATAGTTACATATAGTAGACATCAGAAGCATCAGAAATGTAGCCCAGACATCAGAACAGAGATAATACAGCCGGCGCTGACCGCATTTCTGCTAGAAAACACAAAATGTGTTTTATACAGCACATTAACCCATCAGTCCGATTGTGGAAACGTGGTTATGTGTGTGTCTGATATCTGTTCTTTCTGCAAACTTCACATGCAGTTTAAGTCATTGATATTGGCAAAATGTACAGCGCTGACACCCAACCCCAAGAAAATTTGTTTTTAAACCCGACAAAAAAATTCACATTCATTGACATGACTAACTGATTGCTCACTTTATTGTAGCTTCTGTTGTGCTAAATGATGCTAAATGGCGCTCAATGTTTAAGCAATAAATGACAGTTAAAAGCTCTTTTGAAAGCAACAGATCAAGTCATTGAATATGTGACAGATTTATTTTTCCTGTACACAGGGGAATCGTTTTTTATTTGCTCACAAAATATTACAATGCTTACTGAAATGTTGAATCTTACTTTTAGATTTTCAGGAAAAGTTTAATGTAATAATTTTTACTGAAAACACGACAAGACACTGGTTAATGGTGCTGTGACAACATGCCCCACATGTGCACAATGAGAAAAAGCTTCATGAGAATAAAATGGTGTTGATGTCATATAGTGTAATCACAAAATATCTTTCTTTGTTAAGTAAACTATAGGTTTTCTCCAGATTTGAATGTGCCCTTTTGTAATTTTGGGAAACAGTTCAACCTAAAATGAAAATTATGTGGTTTTCTTTTCCAAATTTGAATTGGTTTAAAATGTCTTCATTTTTATAGATGAGTGTTTCCTGGTTTGCAAAAGAAAGTCGTCATGAGGGTGTGTTTTTAGAAATTAGCTTTGCAGACAGATTTGTCTTGGTGTATGAGATATTTTCATGCAAGTTCATTTTCACCAGCTCTGAAATGCTTTGATGACCTCAGTGATGTTTTCCAACGTGACACAAAAGGCTTTTCATTTGCTTTATTTCTCCACCGGGGAAAGATTCCCTTCAGTTCAGAGCTCTTCATTCAGACCATTCACATTCCCACATGTGTCTTTATTTTGCTATGGTGGTCGAAGTCATTCTAGCTAAACTTTCCAACCACAAACCCCAAACCAGAGACGTCAAGACGTGGATTATTCATATGATACCGTTATTTTGTCTGAATGCTAATAGAAGGTTTTTCAGTTCTTATGTAATATAGAGCTGAGATGTACACTGCACAGCATAAAGAGGATAGTTGTAAAAGATGAGCTTTTGCAAAGCAAAGAGTTCGCAGACTTATTTTGCTGAGCAATGTAAAGATGATCCGTTATATTGCTTATATATTACTTTCTTCTTTTTTATATCTAAACTCATTGCAAGCCTCCTCTTCCCATACAGTGTCATAAGACCGGAAATTACTCTGCCAACTCCGGCGTCCCAAAAACTCACCGGCGCCATCTTGTGAAACTACTGACTTCTTTAAAGAGACAGAAACTTCTGTCATAATTCATTCACTCTGGTGTGTTTGTAAATCTGTACATGAGCCTTTTTTCAGTAAAACACAAAAGAAAATATTTTGAGAAATATCTCTGTAGTTTTGTGTTCATACAATGGAATTATCAACATTCTTCAAAATCATTTGAGTTTCATACAGATTTGAAATGCACCTCTCAAACATCTTTACAACCCTTTGGTAGTGATTTTTTTTAATTGATCCTCGTATAGCAACCTGAGCACACACAGGCTGTATACTTAATTAGTGCACAGATGCGTTGGTCCGGTCGAGGGCTGTTGTCATGGGAACCCTCCGCCTCAGTGAGAATGTTGGGTTTTAAAATAACGCTGTCAGAAGCCTCACAGGCTCTGAACACATTTTTACCGTTGGCTCTCTGATGGGCCAATTAACACAATGAACACCAGAAGCTTTTCTAAGAGTTTGTCTGTTCGCATAGAGAAAAAAAAAACTTCGCTTTCAAAGAGCAACTTTTTATGGTTCTATTTGCTGGTGTTTCACACAACCAGAAAACCCATACAATCATGCAATGAATGTGCTATAACACAACGTTTAGTTTCTGAAGAACGCAAGATTTTTTTGAGTGAACCACAAAATGTTATTTGTTAGACCTTTAAATTATCTGTATGGAAGCTTTGTTTTTAACAAATGCTCTTGTGTCAAGTGATTTGAACAAAAGTCTCATATTCCGCATCAATGCAAAATGTGTGTGTGCGTGCTGGCGTGCACGTGCGTATTTGTGTTACAGGGCTTGAGTCAGCATTTCTCTCTACAGCACATAGACTCAGATATCAGCAGAGACAGAGAATTTAAAGTTTCTTATTATAAGGCCAAACATTTGTCAGTGCAGATAATATTTTTTATCGCTGTTCTGAATTCTCGTATCTGCAGGTGTATAATACTGTATGTGTAAAAATAATCTATAGAAGATGATGTGGCCTAATATATTATATTTATAAAGTGTATGATTCACTCATATTGCAGTGTATATGTAGCCGTAGAAATTATCTCGAAAGGAATAAAGCTTCGAATCGGCTCTTTCAGCTGAACCTTTCAATGAAATATTCTGTGTGTGTATTGATTTATTGTCTCTACCTTGATTTACATTCTTGATGTGTTTCTGCTGTCTGAGTGTTTGCTTTGTGGCTTTCAGTTGTTGTGTGTGAGATCGCGTGCTTGTGTGTGTGTGTGTGTGTAGGGGGGAATTGAGTGTGTGTGTTTCAGTTGTGGTGTTGTAGTGAGTGTCTGGTTTGTTGCAGAACAGTGGTGTTAGTTTCTGTTGTCTAGTGAGTGAATGTATTTTTCTGTTGTCCTATAAATAAGTGTTTTTTTTGTGTGTATTGGTCTTTGTGTTTTCTGTTGTGAAGGGAGGGAATCTTTTGTGTTCGGAGTGTGACAGCAACAAACCTGACTGTAAATAAAGAGTCCATTTCTCTTGTTGTGTTTTTTGTGAATAATGTTCTTTTGTCCTGTGAGGACAAGTATAATACAACACAACCAATATTACACTAATGACCTTCAGTTTTACAGTGTAAAATGTATGGGGATGAAATGCATAAATGCATAATTTAACTATTCTATAATGCAGTGGGATTATAACTTCTACGAGTGCTTCATATAAAGTCTTTTGCAATTCTCTCTCCTGGGTTTGTGAGGGGAGGGGGCGGTCTCTCTCTCTCTCTCTCTCTGTCTCTCTCCCTCCTCCAGCATCTTTTGTCTCTGATCTCTCCAGAACACGGGGTGCAGCTGCACACAGTCTGCATCGATCTGCTCGTCTCGCTCTCTCTTGTGCCGGTGTTTATCCTGCAGTGTGCAGAGTCTGATTTTATTCTTCACATTCCAGTTAAATGTGGAGGTAAATTGATTTGACTGACGGTCCAGCAGATTCTTATCGAACCGGCTTTCTCTGCAGCAGAGGAACCGGAGCCCCTTTTCATCTTCTATGATCTCAACAGATCTCAGTTTGGCTGTACTGATACTGTGACAACTTCAAGAACTCCAGGTAAGAGAAAATCCTCTCACTGCTGCATGATTCTTTAAAGCTGATTGATGTATAGATAACATAGAATCTTGTGATCTGTTGGTGTTTTGTGGGTGTAAAGTATCTGATTTCTATCAAATCCTTTGTGATTTAAACACGATTTAACCCTCCAGATGTCTGTAATCTCACTGATATCATAAAGCTTCCTTTTGAGAGCAGGTTTGTATTATCTGCTAGTATGAGTGGCTTTGTTATTTGGCACAAAGGGAAAATTATTTCCAAAATTATTTTCTTACCTAGTGTTTTTGTCTTTTTTGTAATACAAATATCTAAAAATTCTTAAATGAAGGTGCATTTTCGTCAGAATTAAAATGATATCAGGTCTCTGCCAATGGGTTAATAAAACACTCTTAAGAACTTCATTCACATTTATTTTTTTAAGGAAACATACATTTACTATCTTCTATTTTTAATTTGATCTTTACTATCTTAGTTCACTGTTTGAGGTCACTTTTCTTGTCAAGTAAATGTATCTTGATTTGAGAATTTTAAGATATTTGTACAACGAAACAGTTGACCCCATTTGAATATTTTATTATATCCATATAGCCTGGGGGTAATTTATTTTTCAAAATTTCCTCCAAAATGAATGTTTTCTTTTATTTGTTAGCAATGTGAAGCAGAATATCATGGTATTCAATTCCATTTTATTTATATGAACACATTTAGAAACTGGACAGTTACATGTAGAATTTGTAAACTACTAAATATTTTCCCTTTTATCCTGTTTTGCTGTAAAAATATCAAAACATTATTAATCAAGATACATTTGATTGAGAAGCAAATATATTTTTAAACGGGCAAAAATATGTGCTAATGTGGTAAAAGAATTAGCTTTCTCTTTAATTAAGTTTATTCCCCCCTAATTGATTGACATGTTTTCTTGCTTTATATTATGTTTATTCATTTAGCATATGTCTATCCAACGCGACTTACAAACGAGAGTTCTAAGCATAAACTTGCTTAAATTTTTGAATATGTTTGTATAAAAAGTCAATTCGCTTTGAATGTATGTTGATTTGGGGACGTTTAGTTATTTGTACTTGCAAAAATACCAAGTTATAAATGTTTCGTTGGGTATTACACCAAACTGCAACAGATCAATGGCAAAAATGTTTTCTTAGTTTGATATCTAGAAACTAAAATACTCTAAGTTTATTTCTGAAGTTGGTTTCAGTCTTGAACAGATGTTTAAAACAGTGAGGTCTCTTGATGAAAGCAGATGTTATATTTGTGTCTATGATTGTTATTGAGTTATTGGGGGGAGAGGTGTATGATAAGAACTTGTCCCCTGTGTCTTCTGTACTGAAGTCGATCAAAAGCTCCTCGGCAGCTGCAGGCATTTATTATTAATCTCAACACCTCTCCACGCACCCGCCGGCCATGTGGATCCTTTCCAGCCCGCTACGACACACCGTGACCGCATTGATATGACATCATCATAACGGGCCACTAAAAACAGCACCCAGCTTCTCTAGCATCATCTCCTCTGTGATGTTTAATGTATTGGCATTTTTCCAGTTTGCATTTAAACACGGTCTGAAATGAAACTGAAATGGGTTGGGGTGATAGTATTCTCATTTTCTGGTAGTCTGGATGATGATGAAATGGTGTTTTTGGGGTCAAGGGAGCGAAGGGTGAACGGGTCAGGGCAACCTAGGAGAAATGAATGCTCAAGGTCAGGTCATAGGAATCAATATGATCGATTTAATGGGTCTTTGTTCTTCAGTGGTTGACTTACTAACCCTTTATTCTAAAAATCCCCTCAGGTTGTTTCAAACCTGTAAACATTTCTTTGTTCCAATGAACACAGAAAGATATTTGGAAGAATGTTAGCCATTTTTAGTTCTGGGACATCATCGACTACCATATAGGGAAAACAATATTGTATCTTTTTGTTCTGTTGAACACAAGAATTTAGTAAAACAAAGAGTATTCGGCAGCTTTAACTACCATGTAATTCTTCCTACTATGGTAGTCCATGATAATGAAAATTACTAACATTCTTCCAAGTATCTTTCTTTGAGTTCATCGGAACAAAGTCATTTATACGGGAATGAAATTACATGAGCGTGAGTAAATGATAACAGAATTTTTACGACTTTAGGGTTGTGTTAAAAGAATGTTAAAGTAACCCTTCAGCCAAAAATAGTTCTTCTATGTCATCATGTCATTTATTTAATTTAATTTTGTCTGTTTAGTGATCAATTTACAACAAGGGAACCGTTGGCTAATCTCATGTTTTACTGTCCTTGTGATGACGTTTGGTCAGTTTGTATTTGTGCAAATCTCACAAAAATGCCAAATTTAACATGCATCATATTTTTTCCTGTTGGGTTTATGACCTAATGACGCATTTCTCTTATCTTCAGTGCCTAATATTGTTTTTGTTTCTAAACGCATGCATGTCAGATCAAAAAGAGTCGATGTGACTTTAGACGCTTGATATATGAGCACTGACGTCTGGTTTGCTCAGGTCCTTCATCCTCATGCTGTAATGTTTCCGGGTTGTTCTTCAGATGAATGAGGGCTGAGGTATTCATTTTTCGTACTGCAGATTTTCTTGAGGTGATGCACAGATAAATCCAGAAAACACAGACACACACACACACAACCTTTATCGTTGCTATTTTGAATCATATTTAGGTGTGCTGTTAGTTTTTTTGATGATTTGAATCTGATTGTTGGTTAAACAAGTGTAATCAACACCTTCGTTTTTACATTTACATTTAGGCATTTGGCTGACGCTTTTATCCAAAGCGACTTGCATTGCTTTTATCCTATACATTTTATATAGGTATTTGCAATCCCCTGGGATCGTATTCACAACCTTGTGTTGTTAGCGCAATGCTCTTACCACTGAGCTGCAGAAAAAGTTTTTATTTTATCTTCTGTGCTCTTCTGTACTGTATTTGTAGATAACAGAATATCATAGAGATTTGCTGGGTTCTTTTGACTTTGACCAGTATAAGCAGCCGTTGAAAACACCATAGCAACCATCGATAACAACCTAGCAACTGCATAGCAACACATCAGCCAACCCTGACAACCTCCAGCATTGTGATGGCGAGTCCTCTTCAGGAAATCTTTGCCTGTCTGTCAGATTGTATGTATACACAGTACACACTGGCGAGCATGAGACACGCTGTCGGATCAAAGATCTTCATACGTTCGGATGTACAATGAGTTGTGTCTGGTTGAGTGTAAGTTCACATGAAGGTTTCTAGTCTCCCTTTATTTTATATTTTATTTATATAGCACGTTTACAACAGCCACAAGGCTGACCAAAGTGCTTTACAATAAACGACAGCATCATAAAAGTGTCAAAGGAGAATGTTGAGGTCAGGGAAACACATTTACATTTATTCATTTGGCTTTCCTGTAGCTCAGCGGTAAGAGCATTGCGTTTAACAACGCAAGGTTGTGGGTTTGATCCCAGGAAATTGTAAATACCTATGTAAAATGTATAGGATAAAGCAATGTAAGTCGCTTTGGATAAAAGCGTCTGCTAAATGTAAATGTTTTATCCAAAGCGACTTACAAGTAAGAGAGCACATTAACATTTTGTCAACACGCTTAACCGTACTGTTAGTTTACAAGACCTTGCTACTAGGAGGTAGCTGGAGTAACCAAGGTAGCGAATGAACAACAAGATTTAATTTTAAGACACAAGACATACAGTTATTGGTTAGTCAAACAAATCCGCAACGGGTATGTTTTGAGCTGTTTTTTGATGGTTGTGAAGGATGCTGCAGTTCGGTTGGAGGCTGGCTGTTCATTCCACCAGCGAACCGAATGAGAAAAGGTTTTTGCAAGCAATTTGATGCCTCGCTGTGATGGAACAACCAAGCGTCACTCACTTTCAGAACGAAGATGAAGGGAGGGGATATAGACCTCGAGCAGTGAGTTAAGGTGGGCGAATTTGCCGTTATCGTTCTGAAAGCCAGTGTCAGCGATTTAAACTAAGCAGCCAGTGAAGTGAAATTGGGAGGAATTTTACATGGGTTCTTGTAGGCTGATTGAAAACTAGACGTGCAGCTGCATTCTGGATAATTAAGGGCTTGACTGCATAACCAGGAGTCCTGTTTTGGAGAGTTTGAGTTGTAGGTGATTCTCTTTCATCCAAGAAGAGATGCCCAGAACGCAGGCACAGACACAGGCAGAGATGGTGGGGTCATCTGGCTGAAAATAGAAATAAAGCTGTGTAATAGACACAATAGCTGGGTGGCACTTGGTTTTATTGAAGGAGTTGATTTAATGGTGGAAAGTGTCTTTATATGATTTATATGACTGGAAAGTGTTTTTAGAGGTTCAGTTATTTCATTTTTGTTAAACTTCAGGTTCCTTTCGACCACTAAATTTCTTTCTGTGTTCTGGATTATCCTTAACTCAAATCAAAAATAGGTTGGATATTGTGAGAGAATTCTTCTGCAGATCTGGGAGCACAAGAACTAGACACAAAGGCATCCAGCTTTTGAACTCATTTATTTCAGGGAAAACAAATCCTTATATACTTGCACAATATGACACCTGTTATACCAAATAAGGTATAGAACTATGTGGAAGAAACATCTTTATATAGTGTGCCGTAAGACACTGGATATTCCAAATAAGGTATAGCTAACATAGCATGTTAGACAAAGAATGTTTAGCTTTAAATAAATCCTCTACCTCCACGTTTAGCCAGCTGTCTGCTGAGCTACCAGCTTTCCTCTCTGTGAGCCTTAAAACCACACATAGGCTACACTTATTCTTGCATATATGTGGGTTTATTTATCTATGGGGAAAATAATATCTAACAATTTTGATGACAGATTATTCCTGTTGAATAACTGTTGTATTGTGCAAATCAGTCCACGGATGTTGAAAAATTAGGTTATTTTTTATTTATGTTGAGTTTGAAAGTACTTGAGATCTTCAATGTAAAATAAATGTATATGCGTGTATGCCTGAGAGAGAGAGAGAGAGAGAGAGAGAGATGCTGTAAATGGGTTTAGGGACTAGAGATCATTCTTGTGTTCTGGGATCAATTGTCTAAATTTTGGTCTTTATATGATGCAGTGTGAGGATTCGCCAGTGGGTTTTGATCTAGATATGTCATGTTATTAGATCAATGGACATTTTGCTTCTTTACAGAAAGATTAAGGCAGATTTTCACATAGACCACTTTTGCAAGGTACAAACTAAATTTTTAAATCCTACATATAAATTAAATCATAGCGATATTCGTTTTAGCGATACACATTTCGATTTGGTTGTTAATGTTTAGTCAGTTGTCTTTTGGTCAATCAAATGTGCAGTGTTAAAACACTGAAAAAGAAAGTTCTTCTGGACCAATGTTGGACCAGTTTTGTTTACATCTTCCCGAAGAGGTCTATAACTTAAAATTATCACATGTTTATTGTGGTGTAATTACTGTCTGACTTTCAGATTCTAGATAATCCAATGATATGCCTTCTAATTGAATGTGAAGCAGTGTGAAGTGATAAATGTTTTATACAGTAGTCAGGTACATTGTTGTCACATGACCTTACTATAGATGTTTAATAGTAATATTAACTCAGATTAATATTTTATTGTATATTAGTTGTATTAAATAAAATCAAAACAACTCCACAGTAATTGATTACTGCAGAGGTCTACCGGAATTACGTTTGAGTCACAAAATGAGTGGAAGTAGAACCCAGATGCAGGCAGCAGTGGTGAAGGGGTTAATTTGTAGAAAATTATAACTGGAGAAACCGGTGACAATAATAAATAAGATAATCTGTGTTTTATAAGACTTCAAATACTCCAAAGAAAACAAGTTGAGCAATACAACAGTCAAGTATTTAGAAAAAGTTAAAATATGTTCCCTTTCTGTCGGTCTCTCCACGTTGTGTTGAGAACGACAGATGGGGTTCGCCCTTGAGAACCAATCAACTCTGACTACTATAGAAAAGGCCAATGAAATTTGGCGAATGAAATTTGCATGCCGGGCTCCGCCCCCGGATATCCGGTATAAAAGGAAGCCGGCGTGCATCATTCACTTACCTTTTGTTCTTCAGAGCCTTCGCTCATGACTACGAACAGAACGAATTCAATGAATTCTTCTTCTTCTTCTGCCGGATCTACGACGTGTTGCAGCGGATCGTCCCTACCTGCAGCGACCTTCCCCTGGACGTCTCGGCGGTTCCGGAGGTGTTAGAGATTCTTTCTAAAAAAGTCATTTTCAGGACTGACTGAGCATTCTCCTACCTCCACGTTTAGCCTGCGGGCAGATTGTCATTCAGAAGTTGCGGTCACGGGTGGCTGTCTTCCTACGGGAACCACCCACCATTTCGTCTACTACCTGGGCTGTGACATCTGTGGCTACGGCCCCGATGACCACCCACGTTAGCAGCGTTAGTGATATGGGGAACTCTCCCAACGTAAACCCGCCAGCCAAGTGCTCACGGGCCGATTGCACCCCGATTCGCTTTTCTGAACGTTCCCCAACCGGCGGTGGCATACCGTCCGGATTCTCACGCACACACTCGGAAACGATGTGTGACGTAGATGAGATGTTGCTCGCAGCATCGGAGGGAGACTGACATCTGACACTGACGAATCCGAGCTCCACCCACAGCGGTCGAGTTCAGGAGGAAGCAGAAGTGATGTCATCCATGCTAACCCGGAGATGCGTGGTTCCTGAGGTCGGAGCGCGGTGCAAACCGCGCCCAACCCGGGTGCCATGTTTTTCCCGGAGATGAATGAGGAGCTATGTAAAACTTGGAACACTCCATTCACGGACCGTTCCAGTGAAGCTAGCTCCGGCTCCCTTACTTCCCTCGTTGGTGGGGCAGCCAAAGGCTACGTTGAGATCCCCCGGGTGGCTTGGGGGGGGAATCGGCCACGCCTACCGTCCAAAGCGTGTGGGACTTCGGCATCATTGGTGTCGAGGCCTTACACTGCCGCGGGCCAGGCTGCCTCCTCTCTACGCCATGGCCATCCTGCAGGTCCGCCAGGCCAGGGCGTGGAGAGAGCTCAACGAGGGTAAGGCCGACCCGGGTATAATGCAGGATCTCCGTGCCGCCACTGACAGCGCTCTACGGGCGACTAAGGTGGCGGCGCGGGCCCTGGGTCGGACGATGTCCATGGTAGTGGTCCAGGAGAGACACCCCCGGCTATACCTTGTGCAGAAGAGTGACACCAAGCAAGTCTGCTTTCTTGATGCACTCATCTCGCAAGGTGGGTTGTTGGTAACACCGTCTAGGACTGCGCTCAGCAGTTTTTGACGGTGAAGCAGACAGTGGCAATTAGCCTCACGCCGCGACTTGGCCGCCTACAGACCTCCGAGATCTCACGTGACGTCTGCTTCCCTGCAACCCAGGACCCCTTCGACATCGGCTCCGGTTCCTGTGCCCCCACAGGCGGCACCCCGGAAGCAGAGGTCGAGGGGGAAACCTCCACCCCGTCAGCAACCTTCTCTCGAGAAGGGACACTGACGGGAAGACCCAAGGGAGAAAAACATCGGGCCCGAACCTTCACAGCCACGGCTCTGATCGGTCGGTACGGGACGACTCCTGCCTCGTCACCAAAGCCGGGCCCTTTTCAGGGCTTGGCGCCCACTACTCGCAGAGTTTTCAGTTCTCCCCAGGTGTACTTGCAGCCTATCGCACACTCCACTGGACTGTGCACGGCGAACCGACCTCACAGCCTGGCGAGGCGTGAGGTCGTACACATACGACAGCTGTCACCACTCTCAAACAGACAGTGTGTGCCATTGTCCCGCCAGGCAAGTAAAAAGGCGGAGCCAACCTTCCCTCCGGGGACCCCCGTGACATGGTTAGCTCCGCCAGCCGACGAACCTCCCCGTGGGAATGATGAAGCAGACCGTCCCCTTGGTCACCCTGTCACAGTCCCTGGGAGCTCGAGAGCTGCCCACACTGTCTCGCTGGCTAATGAGGGCGGTCCGTCTTGGTTACTCGATCCAGTTCGCCAGAGACTCTCCCAAGTTTAGGGGCATCATCTCTCCCTCTGTCAGAGGCAGGGACGCCTCCGTACTTCGAGTAGAGGTCACCACCTTTCTGGCAAAACAGGCATCGAGTTCGTCCCTCAAAACCAAGATGTTCAGTGGGTCACGACCCGCACTTCATCATTCCAAAGAAAGACGGCGGGTTGCAGGTCTGCGTACCCTGAACAGGGCAACTTCACAAGCTGCCGTTCAGGGTGCTCACGCAGAGGCGCGTCCTGACATCTATCAGGTGTTAGGATTGGTTCGTGGCAATCGACCTAAAGGACGCTTACTTTCATGTCTCGATCCTTCTCGACACCGACCGTTCCCACGGTTCGCGTGCGAGAGGCGGGCATATCAGTAAAGAGTCCTCCCTTTCGGTCTGTCCCTGTCTCCACGGTCTTCACGAAGATCGTGGAAACCGCCCTTTCTCCCTGAGGGGAGACAACGGTCCCCCTGAAATAATTCAGAGGCTCCTGGGACACATGGCGTCCTCGCGGGTTAATACCCCTCGGGTTGATGCACATGAGACCGCTCCAACACTGGTTTCAGAGTTGAGTTCCGAGGAGAGCGTGGCACACCGGCAGCAGGCGCATGGTGATGACACCCTGCTTCCGATCACCATAACCCCTAGTCTTCCATGTCTTCCAGTCTTCTGCAGGGGTACGGTGCAGTGTGCAACGGGCACGCAGGCGGGGCGTTGGACGAACCCCCGCCTGCGCTGGCATATCAATTGCCAAGAGTTGTGGGCTGTGCTACTTGCACTGAGCAGACTACGGCCTCTCGTGCAAGACAAGCACGTGCTGGTCCGAGGACAGCACTATAGCTGTAGCGTACTCAGATCGTCAGGGTGGCGTTCGCTCACAGCAGCTAACACAACTTGCTCGACGCCTCCTCCGGTGGAGTCAACACGTGACCCGTTCTCTGCGGGCCACACACACACCCCGGGCAAAATGAACTAGACAGCCGACGTGCTTTCTCGCCAGTTTATGCCTCGTGGAGAGTGACAACTTCACCCCCGCGCAGTCCAGCTCATTTGGAGGCTGTTCGGGTAGGCCCAGGTAAACCTGTTCGCCTCCCGTAACACCACCATCTGCCCGCTTGGTACGGATAACCTGGCGCACAGCTGACCGCGGGACGGACGGAAGCACACCTTCCGCCCCCCCCAGGAGCCTCCTTGCACAAATACCGTGCAAGGTCAGGGAGAAGGAGCACCAAGTGTTATTGGTTACACCACCGGTCTAACCGCACTTGGCTTCAGAGCTGATGCCCTGGACAGCGACTCCCCCTGAACCATTCCCCTGACAGAGGACCTGCTCTATCAGAGATTGTGTCGCGATACAGCGTTGTGGCGTTTTCCATAGGCAACCCCATCTGTCGTTCTTGACACAACGTCGAGAGACCGACAGAAAGGGCACGTCTTGGTTACGTATGTAACCTCAGTTCCCTGATGGAGGGAACGAGACGTTGTTTCCCTTATGCCACAAATTCTGCTGCAGTCATGAGAGGCTCTCAGGCTCTTCGGAACAAAAGGTAAGTGAATGATGCACGCCGGCTTCCTTTTATACGGGATATCCGGGGGCGGAGCCCGGCATGCAAATTTCATTCGCCAAATTTCATTGACCTTTTCTATAGTAGTCAGAGTTGATTGGTTCTCAAGGGCGAACCCCATCTGTCGTTCTCGACACAACGTCTCGTTCCCTCCATCAGGGAACTGAGGTTGCATACGTAACCAAGACGTTTTTTTATGTGTATTCCCTGTCCGAGGCAGAGCCCTCGACACGGATAACCTGGCGCACAGCTGACCGCGGGACGGACGGAAGCACACCTTCCGCCCCCCCCAGGAGCCTCCTTGCACAAATACCGTGCAAGGTCAGGGAGAAGGAGCACCAAGTGTTATTGGTTACACCACCGGTCTAACCGCACTTGGCTTCAGAGCTGATGCCCTGGACAGCGACTCCCCCTGAACCATTCCCCTGACAGAGGACCTGCTCTATCAGGGGAAGGACACGTTCTGGCATCCCAGATCAGACCTCTGGCACACCCATGTCTGGTCTCTAGACGGGACGAGAAGATCCTGAGATGGCTACTCCCCCTCTATAGCAGAGCCATCACCCAGGCTAGGGCCCCATCTATTAGGCGGTTACACGCCTCTAGACGGCGCCTCTTCTCGTCCTGGTGTCTCTCTCAACAAGAAAGACCCACCGAGGTGTTCGATCAGGATTGTGTTTTCCTTCTTATGAGACTGGAGACTAACATCTCCCCTCCACACTGAATGTGTATGTAGTCGCTATCGCCACTCATCACGACTCAGTTGATGGAAAGTTTCTAGGATGACATGACCTGGTCACCAGGTTCTTTAGGAGCGCGAGAAGGCGGAATCCGCCTCACCTCCGCTCCATACCCTCTTGGGACCCTAAGTGGTCCTGGGGGGCCTCTGGGCCCCCAAGAGCCCCTCGGAGGTTCCAATCTTCCTCACCCGAGTAAGACGGACCTCCTGATGGTGCTCGCTTACTTCAAGAGGGTAAAGGACCCCTGAGCATCCTCCGTGTCCCCGGATTGCCTTGAATTCGGCCCTGGAAACTCTCACGTTATCTTGAGACCCAGGCCCAGATGCGTGCCCAAAAAGTTCCCACTACTCTCTTCTGGGGCGAGGTGGTGAACTTGCAGGCGCTCCTCATCGGGAGGAAGACCCACCCCGATTCGTGTTGTGTCCAGCGCCCTGCGCCTCTACCCAGACCGCACGCAGAGCTCAAAAAGCTCTGACCAGCTCGGTGTCTGTATTGGAGGACAGCAGAAGGGGAAAGCTATCTCCAAGTCGAGGCTGGCGAACTGGGTCGTGGATACCGTTACGACGGCATTCCGATCTCAGAATCTCTCATGCCCACTGAAGGCTCACTCCACACGGGGTATAGCTTCCTGGGCACTGGCCAGAAGCACCTCTCTAGCAGACAACTGTAGAGCTGCGGGTTGGGCTACGCCCAAACACCTTCGCAAGGGTTAACAACCTTCGCATAAACCCGGTGTCAGCCCACGTCCTGCGTGGCGACATGTAGGACTGGCATCCGGGGAGGCGTATGCCTGCGAAAGCACCTTCCCACCCTCCAAGAGGTTGGGTCAGTGTGCTATATACCTTTTCTTCTTACCCAAACACATGGCTAAGAAAATTGGTAAATCAACAACCTTCCTTCTTACCCAGACACTGGTTAAGAACAGGCATTCCATCCATCACTAAGCAAGCACCCCCTGGGGGTTGGCTGGGCAGAGCAGCCTTTCCCCTTAGGCCGGGACATCATTTGACCTATCATAGATAGTTCTAACCGGCCTGGTGCTATCAGACGCAGTAACACCCCCCAGTGGGCTGTTCCGTCTGCTATACCCTCATGACAATGGTTCCCACACATGGTAACCCAAGAGCTTCCCCAGGTGGACCTCCACCTCGCGGTTAACTACCCAGTCCGTATGTTCCATGCGTTCTCCTCCATGGACGAGACCATACTTATATCCACCACATTCCTTCCCACGGATAGGAGGTGGCCTCTGTTGCGCTTCTCTGATTAAGAGTTGAGCTTTCCCGGTGTAAACCCGAGCCGGACGGCCTCTCGCCAGTAGAGAGCTAAGGCCCCGTTCGTGAAAGGTTATCGGTCAGGGCTGTACCCATCTTTCTCCAAGAAAGCTCTGAAACCCCCCGACCACCACACTGGAAGGTTATAGTTTCGCGAAAGCATCGAGCTGACACGCCCAGGCTTGTTACCGTCGCTTCGCTAGAGATTGTGTCGCGATACAGCGTTGTGGCGTTTTCCATAGGCAACCCCATCTGTCGTTCTTGACACAACGTCGAGAGACCGACAGAAAGGGCACGTCTTGGTTACGTATGTAACCTCAGTTCCCTGATGGAGGGAACGAGACGTTGTGTCCCTTATGCCACAAATTCTGCTGCAGTCATGAGAGGCTCTCAGGCTCTTCGGAACAAAAGGTAAGTGAATGATGCACGCCGGCTTCCTTTTATACGGGATATCCGGGGGCGGAGCCCGGCATGCAAATTTCATTCGCCAAATTTCATTGACCTTTTCTATAGTAGTCAGAGTTGATTGGTTCTCAAGGGCGAACCCCATCTGTCGTTCTCGACACAACGTCTCGTTCCCTCCATCAGGGAACTGAGGTTGCATACGTAACCAAGACGTTTTTTTATGTGATAACCTGTTTTTTATTACAGTTTTATTGCAGTCATTCATATTGCTGTGTGATGGTTTTTTGTTACTCCTGAGGTTTGATTTTGTTGAAATTCCACAGACACTGGACTGGAATGAACACAATTCATCTAGAAAAATGAAAATGGTTAAATTATAATGGCCGGGGGGGCACGGTGGCTTAGTGGTTAGCACGTTCGCCTCACACCTCCAGGGTTGGGGGTTCGATTCCTGCTTCTGACCTGTGTGTGTGGAGTTTGCATGTTCTCCCCGTGCCTCGGGGGTTTCCTCCGGGTACTCCGGTTTCCTCCCCCTTGTCCAAAGACATTCATGGTAGGTTGATTGGCATCTCTGGAAAAATTGTCCGTAGGGTGTGAGTGTGTGAGTGAATGAGTGAGTGTGTGTGCCCTGCGATGGGTTGGCACTCCATCCAGGGTGTATCCTGCCTTGATGCCCGATGACTCCTGAGATAGGCGCAGGCTCCCCGTGACCCGAGGTAGTTCGGATAAGCGGTAGAAAATGGATGGAAATTATAATGGAATAGTGTCTTTTATTAAGCGTTTTTTAAATTGTTCAAATCAGATTTTAGAGCAATTGATAAATGCTAAATAACTGTAAACTAGATGCCGCAGACGGTCATAGCGGCAACAACATAAACAAACATAACGTGACCCAAATTGTCGTAGTTCTGCCTCATTTTGTCATATATTTCTTGTTCTCGGGACAGAATGAGGACGTAATCCCTTGTTTCCTGTAGAGCAGGGGTGTCCAAAGTCAGTCCTGGAGGGCCTGCTTCCTGCAAAGTTTAGCTTCAACCCTAATCAAATACACCTGAAGAGCTAATCAAGGTCTCACAAAGCAGACTAGAAACTTCCAAACAGGTGTGTTGAGCCAAGTTGGAGCTAAACTCTGCAGGAATGTGGCCCTCCAGGACCGACATTGGACATCCCTGCTGTAGAGAGAGTGGTTTTCGGGCCTCTTTGGTCACCATACTCTCTCTCTCTCACTGAATCTCGTCTGTGTTTCCCGCCCTTTTGTCTCGTTACTGATTGTTAATTAGTTCATACCCTGCACCTGTCCCCGTTGATTTTGACCCCTTTAAGAGTCCTCATGTTTCTTTGTCCAGTGTTCGGTCATTGTACATGTTTCCAGTGTATGGGTACATTGCATTGTATTTACATGTACCTTTGTGCTTGTTAGCATATTAGCTACCTTGTTGTGTTACCTGCTCGTGTTCCTGGTACCCTCCTGTTTGGATTACCTTTCCCTGTCTAAATTATTTGTTTTCCTGTTCCTGTCGTCCTTGATGTTGTCCAGTGTAGTAAGTGTTCAGTCTAGCTTATTGTGTTTTAAACAACATTATAAGTGTTGTTTATTTCAGTCCATTGCAAGTCAGTCTAGTCTCGTTTTATCCTGTTCTTATTTCAATCGTGTCTTTTTTTATCCCCTCGTGGGTTTTTGTTTGGTGTTTTCGTGTTTAATAAAATTATTGTTAAAGAAACCGTGTTTTTATTTGGAATTTTTTAAAAAACATTGTTAGTAGTTCGCAGAATGAAAGAATTTTTTAATTTTACGTAAACACGTAAAATATACTGTACCTAATTACCTAATACACTACCTACACTGTAAATTGTCTCTGAAATGGTCTTTCAATTTTTTCAGTGGCAGTATATATGAAGAGTTTATTTCCAAAAAGAGAAATTTTAAAATGTTGCTTATATCAAAACAAACGAACTGTAGTGTGAGTGATATCAAAGGTATGCACAGAAAGAAAACATGATTTTTTTTTAAATGAGTTACCTCTTTTTGGAAATAAATTCTATATATATTATATGTTCTCTAGAGGGTATAACGCAGTAATAGTTTTGAGAAGTATGATGAGAGGCAGTGAGTGTACTTCAGCACTGGACAGCTCCCACATGTCATCTATTCAACAAAACAGAATAAATCACTTGCTCACTCACTCACCCACTCACTCACAAGATGAAAAGAAAAAATATAAAAGATGCAAAATGATTCATTGAATTATTCACTATAATCATTCCTTACTTTCAGCATAATACATCTGTAAGAATATACAGCTCCTCAACCTTCTCCATGACATTCTACAATCCAAGTCCTCAGTTTTTGAACGACTTCCTCAAATGTAAAACACGTTTAAATAGAAAGAGATCCTGCTATGTCTCCCTAGCATGTCTCTAGGTCTTTCCCAACACCCCTCTGTCAGAAAACCCCTCACACAAAGGCATTTGTCTCATTCTGCGTGTCTGCTTCATTCCGCTCATCTGAAATGCAGACATATGCTGGTATGAAGCTCATTTATGCATGCTTTGACTGACAGAACGCACCTCTATTTACAGTCTTATCTTCTCCAAAGCCAAATTTAGCGCCACAATGTAATAAATAAATGTTGTTTTCAAAAAATGAGTTAAAAGATTAAATGAATTCTGTATATGTAAGATAACGTTGTGGATGTTGAATAGACATTCACCTCAGCGGATGAGAATCGCATCCACATGCTAAAGACAATGGAGAATGTTTTCATGGTTAGTTTAGGTCTCCTGGTATTCCAGAGTAACCATGGCAACCAGACGGCCTGTTAACGCTTGATTTTCCAGCCGGTCCACAGTCAGAGGTTCAGCACCTGAGCTCGCTGTCATCAGTCACCGGCTGTAATAAAAACAAATGCTGACATACATCAACAGAGTGTTAGTGAAGAGAGTAATGATATTCATAACTTCAGCTATCTGACTGTCAATCTATCTGTTTCAACTTGGAATAATCCCTCACTCCCGGCACATAGACACTTCAGCTTCGTTATTTCACATGTATTCTGCTGTAGAGGCCATTCTTGTCTTGTGGGGTTCTTTTGTGAGCCGTGAAAGAGTTTTGTGCAGTGGCTGGAAAACTTTAATGTGTTTGTTTCCCGGTAAAGTTCTCTGTTAGGTTGGCCAGCCATAATCAAAAATGATGTAGGGATGTCAATCAATGTTTATCATATATATGAGGAATTCTTGATGAACCGTCTTGAATACTCTATTGAGAAGTTGGTGTGATGTCATTATAGAGCAGCAAAATGCTCATTTATTGCTCATTAACTGCACTCAGATGTGCAGATGAACTCGATTGACACAAGTAGACAGACATAAGCTCAAAATGAAACTCTTTATACTTGAAAACATTAAAAAACTTTTTTTTAGCTGCTAACATGAACTGTGAAATGATGATGGTGATGAGGATCTCATCTCTGAGTTTGTGCTGTGGCTGTTTTGAGGGAGATCAGGGTGTTGTACCCAAGAAGCAATTTCTTTGATTTAATCATAAGATGCCAGGAGGAATTAAAACTCAGTTCTTTTCTCAAGAGACGTGAATTCATCTCAGATGTTAGTCATGCAAAGAGCTTTTGGTTTTTTTATTCCGCTCACACTGATTCTGGCTGTTGAGAAATGAGCTGGTTTGATCACAGTCTGAGAGCAAAGTTGTGTGCTTGAAACAACAGGTCTCGAGCATGTGTCATGCTTTTGAATAAAGTAAGCAAGCAACATCCAGTGCATGCTATATCCATCATTCTAAATATATACAAATTTAATTGTACATCTTTAAGTTTGTCAAGAAAAGAAAAAGTTTTTTTAATGGTCCGCATGCGCATGAACATAACCTAGGACCCTGGGAATCCCTTGGCGCAGTGACGAAACTTATGAATGAATTAAATATTGTGATAAAACACGAAGAACAAAAAAAGTAAAACAAACTTAGCCTTTAAAAGCAAAGTACGTTTTTTACGGCAAGAATTTGACATTAATTCAATCTGGACGTATTTAGACATCATTGCTCCACCACCTGTGCGATTTCTTCAACTAGATTGCCGAACCAACAAGTTGAAACAGTTGACTGGTAACTGCATCGTACTACTAACCAGCGATTTATGTTGTTGTTCGGGAAATGTACACCTGGTTGATGCATAGAATTTTTTTTTTATAAAATATCGACTAATTATATGGATTTTAAAGATAGTACTTTATGAAAGTAAACCAGAATATGAACAAATATTCTTATATTCATCTCAACAATATAAGCAAACGTTACTGCTCATAGACACTTTTGTGACCCCACCTTAACTTCCGGTACACGTTCACAAACAATAGAGTGCCTGTAGATTATTTCTGATAGCGAAAGAAACTGAGAAGAAGCTTTACTTGGTTTATCTCATCTGTCCAATATTTTTAATTTAGACTGTGATACCAAGCTCAACGGCTAGATATCAATGTACGATACGGGTTTTTTTTAATTTGTCCAAACTACAAACAAATTGTTTATTTAATTAAACTAACATACAACAAAATGTATTAATTTGTTTATTTAATACAATTATTATACACTAAAATAATAATACAAATTAATACTAACGTAAATAAAATAAAAAATAAATAGTTATATTATTTGACACTAGCCAAACACGAACCGGAATTTAACTGGGGGTCAAGTATTTAGGTGTCCAATGAAACAGTCTATAAAACTGGTGCACGTTCAAGCTCAAACCGGTGTGCAACGTTTTGCTACGGTTTCCTGACAGTGGTGTGCAACAGGGTTTGGGATACGTTTTCTCTTGTTTGGTGGGTTTATCAAGAAAGTCACCCCAACCAGCAGCAACATGTACTGTATTTTACACACACGGCATTAAACAGAGAAGCACAATGGGTCCAAGTGAAGTCGTTTACAAATGTGTCCGCCGCTGCTCGGTATACGCAACAATTGAAGATATTAGAAGAATTTGCAGTATTCAACACGTATTTATACAGATATACAGTTTCTTGGAGAACCCGATTTGAGATTTGGGTGGGATCTTTTTGGGACAGACTCACCACTGGGCACGATTGAGCTGACTGGGTCTCTGAGGTCTTTTGCATAGAATAATAACCGTTTCATGTTGTTTTCTCACTTTTCTCTCATTTACTTTCTCTTGTGGTTTCTGCTGGTCTCTGGCTCACAAAATGTCCCACAATACAAGGGGATGCTTACTGCATGATCATATTTGTGTTGTTCTTAGAGATTTAAACAGGTTTAAACATCAGGTTCCAAAGCAATTGTACAGACAGGTATGCCCATCTTACTTGCGTATACATTTGGGTGCCGTTGAATCAAATCATAACACGAACTGACGTAGATTTGTGGGGGTGTTACACAATGCGACTGAGGCAGGACAGGATTAGGGCTGAAACGATTAGTCTACATTGTCGACAACGTCGACAATAAAAAATTGTCGACAAATATTCTGTTTTGATGTCAAGTAGTCGTTTGATTACGCGACTTAATTTAAGGGCCTGCAATACCACAATTTTACCGCTACGGCACTGTAACGCTAGAGTGTAATGAATGCTTCCTGAATGCTTTCGCAGTAGAAGGACACACAGCGGGAATTATGGTGGAGTACAAATGAATGCGAACAAGTAAAGTGTGGGAAAGCTTTACCAAATTGAAAACAAAAAATGCTGTCGTGTGCAATGCATGCAAGGAGGAACTTCCCTTTCATGGCAGCACAACATGCATGCTGGACCATTTAAAAAGGAAACATCCAAGGCAGGAGCGAGGTGAATGTGCACTATCTAGAGCTAACTAACTAACTTAGCGGTAAATCTTTTCATGAGAGAATGCAATAATAATAGTATTGATAATAACAACAATAATCATAATTGTTAGAAATGTTTTTTTTTTCAAAGTATAAAGCTTTGATCGAGCGTAGGAGTCAAGCCTGTTTTGATTATGATAACACTATAAGGTATTACATGAGAGGAAAATGATTATAAGAGAGGGACATTAAGTGATAGGAGTCTTATATCTTGCCTTTATTTTTTAAATATTTTCTTCTGTTACTTGCTCTTTTTCATTAACTTTTTCTCCGCCATTGACGAGTTATCATGGCAATCAGTGTTTGTAATGTTATACAACAGGTGGCGCTGTTACACACCTTTCGAAAAAGTACAGAATCCCAGAATCTAGAATGTATATTTCTTATCGATTTTTAATGATTGTTCTGAGTGTTATCTGGGCGGAATCTTTGACAAAGATGCTTTTTTGAAGAAACCTACCCACACCAAAGGAGTGATAAAAAGAAACAAATGAAGATAGAAGAATACTGGTTCCTTTGTTTAAAAGCAGAGACTGTTCTTTCATTGGACATATTGTTTGTCCATATATTCTTTACAGAAAATGTACTTTGAGCCATTAAAGTTTGGTGAAAATGTAAAAAAAACGCTGGCGTAGGCTGGCAGATTTTTTTTTAAAAGGCTGGCGAGGAAAGAGTTAAACTGAGCTGCTTTTTTTAAGTTTTAGAGAGTGTTTGTGTGATTCGAGTTGGACAGAATCTGCCAACTTAAAGGGAGTAACCAGTTGGTTCAATTCATTAAAACTCTTTTCAAAAGCTGAATTGATTTCATTCATTACGGAAATGATGTATAATTCAATGTTTTAACTTTCTGCAAAAGCTGAATAATCATTAAAAACGTACCGATTAGTCATTGAAATAATAGACGATTAGTTGATTAATCTGTCTAATAATCGTTAGATTAATCGACTATCAAAATAATCGTTTGTTAAGCCCTAGGCTGGAAGAGCATGCTTTTAGATAGAATGCATCTTTTGTTCGGGGCGCATTGTAAACTAAACTCCAACACTTCTTTTAAAAATAAAAAAATAAACCAACACAATACACTGTGTCTACCAAAACATCCCAGGGGCCTCCAGAAGGTTAAGTGTTTATCTGTCTTTTGTGCTACATGCAACATTTTTAGAATTGTTTATATTTCTAGTAGATATTTCCTTTTTTTCCCGCACTCAGTTAAAATTACGTATAACAGTACAAATACATATTGAAATGTCTCTTTAGGGTTATATACCCCTACAATATTTATAACTTTGGAAAAAATATGTTGTCGTTATACTGTTATATCCCATTCACTATTTATATAATAAAATGTAAATGTTTCTTTACACATAGAAAATGATAGACTGATATGTATTTAACATTAGGAAGGGGATCCCAGGTTCATCTTACGGTGATGTGTCACGGATCGCAAAAGGACTCAGATGCAGGTGAGTTAACACAGTTTATTTGCACAACGTAAAAAGGTACAAACAATAGATCGGCAGGGCGCTCCTGACGGGAACAGAGTAGACACGGCCGGCGTAACCTCCGTGAGAGAAAAGACAGGCAGGGAAATCCAAACCGAAACACTCCGTGTAAAATAACTCCGTGAGTGAATAATCCAACTGAAATCCAAATAAGGAACACGAGAACCAAAAGAGAGCCATAAGGGAAAAATAAGTCCAAACCGGCTCACAGGTTGCCTCGATCCTAATTAGGAAAAGAAGAACGGTAAAATCCAGACACAAACCGCAAAACACGGTACAAACAATTTACATCGCCACAAGAAGGGAAAGCCAAACCGAGCTGAAATAGAGAGAACCCAAATGAGGAACAGGTGAGGGAAATTAACAACACTAAGAACCTAAATGGGGTACCAGACGTGAGACAAATGCAAAAGACAAAACACAGCAGACTGAATAAGAAAAACCCCAAAATAAAAGTAAAACAAAAGGCAAAACCTGACAGAACCTCCCCCCCAAAGATGCCTCACGGCATCCAAAACCTACTCACGAGAGCGGAGGAACTGATCAATAAGAGAGCGGTCCAAAATGTCCCGAGCGGGGATCCAGCATCTCTCCTCTGGACCGTAACCCTCCCAGTCTACCAGGTATTGGTGACCTCTACCCCGTCGTCTCACATCGAGAAGTCGACGCACAGTATAGGTCGGCGACCCCTCGATGAGTCTAGGAGGCGGGGGAGCAGAGGTCGAGGGCTGAAGGGGGGAACGAACAACAGGCTTGATCTTGGCCACATGAAATGTAGGGTGAACACGCTTAAGAGAGGGAGGCAATTTGAGGCGAACTGACACAGGATTAACAATCTTTGTGATCGGGAAGGGGCCGATAAACCTAGGACCCAGCTTACGTGCGGGGACATGAAGGGGAAGGTCAGACGTTGACAACCAAACCCTTTGACCGCACACGTAAGAGGGCGCCTTGGAGCGACGGCGATTAGCTGACGTTTGGTAGCGGCTACGAGCAAGAATGAGAGCCCGTCTAGCAATCCTCCAAGTGCGAATGCACCGATTAACGAAGCCCTGAGCCGAAGGAACGGAGGCGTCAGCCTCTTGGGAGGGAAATAATGGGGGTTGGTAACCTAGGCAGCACTGGAAGGGAGACAAACCCGTAGACGAAACCGGAAGGGAGTTGTGAGCATACTCGACCATAGTCAACTTAGAACTCCAAGACAATGGCTCAGAAGAAGCAACACAACGCAGGACCCTCTCGAGATCTTGATTCGCCCGTTCGGACTGCCCATTAGACTGTGGATGGTAACCAGATGATAAACTGGCAGTGGCCCCCAGGAGACGACAAACCTCCGCCCAAAACTTTGAAACAAACTGGGGGCCCCTGTCAGAAACCACGTCCACGGGAAGGCCATGGATACGGAAAACGTCCTTAAGGACGATGCTAGCAGTTTCTATAGCAGATGGAAGTTTAGGGAGGGGAATAAAATGTACCGCCTTCGAGAACCTGTCCACCACAGTGAGGACCACGGAATTGCCGCAGGACGGAGGATGTCCTGCGACAAAGTCCAAGGCAATGTGGGACCAGGGTCTCGAAGGGGTGGGTAACGGATGCAGAAGTCCCGCCGGGGGACGATTAGAAGATTTGTTAGTCGCACAGACCGGGCATGCCGAGACGAACTCGTGAGCGTCCTGCGCCATGGAAGACCACCAAAACCGTTGCTTAATAAGAGACAAGGTGCGAGCAACTCCTGGGTGACAAGCTAGTTTGGAGGAATGACCCCACTGGAGAACGTCGGTTCGGACCGCCTGCGGAACAAACAACAGATTCGCTGGAACACCAGCCGGAGGAGTAACGCCGACAAGAGCTTCGCGAACCAAGGATTCCACCCTCCAAGTGACCGCCCCCACAACCCGAGCGGGGGACACAACGGACACCGGGAAGGAGGAAGAAGCCTCGACCTCGAACTGACGCGAAAGTGCGTCCGGCTTACCATTTTTACTCCCCGGCCGGTAGGCGATGACAAAATCAAAACGCCCAAAAAAAAGAGCCCAGCGAGCCTGCCGAGAGTTCAGTCGTTTCACCGAACGGATATATTCAAGGTTCTTATGGTCGGTCCAAACCAAGAAGGGAACCTTAGCCCCCTCCAACCAGTGACGCCACTCCTCCAACGCAAGCTTAACGGCTAACAACTCCTTATTACCGATATCGTAATTCCGCTCCGAGGAATTGAGCCGGCGGGAGAAGAATGCACAGGGATGGATCTTGTCGTCCGGGCGGAACGTTGGGACAAGATCACTCCTACCCCTGCCTCAGAAGCATCAACCTCCACAATGAATTGACGAGACGGGTCGGGATTAACCAGAATGGGCGCAGACGTAAAGAGACTCTTAAGTCTATCAAACGCAGACTGCGCCCGCTCTGACCACACGAACCGCCTCAGCGTGGAGGTGAGCTCCGACAAGGGAAGAGCGACCTGGCCAAACCCTCGGATGAACCGTCTGTAAAAATTGGCAAACCCCAGGAATCGCTGGACCGCCTTGCGATTTACCGGGGTAGGCCAATTAGCAACTGCTACTACCTTAATGGGGTCCATCCGAATACCCTCGGGCGACAAGATAAAACCCAGAAACGGAACCGACTGTGCATGAAACTCACACTTCTCCACCTTAGCGAACAGGCGATTCTCAAGTAACCGGCTTAAGACCCGCCGGACGTGCTGGACATGGTCCCGTTCATTGTGCGAGAAAATCAAAATGTCGTCGAGGTAGACAAAAACGAACCGGTCGACCATGTCCCTAAGCACGTCATTGACGAGTCTCTGGAAAACCGCCGGAGCATTCGACAGGCCAAAAGGCATCACACGATACTCAAAGTGGCCTGTGGGAGTGTTAAAGGCGGTCTTCCACTCGTCCCCCTCCCTTATTCTGACCAGGTGATAAGCATTGCGTAAGTCTAACTTCGTAAAGATGGTAGCACCCTGCAAGAGACCGAAAGCCGACGACATCAACGGCAAAGGGTGGCAATTCTTAACCGTGATGTCGTTCAGCCCCCGGTAATCAATGCAAGGGCGAAGGGAACCATCCTTCTTCTCCACGAAGAAAAACCCCGCCCCAGCCGGAGAGGAAGAGGGACGAATAATGCCGGACAACAAGGAATCGGCCAAATACCTTTCCATGGCCTCCCTTTCAGGACCAGAAAGAGGGTAAAGGCGACCCTTTGGTGGAGAAGTGCCAGGTAAAAGGTCGATCGCACAGTCGTACGGGCGGTGTGGAGGTAGAGATGTCGCTCGGGACTTACTAAAAAACGCTCTCAGATCATGATAGCATTTAGGTACCCCCGTGAGATCTACAGGCTCCTCCTGAAACAGAGGAGAAGAAATCAAAGGAGAAAGAGCAGTGTTCAAACAATTAGAAGCACAAAAATCACTCCATTCACAAACAATATTCTTTCTCCAGTCAATATTGGGGTTATGTTTAGTCAGCCAAGCGTGACCCAACACGATAGGAGCGGAGGGAGACTGAATCAGAAGAAACTGAAGCTTCTCAGTGTGATTTCCGGACGTGGTGAGCGAAACAGGTTCAGTAGTAGAAGAAATGTTGGTGAGAGGCGTGCCGCAGAGCGTCTCAGCCGCAATGGACTGAGCGAGAGGTACTACGGGAATCCTCCACCTCTTAGCCAGCTCAATGTCAATAAAATCACCCTCCGCTCCAGAGTCAATGAGGGCAATCACCGAGTGGCTAACTCCCCTCCACTGAATGACTGCAGGAAGAACAGTCCGGCTGCGAGAAAGGGGACCAGTAGAGCAAACGCTTACCCCACAAGAAGACAAGCTGACTGGACGATTCTTAATAAGAGGACAACCAGCCACTAAATGCTCAGGATCACCACAATAGAGACACAAATTGTTGGCCCGGCGTCGGCGACGTTCCTGATTGGTGAGCCGGGCACGGCTGATTTGCATAGGCTCCTCCTGGGGCGGAGATAGAGAAGGGGAATGGACAACATCTCTGAACGCGCTAGAGGACTCCCCATCCACAGTTTCCCTCCCGCGTCGCTGAGAACGGAGTCCCAGCCGAAAATCGACCTGAAGGGCGAGCTGTATCAGCCCGTCGAGCGTCGGAGGAAGCTCCAGAGAATAAATCTCCTCCAGCACACGATCCGCTAAACCATGCAAGAACCGATCCCAGAGAGCCTTGTCATTCCAGCCGCAAGATGAAGCCAACGTACGGAACTCAATGGAGTACTCAGAGACCGTCCTATGACCCTGTTGCAAGAGGGACAACGATCGAGCAGCCTCGCTGTTAAGTGCAGACCGGTCAAACACCTTCCTAAGCTCCTGGGAGAATAACTCAAACGAAGCGCAGCAAGCATGATTATTGTCCCAGAGCGCCGTGCCCCATTCCCTGGCGACACCCTTCAGCTGCATGACCACGAACGCTACCTTCGACTGCTCGGTGGAAAAGCAGGAGGGCTGTAAGGAGAAGGTCAGAGAGCATTGTGAGAGAAAAGAGCGACAGGAAGTGGGCTCACCGGCGTAGCGAACTGGAGGATTGAGACGAGGCTCCGGTCGGCGGGAAGAAACTGCGTCTGTCACAACAGGTGCTGCACTTGCCGAAGCTGCCGCTTGTACAGACTGGGTCTGGTCCAGGTGGTGAGCGATAGCAGCGAGTTGTTGGGAGAGAGTAGAGATGCCCAGACGAATCTCCGCTACTTCCTGCTGCTGACGTCCTAAAAGAACTCCCTGGCTTGCGACGGCTTGGCGAACATCAACCTCTTCTGCTGAGTCCATCTCTGTTGGCGATGTACTGTCACGGATCGCAAAAGGACTCAGATGCAGGTGAGTTAACACAGTTTATTTGCACAACGTAAAAAGGTACAAACAATAGATCGGCAGGGCGCTCCTGACGGGAACAGAGTAGACACGGCCGGCGTAACCTCCGTGAGAGAAAAGACAGGCAGGGAAATCCAAACCGAAACACTCCGTGTAAAATAACTCCGTGAGTGAATAATCCAACTGAAATCCAAATAAGGAACACGAGAACCAAAAGAGAGCCGTAAGGGAAAAATAAGTCCAAACCGGCTCACAGGTTGCCTCGATCCTAATTAGGAAAAGAAGAACGGTAAAATCCAGACACAAACCGCAAAACACGGTACAAACAATTTACATCGCCACAAGAAGGGAAAGCCAAACCGAGCTGAAATAGAGAGAACCCAAATGAGGAACAGGTGAGGGAAATTAACAACACTAAGAACCTAAATGGGGTACCAGACGTGAGACAAATGCAAAAGACAAAACACAGCAGACTGAATAAGAAAAACCCCAAAATAAAAGTAAAACAAAAGGCAAAACCTGACATGATGTTCTGTCCCTTACTTTAAATGTTTATGATAGCCATGGTAAATATAGACTACGGCTGTGAATTATATATTTGCATGAATATTAGCAAAGGAATAAAATACAGGTGATATATTTGTGTTCAGCTGTTCACTTGGACGTTAGCCTGGTAAAGAACATGATGTTATCTGTTCTGACAATTGTGTGAAAGCATTTGTAAATTTGGCAGTTAAAATACATAAATTCGTTCTTGGTTGAGCTTGTTTGTTAAAGAAGTTAAAGCATTTTAAATTTGTTTTAAATGAATGGATTTTTTGTCAGAGCAAAAATAAATGTGTTATTTGTATTGCCTACACAGCCAGATGCTGTGATAACTGTGTAAAGAGTTTAGAAAAAAATTTAAGTATTGGAAAAGTGGTCATAGCAATTGTAAAAACTGTAAATTTCCCTGGCATTCATTCTGATTAGCATGAGCGCTGTCACTCCTGTACATGACTGCGTGTTCATCTATTACATCCACAATATGTTTTAATATAATAATAAAAATACTGAAGCGTCTGAAAAGGTAGGTACACTTTTGTTTCCGCGGAACTAAGGGCAATGAATAACACAGCCGCACCAGACTGAACTACAGTAACGTAACTCTATCTGCCCATTGTCTTTCCGGGGTTTTCAAAACCACTGTCAAGTCTCTATAACTTAGGTGCAGAAAAATAAAACGGCATATCATGAATGACACATGTAGGCTACAATATCATCATGATCGTTTTCTAAAGTATGGCGTCATTGGTGTGAAGTGCTTTCTATTTTCTGGAGGTAACGTAAACGTAAACAACTACTGTTAGTTAACGATGGGGTGAACGCAGACACTTTTTTACAGTGGATGGGAAAGGGTCTTGTATCGCTCCTGCATCATATTAAGCTGCATTTATATCAAATAATGGCAAAAATGCAGATGCTGTAACGCTGCTCTGCTTATAGTTTCACGTAGCAAATTTATCGCAGCTTTCTTTGAAAAGGCCTGCACAAGAGGACATATGACTGACAGGTAAAGCAAACAATCACGTTTCGTTTTGTGCCGCGTCATGTTTAGAGGCGTGGAAATGTACCCGCAGTAACAGACCGATGTACATTGACGAATGTGTCAAAAGTTAACAGAAACGACAATGATTATTTAGTTTATGCCATGAACTTCGCATACTTTTAAGAATTGAGGGTTTAGTCGTAGTGTGAAAAGTGAAAAAGAAAAGTGTGCCATATTAAACATACGTTCAGCCATCGGATCGTGGGCGTAACGTCTGTGGCTGAGACTACTCTGCTTCTGACGTTCACTCCAATGTTCTGCTGTGAAATGAAGAATGCGCTAAATAACAAAGCCTTACACTGTTTTCATAATAAGAGTTGTAAAGGGGACTATAAAGTGATTTTAAATTCTTGTACAGATTAAATTATCACTCACAATATTTTACAGGGGCTAAAATAGAACTTTAGGGGGGCTTTAGTTCCCCTAAAAAGGGCCTAGCAACTCTGTTACGACACTTTCATTTTTGCAAGTTTACCTTTCTAACACAGGCATGGGCAACAAATAACACACCAAAGACACTGAAAAACACTTATTCGTGCCATATGACCTCTTAAAGACTGCTTTAATATATTTCATGACACATTATTAGGAATTACGCAGTTTTTGTTGTATAGAGTCAGTAATGTGTCTGGTTAGAGTAGCTCTGGCGAATAGACTTCAGCTGTGTCTTTGTTATGGCTGTAAAAAGCACATTGGCTAACTGATGGGATTTAGATCACTCGGGACAATTGCTAAATGCCTGTAGTTAACAGTTGATCTCGCTTCTGTTTATCTAGCATTTTGCTTCACCATTTCATTTTTGTTCTATTTAAAGGAATAATTCACCTAAAATTCTGAATTAACACAAAGAAAGATATTTTGAAGAATGTTAGCAACTGACATTTTTCTACTACCGTAGTAGACAGAAATATTATATCATTTTCTTGTCCTGTTGAACACAAAATAAGATATTTTGAAGAAAGTTTTGGGGCACCTTTGACGACCATTTATTTTGTTTTACCATTGTAGTCAACGATTGCCCCACAATTGCGATACTTACAATATTCCAGTAAGGTATTGGCAAGACAAAATTAAAACCCAATAACAATTAAATGGAATGAAAATAAAGTGCTCGAAAAAAGTTAAAATAAGAAAAATAACTGTATAATATATAAATATTAAGTTTTCTGTATGGCTGTACCATGTGATTAGTGTGAATGTGGTTGATCAGGTGCTTGAAGCAATGAACCAATTTTCGTACAGTCGATTGTTTGTTGAGGAAAACCAGCAGACTGATGTGGCCGGGCGTTCGCTAGGTGTCGGTTTCCATTTCTCAATCCAAAAGATCCGTTCAATTCAGTTCAGTTTATTTATATTTGAAGGCATTATAACTATTATAAGTATTATAACTAAATAATACATTCAGAGATATAAAACAGTTCATAGAATCATTGTAAAAAAAAGGCTAAATAGTAGGTGATATTAAACAGTTATATTAAAGCAGAATATTTTAAAATCTCACATGCGGACCGAGTCTCTGCCACATTCCTATCTCTAGATAGGACTCGTGTATAGCCTACATGTAAATTATTAAGTTTTATATCCACGGTAACAGCACAATTTTCCTACAATCTGAGGATCATCCAGCCATATGAGGTTAAAACATGAGTTATGCATTAAAGTTTAAGTTTAACCTTGGGTTTTCTGTTTTTCGTGGAATGTGCTCTGGGTTTCTGTTACTGTGTGGATTTGCAATAATGACAGATTATTCATATGTGAATTGAGGCTTCAAGACAAGTAATAAAGATGGATGAGAGAGTAACAGACACCACTTACTATTCTTTAAAGCGGCAGTCCGTAGAATTGGCCTCTTTGTCGCCATCTCAGTTTGTAATTGCTACTGCAGGTGATGTGCGGAGGTATTTCTTTACGTGAGTTGTGATTCGGCACTGCTCATCTGCGCGGATGAGTCTGATGTTTTGAGTCGTGGCCTGTGACAGTGCAGCGGTGAGAGTCTTCACTGTTCACCAGTAGCGCATAATAAACACAGATAACATGGCAGATGATATAACACGAAACTAATAAGAACATAACCAGACACAAATAGCGCAAATGGAGGCTGTTTTGTAGTGTTTTGATATTATTTTGGGGTTGGGTCATTTTGTTATTTCTCATGGAAACTCCCGTGAAGTGAAACGGACGAAGATCCCCGATCGCGGGTCTCAAATGCTGACAGGCACGGTCATAAATCATTATACACCATACAACTATATATACTATATGAAAATATTGAAATGTTTTACCTGTTCAGAAGAAATAAAGCGATGTCTGCATCCGTTTTAAATCCTTTCAGATCACAGAGTTCCCGGCCCGCCACCTTTGAAATGCCTTTCCAATATTGATTCTGGTTTTCGCACGAGTCCGATCACATTCCATGTTTCTTTGTAAACTGTCATCATTGCTTTCTTTCTTGTTTTTCAACAATAACGAATCCCCAGATGTCAACACTGCGTGGCGTTTATAAGTAAGCGTAATAAACGCCGCCTTAAATAATACGAAACGTTGTATGAAATCCTACCCAGCAGTTGTAAGTACACGTTATAAACCGCCTGTCACTCGCATCCACGCGCTGCCTAGCAGCCGGAACCCCTTCGTTCTCTGGACGAACGTGACGAAATTACGCATAGACGAAATACAGCATATATGGATCTCCGGGATTGTCGACCCGACACGGCACATTACAAACCTTGAATACAATCTTTCCGCGGTGAATCCAGCAAGGGTAATGACACAGTTTTAAACACCGTTCTTTCGTGTACTTGCTCAATAATGGGTTTTAGCTAATTTTCACTCAAAAGAACTTGCCGACTGCCGCTTATCGTTATCACATGGTTTATGGTTTATCACAGGGGTTTTCAACTGGTTCTGTGCCAGGGACCACCATTTTGACTACCAAGTAATCGGCGGCCCACTATTGTGTGTGTGTATGTACCAGGTTTGCCAGGTCCAAGAAATATTTAATTATATGCCCATAACCCCTCAAAACCCGCCCAAAAGGAATGAAAACTAGCCCATTTTTTTCCCTGTGTCGAATCAAAGTTAACAACTCCCTAAAAACGTTTATATTGCCAGATTTTTTATCTGAATGGTTTTCTGGGTATTGTATATATTGTTTTGTTCTGTTGAACACAAAATAAGTTTGGGGATATTTAGGAAAGCAAACAATTCTGGGTCACGTTTGAATACCATTAATTTTTTTCTGCTATGGTAGTCAATGATGCCAAAGAATTTTCAGCAGCTAACATTCTATCAAATATCTTTGTGTTCAACCGAACAAATAATTGTATACAGGTTTGAAACAACTAGAGTAATTCATAACAGAATTTACATTTTTGGGTGAGGTGTCCCTTTAAAAATATCCCACATCTGCCACGCACGCAAATGGAAGAGAAACGTGTTTTCTATTCGTAAGACATTCAGAAACTTGCTTAAGAAATAAGGATGGTTACATTTAATGCATAATATATAATGTGTATAAGCACGTCAATGTTTTAGTTGTTGTAGACTGCGTATAGCGCTGATCAAACGTGATATTTGGCAGCCGGGAGAATCAAGTGTTGTACACTCACGAGTGATTTCTTTCATTGTGTAACGTGACATTCACCTGATGAAACATTGGTCTAAACATCATTCTGATGCACTGTGTCTAATACCACCGCTAATTTCTCCTCTTTGGTTGAGCTGAGCTCCCGCGTTCCTCCCTGTACTGTAGCCTGTCTGTCAGACTCGTTCTCCACACTTTTGAGAACGGACCGGTCCTGGAGTTGCCAGGTATTCATTCGGAGTTTGAATATACAATGAGAAACGCATCAGTTATCATTTATCCTTAGAATATAAATAAACATTTTGGCGGCCGCGGAACATTATGAAAGTAGACCAAAAACTCGCAACCCGCGGCTCCATAATTTTTCCCGCAACTGCATTCTCAAAATAGCCCAATTGTGCGGGAAAACCGCGACACTGGCAACACTGGCATGGACGTATATGTACGTATATGACGTTGGGGAAGCAAAACACAACGTTAGCAAAGCATAAGATAGACCTGATAGGTGCAAAGCAAGCCTATCCTGTGTCAGTTTGAATCTCAACTCAAACTCAAATTATTTTTAATATTTTCATTAAATTTAGTTTTTACACCAATGCGGAAATATTCTGGAAATGTTTGGAAAAATAATTTATGGAAAAAAAGTGATTTTAATAGTGAAATTGGGTAGGCTGGAATGCATGTCACGGACCACATGCAATGCCGCCGCGGACCACTAGGGGGCCGCGGACCACCGGTTGAAAACCCCTGGTTTATCACATTATATTGATGTAACCAAATTACACAACCTCTAGCCATGCAAAAGCCTGTTAGACACAATACAACAGCACACCAATCCAGTTCACCAATCAAACAAAGGTTCTTTAAATCAGTCCAGTTTAAACATTTTGTGAAGTCTCAAAAGCCAAGATGAGTCCACAAAAAACTCATTTCTGGGATACTGGATATTTGCACTTGAGCAGGATTGAAGAAAGCCCACCAAGACGGACCACCCGGAGAGAGAGAGAGAGCAGTGACGGAAAAGTCAAAGAATGAAAGGCAAGAGTTGTTAGAAAGAGAGAGAGAGAGAGAGAGAGAGAGAGAGAAAGCTGATTATTATTCTGAGACTGTGTAGGAGTTGGACTGATGGCTATAGTGTTGGATAAAAGAAAAGCCTTTCTCACTTAAACTTCCTGGCACGCCATCAACATTTATATTCTCGTTCATCTTCCTCATAAAACCAGTAAAACTGTGTGTATGTGCATGTGTGTGTGTGTGCACATGCGTCTTTAATGATTCATGATCCATTTGATTCTTTCGAGTTTTTGATGTATAATGTCTGATGGTTTAAGGCTGTGTTTGACTGTATGTGTTGGATGAAGGATCATGGAGAAAACAATGACGAAAGAAGAAACTTGATGAAATACTTTTTATGAGATATAGACACGAGTGGATGACAAAATCAACAATTCATTTGTCATTACCTTTCTACTGCTACATGTTTCTGATTGTATTGAGTATGAAACACGAGTGCATGTTATTGCAATTAAAATGTGACTTGTTTTCTTTCATCTTTTCAGCAAATGTCATGCTCAAATCCATGAATAAAACTGAATTAATTTTATGATCATGAATTTTACAGTTTCATCATTTCCTGGAGACAAACTTTGCTGTTATTCTGTCTTTAAAATATTTACTTTCGATTCGCCAATGAAGTGCAGCGGATATGTTAGGAAGTGTTTTGTCTCTTTCTCTCTCCGCAGGTGCAAGATGATGGGACTCGGCGCCGGTGGTCTTCAGGTTCTGGTGGTTCTTGTGTTCTCCTGCTCCGGTGAGTTACTCTCAAACATGAATGGAGCTGTTTGTGAGATTTCTGTGAGATGAGACTTCAGCAAAGCTTTCCATTTGCTCTTAATTGTTTCATTGATATGTAACATAGTCTGTGATTTCTCTTCATGTTGTTAGATAAGACTCTGTTTTGCAGATATTGCTCTATTGAGTAAAAACTCATGTTCATCTGTTTCCGGCATTTATTTGGATAGCACGTGTCAAGAATAATTTTCATCATTTGTGTCTTTCATTTTGTGTGATGTTGTTTGTGTTGAGAACAGATCTGTTGTCTGCGCTACTGTAATTTCTACCCGTTCTCATGCGAGAAGAATATTTCAGTCAGACAGGGCTTCCCGTGACCCGTCCGCTTCCTCTCACATCTTTAACACTTCAGTGTGTGTGTGACCGACCGCATAATGCTTCACTGCTCTGTTTGTCCAGGCTGCTTCATTAGACTCTTTCACGACGGGTGGCCGTTCTGAAGAATGATGGGACGTCACTCCCCCTGCCCGGACGATTTATGCTCCCTGTTCATTCAGATCCGCCCCTGAAGAGCAGATGTTATGGAGTCAGGACCATTTTGGGTTGTTTTATGTGTAGGGCTGTGTTTGGAGAAGCTACTCAAATGAACACGTCAACAAACACGCAGGTGTGGGAAAGGCATGTTGTTGTTGGATTTGCATGAAAACACGCTAAAGAAATGACAAAATAGAGACGCATAAACAGAAGAACACTTTGAGGGTTTTTTTTGGCGTTCTGTTCTCCTCTGGTGTCTTTTGTCTGCAGAAGTGTATTTGACTCAGTCTTCTCTCTTGTTTGTTGGAGACACTCACATGTGACATGTTTTTCTAGATATCAAACTGATTTAACATGTGTCGTAGTGTATGTGGAGGACTGTAACCGGTTCAGTGTAACGGATGTGATGAAGGACAGATTTCACTAAACACACACACACAGGTTTGTTTCATTGTGTTAAAGGGATAGTTCACCCAAAAATAAAAATCTGTCATCATTTACTCACCCTCAGGTTGTTTTAAACCTATATCAATTTCTTTTTTCTGTTAAACACAAATTATGATATTTGTAAGAATGTTAGCAATTTTCAGTTCTGTCACATCATGCACTTATGTGATTATTTTGTTGCTCTGTTGAACACAAAGTAGGATATTTTGAAGAGTTGAGGAACACAAACGGTTCTGGGGTACCTTTGACTACCATTTAACTATGTCAATGATGTCACAGAATTGAAAATTGTTAACATTTTTCCAAATATCTTTCTCTGTGTTCATCAGAACAAGGTAATTTATACAGGTGAAATTACACGAGGCAGGGCAAATGATGACAGAATTTTCATTTTTGGGTGAACTATCACTTTGTTGTTAGACTTCCATTGTATTTATACCAGGTTAATACCAGGTTGTTCTGTCCTCCAAATCTTAAACCTGAAACATGTTTCTGGTGCCACCGAGTGCTCGGAAGGCTGGTGACTGCAGTTGATTTGAATCAGATTTTCTCTATTGAACCAAAGTACCGGTGCCCCTCCCCCATCTCTCCTGGTTACAGAGCAGCTGTTACCATGGTTATGAATGTTGAGAGCCGAGAGGTGTAAACTGCTGCAGGTGCTGCTCTGTTGATGTATATGTGTGTGTGTCTCACGCTGTGTCGGACAGATTTTAATTTGTGAAGGCCAATGGCTGCATTGATTTGGATATGGTGTGTAGATATGCATCTGTTTGTTTCACTTATGCTGTGCAGCAGAATCTCTTAATTATTTTGTCTAAAGAAAATGAAACCAAATTTTAGGATTCTTTTTGAAAAATAAACACAATCTTCACCCCAATTTTAATAACTAACCTAAATGCGCAATTATGATTATATTACAATGATGATTATAGCTTTCCTGTGGTTCACTAGTTAGAGCATGGCGCTAGCAATGCCAGGGTAGTGGGTTGATCCCAGGGGATTGCACAATGCACATAGTCAGAAATTTATAGTACAATGCAATGTAAGTCGCTTTGAGTAAAAGCATCTGCCAAGTGCATTAATGTAAATGTAATTGTAACAAAGTTCGTAGATATATGGAAGAAAGGAGACGGGGTCGGCGTGGCTGGGAGACAAGATTCCTTTTATTCCTCAAAAATAAAACGTAGCGTCATTGCCCAGCCTTGTACTGTAACTAGACCTAGGTGATCTTAATCTGCACTTGACCTACTTACTCACCGTCTTTCCCGTGGCTTTTCCCTTTGGTGCAGACCTCGCTAAACCACATACCCCCACTGCCCGTCTCAGGCCGAGGGCCAATCCAACCAGCAGCCTCCCCCCTCCTCCTGGAGAGGAAGTCGGCTACAACCATCTGAGACCCCGGTCCGTGGATCACCTGGAATTTGAAGGGTTGTAAAGCGAGATACCAATGGGTGATCCGCACATTGGTATCCTTCATGCGGTGAAGCCAGTGTGGGGGAGAGCGTTCCAAATGGAACATAAACTCGCGCCCCAGGAGATAAAAGCGGAGGGTTAGGATGGCCCACCTGATCGCCATGCAGTCCTTTTAAATGGTGCTTTACATCGTCTCTCTCCTAGAGAGTTTACGACTGATGTACAGCACCGCCCGTTCTTCACCCTCCATCTCCTGGGACAAAACCGCCCCACGCCCGATCCGATGCGTCAGTCTGCAACAGAAAGGGAAGAGAAAAATAGGGGGAGTGCAGTAACGGCCCGCCACAGAGAGCAGCCTTCACCTGGGTAAAAGCCTGCTGGCATGGCTCCGTCCACTGGACGGTATCCGGTGCCTCCTTTTTAGTGAGGTCAGTCAGCGGGCTGGTGAGGTACGAATAATTAGGTACAAACTTTCTATAGTATCCCGCTTGCCCCAAGAACTGCCTCACCTCCTTTTTGGTCTTGTGTCTCGGTGAGGTCGCAACCGCTGCAGTCTTATAAATTTGGGGACACACCTGACCGTGACCCAAGTGGAAGCCCAGATGCCTTACCTCCACACGCCCAATTGCACAATTGCATATGTCATGTGCGGTCGAAGCAGGCTGTCCATGAGATGCTGGACGGTGGCCGGAGCTCCGAATAAGCCAAACGGAAGTGTGACAAATTGGTGTAACCCGAACGGCTTGGTGAAAGCAGTTGCTTCTTTGGATAGGGGAGATAAGGGGATCTGCCAATATCCTTAAATTAGATCCAGTGTTGAATAAAAACGAGCCACGCCAGCAACTCGTTAATCCGTGGCATTGGATATGCGTCGAATTTCAACACAGCATTCACCTTTCTGTAGTCCACACAGAATCGAACAGTGCTGTCGGTTTTAGGAACCAAAACTATCGGGCTCGCCCAATCACTACTGGACTCTTCTATTACCCCTACCCCTAGCTTCGCATCTAGCATCGCTTATTCTTCCTGAACCACCTTTTTAATGCTCAGGTAACCTATACGGCTGGCTGCGAACTACCATGTGAGGCTTGGTCTCAATATGGTGCTCGATGAAATTAGTGCGGCCTGGCAGGGGCAAGAACACATCCGCGAAATCCGCTTGCAACCTGGCAACATCGGTGAGCAGGAATATTTCTCATAATTGAGATTGCCTATTCGCTGTGTGACCTCAAAGGGCCCTTGCCACTTGGCGAGTAACTTGGAGCTTGAGGTGGGGAGCAATACAAGAACTTTATCTCCCGGTGCAAATTTGCGCAATCTGGCACCCATGTTATATTGTTGGCTTTGTCTGTCCTGGGCCTGTAGCAAATTCTCCATTGAGAGCCGACCCAGCATGTTGAGTTTTGAGTTGAGTTGCTATCAGACGGTCCATCCTCCCTAGCTTCCCTTAGGATGTCCAACACCCCACGGGGCTGACGTCCATAGAGCAGCTTGAAGGGGGAAAACCCCGTGGAGGCTTTGGGGACCTCACCCTCAGCAAATAACAGGGGTTCCAGCAACCAATCCCAATTTTTGCCGTCTTCGTGTATGAATTTACGGATCATTGCTTTCAATGTGCGATTAATACGTTCGCCCAGCCTGTCTGTTTGTGGGTGATAGGAATCACTTTAATGCCCAACAACCCATATAGTTTGCGGAGGGTGCGTGACATGAACACCGTGCCTTGATCCATGAGAACCTCTTTCGGGATTCCCACGCAGGAGATGATAGAAAACAGGTCATTCGCTACGCTTTTCACGGAAATACTACGGATAGCCACTGCCTCGGGGTATCGCGTCGCATAATCCACTACGACCAATGCGAAGCGAGGTCCATACCAATTCTCTCGAAGGGGACCCGAACAAGAAGAAGAGGGCACAATGGTGCTTTTGGAGTGACCGGTGGGTTTACCAACTGACCTTTAGGACAAGACGCGCACCACCTGCGCATCTTCTCATGAATGCCCGGCCAAAGAATCGGGCCATTAGACGGATTAATGGTGCCGATTGCCCTAAGTGTCCGGCCATTGGATTACAGTGAGCCGTCTGGAAAAGCATTTTACGACGGCTCTTTGGTATGACTAATTGTCTTGGGTCACATGATACAACCGGTCTCTTAAAATGGCAAAATACGGATAGACTAGCGATTGTGCAGGATGGAGAAGCTGTCCGCCGATGGTACGGACCTGATCAAACGCATGTTTGTGTGACTCATCGTGAGACTGTTCCAGGGAAAAAATTTGCCCTGAGAGAGCTATTGTCTCTCTACTGCACTCTGTGCCTCAGATATCCGTAGTCCCGGCTCAGCTTCTGCTGCCTGCACGACGGCCCCCTTCCGTTCCCCTCGGTTCCCCCAAGAAACATCCGCACATAATTGCCCTAATAAAACAGAAAACAGCGGCCAATTCGTCCCCAGATTAAGCGGATGTCTGAGGTGCGGGTTAACCGCTACCTCCACTCTATGCTTTTGTCCCCGGAATTCTATTGGCAACGACACTAAGGGGTAGTTCACCACGTCCCTGTGCACGCACCGTACCCTGACCCTGTGGCTCGTATCCCCTGCAACGGATTGAATCAGTCGTTGGTGGATTGAGGTTTGGTTACACCCTGAATCCACCAAGGCCTGATAGGTATCCCCCTTTATACTCACTGGTATCTGATACAGGCCGGCCGGATCGAGGCCAACCTGTGGGGTGCCAGGGATCCGGATCACCGTACAGTACAGCGGTCGATAGTGTGTTCCGGCTCCCCACACCGCCAACAGGTCGGCTCAGGCTTCTCCGCTGCCCTAGTGGCAGGAAGTAGGCCAAAAGATTGGTGAGAAGAGGCTAGAGGAAGGTGATGGCCCGCAGCCCTATTGTAGCGTCCTGGTGCTCGGAAAAAGGTCCTTGCAGCTCCGGTTTCCCGGGTCTGGGGAACTGGCTTACGAACAAGGCCCGTCTGTGTTCTGGGAAAGGGGACGGGTTTGGGGGAGAGGGAGAAGACATAGAGGGAGAGAGTTGGCCGGCCCTGAGGCACGCCTCCATCTGGTCCTCAGCCACCTGGATGGCCTCCGTCAGCGACGCCAGCTGGTGACACTGGACCCACTCAGCAGTCTTGGTGGGAGTTGAGCCACGAACTGCTCCAGTGTCAACTTGTCGATGATGTTCTTAGCGGCGCCTCCGTCGGCCATCAGCCACTTGCAGCAGGCATCACGGAGCTGCGGAGCCATCGCAGAGGGTGCCCTTTGTCTCTCAAAGGGTTGGCCACACTCCCCAAGCTCCAATGAACGGAACCACTGCCGATGTTGTTCGGGTCTCAGGCCCACCCGCTGGAGGATGGCCTTTTTGAGGTCCGTGTAGACAAGGAGATTCAGGGGGATAAGCCTCGCAGACCAAATGTCGATTGGCCTTACCGAAATCTCCGCAGACCGCTCGAACAGCTCATGGAAAGCCTCCGGGTCATCCTGATCACCCATCTTGTGTAGCGGGATGCATGCGGCAGGGGTTGTGGATGATGGCTCCCTTGTGGCTCCCTCCTGGCTCAGCAGTAAGACCGCGAGTCGTTCCGGAGCTGGCTGAGTCAGGAGGGAGCCAGCTCCCTTACAAGGGCTTGGAAGCGCCGTTCCGGGTCTTCCCGAAGGCCCAGCAGCGCTTGACGCTGTTCGCGGTGAAGACCAGCGAGCAACTAGATCACGTCCGCAAATGGAGTTGTTGGCTGGGGCTGCATGGCAGCTGCAACTCACTCCGTTCTTCCAGGGTTTCAGCACCAATGTAACAAAGTTCGTAGATATATGGAAGAAAGGAGGCTCGGTTGGCGTGGCTGGGTGACAAGATTCGTTTTATTTTTCAAAAATAAAACATAGCATTACTGCGCTTCTCAGCATTCAACTCAGAATAAACAATTCAATAAGTTTTTCTTGTAACTGTGTCCGTAAGATTCCTTCTTCTCCACTGGTGGAGCGGTCAGACGTCTCCCAGCCGGTCTCCCAGCCTTGTCTGCTATCTGCTGGCATTTTAAGCTTCTCCTCACCAATCACTGTAACGAGACGCAGGTGATCTTAATCTGCACTTGACCTACTTACTCACCGTCTTTCCCGTGCCTCTTCCCTTCGGTGCAGACCTCGTTAAACCACACCCCCATTCCCACAGTAATATTAACTAAATGTTTTAATAGTAAATTTTCTACACATTATATAGCCGAACCTGCTATTAAAGTCTTTATGCAAAACCTAATGTTCTTGATTTTGGGGTAAAATGTGAAATTATTATATTAAAAAGCTGCCAGGTGATGTACTAGACCAGGGGGACTGTCAAACTCAGTTCCTGGAGGGCCACAGCTCTGCTCAGTTTAACTCCAACCAGCTCTAAACCACACCTGCTTGGACGTTTCTAGTAATCCTGAAGATGTTGGTTAGCTGAAACAGGTGTGTTTGATTAGGGTTGGAGCTAAACTGTGCAGAGCTGCGGCCCTCCAGGAACTGAGTTTGACACCTGTGTACTAGACCCTAGATATCTCTGTTGAAACCTGCATCTGAATTTTAGCAGATGTTTTGGTCTTGTCTTTTAAACGGTATTTTATCTTTTTCAGTCTGTACAGCATTTTGGCACACTCTGTTGTTCATACAGTAAATACATTTGATGTGACTGATTCATGTAAGATCTTTAAATTTTTCTTCTTATAGCTTTTCATGAGTCAGTTTTGCACGAGCCATAGCTATTGTTCAAATAATTGTGTGTTTACACTGTTATTCTGCCATTACATGTCATTGCAAATGCTACAAATTATTTATTGTCATCTCTGTGTGTAATGTTTTGCCGGACGATTTTCTGTGAAAAGTTGTGTTTTTACATGTGGATTTATCTAGAAGTATTAAAAAGAAAATAAAAATAAATAAAAGGATGAATTTGAATACCTTAAATTGTGGTAAATTTTGACCTTAATGTGATCAATTGGAATTAAACAAAGTCATTTTAAGAGTATTAAACGTTATTAAACGATGAATCGAGAGCTGAATCTTAAAACGGCTGTCTTTTAAAATTCTGTAAAATATTGGATTTTGTCAGTTCATAACATTATTGTCTTGTATATTCAAGTTATGAGACACTATGTTTGAATAACGTTACACACATGACCTGTAGATGTCGGTTTAAGAGTTTTTATTTGTCTCTCTTTCTCAGGCTCAACAGCGGAGACTCTTGTTACTGTCCGGAAAGTCACTCACCCTCCTTTGCGACAGCCTTTAGCGGGCTCAGCTCTCCTCCCATGTGTGTTCACCCTGCCTCCTGACCTCTCTCAAGATAACAGCCCATATATTCACTGGACCCGAGGCTCAGGAGATCGGGAGAGGACGGTTCTGTCCGCCCGGGACGGGGTGGTAAGGGTACACCAGGCGTACGCGGGACGGGTCAATCTGCCCGGATACTCTGCCAACCCTCTGAACGCATCACTGGAACTGTCCTACCTGCGCTCCAATGATTCCGGCACCTTCCGCTGTCACGTCGCCCTGGGAGACAAATATGAGCAAGATACGGTGAACCTGGAAATCACAGGTTAGGTTTTAGGGTCTGTTGCACTTCAAAACATAATTTTACTAGTGGAAAACAAGATATGGGAAGTTGACAAATACATATGTCCTAGGTGTGACATACCAAAAGTGTAGAAAACAAACTTTTTACATAAGTTATATTTATAATAGAAAATTGCATAAGATAGATTTTTCTTCATTGTTTCTTTTTTCCCCACCATTTTTTGCTGTCACACCATAGGACACATGTATTTGAGATACAAAAGATAACACAAGCTTTTACATCCTGATTGTTGAGAAATCTAAAAAAATTCTTTGAAGGAAAAATTGCTTAAATAAATCTGTCAATGGGGTTAGAAAAATAAACAAAAATTGAAAAGTTAATAAAGAGGTGAAACTTAAATCTAATTCATGGAAGATATTTTTCTTCTTGTTTGAAGCGTATAGCCTACTTTATTGGAAACTTTTTTTTTTTGAAAACAAGACTTGATATCTCAATGGCATTTTGCTTATAAAGTACAAATGGATCTCACAACTAAGAATTGTTTCTTTTTTTGCAGTTTAATTGTTTTCGACATTAAAGACATTGCCTCCTTTTCCTTCTATAAGTAAATATATATTATTAAAAACGGAGTTAAAATATTTCTGTGTTGTGGTGATGAACAGAAGGTTTAATATAAATTTTAAAAATTCCCAGAAATAATTATATATATATAATAGTAGCAAGGTTCTTTGTCACGGTAGGAAGGAGACGGGGTCGGCGTGGCTGGCATGTAACTTTTATTAAGTACACAACAAAACATATATTCGAAGTAAATAATAGTTAAATGTGTCCTCGAGTCGTGACACATGCGTAGACTTTCGGTTTCGATCTCTCTCTGTCGACAACACCGTCTCGAACCCAGACAAACTCCCTAATCTCTCCTCGTGCTGGCTTTTATCCTCTTCTCGCCAATCACTGTAATTACAGACAGGTGTTTACAATCGGTCTTTGAACTACTTATTTCCCGCCGATTTCCTGTCTCTCTCTCTCCAGACTCCGCTAGACCACGCCCCCTTGCCACAATAATATATATTATAAACTATATTTTCAGTTCTCAAAACTTTATGCAATGAGGTGAATTTTGCCACTCCAAATAAATCGTTTATTTTTTTAGATGTTCTGGTGTGAGTGTACAGTAGATACTAAGTGTCGAAGGCTATATTTGTTTTATTGTAAATTATCTGGTGTTTATAATGTCTTGTCAACTGGACTTAATTTTAAAGCCATGTTGAAACTATATTAAAGTATTAAAAGAATAGCCAGTGTTACCTCGAATACCATGGTTAAAGACTCAAACAGACACTTCAGAGACATTCAGCAGTGGACACATCAACCTGAAGGTCAGTTTCAACATCAGATGAACATCCAGTAGATCTGCTGATTCATAACAGTCTTGAAATCAGCTGTGAATCAATTAGCCCTTCTTTATTTTGATTTACTCTGCTAAGTCGGTTTGAGGTCTGCATCATTACTGAAACAGGTGCTTTAATGATGGATATGTTATTGTTAGATTTAATTTCCGCATAAATGAATACAAGCCTGTAAATAAATGAAGTGTGAAGTTGTTAAACTCACTGAATACATTCCTGGCTAGATAGTTGGAGGAAGGGTTTCCCTCTGGTTATATGGGGGGATTCTTTCTAAGCTAAACATTCTTTGTCTGACCTGCTATACCTTATTTGGTCATTCTGTGAACCCCTGGGGATTTGAAACCATCCAGAGGTGTTTTAGTTCCTATATAAAGGCTTGTAGATTCTAAAATAAATGAGTTCAAAAGCTTGATGCCTTTGTTTCTAGTTCTTGTGCTCCCAGATCTGCAGAAGAATTCTCTCACAACATCCAACGTATTTCTGATTTGATTTTCAGTGTAATCCAAAACATAGAAAGAAACTTAGTGTTCCGAAAGGAACTAAAAGTTTAACAGTTATTAAACTGCAAATTAATCATTCACAATAAACTGCATCTGCGGTGAAGGTGTGTCTTTCATAATACCTTTAAAATGTGCGGCGGTGACGTCATTTCCACCGAAACAGGAAATTAGGGAAATTAAATTTTTGAGTGGCTCCTCCCACTTGTAACAGCCAATAGGGTTTAGTATTCCACAGTCTGGAATCTGATGAGCAGCTGAAGTAAAGAATGATGTCATAAAAATCATTGATTTTTACTGATGTATGTTTTAAACGCTTGATTTGAATTTTCTTTACAGGTGTCTGTTGGGTACATGTTCATACTAAAAGTTCAAATACACCTTTTTCACAAATTTCATTTTAAGAACTAACAATTTGATTTAAATGAAAGAGAATTCAAGGCTGAACATTTAAAATGCATTTGAGTGAGGTCCCACAGAAACAGTCAGAATCTTTCATCAGTAATAAATCAATGTGTGTTTTCAGGTGTTGTGTTTCATTACCGATCGCCGACGGACCGATATTCCCTCTCCTATGAGGATGCGGTCAGGGCGTGCGAGCAGAATTCGGGTCACATTGCCACCCCGGAGCAGCTGTGGGCGGCGTTTCACTCAGGCATGAATAGCTGCGCAGCCGGCTGGCTGAAAGATCAGACTGTCAGGTCAGACACAGCTACAAATTCAATCATTTGAAATTAATTGTATAACAGTGCTTTTAGCATTCATATGCTTCTTTTCTGTTGATGTTGACAATTCAAGAAACCATTGTATAGAAACTCATTTGAATGGAACCCTGTTATTTAAGTGCTTAAAGTGATACTTTACCCAAAATTTTACATTCTGTCATCATTTACTCCCCTTCGAGTTGTTCCTAATGTCTATAAATGTCTTTGTTCTGATGAACGCAGAGAAAGATATTTGGAAGAATGCTTATAACAAACAGATCTCAACCCCCATTGACTCCCATAGAAGGAAAAATTACTATATAATTATATCTCTATAATGCAGATGAAGGACACGAAAACGCTTCACCTCGAGCTCTTATGAGGATCTTTCATAATATTGCACAAAAAAAATTATTAGCAATTTCATGCCAGCACTATTTGCATAAAGATATCCCGCTTCGGTGATTTGCAACATTGCAAATATTCTCAGCTCAACTTCATTTATATAGCGCTTTTACAATTTCCATTGTTACAAAGCAGCTGTACATGAGATATATTGACTATAAGCAAAACAACTAAAGTCATATACAGTCAGGTCCATAAATATTGGGACATCAACACAACTCAAAATTTTTGGCTCTATACACCACCACAATGGATTTCAAATGAAACAAACATGATGTGCTTTAACTGCAGACTGTCAGCCTTAATTTGAGGGTATTTACATCCAAATCAGGTGAACAGTGTAGGAATTACAACAGTTTGCATATGTGCCTCCCACTTGTTAAGGGACCAAAAGTAATCTCTTCTCAGCTGTTCCATGGCCAGGTGTGTGTTATTCCCTCACTATTCCAATTACAATGAGCAGATAAAAGGTCCAGAGTTCTTTCATGTGTGCTATTTGCATTTGGAATCTGTTGCTGTCAACTGTCAAGATGAGATCCAAAGAGCTGTCACTATCAGTGAAGCAAGCCATCATTAGGCTGAAAAAACGAAACAAACCCATCATAGAGATATCAAAAACATTAGGCGTGGCCAAAACCACTGTTTGGAACATTCTTAAAAAGAAGGAACGCACCGGTGAGTACAGCAACACCAAAAGACCCAGAAGACCACGGAAAACAACTGTGGTGGATGACCGAAGAATTCTTTCCCTGGTGAAGAAAACACCCTTCACAACAGGTGGCCAGATCAAGAACACTCTCCAGGAGGCAGGTCTATGTGTGTCAAAGTCAACAATCAAGAGAAGACTTCACCAGAGTGAATACAGAGGGTTCACCACAAGATGTAAACCATTGGTGAGCCTCAAAAACAGGAAGGCCTGATTAGAGTTTGCCAAACAACATCTAAATAAGCCTTCACAGTTCTGGAACAACATCCTATGGACATATGAGACTAAGATTAACTTGTACCAGAGTGATGGGAAGAGAAGAGTATAGAGAAGGAAAGGAACTGCTCATGATCCTCATCAGTGAAGCATGGTGGTGGTAGTGTCATGGCATGGGCATGTATGGCTGCCAGAGGACCTGGTTCGCTTGTATTTATTGATGATGTGACTGCTGACTAAAGCAGCAGGATGAATTCTGAAGTGTTTCGGGCATTATTATCTGCTCATATTCAGCCAAATGCTTCAGAACTCATTGGACGGCTCTTCACAGTGCAGATGGACAATGACCCAAAGCATAATGCAAAAGCAACCAAAGAGTTTTTGAAGGGAAAGAAGTGGACTGTCATGCAATGGCCAAGTCCTGACCTGAATCCGATTGAGCATGCATTTCACTTACTGAAGACAAAACTGAAGGGAAAATGCCCTAAGAAAAAGCAGGAACTGAAGACTGGCAGAGCATCACCAGGGATGAAACCCATCGTCTGGTGATGTCTATGCATTCCAGACTTCAGACTGTAATTGACTGCAAAGTATTTACAACCAAGTATTAAAAAGTGAAAGTTTGATTTATGATTATTATTCTGTCCCATTACTTTTGGTCACTTAACAAGTGGGAGGCACATATGCAAACGGTTGTATTTCCTACACCATTCACCTGATTTGGATTTCAAATTAAAGCTGACAGTCTGCAGTTAAGGCACATCTTGTTCGTTTCATTGAAATCCATTGTGGTGGTGTATAGAGCCAAAAATGTTAGAATTTTGTCGATGTCCCAATATTTATGAACCTGACTGTACCTGTTAAAACAAGTAAAAGGTGAAAACACAGATGACAGACATACCCACATACAAACGCTCCACACACACAATATGCACACATACTTGCACACATAGACATAGACACACACACATGGACTTACACACAGACAAGCACACATTCCGTCTGATTTCACCCTCCCTGTCTCTTCACTCCAGGTATCCCACTCAGAGACCCGAGCTCGGTTGCTATGGACACACAGAATATTCTCGCGGAGTGAGGAATTATGGGATACGGGACCCTTCTGAATTGTTTGATGTGTACTGTTTCGCGAATGAGACGCACGGTGAGTTTATAGGAAAGTGACAATGTACAATTTACAAAATGACAAGATCTTGAATGCCTCACACAATAATCTATTACGATGATTTATCAACCATACAGTTATTTTTGCAGTAAATAAATAATTTTAGAAGATATTTCTGCTTTCACATGCTTCAAATGGTTTAAAGGTTTCTTTATGATCTTTAGCATTTTCACCTGAATTTGAATAATTTATTCCATTTATGCTTTATTAATCATTTTGAAAATCCATTAAGCGGAATTAATTATGGAATTTATTTAATGAGGAATGGTTGTAAAAGTGCAGTCCCTTTAAATTGAGCTGAAATCTTTTAACTTTTAACAAATGTTTTATCAGGAGGTTTGTAACACCAAAATTGCCTATAATATTATGTAAAGTCCCATTTGCAACTGCAAGCAAATCACATTGTGTGACAAATTGTTCTTGTGTGCAAATAAAGTGATATTTTGTGTAAGTGAATGAAGTAAAAAAAACACAGAGTTATAGATAATTCTCTCATCAATGTGTGTTCTGATTGACCATCAGATGTTCAGAATTGAAACAAAAAGATCTTTGTGACATGTTTCTGAGCCAGAAATCAACGATGACTGATTTCAGAGGTTGTTGTGGCGTTTGTCTGTAAAAATGATGCTGCGAGTAAAATGATGCTTGCGCTCTAAGCTGCTAATATTCAAGAAAGTACATAATTATTTTTTACTCAAATGTCTTATAAATATGTGAAAATAGTACACATAATAAATATATGATGTATTATCAGCATTAAAATATTTTTTAAATGCCAGCCAAAATGACCCATAAGAAATTTTTTATTTTTATGACATTGCTATAGAAAAGTGTATGACTTTTTCTTCCTTTACACAAAAGTAGAAATTAAGGATGTTTTTTCTTTGTGGATGTCACAATGGCCAACATCACATCATCACGGTGATCCGATGACTTGGGCATCATTTTCTGAAGCCATAAGACTTTGAGACTTTGAGACTTTTCATCAAATATTATTATCAAAAATGATTGTAACAAAGTGTATAATATTCTGCTTTACCCCATATCTGATCCATTGAAGCATCATGATCACAGGGTGTCTTTTTTTTCATTAATGTACAGGTGAGGTGATTCCTGTCTCTGTTCCTGATAAACTGACTTACTCTGAGGCAGCGGCTCACTGTCAGCTGTTGGGCGGCGGGCTGGCGACTGTCGGGCAGCTTTATCTGTCCTGGACATCTGGACTGGAGCACTGTGGGGGCGGTTGGTTGGCTGATGGGAGCGTGAGGTCGTCTGTCAGTTCAGGGTGTTCGGGTGCTGAACCGGGCGTCCGAATCGTTACACCAGCAGAGCTGATCGATGAAGCCGCACGCTTCGATGCTTACTGCTATCAAGGTATGAGCTGTGTCACGGTTGTTTTATGTTTTGGTTTGTTTTTTCCTTCCGTGTCTGATTTCTTTATTACTTAATTAGTCCCTCACCTGTTTCAATTTCCCTAGATTACGTTTTCCCTTAAATTTAAGCCCTGTGTTTTCCTCAGTTTGTAGTCGGTTATTGATTATGCTTGCCTGTTCCCTGTTCATGTGTGTCTTAAATAAATGTTAAATGTTACTACATTGTCTTGCGTTTATAGGCTACACTTTCTATTCAAGGTGACTCTGGATTCTCTCTTTTCCTTTCCATCAGAAAACATATTTGACTTGTATTTCAACAGAGTCAAAATCACAGAAGGCCCTCACCAGCATTGTAAAGTCTCTGCTGAAGCCGTGGAGGTACATTGCCGGCAATGTGGACGATTCACAGCGGAATCCAAAATCTTCCTCTGTCAAACACACCTCCAGTGGTACAGCTTCATCAAAATCAGTTCTGCTGTAATATTTGTGTATTGTTTGCTTTGCATGCTCTTACAGGATATCGTGTGTGATTGATTTTCAGAAGAGCAGGGGCTGTCTGACCTTCAGCCTTGTAATTGGACTGGACAGGTGGATTTGGACAAAGAGCTCCATGTGGCTGCCGAGCCCCCCGAGCTTTCCGCAGAGTATCTGACGGTTCGTCTGAGAGCCGAAGACACGTCTCTGGACTGGAGCGGCCAGTTGGACTCATTCCCGGATGGCAAACAGACGATCCCCGGCCTGGCGTCAGATCTTGTTTCGCAGAGTCCCGGTGGATCAGCCCGCGAGGAAGAAGATGAAGAAGAAGGTCTGTCGGGTCAATCCGTCACTCCTGCACCCTCCTCAGAGACCACGCAGGGAAAGGCCAAGAGTTCCTTCAGTAATATTGTCGGCACTTTGTGGAAACCCTGGAGTTACCTGAAAGGAAGTGAGACGGTGATGAGGTCCAAGAGCACAGCTGCCACAAAAACTCTGAAGACGAACATCAAACCTACGGCTTCCGGCTCAGGTGAATGGAGAGAAAAAATTATTTTGTGTCATTTAGTGGACACTTTTTAAAATGTTTGGGTCAACTCACCTTTAAAGGGATACTTCACCCCAAAAATGAAAATGATTTCTTCATAGTAGGAAATATTTATTGTTGTGTTGAACACAAAAGAAGATATTTTGAAGAATGCAGGACAGCAAACATTTCTGGGGCACTTTTGACTACCTTTCTATCTTTTCCTACTATGGGAGTCAAAGGGGGGGGCAAAATCTGTCTGGTAAGAAGCATTCTTCCAAATATGTTTCACTGTGTTCACCAGAACAAAGACATTTATACAGATTTGGTACAACTCGAAGGTGATTAACTGATGACATAATGTTTTATTTTTGGGCTGAAGTATCCCTTTAAATGTGTTTCACAGAGAAGGAATGTTAAGTTTAGTTGTTTAGATTGTGAGCTTGTATTGACAGTTGATTGTCAGCAGTGGTTGGATTTGTCAGGATAAATGAAACTCAAGCCCAAGAGGCCCAGAGGCGGAAGTTCAGTCGCTGTGATGTGAGCTTTACTTCACATTGACATCCCTGGCGTCTGTGAGATTATGTTTTTCTCGAAGGGTCTGAATTTTGTCTTCAGCGTTAAAGTTTAAAGCATCAGTAAGTTTCCTCTCGGCTGTTCTGTCTTCATTAATACTGAGACCTCAAACTCGACACCGCTGCATTAATGTTTTAAGTCAAATGGAAACTAAGGGCAGTCGTCTACATTATTAAAGTCCATTTTCCATGAAGGCAGAGTTGGGCCGGAGTCCTACAGCGTCTCCGACTGGAAGATTCTTACAGTAATTGTGGGTTGATAGACTGGAGTGTGTTACTGGAAAACGTCAGTCACGGTCTTCACTTTTGTTATGTACATTTGAAAGATCTCAGTGCTTTATTCTGTTGGTTTATGTCACTCACATAATGACTTGGATGAAAACAAGGGCTGTACATTTAAAGGGATACTTCCCCCAAAAATGTAAATTCTGTAATCATTTACACACAATAAAGTTGTTCCAAACCTGTATAACTTTCTTTGTTCTGATGAACACTCTTTCAAAAAAAGATGCTTGAAAGGTTCTTCGATGACATTTTGGTTCCTTGAAGAACCATTTTGTTTCACAAAAGGTTCTTTGTGGCATAAAAAGGTTCTTCAGATGATAAAAAAAGTTAGAAATAGACATTTCTTTAAAGAACCTTTGGCTGAATGGTTCTTTGTGGAACCAAAAATGGTTATTCTGTGGTATCCCTGTGAACAACCTTTTACGCAGATTTAGAGTGTACACAGAGATAGATATTTGGAAAAATGTTAGCAAATGACATTTCTGGGACATCATTGACTACCATAGTAGAAAATAAATACTGTATAACTTTTTTGTTCTGTTGAACACAAATTAAGATATTTTGAAGAATGGAGGAAAGCAAACAATTCTGGGGCACCTTTCACTAGTATACAAACTTTCCCTGCTAGAAGTCAGTTTTGTCATTTGTAAATATATTTCTAAATTTCTTTGTTTAACAGAACAAAGAAATGTACACATGTTTGGAACAACTTGAGGTTGAGTAAATGATGACACAATCTTTATTTTTGGCTGAACTATCCCTTTAACAAATACTCGCCCATACTATATCATATTATGGTAAAGTGAACTCAAATTGTGGTCTGTTCTAGTATATTAATGTAATATTATACTTTTTTTACTCTGGTATTATATAGTTTTAACTATATTGATTTGATGTGTAGTAAATACTGTGGTATGCTTATTTTTTTTTACGCTGATAAGATTCAGATAAAAACTATTGTGGGAGTTTCAATACATTTAGTAATAGTAAATATTAAAAATATACTACAGTAGTGGCCATATTATATTAACTTAATTGTAATTAATTTGATAAATGAATTCAAGAATTTGATATATTAACAGCTTTAGAAAATGTGTTGAACTGTAGTTCAGTGTTTAAGTCACTGTGACCTAGGTGGATTTGAAGATCGTAGCCATTCTTTAGTGGGCTCTTTTGACTTTACTCTTTTGAGTGACTAAACAAACCACCAAGCAATGCCCTAGCAACAAACTCAGAACCCCATAGCAACAGCATCACAAGATCTTGACAGACACTCACAGCTCCTCTGGAGTTTTTTGCATCAGCACTTTCTTCAGAATGTGAATAAAGTGAATTTTTCCTCCAGAGAGATAAGTTGGTTCGTCTGGTTGTGGCACCAAAAGTTTACCATGTTTCCTTAAAAAGATTACTTCCTTATAATAAATAGTTCCATGATGTGTTTTGGAAATAATCCTCTCAGATGTAGACAGTTGTTTCTACATCGGTTAAGATTTGTATATGGATGTACAAACATATGTATAGTTAGTTCTTTTTAAGATATGGAGAGATGGTAAACGTGTAATTATAATGTATGCCTAATGTGGGTGGATGCCAGAGCATTGTTATACGGTTACTGCGGTTTTATTTCGTTGCTAGGGTGTTATCGGGTGATTGCATACTAGTTTCAGTCTCTAGTCTATGACATTCTGAGGTCTTAGATATGAAAATAAAACTGGATGCATGACAGATTAATATATAATGAAAAAGTCTGACAGACTCTCTTGAGAAAGAAAAACTGAGAGACTCTGAGAAAAAAAGATCAGAACACAGAGCAACATGACTGACACATCCGTACAGTTTGTGTCATTCTAGGTCCTGGTTGAAAAAAAATATTTTATCAATGTTCTTCCAGAGAATTAAGTGCTTAAATGATGAAGAAAGACAAAATATTAAATGTCATCAATGAAAATTTGACTGATGAAATTTGGTGCATGTCTAATATTTGCACATGGAGACAAATTGAGATCCTCAAATTTCAGGGATTGTACTGAAGGACGAAAGATGAAATTATAATGGCAGTATCTCTCTCACCATCTGCATGTCTTTCTATAGAGTTGATGTCATGGTGGAGCAGCTCATGGCTCTCTGGACCTTCATCTGTCACTGAGAAATCAATCATATCCCATCAACCCGTGACCTCATCAGTGCATGTGAATGTCACCGAAGATGGATCCGACTTCAGCCGGCCCGCTCAGACTAGACAGAATGCTCCGGTGACACGGGAAGAATGGGTTCTGGTGACAGAGATGCCCGGCCATAAAGCTGAAATTCCTTTCCTCACCTCTGAGACGGAGGATGATGTGCAGGTCTCTCGATCAACCGAACCCGTGCAACGCCTGTCACTGACGGAGAGCTTCTCCGGAGAGAGCCGAGGCTCTGAGATCGAGGGAAGCTCGGGGGGTGATATGTACATGCTTTCCCAGAAGACCTTCACAATGGTGACGTTGAGTACCTCATCGCTCACTGAGAGGAGTGCCACAACCTTGCTCAACCGGGACGATGGGGTGGAGGCCCGTGGGGAAATTCAGTACAGACGAAGAAATAAATCCAGAAGACCAAGCCACAGTACCACAGAGATGGCAACAACAGTCACCCAGAGCACAACTGTGTCTTCTGACAGTGAAAATAGAGGAACAACCATCACTGCATCTCCAGATGAGTCTCAGATGGCAACACCAGGTGTCAGCATCACTGAGAAAGATTTCAGGATGACGGACAAAGATCTTAAGGTCACGGAGAAAGATCTCAGCGTGATGGACAAAGATCTCAAGGTCACAGAGAAAGATCTCAGTGTCACAGCAAAAGATGTCAGCATGACGGAGAAAGATCTCAACGTCTTGGAGAAAGATCTCACCATGACAGACAAAAATATTAGCATCACAGAGAAAGATCTCAACATCACCGGAAAAAATATCAGCGACACTGAAAAAGATCTCGGCGACACTGAAAAAGATCTCAGCGACACTGAAAAAGATCTCGTCGTCACTGAAAAAGATCTCGGCGTCACTGAAAAAGATCTCGGCGTCACTGAAAAAGATCTCGGCGTCACTGAAAAAGATCTCGGCGTCACTGAAAAAGATCTCCGCATCACTGAAAAAGATCTCCGCGTCACTGAAAAAGATCTCCGCTTCACTGAAAAAGATCTCCGCGTCACTGAAAAAGATCTCGGCGTCCTCGGCGTCACTGAAAAAGATCTCGTCGTCAGTGAAAAAGATCTTGGCGTCACTGAAAAAGATCTCGGCGTCACTGAAAAAGATCTCGGCGTCACTGAAAAAGATCTCGGCGTCACTGAAAAAGATCTCGGCGTCACTGAAAAAGATCTCGGCATCACGGAGAAAGATCTCAACACAACGGAGAAATATCTCAACATCACAGAGACCATCATGAACAACGGTTCCACTGGACAAACGGGTAGATTTCACTATTAGTTTAAGCACAGATGTTCTCATGTTGATTTTTTCTGTTCTTGACTTTCTCACTGTTATAAATTTACATGTACACTTTGTAATTTAGCAGAAGCTTTTATCCAAAGTGACTTCAGGGTGCAAAAAGCGATATGTCATACAGGAGCAATAATGCAATAGGTGCTAATACAAAGTTACTAGTTTCAACAAAAAATAGAACACCACCTGTTGAGAGAAAGTCAAGATAGGGTTAGTTTTTTTTTTTTTTATTGGTCTGTCAAGTATTCACAGAAGAGATGGGTTTTAAGTCGTTTTTTTTAATGTTGTGAGAGATGTGGTTGACCAGACCGAGTTAGGAAGAATGTTTGGAGTTGTGAAGGAGAATGAGGGGAAAAGCAATTTACTGTCCTTATGAGAAGGCAATACAAGACGCCGCTTGTTTGCTGAACGTAAGGTTCTTGATGGGGTGTAGGAGGGTGTGAAAGTATGCCGGTGCAGAAATAAGTTTCTAAATCAACCATTAAAAAGATAGTTCAGACGTAAATAGGACATAATTACCTCATGTCATGTTTCTTTCTTCAGCAAAACACAAAAGAAAATATTTTGAATAATGTTGATAATCAAACAACACTGAATTCCACTGTGTGAACACAAAACCACTGAGACATTTTTCATAATAATTTATTTTGTGTTCCACTGAAGAAAGACTCACATTTAGGTTTACATTCACATGAGAGAGAATACATAATGACAAAATATTATTGTAGAATAATGACTGACACGTAAATCCAATGTTTCAGAACCTTATAGAAAGTGCATAGCAACACCCTGGCAACAATACAGCATCACTCACTTCTTCCTGTAATCTGAAAGAATGTAGAAATCTATCAAGTCTCAGTTTTAAGAACACATTTACTGAGGTTTCACAGTTTTTACACAGTGTTGGTGATGCCTGTTTAAACTCTCATTAGTGTGTGATGGGCTTATTCCACAAGTGTGTTTGTGTTCTCTGCAGGCGTTGACAGATGCAGTTGTCTTCACGGAGGAACGTGTCTTCCACACGGAGAGGGTTTCAGATGTTTATGTCCGCAGGCATACTCTGGAGAGAGCTGTGAAATCGGTCAGAAAAGTTATTTTGTCTTTTAATCAAATGCCTTCTGTTATCCTTGAATCGCCGTCATGAGTGTTTTAAACAACTCTTATTTCATAGAAGACGTAAGCTAAGATATACAAGCTGGTTCATATTTATACAATAATAGAATACTGTAAAACGGAGCCCTCCTAAGCAAACAGATATTTGTAACTCTCGACTCTTGCCACCTTTCACATATTCAAATACACATATTTGTGTGACGTTTAAAAAAATATTTAGTTGAATTTGTTTGCTTATGTTAAGCAAGAATTTCAAGAGCGATTTGAAGGTTTTTTGGTCAGATCTTTAAATGAATATTATGAGCAATTCATCGCCTTGGAACTCTGAGGTTCTTTCAGCATTTGGAGCAGTTTTGAGATTTAAAGTTTTTCAATTCCATTTGACTTTGTAGAAAAATCCTTTTGTTTTCTAAAAAAAAGTCCCAAAATGTACATACCTAACAGAAAACAACGTCACATACTGTAATAATGTGAAACTCAATTTTTACAAAAATGTCAGATCGAACCTTATAATTCCAATGCGACAAATTGTTTTTAATTTCAGCAGTGAAAGTGTTTGTGTATTATCAAATATATTATTGAAAAAGGTGAATTGTGTATTGATAAATGGTGAATTTTCTCTAATGGTTGGTTACAAAAGAAATGATTGTTTCCCGAAAAGGGTTCTGGCCCCTGGTGTACGCCAGAGGTCAATTCTTAGGTCAAAGGTCCGATAATTCCTTCTATGAAACAAGCTCGAGTTAGGCTGGGGTCAAGGTGTCAAAGGAATGTTACCAGGGTTATTTTGACCTCTTCACTTTCGATGCGGTCAGTGTGTCTATGTTTGAGCTGAACGTATCTGCTCCTTCTGCTTTGCATCAAGATTAAATATCCACTGGATTTCTATCTGTTTAAATAATAGATATGTAAATGTGAACATATGAACATATGTTACTGAAATAATATTCGTACCCACATGAACAGATACTGTTTATTTTACAGTTTACTTTACTAAATACTAGACGCTATGGTATTTTAAAGCAGTAATTAACCATTCGATCAAATGAACATTATTTAGTAAACTTATTTTCACTTAAATAAAAAACATAACAGATTCAAATTTGTTTTTTGTTAAGTCAGAGAAAATCCAGTGTTCCATGAAATGATTATTTAAACAGTTTTCTAATGTCCTCAGATTTTCAGTAATCTTGATCGGTGTTTGGGATGTGATTTGCATGAACAGTAACACGATTTTCTGTACATCAGTCATATGAACTAAAGGTGTTTATCAGATCCAGGAGCTCGTGGGGTTTAGTATAGATATGCAGGGCTAGCACAAATGTCCCCGTCGTCGAATGTTTGCATAATGTATAAGCCAACTCAACTATTCATGATCATCAGAAATACCTCCTGCGTCTTTAAGAAACAGAACATGACCTCAGTGACTCAGTAGTTTGCCTTTCTGATGCCGAGGAATGCATGATCAAAAACCTAAAACACGATTCAAATAGAAATATTTCATTTAAAATCACAGAAAAAAAGTTAGTCGAGATTGATCTGGGCCTGTCTTTATCAAGCTTCTGAGAATGACTCGCAAGAACACTGCTAAGAACTGACTTAAGAGGAAAACAATTCTTTGTTCAAAGCTGCGCTTTAAAGGTAGCTGTAAAGCATCTCCCACAATTAAAGTTTTGCTTTAAATACAATGTTATTTTTGGTATAAAACCTTTCTTGCGTGTGAAAACATGCATACTGTCATGTGTTGTCTCGGGAAATAGACAACGCTCACATCAATGGAGTAGAATTCCAACAGGTAACATTTAATGTAACCACAGGAACAGAAAACACCTAACATAAACAATAGCAGGCAAGGAACTGAGGAACATACAGGTCTTAAATACATGGGGAAATGCAATCAAGGGAAACTGAAACAGGTGAGGGACAAATTAACTAATAAAGACATCAGAAACAGAAGGGAAACCAACACAAAACAGAGTCTAATTGGGACACATACATTGTGAACAATACAGCATAACAAGAACACATGAAAATAATGCAAAACCTTGGTAGAGCACATAGGCGTTAACCCGGGGGGGACGGAGGGGACACGTCCCCCTCCATCCGAGGGTTGTCCCCCCCCATCAATTAAACTCCCACTCTCTATTGTCATAAATATATATTTTTTACCTAAACTAATTGTGTAATTTGAAGAAAATACAATTAAAAAAAGAGTTTTAAGTTTAGAAACTGTTAAGTTCCCCCTCCTCTGCCTCTCACAGTGGTTTGGCCCACTGCCTGCTCTACCCGTTCATCTCACCTGCGCGCTTTGCGCAACACATTGAAGTCAGGAATGCGGCTCAGTTCATCAGTGGTTGTTGAACTTCAGTAAGAAGGCTATTTTATTCACTTTAAATGAAGTGATTCTCTATTCATTCTATGTTGTGGATGCTGATTCATTAATAATTTAGTTGTTGCAAAAAATGCTGATTACCGATGTATTTTTCCATGATTCTGCTATGTTAGCGATTAAAACGTTACTTAGCTAGTTAACGTTTGCTTGTACATAGTACGTCACACACTGCAACTAACACGCCGAAGCCGTTTCTCATGCATTGTTTTATTTTTGGCGACATGGCATGATGTGAACATTAACGGCCACAATTAGCCACCGATCCTGCCATTCAGGTCCCGTGTCACACACAGCCGCGAACGAACATACCGTTTACAGTTTTGTGACGATGGCACTATATCTAGCGTCCAAAAAAGCTGCACAGCTTTCATTCAGTTGGAGAAGGTCGTTTTCTCAGCATCTATTTTGTGCAGAATGTGCGCGGAGGAATAGCTAAACATTCAGTTTACTGAAGCTCGGGCGATTCATCAAGAGTACAACACAGAATTTAAGCATCTGTCATTGTTCATGTTGGTGTAGCCAAACAAACAGTCAGTAACAAAGTTTGTTGGTTGAGGCAGTGCACTACAGGAGAAAATAACAACCACTCATTAATGTCGATGTACAGTGACTTTGTCAGACATTGTTGCAGTAAAAATCAGGATAACAAGTGTTTAAAAGGTGAATCATTGTTAACATGTAGTGTCATGGTTTGTGTGTTTTTATATTTGTTTCCTGTCTTCACAACAGAGACAAAAAATATATAAAGGGAATTAAGCGTTACTGTTCACTTGTATTACAGTATGTGACTGTTCAGTTCAGTTATAATATGACTGCAAGTCCGCATGATAAACCTATGGACCTAATGCATATTGTTGCTTTGTGTCGTAGTAAGTACAATTTTGACTGTATTATTTGTGTCCCCTTCAAAAATTTATCTTGAGAAATTGTATGTGTATTGTCCCCCCCTACTGTTACATGAGATTTACGCCCATGGTAGAGCATAAAAAGATTACGATCCATAGCAATACAGCGTAACGAGAACAGCATTAATGACTGCGTGCCATTTATCTTGCGCACAAAGAAGTTTGTTAAATGTATAACTTCGATTATGAAAAATTATGTGTAGATGTTTATTCATTAGTAAATGGCTTTCAGAAGTCATACTTTATAAAAAATGCCACCTGCAATTACGCCAGGGGAGTACTGAATGTATGCGTGTATTTTATAATGTGGACTGTAATCGGTTCTATTGGCCAACCCCTCTTTCTCACCACGGCTCTGTCTCATCAGCGCCATCACAAGCCCCTAGTGGCAACCCCTAAGCTTAATAATTGGGAGAGTAAGAGTTATTTCATTGCTTTAAGAAATTTGATAACCTACCTTTATTTAAGTTTGGAAGTAGGAGTGAATTTCATGAATTCTAAAATGGAACTTTGAGTTGCTTGATAAATACCTGATGAAAGTCTGGTTTATAGAGGAAGCTACATTTAAAATAAATGTGTCCTGTTAGAATTTACTCAAACTTTCTCTCATTGTGAGTATTTCAGGATAACTGTACACTTTTACTTCAGTCGGCTGAGATGTCCGTTTTCTCTGTATTTGTTTTTTTCATACAATGATGGATCAAAGACAGAGACATCATTATTTTTTCATTGATGAAAAGAGAGACGAATGAGAAACCAAAACTACAGACTTTAATGAATTATGCATCATTGTGACGCAACGTCTCATTATTTCTTTTAACTGTTAGTATAAAACCGTTACAGTCTATAAGGTTGCACTCAAACATGAGCATTTTATATAATATATAATGCATTTGTGTCCCAATTAAAACTGTGATATAATGACATATTATAGCCCTTTGACTGGCTCAGTGGGTTCATATAAAGTCTGGTCCACAGATTCAGAACTGCCACCTTAAAACAGGTTTAAAAGAAGCCTGTTATGATTTCTGCTGGTCAGACAGAATATAATCTAACTATTAGACATTGTAGGATCTCAGCTGTCATCACAAGGATTACAAAAATACAAATTTGTCATAATTTACTGTCCTGTATGTGAGTCTTTCTTCAGTGGAACATAAGAGAAGGTATTTTGAGAAATGTCTGTGGTTTTGTGTTCATACAATGGAGATCAATGGGGTTCAGTGTTGTTTAATAATCAACATTCTTCAAAATATCTTCTTTTGTTCTCTGATGAAAGCAACTCATTTTTTAGTTTACTAAAATTAAAACTTTGAAAATGTTCCTGTTCATTGAAATCAAATACAATTATTGGAAAAACTAAACTCAAGGAAAATTTGAAATGTTGCCTCAAAAATAAACTGAAATAAGTTTAAAGCAGTATAATTGTGGTAATAAACAAAAAATAAAATAAAATTAATTTATCTTATATAGCAACATTAAAAATAACCGATAAATTATAAATTGACAAAAACATATATTTTTTAGTTTTGTGTTAATTTTTGTATAAGATAATTTAAAATATTAATAAAACTAATATCAAACCTATAATAACTCTGATACAGGTTTAAAATGAGATGAGTAAATAATTAAGATTTTCATATTTGTGACCCTGGCCAACAAAACCAGTCGTAGGTCGCACGGGTATATTTCTGACAAAAGCCGAAAATACATTGTTAGGGTCAAAATGATCAATTTTTATTTTATGCTAAAAATCGTTAGTATATTAAGTAAAGATCATGTTCCATGAAGATATTTTGTAAATTTCCTACCGTAAATATATCAAAACTTTATTTATGTGAGTCGATCCCTTAATATCGCGAACAAAAAATGGTCAGAAACATGCCTACAAACTTAACTCGCTGCTGTCCGCTCTATGATAACTACCCATTCAAGTTTGGTATCTATGTAAAGTTAAGAGATTCCGCTTTCAAGTTAATCTACTCTCTTCTATGTCATTACAAGGGTAAGCCAATAGAGAGTGTTAAAACAAACCTGTTTCCTCTTAGCAACGGCCTGCTATAGCGTCTCACGTGCGCAGCGTACACAATCCATCATGATCGCGCTTCAAAACATGGATTCTGATGGAAGCGCGTTTGCTCAATCTAAACGCTAATGACAGCAATAATTTAACGAACCTAGTAAATGATTGTTTCGCAAATCATTTTGAAGATAATACAGAATGTCCAGAGACCGGCTTGACATAAGAGGATGCCCCGGAAGACGACGAATTCAATCAGGGCCGGATTGGGAATCATTTTCAGCCCTGGAGTTTCATGCCTTAGACCGGCCCACTTTAGTTTACGACTGACTATATTAAAATAATGATAATTTAAACCTCAGAATACAAGTCTGCAATAGCGCACTGTTATCTACAGCCTTTTAATTCATTGTATGTTTCAAAAATATCATAATTTCCAATTCAATGAAAATACGGTTTCTATGGTTTATCCTATTCCCTTTCAATTGTGGGGTTTGTAACTATCGTTTGATTAAAAACATAATAGGTCACTAGTAACACTTGGGCATAGAGAGTTGTTATATTGCAACTAATGTGATCACAGCAAAAAAAATGCTTTTCTTACTTAGTATTTTTGTCTCGTTTCCATTCCAAATATTAAAAAAAATCTTAAATCAAGATACATTTACAAAACAAGTAAAATGGCATGAGAAATTATGTCTTGTTTTCTGAAAAAAAACCCCTCAAAATTAAGTAATTTTTTGCTTAAAACAAGTTAGCCTACATTATCTGCCAATGGGGAAGAAAAATAATTGTGTTTCCTTTTGAATTTAGATTTGGCTTGTTTGAAGCAAAAACATTTTTAGTTTCTTATGCGATTTCACTTGTTTAGTAAATGTATCTTGAATTAAGAATATTTAGATATTTGAACTGGAAACAAGACAAAAATAATAAGTAAGAAAAGCATTTTTTGCAGTGATGATGTTTGCCTATTCACACACACTGTGACTGTGGTACAACAACAGCTTACCTGCTGTGTCTTTCACAGTGAGAGTCTCTGGCATGATACAACTGGGTCCTGGCTCCGTTTCTGACACTAAATACACTTTTAAACATTTATTTCTGTTACATTATTAATTATCTCAGGGCATATTTCAGGACTCTTCATTGCTAATTCTTCTGAATGCTAATCCTCCCCATTCCGGTGTATTGGGGTCATGACTGGAGCTTGATAATGTTACTGGGCCTGACTCTTCATCACTATTATCAGCAAACTGGACTAGAGGCGGCTGCTGCTGAAGAGCCACAGGAAAAAGTTTGATACATGAACGGTGGTTTGCAGACAACTTTGTTTTGCACGGCCGCTAGCATCTTGCAGTGCTCCTATTCCTAACAACCTTAACGTTAGCTCACCGGCCGTCTCGTCGTCTTCATTTGTTTTGAGGAAAATATGTGATCGGCTTAGAACATTTGGCCGCGTCAGTTTCCAGAGCTTTCTTCTTATTTTGAGCAACTTGCAGTGCCGCTGTCGGGGGCGGGGCCAGCGAGTCAAAAGATAGTCACGTCATCATTAACCTGCAGGCTGCACTCTGAGTGGGGCTGCGAAAAAATATTAAATAAAAAGATTAGGGCCGCTGTGAGTGCAGGCAGCCTAGGGACAGCAGCATCCACATTTCAATCGTGCCATGACAACACCGGCCCTCGCGACAAAAAAACGGACCGGCCCACCGGGAATTCTCCCGGTGCTCCCGATTAGCCAATCCGGGCTTGAATTCAATTAATGTTTAGATCGCTTCGACTCCGTGCCATGAAGGAATACAAAGTGTTCACTGCAGACTCAGAATTCGACCCGCTTGAGTGGGAAAATTCTTCAAAGTTCAGGTCAGTCAGTCACATACGTTCTTAAATGCCTTCTTTACAAAGTAGTGGTTTTCATGAGTTGTTTGTCAAAGTAATGCCAATTTTGCTCTGACAAAATGTAAACAAAACATCATCTTAGCATGTTGGTCTGCCTCTGTTATTGATGATTCGTTGCCAGCTCAAGTGTAAAATTCAGGTGTAAAATTTTATATGTTCCTGGAAAATTAATTTTATGAAATTTTGTGTGTATAAAGTTTAAGCTGTGGTTAATCAATGGTGTAAGTTTCATTTATTTCCCATCATTAGTAATAAACGTTGCTAAGGACTACTTCTGGAAAACTTTAAAGGCGATTTTCTCAATATTTAGATTTTTCCCACTCTCAGATTCTAGAATTTTAAATGGTTATATCTCGGCCAAATAGTGTCCTATCATAACAAACTATATATCAATAGAAAGTGTATTTAGTCAGCTTTCATGTGGTGTATAAATCTCAATTTTGAAAAATGTACCCATAAGACTGGTTTTGTCATCCACGGTCACATTTGTGTACTGTCATTTTAATGTCAGACTATATGACTTGATAAAAACACGTCTGGGGTTTAATGTCACAGAAGCCCCACTGCAGGACTGATGTCTCATAAACTCCAAACATCTCTAAACCTGTCAGACTGTTTTTTGTTGAAGATTTTCTTAATTTCAAATGTAAGATGGGTGACAGACTCAAAAAGGTGACTTTCCCAGAGGATATAATTATTCTTCATAGGTAGTTTTAATAGTTTAGGAGATTATTTAGAGTTACGTTTCAGGTTTGTTCTTAAATGTTTTGGAGATTTATTGATCGAAAGTGGATTGTTTACATACAAATAACTGATTTTTGAAGTGTTTCTTTAACCCTTTTGCTGCCTTCGTTTGGGCCCCAGACAACAAGATGTGATTTTGTAACAAAAAAAAATCTCTTTAGAAATGTTTTTTACTTCACATTTGTGCAGTTGTTGAAAGATTTGAGAAAAAAAAATTATATAAAAAAATATATATATTTAATTGTTTTTTATCCAAAAACAGCTTTTTGTGCAAAATTCACTTTACAAAAGACTCACATTTCTAACTTTCATTTATAAGGAAAACATAGATAATTTGACATGGTTAAGTGAAGTATTTTTGACCATCTTTTCGAAAATGCAGTTTTCAGATTTTTATTTTTCACTTTAACTAGTATTTGCTGCAGAGCTCAACTATTTGCTTTGTGCTATTAGACCAACTGAAGATATCTTTTCACAAGTTTTTTCAGTTCGATTCATATTATAGATTAGATTCATATTATTACATATATTATTATATATATTACATTATTACATATTATGAAATCACAACTGTAACAATAAAAAATACTAATCAGAATCAAACCTGAACAAGATGTTACTAAAAGAAAAGTTTCAGTCTTCAGAATTTATCATATATTTTAATAATCTGTTTTCCGTCTATTTCTACAAATTTAATCTAAATATTAGTTACTATCTATAAGAGAACTGTGTGTCTGTGAAAATCGCAGGTTATACTGTAGAACGTTTTCACATTGTGATGTTAATGACACTTGAGAAAGAGCAAAAGAAACAGGTTTCCCATGATGGTCTGATTCATTTTAAGTTGATAACTCAACTGTGACTTAGCGAGAGTCTTTAAGACGTTTAACTTTCTTACTTAAAAATTCTCTTGAAGGTCTTGCTGTGACAGTTGTTGAACACGTTGAGCCTCCGAAGTGTTCACTATATTTGGAAATGTCTGTAATATTAATCCACAAACCACCTGCAAATGTCTTGACATCTTCTGTCAGTAATCCTGTGTGTGTGCCATCTGAAGATTCAGTGTTAAAACCTGTTAAAATAGATTCTAAATGACTCCATGTGTCTCCACTGCTCTCAGTGTCGTCTCGTGTGTCAAGAGATCAGGGCCAGTATTTATCAAGCTTCTGAGAATGACTCACAAATACACCGCTAAGAATTGACTTAAGAGTAAAATAATTCTTGGCTCAAAAGTGCGTTTAGAAGTTGATTATGAAGCAGCTCAGTCCTAATTAAAGTGAAGTGTAGAACTAAATTTTAAGTTTAAGGCTTAGAGATGATTTAGGACAATTTGCTGTGCCGCAATCGGGATTTTGGCTAACGACATTGTCATGGACCAATCACTGTATAGATTTCCTTATTAAAGTATAATATCTGATACATTCATGTTGAATGGTGAAGTTTCTAAAAGGAGTTTATATTCAACACACATATTTTCTACTAGAATGTGCTCCTGTTATAAAGAGACCGCGGGGTTAATGTGTGAGATGTCGTGTGGGATGTTTTAATATTGTCATGTGTATTTATGTTCACATTGTGTTTTGTGTTTATTGTTCTTCATTTAATAAACAATACATACACATGGTTCATAGCAAAAAAGACAGGACGGGGGAAAAATTTCTGGTGAAAAAGTTATGAATTTTGGTCTGTTTCTCTCGTAATGTCTTTATATAACCTCACAGATGTATTGATGGTTTTTATTGAGGTTTTATGATCACTGTTTGCTTACAGACAAGAGCAACCTAAAAAATATGAGAAACATATTTTCTTCTGCGTATAAGTGAGTATGCGATAGGTTTCCTTCTTGGTGTGTCCGATAGTTTGAGTCTCTGTGAGTCATTTATTAAAGGATATTTTCTGCTGGAATCAGATCATCCACTCCGGAGGACGTAATTGGCTGAAGTAAAAAAAGAGCAGTCACTTCTCTCTGTGCTTTACTGTGTTTGAACAAAACGATTGGTGATGGTTTCCAAAAAAAGCGACATTTTACTTTAAGCAAAACAATCGATTTTAAAAATGTATGTATTGTTTCGCTACTGTCATTGAGTAGGCCTACATATTGTCCGTAACAGGTTGGTACAAGAAAGATTCAGTTGCCTGAAGAAAAAGGATCATATTAATGAGGAGGCGGGAAAATATGATAATTAACAAATATTTCAAAATGTCGTTTTTTTTCACTTTTCCTTAAGAAATATTTTCTTAAGGAAAACTTGTATCATAGAATTTTCATTCAGTTTCCGTGTTGATGGGTGAGAGACCTGTGGATTGTTTACCTCCATTACAACGGGGTTTATGTTTATGTTACAGATGTGGACGACTGTCAGTCCAACCCATGTGAGAATGGAGGCACCTGCATTGATAAAGAAGATTCATTTGTGTGTCTGTGTTTGCCAAGTTACAGTGGAGACAGATGTGAGAGAGGTGAGAAGAAACCTCCGAACGTATACTCCTTCACTCACATTACTCTCAAATTCAAGATTGCCTTCATTTCATGCTGGAAAATCTGTTCCGATCTCTGATGTACGTCTGATGGCCACACAGAGTTTAATGATGATGTATTACACATGAGTGTGATGTCATTGCAGCAGACCGGCTGTTAGACTCCAACAGGAAGAATATTCTTTTTGTGTAATTATGGTCTGTCATATTGTAAAGTTATTATGCTGCTGCTGATGCAGATGTTTCAGGACGTTCTTCTTCTTCTTTTCACAGTCCATTGGATGTTAGTTTGCATGTAATCTGATGTTATAGCTCAAAGCGTTCAGACTGAATTTAAGTGTACAGCCAGCTGATCATTATCACACAATAACCCACAAGAGCCCTCCTGCATCACATCACCTCCTCTAACAACACACATGTTATGACATCTCTGTACAGTGATAACAGTTTCTCTTTCTGATTTAACTAAACAACTGCAGCAGGCAAACACTTTCACAAACACACACAAACTCACAAACATTTTCACAAACACAGATGCAAGCATTCACATACACACAAACACACACACACAAGCACACACATGCACGCAAACTCATTCACAGACACGCATTCGCAATTACTGTTACAAATTCATAAATTAACAAATATACACACACGCTCAAACGTTACACTCACAAGCATGTTTACATGCAAACATTTACACACACACACACATGCAAACTCATTTACAGACACGCATTCACAAATACTGTTACAAACTCATACATTCACAAATACACACACTTTCAAATATGCACACTCACAAACATGTTTACTCTCACACACACACAAACTGACAAACACGCATTCAAAAGTACTGTCAAACACACCCTCATGCAAGCAAGCACATTCACAAACACACACCCAGTTACATAGTTGTATATATTAAAGTAAAGATATAATGTACAAATGTTGCCGTAGATGTATGTCGTTGTTTTATACAATTTTTCTCAGTCGCTTTGGTGCATTTTTCAAATCACACAAAAATTTGCGAAATACAAAAAGCACAACATATTGAATATCTGCAAAAGACTGTAAATTGTTCAAAATGATTAGTTCATCTCTCAAAAGGACATTTTTATATCATGTAAGTGCCATCAAAATGACAGGTTCTTGTGTCATTGTTCACAAACAGGACAGTCAAAATGTTTAGCCATGTGGTCAATATAACGGGGGCTTTAACTTTTCTTTTTTTGAGTGTTTTCGGATGTAAACTATGAGTTCAGTTTGTAATTACACTGATTGATAATGCACATACACTTATGTATAACTTTGTACTATTGAAAGTTAAATAAGTGTATGTGCAACCTTGATAGCAAAAGATTGAACAGGATTAACTTTACACTTTTTACACTTCAACAAACTAAACATCAAGCTTGAACTAAGAAACTGTGATGCAGAAAAGACAACATTATTTTACAGGACGATGGGAAAAATTGCAAAAAAAAAGATAAACATAGTGAATGCAGTGCTGTATGAGGACTCAAACCACCTTTTTTCGACTCCGCCTTTGGCTTTAGGATGTCTTACTCTTGCAACGCAGCAGTAAAATGCAATGATATCCGAAATGATCTCATGCTTTTTTAAATCATCTCGAAACAGAGCCTTCTCATCATCAGAGATGAGATCCTTGTGGAAAATCTCTGTACGGTGTGTGTATTGTATAATGAAGGATCTGAGTTTCTGACATTGAAAGCATCCTGTGAGCATAGTATATCTAGTCACAGTTTGGATCAATAACCCTGTAAATGTAAGAAAACTGAATATGCCTGACAGATTATGACAACTGGTCTAACCATTTTGCATTGAATGACTAAGACGATGAACAAATGACTAGATGTTTAGAGGGGTAAGACAATTGCACAGAGAACTATATATTACATTTTGAGCTACAACACATTAGCAACTGATAATGTAGGAAACGACAGACAATTGTACATAACCAATTGCATGAATGTACTAAAGCAATTGCAACTTGTTTAAAATAATAATAAAAAAGATTTTCTGAGGTTCAAGGGTGACAAGATGATGTGAAGGTTGAATAACTAGTTTTGAGAATTTAATTTCTGATCTGAGAAATGCGCCAAAGCAACGGAGAAAAACTGTTATACTTTTGTATACACTCACCTAAAGGATTATTAGGAACACCATACTAATACTGTGTTTGACCCCCTTTCGCCTTCAGAACTGCCTTAATTCTACGTGGCATTGATTCAACAAGGTGCTGAAAGCATTCTTTAGAAATGTTGGCCCATATTGATAGGATAGCATCTTGCAGTTGATGGAGATTTGTGGGATGCACGAAGCTCCCATTCCACCACATCCCAAAGATACTCTATTGGGTTGAGATCTGGTGACTGTGGGGGCCATTTTAGTACAGTGAACTCATTGTCATGTTCAAGAAACCAATTTGAAATGATTCAAGCTTTGTGACATGGTGCGTTATCCTGCTGGAAGTAGCCATCAAAGGACGGGTACACGGTGGTCATAAAGGGATGGACATGGTCAGAAACAATGCTCAGGAAGGCCGTGGCATTTAAACGATGCCCAATTGGCACTAAGGGGCCTAAAGTGTGCCAAGAAAACATCCCCCACACCATTACACCACCACCATAATTGAATTAATGAGAAATTGAACAGGTGTTCCTAATAATCCTTTAGGTGAGTGTATATTGTGCTCGATGTACACCATTGTACTGATTCAGTGTGTTTATATATTATGCTTTAAAGAACTTTAATTTGTTTAAAAAATACTCTGGTATTACCATGTCTACAAGCAAACATAGTAACACATGTGATGTTGGTGTGTTATTGTCATGTAGACACAGAGGGTTGTGAACACAGCTGGAAGAAGTTTCACGGCCACTGTTACCGGCTCTTTCCTCTCAGACACACGTGGGAGGATTCAGAGAAGGACTGTAGAGAACACAGCAGTCATCTGACCAGCATCACATCATCCATGGAGCAGGACTTTCTCAATGGTCCGTCACACACTCACATATTTGCTTTCTGATGCTTAGATGTTACTGAATCATCTCTAGAGTTAATTTGCGTAAATGTGAATACATTTTATTTATGTGTGAATCTCGTTCTTCAGGTTTAGCCCATGAGAACGTTTGGATCGGACTCAATGATCGAACAGTGGAAGAGGATTTCCAGTGGACTGATGGATTAGACGTTGTGAGTAATCTTACACAATTAGTTTAAAATCAATACATAAAGAATTTATAATTTTTGTGACACTGTAGGCTGTAAATAAATCTCTTCACTTACTATAGGATACGTTAAAATGCACATAAAACTTTTTCCAGATAGATGTTGGCATGTTGCTCATTCATACATGTAGCTCAAGAGAACTCTGGGTCGTATTAGATTTAAGTGCGAGCTTCATCTCAGATGTTTCACTTCTCTCACAGGAATACGAGAACTGGCGTGAGAATCAGCCGGATAATTTCTTCGCGGGGGGAGAGGACTGCACGGTCATGATCTCCAGAGAGGACGGCAAATGGAACGATGTGCCATGCAACTACAATCTGCCCTACATCTGCAAGAAGGGAACGGGTGAGTTTGACAGTTCAGTCCTGTTTCATTGGGTCTTTGTGAGTTCTACAGACTGACTCTGAGCTGTGGTGAATGAGAGGTAAACTATTGAGATGCTGGCCTTCAGAACTCAGAGTTTTAACTTCTCTCTTTTTGAATCTTGAACACAAGGAGGTCTAAGTCTGTGTGCTTGAGTTTATAAACCTCTCTCAGAATTTCAGTTTAAGCTCTGAGCTCCACACTTTAATCCCACAATGCTTTTCTTTGTCGGCTCCCTGGGATCTTGGCACAGAACAGATTTCTAACTGAGACTCTGGCTTTCTGCCTGTGGCAATAAGTGTTATTCTCAGATAATTGCATTTGTGTAACAGACATATTTAACATTTTACGCTTGTTTTTTTTTTAAGATTTCATATTCTTTTTCATTCTGTTGGTTTACATTTTTGAATAATGTTAACAAATATAGTTTTGATTTAAGCTTTATTTTAAAAAATATTTTAAATTAGCTTTTATTTTTAAATGTTTCTTTTTTATGATCATTTAAGTTAGTTTTATTAATTGTGGTGTATGCTTTTGTCATTTTATAATTTTATTTGAATTGTTTTTATGTTGCTATATGACATAAATTATTTTTTAGTTCAGTTTATTTTATTTTAGTTTTTTTGTATTATTATAACTTTAGTGCTTTAAACTTATTTCAGTTTGTTTTTGAGACAATAAAGTTTTTCCAAAGTAAACTTTTCCAATAATTTTTAGGTCAATATTTTATTTGTTTTCAATGAACAGAAAAGTTTAACTTTAGTAAACGAAAATAACCTAATTGTACCACATTTCAGGTTATATATAAATGTAAATATTTAAAAATAAATACAAACACATTTGTTTAAATCATCTGCTTATGGAGACTTTGATGATGTCACATCCTCAAATATGATGTCAGAAATATCACGCCATTATTTTTGAAGGGGCTTTTTTAATCTGAATACAAGTAAAATTCATATAGAACATTGGTTTATATTGTATATCACCAATAAAATGTTCAAGAATTAATTTGGCACAAGATAATTGGCTGATATTCTGAAAAACAAGCATTTCAAAATAAAAGTATTTTTTGTCTGGCAGTGATGTGCGGCACACCTCCTGTGGTGGACAACACTTATCTGGTGGGTCACAGACGGTCACATTATGACATCCACACTGTGGCTCGGTATCAGTGTGATGATGGATTCTTTCAGAGACACGTACCGATCGTCCGCTGCCAACCCAACGGAACCTGGGAGAGACCCAAGATCATCTGTACCAAGTGTAAGACATGCATGAGGTTTAAAGATGATGGTGCTGAAAATATTTTTAGTTGGTTCATGTTTGCTATCTGTCTCCTGACAGCACGACGATCCCACCGTTACCGCCGGCAGCACCACAGATCTCACCGTGAGCATCTGCGACACAGGAGACACGGCTCTAGTAACAGGGGGCGGGATTAAACCGAAGTGAAGAGAATCCCCTCTGACCCCTGTGACATCAGTTCCTGCGTTTGAGGAATAGAAAACCGTGATGGACAGAAACAATCGCTTCTCTATTGTACTCCTTTTTTTTAGACCACAGTTTACTCTGTGATTTTACTTTTTTACTACCGTTAACGTTTATAGGTTTCATTAACTGTCTGTTTATGGAATGTTCTTTACTAACAACACTTCTTCATCTCAAGGGCCCTCAGAAGGTCACATGTTGAGCTTCAGGTTGATCTGATGTTAGTCTGGATCTGTAGGATGTTGGTGTTATAATATGTTTTTGAAGGATTTGGTCTCTGACATTCTTACCAGATGGTGTCACAAAAAGAGACAATTTTACTCAACAATTAAGACTTTGAATGTTTTTAAAGGTTGACATCAGATCACGGCTTCCACAAATTACTTGTGATCAGAACATTAAAACACGGCCACTGTTTAGAATGCTTGTGTTGTTGTTATTGGATTTCGATGTGTTTTAAAATCAAGTCACACGACATTGTGTTTTTATGATCTATCGTTGCTGTCCTTTGTGATTTGTTAGGTTGTTCCTTCTGTATTATTTCAACACACTTACATTGACCATTCTGCTCATTTGCATGTAAAAGCACAGAAAGCAGAAAAAAACTCTTACATTTTTCATCTTGTTTTGCAAACACATTGGATCTGCTATCCTGTGTGATTTAAGATCAGCTATCTACAATTAACTGAATGTTCAACATTCACATAATCCATATTATGGATTTGGCAACACTGTAAAAACATTTTCTGTCAGGTGAGAAATATATCGTAAAATATTATCTTTTTCTTGTAAAATTATAGGGTCTTAAGATATATAATAAATGTTTTTCCCTTTTTTGTAAATTTGCTTTCTTTTTCTGTAATTTTACAGTTTTCGACCCCATTTCAAAAATACATCAAAATCTGGAAAAACTGTAAAATTCAGTTTTTTTACATTTTACGTGGAAAATCTGAAAAAATAACAAGAAAAATCCAAACCTATGATCTGGCTGTTGCTATTGCCATGAGGGATAGCTGAGATTCCTTTCATGTTTGTGCTGTTTAATAATTTCTATCTGTCAAGGTTTTGGTTTCTTTCATATTTTACTTATTCTTTGCTCTCTGCCTTGAGCTTTGAGAAAAATAACAGTATGCAAGGTTTCATGTTTATCTGCAGACCCCGCTGAAGTGTTAAGACGATGCTGTGAGGGTGTATTTCACACGCCTCCCTTTAACCCCCCGAGGTCTGTGTGCGTGTGTTTGTGTGTGTGCATGCTGTCAATGTTTTGTTTTTTAAAGGATGAGTCTCACAAGTGAAACAGTACAACTAAATATACTCTTTTCTTTATTATACAATATCAATTTCAGACAAAAAGAGTTGAATTCACATATACATGTATAAAGAAAATGTTTAAAGGATGTTGGCTTAAAATGTGAGCTGCGTGAGATTTCAAGAGGTTTCGGGAGATCAGCGGTGCCTTAAACCACCTTTACATTAGAAACAAAACCGAATTTCACACCCAGACAAACATTTGTTTTGTATAATTGTTCATTCCGTGCTTTTGGATGTGATTTGTGTTAAACCAACAAAGAGTTTCTTTATTAATATGAGCGAGATGATTGAAGAGGATGAAAGTGGATCTCAATCTCTGTGTGATGTTTTATGGCTTCATTTGATCTTTGTTGTTGTTTTTTTCTATTAAACTCAAAACCAACAATAAAACTGATTGAAACATAACTGATGTTGTTTGAGGTCCTTTAAGGTCAGATCTTTAACACAAACAATGATCTTATTTTTTAAATCTTAACTTTAAACATTGCCGATGTACATTGATGTTCAGAAAATATGTTTTTCATGTGTTGTTGCATGTGCAGGTCATGCTTATGATATGAGAGGATGACTGGGCATTGCTAGGCAGATGCTGAGTTTTTGGTTGCTAAGGTGTTTTGTCTAAATGTTGTTGCTTACGGTAATTATGTAGATAGTTTTGGGGATTAAGATCTTGACTTCATTACATTTACATTTACATTTAGTCATTTAGCAGACGCTTTTATCCAAAGCGACTTACATTTGGGGTAGGCAATGGAAGCAATTGGGACAGCATAAGTACAACAAAAGCATAAGTGCAATCAAAAAAAAGAGGATTGGGGGTCATATAACCTAACACAGTATACAGAACCATTAATTCATTCATTCATTTTTTTTATTTTTTTATAAAGAGTAGAGAAGAAAATAGAGTCAGAACAGATCAGTCAGATGTTGACGGAAGAGATGCGTTTTCAGACGTTTCTTAAAGATGGCTACAGAATCTGCAGATCTTGTAGCAGCAGGTAGATCATTCCACATAGGTGGAACAGATCCGGAGAAGGTGCGCGAGAAAGATTTTTTACCTTTTGGGATGGTACCACAAGATGCCGTTCGTTTGCAAGAGCGTAGGCATCTGGCGGGTACGTATGTCTGGAGTAGCTAGTGAAGATAAGGTGGTGCCGAACCAGTGGTGGTCTTGTAGGCCAGAAGCAGAGTCTTGAATTTGATTCGAGCAACTATAGGGAGCCAATGTAGCTTAATGAATAGAGGAGTGACATGTGCTCTCTTCGGTTCATTAAAGATAACTCTAGCCGCAGCATTCTGGATCATCTGTAGAGGTTTGGTTGTGCAAGCTGGAAGTCCACCCAGTAGCGCATTGCAGTAGTCCAGTCTGGACAGGACCAGAGCCTGTATTAGGACTTGCGTAGCATGCTCTGATAGGAAGGGTCTAATTTTCCTAATATTGTAGAGAATGAATCTACAGGACCGGGCGGTGCTGGCAATTTGATCTGTGAAATTGAGCTGATCATCGATCACCACTCCCAGGTTTCTTGCCTTTCTGGAAGATGTGATTGTTGATGAGCCCAGTTGAATGGAGAGGCTGTGATGAGTCTTTTTATCGGCCGGGATTGCAAGCAGTTCTGTTTTTAAAAGGTTCAGCTGCAGGTGATGGTCATTCATCCAGAGCGAGATGTCCGCTAGGCAAGCTGAGATGCGTGCAGAGACAGTCGGATCGTCTGGGCGAAAAGAAAGGTAGAGTTGTGTATCATCTGCATAGCAGTGATAGGAAAAGCCATGTTTCCGGATGACAGAGCCTAGGGATGACATGTATACAGAGAATAGCAACGGACCAAGCATTGAACCCTGAGGCACACCTGTGTCGAGATGTTGGGACTCAGACACCTCACCTCTCCAAGATACTCTAAAGGACCTACCCGAGAGGTAAGACCTGAACCATTGTAGCACCATTCCGGAGACCCCCATAGTCTTGAGGGTGGACAGGAGGATGTGATGGTTAACAGTGTCAAAGGCGGCAGATAGGTCCAGTAGGATGAGAACAGATGAGTTAGAGGAAGCTCTTTCCAGTCTCAGGGCTTCAATGACAGAGAGCAGCGCAGTTTCAGTGGAATGACCGCTCTTGAAACCTGACTGGTTGCTGTCTAGGAGGTTGTTCTGGACGAGAAAGGATGAGAGCTGGTTACATACAACACGTTCTAGAGTTTTCGCAACGAAGGGGAGGAGGGATACCGGTCTGTAGTTTTCTAACAGTGCAGGATTAAGAGTAGGTTTTTTTAGTAGTGGGGTAATACGGGCCTCTTTGAAGAGTGTAGGAAATGTACCTGTGGTGAGAGATGAGTTGATAATGTGGGTCAGAGAGGGAACAACCGATGGGGAAATGGCCTGGAGGAGATGAGTGGGGATGGGATCTAGGGGGCAGGTAGTCGGGTGTTTAGAAGAAATGACCTTGGAAACGTCGTCTTCAGATACGAGTGAGAACGAGGGGAGCAAGCATGTGTCTGGGGATTGGGCGTGGTCAAGAGGTGGTGGCGCAGAGAATTGATTACTGATGGTGGTCGTTTTCTGTACAAAGAACGACGCAAATTTGTCAGCTGTTAAGTCCGATGGAGGTGAGGGGGTAGGCGGGCAAAGAAGAGCAGAAAAGGTTTTAAAGAGAGTACGAGGGTCAGGAGAGTTATTGATTTTAGCGTGGTAGTACTGGGTTTTCGCAGAGGAGACATCCGCAGAGAAGGAAGAGAGTATGGACTGATAAAGAGAGAGGTCGGTGGGTTCTTTTGATTTGGGCCACTTTCTCTCAGCAGACCTGAGAGAGGCGCGATGTTCACGGAGAACATCAGATAACCAGGGGGCAGAAGGAGATGCACGAGATGGCCTAGATCGAAGAGGGCATAAGATGTCCAAGCAGGAGGTTAGTGAGGAGCAAAGGGTGTGGGTGGCGGTGTTAGCATCAAGGAGAGAGAACTGTTTAGGGGGTGGGAGAGTGGCAGAGACTGCAGAGGACAAGCGGGAGGGAGAGAGTGATCGTAGGCTGCATCGGAATGTGACCAGTGAGGAAGCATGTGTAGTGTCTGGAGAAGTTAAGTCGAGATCAAGAGTAATGAGAAAATGATCTGACTTTTGCAGCGGGGTGACCTGGGAGTGATGGGTGAAACAATGGCGTGTGTAGATAAGATTGAGTTGATTACCAGATTTATGAGTCGCTGAAGTTGGGACCCGCTTGAGGTCAAACGACGCATTCAGGTTGTTGAAGTCAGCAGCCTGTGGTTTTTCCAGGTGGATGTTGAAGTCTCCAAGTACCACCAGAGGAGTACCGTCCTCGGGAAAAGATGACAGAAGCACGTCCAACTCCTCCAAGAAAAGTCCAAGGTTCCCTGGGGGACGGTAGATAACTACAATATGCGTTTTAACAGGGTGGATGACAGTAACAGCATGAGATTCAAAGGCGGTGTTGTTGCAAGAGGGTGGCAGCTGTTTGAATTTCCAGTCATTAGAAATAAGTAGTCCGGTTCCTCCACCCCTCCCTGATATGCATGGGCTGTGGGAGAAAGTGTAATTATTGGAGAGGGCAGCCGGTGTGGCAGTGTCCTCTGGTTTGATCCAGGTTTCGGTAAGTGCTAAAAGAGAAAGACCAGAATGTTTGGCAAAAGCTGTGATGAAATCTGCCTTGTTTACAGCAGATTGGCAGTTCCATAAACCAATAGGAAAGGTGATGGAGGTAGTTTTGGATGCTGAAAGAGTGCGCAGATTGTTAGCATCAGCTATGCATGGCCTTCTGGGTGTTACCGGTGATTTACGAGTTGTAATGACAGTGTGGATTTGAAAACACATAGTGAAAAATGAAGGAATGTACAAGACAAATATAGAAAAGAGAATAAAGAGAATAAATAAGGTGCAATAGTATAAGTGCAAAACAGTAATACTCAAGTGCCTTGTTGGTGTCTTTGCTCGGTGGAGTCGCACAGGTAGAGTCGATGGTCTTTACTCTCTTCGGTCTTCACGCGATGAGGGCTGCACACGGTGGTTAGTCTTATCTGTATACCCGTTTAGTCTAGCAATTGAATTCAGCAGGACACCCTTCCAAAATCTCCCAATAAACATTGAATTAACGCAACTATTAACACGTGACTCAGCGTGACTCCCGGACGCACACAGTGGAAACGAAACTGCGTTAGACTCAATAAGACACACACACACTATTAATCAATTAAACTTACGACTTTCAGATGATTCTCAAACTGCAACAAAGAAGAGATGTGAACATTGTGTCAAACTGAGCTCAGATTTGTCAAATCTGAAAATAAACATCAATATTATTGAAGATTGCGTAATAAACGAAAACATTTAACATCAAATTTACCCAAATTCTGATTATTTTACTTCTACAATTGAAATTCAATCTGCATTCATTTTACAACATGAGTCACATATTTCAGAAAAAATTGAGACAAGCATATACGTTCAGTGCAAATAATAAAGGTCTCATGAACTGGCCTTGTTTATTATATTATACTGTTGTATGAGGTCTAGTTATGACGTTCGGGTGATTTTTACATTGAAAAACATCAAAATTAATGATGCATTCTGGACCATCTGTAGAGGTTTGGTTCTGCAAGCAGGAAGTGTAGCTAGTAGAGCATTTCAATAGTCCAGTCTGGACAGAACAAGAGCCTGGACTAGGACCTGCGTAGCATGCTCGGATTTGAAAGGTCTAATTTTCCTTATATTGTAGAGGATGAATCTACAGGACCGAGTGGTGCTGGCAACCTGATCTGTGAAGATAGCTGATCATCGATCACCGCTCCCAGGTTTCTGGCCGTACTGGAAGATGTGATGGTTGATGAGCCCAGTTAAATGGACAAGTTGTGATGGTGTTTAGGGTCGGACGGGATTACAAGCAGTTCTGTTTTTGCAAGGTTCAGCTGCAGGTGATGGTCCTTCATCCAGAGCGAAATGTCACTCAGGCATGCTGGAATGCGTGCAGAAACAGTCAGATCGGCAGGTTGAAATGACAGGTTGTTGTGTTGTGTATCAGCCGCATAGCAGTGGTAGGAAAAGCCATGTTTCCGAATGACAGAGCCAAGGGATGTCATGTATACAGAAAAGAGCAACGATTCCCTCTTATATAACAAAAGCTTAAGTTAAAATTGTGATTTTAATTCATGCCGCCTTTAACATTCTTTTAAAGGGTGCCATGTGTAACCACCTCAGATGTGTTTTCATATAATGTTCATTTCACCTTTGAAATTTTTACACATATATGTTTATTAAATCATTAGTGTAGTGCAATTCAGCACACGTTTCCATATGTCTGTCTGATATAAAGCGGGTGAAAGATCACCGGGCTGACCGCTATTAGACATGTATGATGTCATCTCCAGAAGGGTCAGAGATTAGACATGACAAAGACATGTGAAAGATAACATAACATTAGTCTTTCATCTCAGTTTTTGCAATGTTATAAATATCTGTCTCTCGGTTGTACCTATGACCCCGGCATTACCTTTCGAGCCTTACAGAAGGAATGAATTTCACAAGAGAGATATGAGGGTTCACGGCAGGCAAAGAGCACCGAAACAGATACCATCCTCTACCAAAGAAAAAAACAAAACTATCCACGTTTGAAATATATTTTGTTATAGAACACAGGATTGTAAAAAACGAACATGTACAAAAAAATGGATAAATCTCATGAACGTTGTTGAGAACACAAAGTTGATTGTGTGCGAAAATTCTGTTTTTGATTTCATTTTGTTAGCTAACCAATCAGATAAATATGTTACTAATGTAGAGTAATAAAATGATTCTAAGCACAATCTACTACACACTCCATCATTACAACACGGGCTGATGTCATCACATACACAAACCGGGTCTGAGTCCAGATTTACTTCACTCAATGACTCATTTACTGTCGAATGATAAGCCATGAGTGCACAGATTGACATCAGTTTAAAGGTTTCACAATAATAAGCCACTTTTAACAAAAATAAAGGACCAATTGAGAAGGATTGCACAGGATGGAAATGTTGTTTGAACACAAAATTAGATATTAAAAGAATTTAGAAAATTATTTTAGGAAATTCAGTTCAGAGACACCTTTGACTACCATTTCCTACTTTGGTAGTCAATGATGTCCAAGAACTGAAAATTGCTGACATTCTTTCAAATATCTTTCTATGTGTTCATCAGTAATTTATACTGGTATGAAATTACATGAATCCCTTTAAATTCATAGTAGAAATGATTGCTAACTGTAGTTTTGTAACCACAGCAGACAAAAATAGAGGAAAAACTTGATATGTTCAATATCGAACACTTATAAATTGAAAAACATACTAACACTATGAATAAAGTTTCCGTTCAGACTCGCTCCTCTGGTACGCTCTTATTTCAAGCATCTCATCCTGTGGATGTTTCTCCATCACATGTTGTGTAAAATCCTTCAGAATGTTCTTTTATCGTACTACTTCATCTTCTTGCCATTGCTGGTTTGTCCTGGCGGAACGTTCTTCATGAAGAATGCCTGGTCCGCATAGCACCGGACAGCAAGGAGAACGGGCACCGCAGCGTAAAGCAGGTTCAGGGTCATGACCAGACGCCACTCGTCTTTGGGGACACGGTAGGTAAAAGGTGTGCGTGAGTGAACGGACGCTCCGATGTGAGTCCACTGCGTCTGTGGTGAGATCACATACAGTACAGCAGTGACATACAAGAACATGTGCTTCAACAGTTTATGAGTTTCTATGTGTTAACTGTACCTGAGCCATAGCTCCTGCAATAACCAGCGTCCAATCCAACATCCAGATACATCCAGGGGTCAGTAGACCATACACACATGCTGTCAGGAGTGGAAGAGCATAGAACAGAAACAGCAACATCTGGAAACACATGACAGCCATCATCACTAGAGCATCTGTATACTTTAGTAAGTGTGCATCCCCACAGTGACATCACCCACAATCCAATGCACAATAGAAGCCCACACATGCAGCCTGCGACGTACTGCATCTTTAAAGAAGTAGATAACATAAATAAAACAGTTTGAACATCTTCTAAAACACTTAATGTAAATATGCAGTTTAAGTGAAGCTGGTTCTGTAGCTAGAAAGATAATGTAATATGAAGACTTCATGACGAAGTGTATACTTCCAAAAATTGATTCCCATGGTTGGGTAAAATATGGACAACCCCAACTGATGGTATAAACCTGGAACATGTTCATATTTAACCGAAGCATGAGTTGAAACAACCCAGCATTCATACAACCGTATTGACCTAAAGTATGGATTTTTCCACGGCCACCAAAGTATATAAACAACAAATTCTAGTGAAAAATATTTTTTTTGGTGATTTTACGTGAAAAAAAATTATATAAATAAATGAATAAATGAAATACACTGTTTAAAATTGTGTTAGAAATTTGAGTAAATCTAACTCAGATATTTATATTAGAATTCACAAAAAATATTAAGCATATGATAAAAATATTATTTGTTAAATAAATATTTTCATGAAATAAACGTACATTATATTGTACATTTTAGATAAATTAACTAATGGATTTTTTAAATACATTTTTAAAAAATCTGTTAAATTATTTTAAAAGATTTGATTAAATTAATATAACTGTTTACTGTGTGCCACTGAATTATGTTTTAGAGTGTTATAGTACACAGAAACACGGATAAAGTTGCAACCGCATTCTGTGACACGAAAGAAGGTGACTCACTGTTACTTTAGGAAATCCCACATTGTCTTTCATGTATGGCTCATACTGATAGATGTAAGAGAAACACCAGTCCAGTGAACATTCTAGAACAACCTGTGAGAGACAATTAATGAATGAGTGAATGGATGACTGAGTGAATGGATGGATGAAGGAATGAATGGATGGATGATTAAGGGATGGATGAAGGGATTGATGGACAGATGGGTGAAGGGATTAATGGATGGATGGGGAAAGGGATGGATGGATGAAGGGATTGATGATGGATGGATTGATGGATGGATGAAGGTATGAAATAATGAATGAATGAATTAATTAATTGATGGATTGGATGAAGGGATGTATGCAGGGATGGATGGATGGAGAGATTATGGAATGGTACTCACTAATCCTCTGAAGACAGTGAAGATCACAGATCCCAGGAGAGCCAGTGTAAGCAGAAGATCTACAGGTCGAGACAGAAGCCCTTTCTTTTGTTGAGCCTCCACCTACAAAAACAACCCATTTACACTCATCAATACTCATCAATACTGAACTTTGAGTTAAAACATTACAGTTCTGTGTGACCTCTGGTCTGTCTCAGAGCTGTGCTTCTAATGTCATCACACCTTGTCAGCCGGAATGATGGAGAGCTCTCTCGGCCTATTGAGAAGCTTTGCTGCCGCCCATATGGATAAAACTAAGAAAGGAGCATTTCTCCAGAGAGCAGACTGGAGGTTCTTTCCATATTTACCTAAAACACAACAACAGAGACCCTGATATACAATGAGTTTCATGAGACCAAAACAAATCAACTGGCTAAAGGTTCTTACCGACTAGAATGCCCACGATTAAGATGATCTGATTGGCTACTATGGATCCCGCCCACACGAGAGCCAGACTGCGAAAAGACTTTCTGTGAAAAAGACATATCATCTTTTAAAAATAATATGGGGTGCTTTCCTGGACCGGGATTATTTTAAACCAGGACTAGGATGTAGGATTAAATTAGGATATTTTAGTATTTTTATACCCCCTGCTCATCAGATGGAGCATGAGGAGAAGCAGACCATAATGAACAACTCCATCCCAGTATCCCATCATGATGCAGTGGGCAGAACTCAGGTATGGTTCAGCCTTCAGGAAAAATTACAGTGCACGATGAGTGCATATAAATTCAGTTTTTTGTATAAATTGTGTGTGTGTATGTGTGCTGACCTTGCTCACGTAAAAGTCCATAAATCCTTTGATATATCCATCCTGCTGCAAAGTGTTGGTGATACCAACCACAGAGGTGAAGGAAAACACAGCAAACACTAAAGATGAGGTAAACACAGACAACACAATTACTACACTTTTCTGTCTGTTTGTCTGTGTTGTGACTGCTCACTTTCTGTCTCTCTGCTTTTACTTGACACCTATTGATTTGATATTGATATTGAACCCAGCGGAGTTTAACACATGTCTCCATTTATCTCAGTTGTGGGGGGGTTTTTTTCATAAAAAAGTGTGGGTAATGTTGTCACTGTGATCTTACCGTAGAAGAGAGGGTCAGCAGTGGGTATTCTCTTGACATTGAGCTTTGCCAGGAGCAATACTGTTGTAAGAACCGTAATTCCAATCGCCAATAAAATCTGTGAACTGGATAACAGGAAAATGTAGTTTGAGTCAGTACATCTCAACCAAATCTCATTTGATTATTATCTGAAAGATAGTTGTCATGGAAAGTTGATTTTTAACCTGCTTCTTTTCTCTTACATGACAACAAAATGTTTTATTATTTTTGTCATAACATATGCATTTTGCAATTTTTACACATTTAAATGTGTAAAATGTTTACATTCTCAGTACATTTACTTTAATACATCTTAGTTTTTTTTATGGCGATTGTCTAGAGAGAAAACGAATGCCTGAACAGAATGATTCTTCAATGAAACCAACGTGAAGCATAAAACTGCTACAATGATCTATTTGTGAAAAAGATCTTGCATGTTCTTGACAAGTTTACTTTGAGACTGATCCATTAAATGATCGTGGTTTAGTGGTGTGCTTTATAGGATCCGTTTACTGAAAGTAGAGGTTGGTTGTCCTCTTTTGTAGTAGCGGTAGCCTATTAACACAGAGTGGCATGGCACAATACGCGCAGAAGCCATAGGCACATTCCATTGTCTTAGTGGAATGTCCGGTGGCACGTCCGGTCTTGTCAGTGGCGTGTGCCACTCCGTCATATCTCGCGATGGCATGTGCCACTCAGTTTAGCGGCATGTCCGGTTTTCAGTGGTATGTTAGGGTCAGTGTTGCCAGGTACGCGGTTTTCCCGCACAATTGGGCTATTTTGAGAATGCAATTGCGGGAAAAATTATGGAGCAGCAGGTTGCGGATTTTTGGGCTACTTTCATAATGTTCCGCGGCCGCCAAAATGTTTATTTATATTCTAAGGATAAATGTTAATTGATGAGTTTCTTAAATGAATACCTGGCAACTCAAGGACCGGCCCGGTCTTAAAAGTGTGGGGAACTGACAGGCAGGCCACAGGCAGACAGGCTACAGTACAGGGAGGGACGCGGGAGCTCAGCTCAACCAAAGAGGAAATTAGCGGTGGTATAAGACACAGTGCATCCGAATTATGTTTTAACCAATGTTTCATCAGGTGAATGTCACGTTGCACAATGCAAGAAATCACTCGTGAGTGTACAACACTTGATTCTTCCGGCTGCCAAATATCACGTTTGATCAGCGCTATATGTAGTCTATAACAACTAAATCATTGACGTGCTTGTACACATTTTACTTTATGCAATAAATGTATTCATGTGTATTTCTTAACCAAGTTTCTGCATGTCTTACGAAGAGAAAACATGTTTCTCGTCCATTTACGTGCACGTGGGATATTTTTAAAGCGACACTCCACCCAAAAATGAAAATTCTGTTATGAAACGAGTTGTTTCTAAACCTGTATAAATGTATTTGATCGGATGAACACAAAAATATTTGCTGGAATGTTAGCTGCTGCAAATTCTTTGGTATCATTGACTACCATAGCAGAAGAAAATAAATGGTAGTCAAACGTGACCCAGAATTGTTTGCTTTCCTAAATATCCCCAAACTTATTTTGTGTTAAACAGAACAAAACAAGATATACAATACATAGGAAACCATTCAGATGAAAAAATATGGCAATAGAAACGTCTTTAGGCAGTTGTAAACTTTGATTTAACAGAGGAAAAAAATGGGCTAGTTTTTATTCCTTTTCGGCGGGTTTTGAGGGGTTATTGGGCTGGAAATATTTCTATGACCTGGCAACCCTGGTTAGGGTTAAGCTCTTTGCACATAAAGACCGAAATGTTCGTATGCGTTTCTTCGTATTTGGCGTTCATTTGTACGGTGTCTCTGAATTGTTGAAACGTCTCTTAAAATGCCTGCTACGAATGCGAAAAACTCAGAAAATCGAACCCAGACAATTTTTTTAACGGACGAAAATATCAAAGGCAGCGTGTTATGTGATTGACACAACGTGAGGTCGTATTTATTTTCTGACGTGCGGAAAATTCGGACGCAAATGTCGGACTCAATGGGTTAAGTTAGGGTTAGGGTAAGCGGAAATGTGCCAAGCGACCGTCCCGATGTCCCATTCATCAATAATTCATTTTATTGCACTTTACGTAACCTAGTCGATCACTTATTGCAACAACAAAACAAACTAAAAAAGTTCTCATTAATGTCATAATTATGCTGCAGTCACTCCCGGAGGTGCCACAACATGTGTCGTTTTCGCGATTATCCATAATCAACCACAAACAATATAAACCGGACATGTCACTGAATTAGAGGCCTTGAATAGGCATATGCCAATAGAAACCGGACGTGACACTAAACTTAATGGCATGTGCCAATGGCTTCTGTGTGTGAGATGCCATGCCACCTAGTGTTAAATCTCCCTCTCCTCTTTTTGTTAAATTAGTTCCCTAAAACACTTTAAAAGTCACTTTAAAAGAACAGTGTAAATCTTATGAATTCATGTATTACTCAAAGTCTAACATGCAATAAATAGTGTAAATTAACTTACTCTTGTAACAAGGGGACCCGGTTAATTGTGAAGAGAATAAATGGAGCAGTCAGAGACACGATTAAAACTCTGATCTGTGTTGGAAGATCCATCGGAGGAACCGACAATAACTCCACACAATGTTAAAGGGAATCAATTCAAATACTCCAAGATCTAGTGAGAAAACTATTAGCAATCTAGAGACTTCTTAAAAATGAAACTATGCATTCTGAGCCACGCAGCTGTGTGTGTGTCCTGTATGTACTCAGATGGTGATCAGATCAACTTCAAACCAGGTCAAATCTCAAAGTTCACGGACTCAGAAAGATTACACACCCATGACTGAATAGAGAGAATCACTAAACGTTGCAGTGTCAGCAGACATCCACGTGGAGGCACTATCAAAGTGTAAAAAAGATCAAACATACAAATTAATGAACAAATTATTTTTTATGAAAACTATTCTTTATTAAATACATTAATATTATGATTTACACAGGGTATTGCAATATCTTAAAAACACTTCCCAGTTGTCTTAATGATTTTCATTATGCTTTTAGGCTTTTGCATTAGCATTACGTGTAAGTTATTGAGTTAAATTATATGTATAAGGTTGACATTGTTATATTGTAAAATGAATATATAATTTTATACTAAATAAGTTTTGGCTGGAAATTGATTTTCGGACAGAATTGCTGGGTCCGCGATGACGTCAGCGGAAGATTTCTTGCTCTTCAGGATCAAGATGGCGGCGTCGACCAGGAAGTAGGTAAACAAGCGAACAGGGGTCGAAAAAAATGGATTAACCCCCCAAATACACCGCCGCCGATCAAGAAAAAGTCTGATTCAGTGATCGTGTGTTGTCGTGGAGGGGTATCGAAGGCAGGGGGTTAAATTATCGAGTGGTGAGTGAGTTTTCTGTCAGGTTAGCATGTTAGCACTCTTGAAACAAAAGCGCTTCATAGAGTCAGTCAGAAAAAGGTACGGACAACCGATCAATTTATGAATGAATCCATTAAGTTCAACCACAATTATCAGTATGAACTGGCACTCGTGTTAAGGTGATGTGTTTGAGGGGTCAGTGCTCTGTATGGGATGGGTTTCAGTTTGACAAATGCACCGTCAAATGAATTCATCATCATTTTAACGTTACATTTTTACCATTGTCTCAATTTGGTGTCTTTGATCTTTTGTGTTTAAATGTGAAAGGGGGTTGTGTTGAAGAAATAGTAAAAACACACACTGATGTATTATTTGTGTAATCCTTTCTATCACACGAACTGGGCCTGACTCCGATACTTTATACATTAGCCATTTAATGTTACTCTGATAACTTACATAACCTACCGCTATTCTGAGAGATCTGTCTGGCTGTTTATCTACCAATATATCGGTCAGTGTAAATCTGTTTGTGCGTCTAGCTTTCTATATTTCTGTCTGTCTTTCTATCTAAATATATGTCTCTATCTATCTGTCAGCCTAGACACAAGGATGTTAAAATTCGTGAAAATATCAGTAGAGGAAATACACACAGGTTTGCAATGAAATATTTTAATTGTCTGTTAGTCCTGGGGTGTATTAAAGGAATAGTTCATCCAATGGGATAGTTCACCCTGTCATCATCATTTACTCACCCTCACATTGTTCCAAACCTGTATAAATGTATTTGTTCTGCTAAACACAAAGGAAGATATTTGGAAGAATGTCAATTGCCAAACAGATCTCATTCCCCATTGACTCCTAAAGTATTTATTTACCCCACTATAGCAGTAAATGGGGGATGAGATCTGTTTGGTTCGTGTTCAGAACACAAAAATTATACAGGTTTTTAACAACCTGGGGGTGAGTAAACGATGACAGAACTTTTATATTTGGATGAAATATCCCTTTAACTTTAGCTCTGCGTGATGGCATTTGTGAGTCCGTTCTGTGCTTTATTGGTAATATTTGTATGTTTTTTTGTACATTAGTAAATATAATCGAAACATATAAAAAGAAGTCAATTAATGTCAGCCCATGTCATTGACAGCGTATGTTTTACAGATTGACTTAATACAGGAACTGTTGTTTTTTTAATTCATGGCCAAATAAATGACCTGAAATCATTGGTCAGTAATTGTAGAAACTTTAATTGATTGTGTGTTGTTTTCTTTTCTCTCTTTCTTTCTTTCAGTTGTGTAGTGGCTGTCTTTCTATTATTGCCGATTTATCTCATCACATCTGTCTCTTTATTTCAGAGATGGCTGGTGAATGATGGGTTTTGGCACCATGTTTCTGATCGGAGCCTGATGCCCTCTCTTGCTACATCTGTTGTCATGGACACGGAGGACTTTCTGCACCCTGAGGTCCCTCAGCTGGGGAGCCCAAAGTTTAGCGCACCGAGTCCTCCCCTTGTGAGCTCCATGGAGGTGCTCTACTTTCAATTATTTGTCTTGTTCTGACATACAATGTTTACTGTAGGTTTTACAGTTATCTTCAGTTTAGAGATCTGAAGATAGGAGACATTTCCCAGCAAAATATTTTTATTATAATGTGATTTCCTGCAATAGATTTCTGTTGGAAGATTTTTCTGATAGGGTTTTCTCATTAAGCTATCAGAGAAAGGTTTGTAACATTGTTTTGATCTCCATAATGTAGAGGTACCTCAACCTGTACTACATGAAAACCATGGTTAGACCAAAACCAAATGTATACACGATACAATGACTGGAAACAATGACTGGGTGTAAAAAACGTTGGCCAATGTTTGTTATCAGACCTCCACCTCAGGCATATCAAACTCAATGTATGTGTTATGGAGTTAAAATGAATGTCAGGAATGTGTGCTACTCTGCCCTCTAATTTTTAAGTCTGTTGATGTCTTATTTCTTGATTAAATCTACAGTTTTGACCTGTTGTTTTCATAATTATTATTCTAGTGATTCTTGAACCTTCTCCAAAATGGGAGGCACCTTGGAGTCCTTTGGTATCCAATGGTAATCGTCTGTCTAGAAGGGGTTGCCTTACCTGGTTTTTGGTTTTGTGTATGTGGTCTGCATAAACCGCACACTTTCTGTTGGGTCTCACAGGTTGTGTTAAATTCACCAGCATCAGCACTACCAGTAAATATTTGGGTGGTTGGTTATCTCTGTTGAACAGTGTTTCCAGTGGCCTACTTCCTGTGTCACATTCTGTTTGTTTCCTGTTTCTCCAGAGTCAGCTCTGTCCGTCAAACTCATGGGCGTTCTCGCAGCAAACTCAGTACAGCCAGCACTATCCTATGCAATCTGGAAGGTGAGTAACACACTTTATCACAGCCTAAAACAGAACAGGACCTGTTTATACCTGTGATTTGGTCGACTAAGATGTTCCAGTTTACACCTGGTAAATACATGCATCTCAGGTGCATTCCTCGCGATCGCTTTTTCTGGAATGTACCTGAAAGGATTCATGTTTTTTGCGATGCATCGATAAAACGTTTTACACGTCTGATGACATTACCGTAAGTGAATCTTTATTTAAGGTGTAAAAAGATGTAGGGCTGCGCAATTAATTGTATTTTAATCGTTATAACGATTTATGCTTCCCACAATTAACTGAGCATAATCGTTGTGATAATAATGTTTTAAAAGCATGCACAAAACTCCCGATAAGACAGGGCTCCAGACTAATTTTGTTACTATGAGCATTGTAGCCCCTGAATGAAATTTTTAGGAGTGCAAGCACAAAATTTTGGGGCACACCTTATATCAGCATGCAATGCAGTTATTGACATTTTTCCCTAAAATAGCTGTATTACTGACAAATACTTTGATAATAAATAGACTTAACTCACAGAAATTACAATGTGCATTTTTTTTTCATTTTAAAGGGGATATGACATATTCAATACCAGGGTCATACGAAATCTGCAGAGTTTTTGTTAATTCTGTGCTAAAATTGAGGAAAAATCTGCAGAATTCTGTGGAACAGTTTTAAATGCATTTACATTTGTACAGAGATGTAAACACGTGTAAATGTGTTAAAATAGTTAGTACTACTTGTCTATGCATTTAACTGCAGGTGAGAGTGGTTTGGTTCTGCTCATCTTTTACAAAGATGAAGAACCGTCAGAGAAGCTTTAAGTGCTAAGTAAAGAGACTGTTTAAACTCTGAATATACCAGACCGATTAAGTACTGAATTCATTCGAACCAACAGAAAATGTGCATGTCATTTTGTATGAAAATTATATATTTTAATGTTAATAGTATTGAAGCGAAACGAAAGGGCTCGTGTTAATACATTCTTATGATGATTTTACTGTGTATTAAGGTAGGGTGGACGGGATTTCTAAATTTCCTAAAATATCCGGGATTCGGGTTTTGCGTTCTAAAGTCGTCATTCATTGCATGCGTATTATAAATTTTGCAAAGCAACCACTTCTTTCTCGCCACCATTGGTCGGTAATTTACATACTTAAGCACATACGTACGTAAACAAAGTCCATCTCATTCCCGCTCTTCTACTACTTTTTTTTTATTATCTTCTCTTCTATACTACTTTTTTTTTACACTGCCGTAAGTCATTTCGGCCGGAAGTAGACGCACTTTCACGCATGCGTGGAACAAATCGTGTTCCCGGGGCGGATCGGGTAGCGACAAGCACCACGGCAACAACCAATAGCCAAAGAAGCAGCTTGCAGTTCAAATTTTGCGCAAAATAATCATGATGATCATTATACCCATGATTGTGCAGCCCTAAAAAGAGTCATAGTGGGTCAAGTGCTATACTGCGAGCCTTAAACAAAATCTGGTCAGTCAGTGTATGATCTCTCTCTTTATTTTTCATCAGGTCGTTCCAGTCAAACCCATCCTCTGGGAATCTCGACCTGTCTGACATAGACTTTCAGGACCTTGTGCGGAACGGAGATTTTCCCCAGGTAAAATAATATCAATCTGCAGATTAATCTATGTGTGAGTCTATCATCATTTATGGGTTTTAAATGTATTGTAATCTTGGGATGATGCAGGCCAGGCTCGACCCTTCTTTCTCAACGTACTGCTCCAGCGTGTTGCAGTTATGTAGCTGTACTCTTGCACTATGTCTTAGCTCAGTGTGCATTTTATGAATAGCATTGGCTGCGAGAAACTACATCAATGCTAATCCCACAGCTGCTGTTGACCGGGAAGTGGTGATAAATCTGTAGGTGCCTTACCCCATCATTACGTTGACTGAGTGCTTTTGGAAAAGACAGGTTTGACTGAAATCACAGAATATAGTTGTTTTGATGAACCCACAGTGTTGTTTGCCACACGCAATGTGTTTGTTAGACTGAGGTCTGCTGATAAGGCTCATGACTATGTTTTATGATCGTAGACTGTATCTCAGGTACTGATGAAAACATTGGAATGTCACTGTCTGAGAGTGTTCGTTATTATGGAAATACTCTTGGAGTGAGTCTATGCCTACTGGATTCTGGCTGTACATCAGAATAATTATAAAAGATGTATTTTAATAATATTAAAACAATACAGGATCCCAGAGAATTATGGTTTGATAATCTGACGTTTTACAGGCTCTTTCTAAACCAAAGTACTGTTTTGCTGTTTTATTCTTTGTGGGGGGGGGGGGTTAGGGGATGGGTGGTTGTACTAAATTGAGAATGGTCTTTGGCTTTACCTTCACAAAGAATATTTACATATATATTATAACATACTAACAATGTAATGCTAAAATAGATCTATGTATGCCCCCATTTTACTTACTTATTTAAATACTTTATGCATAACACTTATAAAATAAATGGGTTGTTAGTAGTGTACATAAGAACATGGCATATAGGTTTGGCTGAGTGTGAATAAAAAATCAGTTTTACTGTATTTTAATTCCGGAATTTTGATTTCTGTTCAGCTACTTTTTTTATAAACAGCCACAGCTTCTTTTAGCCTGTGAGGTAAAATAAGGCTCTGCTACACGTTATTGTGGACACACTCGATGAGAAGCATCATTTCCTGAAAGAAGACCACCACACACACAACCCACATTTTCAGTCAACGTGAGACTATGATGAGTTACAGTCTTGTATACATATTACAATTACTTGAATTTTTAACCCGGTGTTGGTTTCTGCATTAAAGTTTTGGTTTGTGTTGGATAAAAGTGTTGTTTGCACTCTCAGATGCCCAAACTAGTACGGCTCTGAGGTCAGAAATCAAACTCGGGTCGCCATGAGCACACTGGCACCATATGATCACAGTCGTGGCCTAATGGTTAGAGAGTCGGACGTTTAACCCAATGGTCACACAGGTTCGATTTCCAGTTATGTATTTACATGCAAGTGTGTGTTCACTATTCACCATAGATGGGTTAAATGCAAAGGACTCATTTAAGGTATGAGTTACCTTATTGACAAATACTCAATTTTGAGACACCTTAATCTTATTTGTTATGTAAAAAAAGCTTTGTTATTTTAAGCTTGTTTCTTTGCAGTATTTGACAGCAAGTGTTTAGCTTAAAATTTGTTATCTCTGACTGTTGTCTGTTTCTCTGAATCAGAAATGCTTCACCAGCTTCCAGGAATAAAAAACAAGACAACATCTTATGACAAACAGTAAATGTAGCCACGTTAAATGTAGCCACGTCTGTTGTAACAGTCCACGGCTGGTGTTTTTAAGTGTATTAATTTGTGTTGACCGGGTTTCAGTTTTCAGGAAAGCTTCACTTCAACAAACTTCACTTGCTGAGCTTCTGGTATATTTAAAAAATCAGGTTCTAGAGGCAAAAAAATATTCATGTCTTAACTAAAGGGTGTTTTAGTCATGATGTGCCCTTGAATTCAGCGAAATACGATATAACGCAGCCTCTCAAAGCTTGCTGAAATAATCCAGTTGCTATGCTCTATTTGTCTCGAATGATATTATGTATGTGGTTCATTGACATGAGATTTACTTTGATTAAGTGATGAACTTGTAAATTTTATTTCTAGAAGCCCTCAGTGAATGTGTTTCTTTACCCGGATGATTTCTCTTATGAATCAGGATGATTTTATGCCTAGACAGGGATCAGATATGCTCCTTAAGCTTCCAGGAAAAGAAACCTTTTCTTGATCGATGTTTTTGGACATTAGCAATTTCTCAAGTAAAAAACTGTGTTGAAAACATTTGGCACATTACACATCAGTCTCTGTTCATGAAGTGCATTGTTTCTGCAGACCCTGGCATTTTCTTTAACCTGTTGTGTCTTTTTTCCAGGATCTGTCATGTATAGATGAGCTGTCTAACACGTCACTGTTCTCCTCGCCCTCTGACTCTCTTTCGGAGTATACCGAGCCTTCAGGGTTTGGCACCGACAGCCTGGCACAGTTACCCAGCGAGGGCACAGCAGCACAGGGCTACTGGGTTACACCTGGACACAGTCAAAGACAACAGGTATTTACACACCTTATCTGTAACAGCTAAAACATTCCTCATCTGAGCAGAGGTTTTTAATAAGATGAGTGTTTGCATATGGTTCCCGAGCAGCGTTACAAAGAGAGAAGTGCCCCTCTAACACTGTATTACAGGGGTCTCCATCCTTTTTCATTCGGGAGTTACTTTTTTCAAAATAAAGTGTCTGAGAGCTACCCATATGTTATACAAAGCTGTTAATGTTTATGTTAAAATGTGCTGTCAATCTCACCCCGTTTTATGTCGAAAACCAACAAAAGTAGGAGCACTATGCACTTTTTGCAAAAACGTTGAAGTTAAAACATTTGAATGATAATTAATATTAATATTTGATCTGCTCCATAACAGTTCTACATAAACCTAATAAATCTCAACTCTTCGGATAATATGACCTTTTAAATCCACTGTTTGACAGCAGGTAGCGCATATGCCTTCCGTCACATTTTCACACAAAATGAAACCTAACCTGCATCGTATTGAGCCTGCATGCGATCTTACTAACTTTGTTTAACGGTGAGCAGTATTTACCGCAGGTTTTTCATAATCAAATACAGGTTTAATCAGGGCTTGACATTAAGCATTGTCATGAGTCATTCACTTGTCCGTGTACAAAAATGACTTGTCCAAAGTTTAAAAAGATGATATTTCATTTGAAATATAATTAAGTTGGATTTAGATTGGAAGGAAAGTAATTATTATTAGTGTTAAGGCTGCAAGTTATCTTTTTTTGCGAATAGCACTGGTACTAGAGAGGTTTAAAGTTTGGTAGCACAGGCCAAACATTAGTACCACGCGTATAAATCGTCTGTTGTCATCATTAAAATTGATGAATAGGCATGTAGCTGACAAAAGACATTAATGTTAAATACATGTGGATAAATTAGGGCCATATCATTTTTAGATTACCTAAATTTGTTTTATTATTTCCAAGTTCAGTTTAATTTCTTTTTTACTATAAAATAGTGGTATATTTGTCCACATACATTACTGTAGTATACTATAGTTGTTACTATAGTCAACTGCAGTAAAATTCTTAGATACTATAGTGATTTTGAACTTTATTAAGTATACAAGAGCACAACAATTTTCAATAGCAAATCCTATAGTACACTACAGTATTTTGTTTTATGTTTAAATTAAATGGGACTTTTATGTTGACGGGTCTTCGGGAAGATGCTTGAGTTTTTGTGTGTTTGACGATATCTTCACTCAAACAGTAAAATGCTCGTAAAATAAACTCTCAGAGCAACTCTGGAGAATGATGTTCATGTGTTCATATCCTCATACAGTGCAGACGCAGATAATTCATCGACGCGCTGAAACATTAATATATTAACAACCGAATGACGGCACAGTACGTCGTACCTCATAATGCTAGGACATTTCCTTATAAAATATGAGCATGCGCATTTATACCAACTAATAAACAGCAGTGTGGTTGATCAAGGAAAATATAATAAAGCCATAAAGATTTTAGACCAGACTTAAAACGCGTTAAAACAATAGCCACATATAGAGCTTTTTAGACATTCACATTTAGAGGTCTTGCAGATAGTGAAGTTAGTCACACGAATACACCTTGGACGAATTTCAATTAGCGTTTTTTTCCTTTTTAAGGGCACTTCTCGAAAGGAAAAGTAATTCCAGATAAAGATAGATTCCTTTTTGTGTATTTTAAACAGCCACATTATGACATACAATCGTGCTGCACTGCTGCCCTCTCCAGACTGCACACATCAGGGGCCCAAACTTCATAACGGCTTGTAACTTAAATCAACCAGTTATAATTTAACTGGAAGTGTCTATTTTATATATTTTAAATACTAAAGGGTAAGTAGCATATGATTTTTAAGGTCCTACTTTGGTTTATGGAGTGTCCAACAATAAGTTTATGTAGATAGGTGTAAAAACTGTAAACTGTAATAAGTGCACTGTGAGTCGCTTTGGATAAAAGTGTCTGCCAACTGACTAAAAATGTAAATGTAAAAATGTAAAAACTGCAAATTAGCGCCTGCTTTAAAATGCATTTAAAACAAATTCATATTTTTTGAGAAATTTTGTTGTATATGATATCATCCACCCGCAATTAATCAGAATGTATTTTTTTAGTACCCGACACACCTGTCCTGCGGATCATCCGCAGCGGCCGCGGATTTAACCACCATCCGCGTATCATTATTACACAGTGACTTGCTATCATGATCTATGGACCCCCTGAAGTTGCCTTGGCCAGCCCCATGACACCCCATGTGAAAAACTCTAGCTCCGCCACTGCCGCCTCCTTCCCATTCCTTGAAATTGTTACAGCGTTCATCATGTGTCACAAATGGAACGCCTACCTTCATTACTGGATTACAGTTTACAGGTTATATATTATATACAGTGTATAGATAGAGATGGCGGCGATTTTACCTTACCAGTTTGATCCCTAGTCTGACGAAGAAACATCCAAAGATGATAGTAGATAATAGATCATAGATTGAACACTTAAATTAGCCGAGTTCATAGCTACTAGGGATGAGTCACGTATATTCGACTAGTTTATTAAATTATAGAATTTCGAATAGTGTTTGCGATCTTAAAAAACTCGCCGTGTTTTCACGTGTAACGCGTTCATGTAACCAAAGGGTGACGCTACCAATAACGACGCATCTTAAACCTAAAGGCTGTCGATCAAGAGACAGTACAGGAAAACATTTTCCCACAAGAATTGGTAACGAAGTTACGCACACTGTAGACCCGCGTGGCATAACGGAAACGGTAAATTGAGACGATGACAAAAATGTGTTCTGTGTGAGGGGTCCTTTAATAAAATTAATGAGAATAAAGTGCAGTGCAAACTCTGCAATGCAAAGCTGGCTTATCATGGATCAACAACTACGATGCACAATCATTTCAGGGCGAAGCACCCAGCAGGTCCATCCACAGGTCAGCAATCAGTTGCTAGTTTATGCAGTGGCGGTTCTACATTGAATCACTCTCCGGGCGAGATCCCCTCTTGGTGCCCCCCACCTACTCCCACCCATCCGAGAAAAAAAAAACATGTTTTACCATAACTATATAGGTGTAAGACGAACCTTATATTTCTCCTTCAACAGAACATTTTAAAAACACAATTCTGCACAAAACAGTATAAGTTATCAGAACTTAAATATACTCTATGTACATAAAAGTGGCAACATATGTACAATCATGATGTAACATGAGCGGAGAACAACAATAATATAAAATATTAAGAATAATATACAAATAAAATATAGAATAAGTATTCTAAATAGCACAAATCCTTCATCACACAAATCATACAAAAGCAAATCTAATTATTACACTATTGCACAGAAAACAATAACAGAAACAGAAAACACAAACTAAAACCTGACCTTTCTGGCCTTCCTTGATGCAAAATCATCAATAATGTCATCATACGAAATCTGCTCCCCCATTGAGTGATTGATACTGATGATAGCAAGGCCAGTGAGCTGTTCCTGAGACATGGTTGACCTCAGGTACGACTTGATCAACTTTTGAAGAGCTCCTCTCTGCTTGAGCCTAAGTGACTGGCAGAGTAAGTGCAATCCTGAGAGCAGTCCAAAAGTTGGAGTAGTTCAAAAGTGATAAGTTCAATGAGGCTGATGGTTTTTGATGGCTGACCAGTGGCAGAGGATTATCCAAAATACTTTAGAAGTGCCCCTTAAATTGCAATTGAATTGAAATTGAAATTGACACCAAAAGACAGTAGGCTACAGTATAACTCTTATGAATTGCAAATTTAAATAAACATGCCCTTACATGCCAAATGTCTGTCATGACTCATTAGACGCTATATTAATCAAATCTAAGGGAGGAACAATTAGCTCCTTGGCTACTGACTCGAATTATATTCTTTGTCACCAACAGAGTTATAGGAAATGTTCGTCTTTGAAACTTCCTACACATTTGTTAATTTCGTTGGCTAATTACAGGGCCCAACATTAACCCCAATGATGGAAATAAATAATAACTTTACTTGTAAAAGTTTTGTTGCAAAGCACAATCTTATGGTGAAATTAGATCTCGTGTTTGTTGAGTTAAGACCGAATTATTGTTGTAAAAGCATAGCAAGTATCATTAGCATGAAGGCTAACAAGCTAAGAGTTAACGTTACCACCAATTAACATTAGCCCTTCTAGGGCTGCAACTAACGATTATTTCAATAATCGATTAATATGTAAATTATTTTTTCGATTAGTCGATGAATCGGATAAAAACATAAACCAAGAAAAGCATTCATTTCCAACCCTTTATTCAAAAACAGAACTAAAATCTTTAGAAAGTGCACAAACATGTTGCTTCTTGAACATCCCTGAGCTGTTATAATAATAATAAAATAAAAATGGACTAACACAAAAAACATACACATGTATGCTTTACATCTGCCAAATATATAGACTTTTTTTTAAATAAAGTGCCACCTGAGCTGCCAGAACAATAAATAATTTATAAAAAATAAAGAACAATACAAATCAGAAAATTTGACAGGATTTGTTTGAATGTAAGAACTTGTTCTCTACACTACACTGCAGACAGACACTCGCAGATGCACACACTCGCAGACGCACCCACTTTTGCAGACGCACACTCTCACACTGACACACACACATACACACACTCTCTCAAATTCACTTGAAGCTTATTCATTAAATTATTACCATCATTGTAGTAAGTGCAAGCTTCATTTATACACCACATTTTAACAAAGCTTAAGATGACCAAGTGCTTTAAAATAACTTTAAAATTAAATTAAAAAGTACAACACACTCAAATATATTTGTCAATATTAACCTATGTGGGACAAAGCACAGAATATACACTGCAAAAATTGCTTTTCTAACTTAGTAGTTTTGTCCTGTTGTCAGTCCAAATATCAAAAAAATCATAAATCAAGATACATTTACTAGACACATGAAATAGCATAAGAAATGATGTCTTGTTTTCTGAAAAAACACCTTAAAATGAAGTGATTGTTTGCTTAAAACAAGCAAAATTATCTTCCAATGGGTTACGAAAAATAATCTTAATGTGATATAATTTCAAACAGAAGTTTTAAGCATCAATTAATTTTCTCATGCCATTTTTCTTGTCTAGTAATCTTGATTTTTTTTTTAGATACTTGGACTGAAAACGAGAAATAAATTACTAAGTAAGAAAAGCTTTTTTTGCAGTGTAGCAAAACATGACAACAGATTGATAAATGAATGGTTCAAAAAAGGCTAGTGAATAAAAACGTGTCTTTATTCTTGCAATGCAAAGTGCAAAGTAACTATACCACCCCTGCTTTACTTCTGTGGTATTAACGAGCTAATGTTAACTTGTCATGCTTGTCAAGCTGGATAACGAGTAAACATCCGCACCAGGGACATTACGTTCCTCACTTCAAAACGGAAACAGAAGTACGATTCCGTAATGACTTAACCTGCTGTTGAACTCCCTTCCTCCTCATCAAAGAGTCCAACATGTTTGCGTTTCAGGTGCTGGATCATTGCTGTGGTGCTCCCGTGCAATGTCGCTTTTGCATATTTTGCAGTTAACACACTTCTTCTGTTTATTTAGTGTGAAATGCTCCCGCACCTTGGATGACTTGGGTCGCGCGGATTTCTCTGCCTCCGCCATGTATCTTTCCTCCGCTCGTTTTTTTATTTTTGCTCCGCCCTGTGTATGAGGCGCCGAACTCTGCTAGCATCAGTGCGCGAGAGAGACCGAGTGTGTTCACTCCGCACCGCGCTCAAATAAAGTTTTTTTTTTTATAATCAAATGTCTCCGTGTCGCGCGACACAACGAATCGATTATGAAATTCGTTGCTAACTCTTTTAGTAATCGATTTTAATCGATTAAATCGATTCGTTGTTGCAGCCCTAAGCACTTCATTGATGACATGGATAACATTACCTCAATCGTACAGAGAGAACATAGTTGCATACCATTATCTTTTGCTCTTTTCTCCTTTTCTACTTTTATTTTTTTCCTATATTGGGCACCTGACGGCTTTAACCTTTTTCTCTCCATCGCTGTCCCTATATACATTGTCCGTATTGTTACATATATGCTGTATTTAAACGTGTATGACTTGATAACAGCGTGCACGGACTGGAGTGGAAAATCCCGGTGACTAGGGAGTCGGGACTGATTTGGTCTGCTGCCAGCCGTTTTATTGTGTTTATGTACCAAAGGGCTAAATTCCAATTTTTTGCAGCTGTCGGTGTACTACCTGTATACGATGGCAGAATTAACGTTGGGGGAATCATCAGCATTGTGAAATGTCATTCATAATTCAAAATAAAACGTAATTTCTACAGTCCTCTCGGTTTATCCCATTCCTGAATGGTTTCTGAGGCTATGGCTAAACTGTTTTGTTTACTGTCTAACTCTTTGCCACGACAAAACTAAATGAAACCTGTAATATACATTAACAATAGTAAGCGTAGTCTTTAGTGCCAGCAGCGTAAGTAGGCTATATTGCAAGATGATAGCATGTGGGGCAAGTCGGTCCACAATTCCCCACATAGAAATACTGTAGTAGTATAATACATTTACTAAACAGCTCACATAATGTGACAATTCCCCACATAGAAATACTGTAGTAGTATAATACATTTACTAAACAGCTCACATAATGTGACAAGACACAGGTAACAAAATAATAAAAAATGGATATCTAATAGACAATACACATGTGAAAAAAAAACAATATATGTCAAAAGAGAACCGCGGATTCTATTTTTTAAGCATGTGCCATATATACAAGTTATAAGGTGCTATAAAAAATTGTGTAAGGTAATGGGATAGCTATATGATATATTAAACCAGTAACATATGTATAATAAATAAATTTGAGTATAAGTGAGTAGTTTAGCGTTGACCAGACGGCAGCAGTTCAAAGAGATAGTGTGCTGGGTGTGAGGGGTCTAGCGAGTTTTTACTCGCTCACACTGGATGAGTAAAGTTCTTGCAGTGATAGCGGTAGTAGTCTACCAGTGATTCGCTCAGAAGTCCGAAATATCCGCTGTAGTCCTCAGAGTTTGTATGTGTCCCGAGCATGTTTACTGAAATTGAGAGAGAATAGGCTATGTTGCCTCTAAATGAAGTTTTAAATGACTTCATCGATCAACACAAAATTACAATGAATTTAAGAATATATTGTGTGCACAAGATCATAGTAAAAGAATGGACATCCTTTGTCATGGCAGAGAGTTAGACAGTAAACAAAACAGTGTAGCGATAGCAGCAGAGATCATTCAGGAATGGGATAAACCGAGAGGACTGTAGAAATTAAGTTTTATTTTGAATTATGAATGACATAGAAATTCACAATGCTGATGATTCTCCCCACGTTAATTCTGCCATCGTATACTGGTAGTACACCGACAGCTGCAAAAAATCGGAATTTAGCCCTTTGGTACATAAACACAATAAAACGGCTGGCAGCAGACCAAATCAGTCCAGACTCCCTAGTCACCGGGATTTTCCACTCCAGTCCGTGTATTCTGTCCTAGATACGTGTTCCATCTACGCAACATTGACAGATAGCTAACATGAGTCAGAAAAGGGGCAGACGACTGTAATAAAGTTGAATGCTTTACTGTTTTGTTCTTTCCTCTTCTTTCTCTTTTGTAAAACTGAAACATACAAAGATTACAAATGTCTTTTACAAAATATTCTCCAAATAAACACAAATGAACTTCCGCTGTTTACAAATATTCTCTGAGCACATATTAAAAGGCTACAATCAGTTCTCAATGTAATTATAAACAAAATGCCATCACTGTTGAATAGTTTGTTTTCCTTTTAAACTCAAACTAATGAATTACAAATATTTATATACACATTCATGCAAACACTGCAAAAATGATAAACTTACAGGCAAAGCCTTTCTGAGGCACGAAACGTAAAGAAAACAGAGAGATGACTTGTGGGCTCACCGCATGGGAAGAAAACTAGAATACAGTGGCTATTTCCTGGTTAACCTCTAACCCAGGAGACACATGACCTAAACCAGCCACTAAGAAAATGGTTTACAATAATCAACTTCTCTGTTATAACATCAAACTGCCACAAGATGGCGCCAGCGAACAAAAAACAAAAGAATGTCATGACACTCCCCGTCTGGTATTGTTTAGATACCACCATATAACCTAAGAATGTTCACATAAGACCTCACAAATATCAGTCCTCCGTTGGCATGAGCAGAACTGTTTCCGATATAGGTCTGAGGAATGTCTTGATTGTCCCATTTCTTACAACTCTTAGTTCAACCGTTCTGACTCTTTTGTCACTGCCAGGAAAAGTTTTGGTCACAAGAGCCATAGGCCATTCATTACGCTTAATTTGAGCATCCTTAAGAAGGACGACATCGCCTTCTCTTAGATTTCGTCGTTCCTCTTGCCATTTGCTTCGGCTTTGAAGCGTTGAGAGGTATTCACGCCTCCATCTATTCCAGAAAGTATTAGCAAGATGTTGCACCCTTCTCCATTGCTGTCTGTGGAGATTGGTTTCCTTGAAATCACCTGGAGGTGGCAGGAGTGTATGACCCTTTTGAGTTAGGAGCATGGCTGGCGTTAACAAGAAAGGTGAATCTGGGTCTGTTGAAATAGGAACAAGGGGTCTTGAATTGACGATTCCTGTAACCTCTGCCATCAAGGTGGACAACACTTCATGTGTCAAGCGGGAAGGACTGATCTGTTGGAGCATGGAATCTAGTATGCGCCTGGAGACTCCTATCATCCGCTCCCAGGCTCCTCCCATGTGGGACGCATGAGGTGGATTGAAGACCCATGAACAACCCTCTCCACTCAGGAACTTCCTCACACTAGGCTCTTGAGGATCATTTACCACAATTCCCAACTCTTTACAGGCTCCTACAAAATTGGTCCCGCAATCAGACCGAATTTGTTTGACAGGACCTCGTAGAGCAAAAAACCTTCTCAAGGCGTTTATAAAGGTGGATGAATCCATACTGTCAATCAGCTCAATATGTACTGCACGAATACTCATACAAGTGAAAAGAACAGCCCATCTTTTGCACTGAGCTTGTCCTCCTCGCGTGCGCCTTGCGACAACTGTCCAAGGTCCAAAAACATCAAGACCGACGTTCGTGAAGGGAGGTTCAGTGCTCAGGCGATCGATGGGCAAGTCCGCCATCTTCTGCTCAGTTACCTTCCCACGAAGCTTGTTGCATACGATGCACCTATGTATAATGCTGTTGATAAGCTTCCTGACACCAACAATCCAATACCCTGCATTTCGGATAGCTGATTCAGTAAACACACGACCCTGATGCTTGACTCGATCATGGTAATACTCCACAAGTAGCTGCGCAGCATGACTGCGTCCTGAAACAATCAAAGGAAACTTCTCCTGGAAATCCAAAGTTGCATTTTTAAGCCGACCTCCTATCCTGAGAAGACCTCCACCATCTACGTAAGGATTCAGTTTTTTCAGAGCACTGTGCCTCGGGATGTCATGTTTTTTGGCGATGCAGGTGAGCTCTTCTTGGTAAGCTTCCCTCTGAATACTCTTGATTACAACTTCCTCTGCTTGTAACAACTCTTTCACTGTACGAGGCTTAGCACAGTAGTGCCATGAGCTGCAGTCTTTTTCTCTATCATCAGACGACTTGTAAGTCTGGGCGACATGTATGAGAAAAGCAATGGCTCTGACTAATGACCTCCAAGAAGAGAATCGCTCGAATCGTTGACATTCAAGATGAAAATCATCGGTTACAGTAGTAGCAAGAGGACGAACTTCTGTGTCCAACTCTGGCCCGAGGAGGTCATATTCCCTCTCCTCCAGAGACTGATTCTGATCCATTTGCGACAGGAAGGCAGGTCCTGTAAACCAGGTGGTGGTGCCCAACAGAGCTGCAGGAACGGAGCGGGTGGCATGATCTGCAGGGTTATGCTTAGTAGACACATAGTGCCATTGCATTGGGTTTGACACTCTATGGATACGCTGCACTCTGTTGGCTACGTATACATAGAACCGTCTTGTCTGGTTATAGATGTACCCCAGGACAACTCTACTATCCGTGTAAAACTCCACAGCATCTAAAGTGAAGTCCAGCTCGTCTGTGATTATCTCTGCTATCTCAGCAGCTAAAACCGCAGCTCCCAGTTCCAGCCTGGGAATGGTTTGAGCAGCTTGTGGAGCTAATTTGGCCTTCCCCAATATGAACCCAGTGTGGCATGCTCCTTCGCCATTGATGACACGAAGATATGCCACTGCTGCAATCGCCTTGACCGAAGCATCAGAGAAAATGTGGAGCTCCTTCCTCAGAGCTTTAGAGAGAGCAGTAGAAACATATGTTCTAGGAATCTCCAGCTGTTTGAGATCTTGTAGGGATCTCCTCCAGGCATTCCATGCTTCTTCTCTGTCCTCAGGGAGGGGAGAATCCCAGTCACAAGTCTCACCTGAGAGTTCTCGCAGCAGGAATTTCCCTTCAATGGTAACAGGGGCAACGAACCCAAGTGGGTCGAAGAGACTGTTGACAGTAGCCAGTATCCCTCTCCGAGTAAAGGGCTTCTTAATGTCGGTTACATGAAAGGTGAATGTGTCTCCCTTCACATCCCAGCTAAGTCCGAGACTACGTTGGATGGGGGTTGGGTCAACTTCCAAGTTGAGATCTTTGAGTCCCTTCGCATGATCTTCGGTCGGAAATGCATTCATTACTTCCTTGCTATTAGAAGCAAACTTGTGCAATTTTAAATTTGAAGTTGCCAGCATTTTCTTTGTTCGTGTCAACAGATCGATTGTTCCCGTAGCTGTGGGTGTTGACAAAAGTCCATCATCGACGTAGAACTCTCTCTCTACAAAGTGTTTGGCATCTGAACCATATTCCTCCTCACCATAAGCCGCTGCTCGTCGAAGACCATAAATGGCTACTGCAGGAGATGGACTATTACCGAATACGTGCACCTTCATGCGGTATTCAATAATCCTTTGGCTGGTGTCATTATCCTTGAACCAGAGAAATCGAAGGAAGTCTCTATCTTCCTCTTTCACAATGAAGCTGTGAAACATCTGCTCAATGTCTGCAGTTACAGCTACCAGCTCCCTTCTAAAACGCAGTAAGACTCCCAAGAGGCTATTATTTAAGTCAGGACCAGAGAGAAGAACATCATTCAAGGAGACGCCCTGTTTCTGTGCACTGGAGTCGAAGACAACTCTGATCTGACCAGGCTTCTGTGGGTGGTACACCCCAAAGGTAGGTAAATACCAACATTCCTGGCCTTCTCGAAGAGGAGGGGCTACTTCGGCATGGTCACGATCAAAGATGTTCTGCATGAAGCTAACAAAATGACACTTCATCTCCGGCTTCTTTTCCAGTGTGCGCAAAAGGGAGGTTAGGCGTGTAAATGCCTGTTCTCTATTATTAGGGAGTCTTTGGCGAGGTGTTCTGAATGGGAGTGGTGCGACCCAACTATTGCTCTCGTCCATGAACATCTCTTTATCCATGATGTCCAAAAAACGCCTGTCTTCAATAGACAATCCTACTTTATTATCCTCCTTTGTCCTCTCAAAGATGGTATCTCCTATGGCATAATCATCAAAGATGAAGGCGCCGTGCGCCAGAGATATCTCAGGCGGAGGCTTGATGTCAAACTTCTCCCTAACACTGAGTTTGTTGGGACATGGAGGAAGTAGAGAAGGACGTCCATTATCAAGTACATGGGTACGGTAAGCACTAAGTGTTCTAGACCTGTGGACAGATCCTAAGCAGACGTCTCCGACTACGACCCATCCTAGGTCTAGTCTTTGTGCGTAGGGTGCGTTATTAGGACCATTACGTTGCTCACGTACTTTATGAACCTGAAGGATGTCACGACCCAAAAGGAGAAGAATTTGGGCTTCTGGATCCAAAGGAGGAATGCAATTCGCGATGGGCTTTAGGTGAGTGTGCCAACTTGCTGCATCAGGTGTTGGTATCTCAGCCCTGTCGTCTGGCATATTGTTGCATTCGATCAACGTTGGCATTTTCACCTTCGTTACTCCGTCTAAAGACTCTATTATGAAACCAGTAGCTCTTCTTCCCGCTGCCTCTGTCACACCCGCACAGGTACGTAGAGTATATGTTGAGTTCTCTCCATTGACATGCAGCAAGTCGAAGAACTTGGTTCTAGCGAGCGATCTATTGCTCTGGTCATCAAGGATCACATAAAGCTTGATTGCTCCTTCTGGGTGGCCTTCTGGGTAAACCTTAGCCAGACAAATCTTAGAGCATGACCGTGAACATTCACCGTAACCACAGACTTCTGTACACTTGGAAGTTATAGCAGGTTGAGGCATGTTTTTCTCTCCCTCCCCGCCATGATCAAATAAGTTTGAAGGCGGTGGTCCTGGATGAAGCGCTGCGATATGAGCATCACTGCCACATTCCTTACATTTAATAGCTGCCTTACAGTCCCTTGCCAGATGAGTGGTTGTTGCACAGCACCTGTAGCAAACACCTTTCTCCTTTAGAAATGTCTTGCGCTCATCTAGAGGTTTGATCCTAAAACCTCTGCAGTGATTGAGAGGGTGGGGCTTCTTATGAATCGGGCAGACCTTATTCACATCATCCGACTCATAGTTTAAGCTGTGTGTCCGACTCACAGTCGCCGCTGACACTTCCATCTTGTGAGTGTAGACTGCGCTTTTCATTTGTTTCTTGAATTGCTGCTCTGGTTTCAACACACTATGGATTCCTGAAGACAGAGCAAAACTTGGATCGTTGCGTGTTCGAGCCTCTCTGCTGATGAAACCACAGAAGAATGAGAATGGAGGGAAGGCGACTTGATGTGCTGCTTTGTACTGAGAACCTTGAGCCCTCCATCTCTCCTGAAGATTGTAAGGTAACTTATCTACGATGGGAGCAACACCACGTGCTGTGTCAAGATAAGCAAGTCCGGGTAGGTAGCCTTCATGTTTCGCAGACTCCACTTCCTGTAGAAGATCTCCAAGTTCTCTAAGCTTTTTCGCATCTTTGTTGCTGATTTTTGGAAAGCTATCAATCCTGTCAAAGAGGGATTTCTCAATAATCTCTGGAGAGCCGTAGCAATCTTCCAAGCGCTCCCATGCTTTTCCCAAGCCTGCGTTTGGATTACCTGTATGCACAGCTCTGATCCTACGCACATGTTGTGAAGACTGTTCTCCCAACCATTTAGACAGAAGGTCTAACTGCTCAGCAGCTGATAGGTGCAAACCTTCAATTGCGTTGATGAAAGAGGACTTCCACGCCCAATAATTCTCGGGATGATCGTCAAACTTGAAGAGCCCCGAATTAACAAGCTCTCGACGTGCTAAGTACTTGGCGACCACACTCACATTAGTGTCGTTGTTAAACGATGGTTGTGTTGTCTTATATGGAGAAGAAGTGAACGGTGGAATTTGGTATTTTTTCTTAGTCGTTTGCACTGACTTCTGGGTATGCTGCGTTATACTCTCAGTATCAGGTTTATTGTTAGGCTCTCTGACATCCCAAGATGCTAAGTGACGATGCCTTGAAGGTGTTTCAGGCCTCAATACATGGACAATGGGCTTTAGAGGTAGTTGACGTGGTTCATCTCCAACCGGAGACAATAACCTCAGTTGAGACTGATTCATGACGTAATCACGAGTGCGATCAGAAACTTCGCTCACATCGGAAATCCTTTCTCCTAGTTCGCTATCTGCCGCTGCCTCCAAAACCTTCGTCTCCGCAATGGCTGCTGCCACCTCACTTTCATGCTTTACAGCTGCCAGTGACGCTTCCATGCACGCTTCTGTAACTTTCAGTTGAGCTTTCTCAATCAAGATTTCTGATTCTTTTTTAAAGAATTCAGTCCTGGCCCGTGTAGCTTCCAGTTTAGCGCGAGCCTTGGCAGCCGCTGCGCTAGCCGATGAGCTTCTAGATCTATTAGTTGTAACAGAAGCTATAGATCTTGTTTCGAATGCTAGACTTCGCTCTGTAGCTTCCCCAGCCTCCGTAGTTTTCTCCGCCATCATGAATTGCTAATACTGTCTAGAAGTACAGGGCGTGATGATGAACGAGGAATGAAGGAGAAGAAGCTAGCTTTCCTAGAACTGCGGTACCTACTGAGCGGTTGCCTTTTTACTATTCTGTCCTAGATACGTGTTCCATCTACGCAACATTGACAGATAGCTAACATGAGTCAGAAAAGGGGCAGACGACTGTAATAAAGTTGAATGCTTTACTGTTTTGTTCTTTCCTCTTCTTTCTCTTTTGTAAAACTGAAACATACAAAGATTACAAATGTCTTTTACAAAATATTCTCCAAATAAACACAAATGAACTTCCGCTGTTTACAAATATTCTCTGAGCACATATTAAAAGGCTACAATCAGTTCTCAATGTAATTATAAACAAAATGCCATCACTGTTGAATAGTTTGTTTTCCTTTTAAACTCAAACTAATGAATTACAAATATTTATATACACATTCATGCAAACACTGCAAAAATGATAAACTTACAGGCAAAGCCTTTCTGAGGCACGAAACGTAAAGAAAACAGAGAGATGACTTGTGGGCTCACCGCATGGGAAGAAAACTAGAATACAGTGGCTATTTCCTGGTTAACCTCTAACCCAGGAGACACATGACCTAAACCAGCCACTAAGAAAATGGTTTACAATAATCAACTTCTCTGTTATAACATCAAACTGCCACAAGATGGCGCCAGCGAACAAAAAACAAAAGAATGTCATGACACCGTGCACGCTGTTATCAAGTCATACACGTTTAAATACAGCATATATGTAACAATACGGACAATGTATATAAACACAAGAAATCATTACATAGTATAAAGAAGAGGCCATTATAATTTCTTAGTATAACACACATTTTGGACCGCCACTAGTCGCCATGTTAGCTCCCTGAATCTTAGTGCAGAGCAAAACGTGATTGGCTGAATTCCAACGTGGCCTATTGGACAACAAAAGCAGAAGTGAACCAATTGGCTTGCATAGATAGTGAGCGGAGTCCACCTTTTTGTGGATTGTGCGCACGATTTGAAGTTAGAAATGTAAAAAAATCCACAAATGCACAGAGAGCAATCCACAACTGTGTGCACTGATCCACAAATGCGTGCAGCGATTCACAAATGCACAGAGAGCGATCCACAAATGTGTGCACTGATCCACAAATGTGTGCACTGATCGACAAATGTGCAGAAAGCGATTCACAAATGTGAAGAAAGCGATCTACAAATAAATATCATTAAAATGCATTTGTAAATAATTTTTATTTGTAAATCTCATTGTATTTATTTGAGAATTTCATTTATTTTTGTGGAACGTCTAACATATATTTATGGTTCGCTTTTTGTGCATATGTGGATTTAAAAAATGTTTGTGAAATTCTCTATATTTATTTGCGAATCGTAGTTTATTTATTCAGAATAATGAAACAAATCTGACCCCATAATTCTGATCCCATTGAAACCCGCTTAATGGCGCGTATTATTTTTCTTTTTCAAGTGCTTTTGCCGCCCCGCACGTGTCGTGAAAATTTGCCGCCCCGGATGGCCCGGTTTGCCCGTGCCTTAAACCGCCACTGAGTTTATGGTCAGACCAACCAATTTGGATGCCAGACGGGCGGAGCAAATAACGGCTCTAACTAGCAAGATGATCGCTAAGGATATGCTTCCGATCGGCTTTGTCGAAGGAAAGGGTTTTAAAAATCTTATGGAAAAAAAAAAATCGTATATAATCTTATGTTCGTCTAGAAAAACGATCACTGCCAGATTGCAGAAACTTTTTCATGACAATAGAAACTGAAGCCTTTTGAGCTATTAATTAATGAAATCGCTCCGAACTGTTAATAAATGCCGACATTCGGTTAATATGTTTTAACGCGTGTTAAGTCTGGTCTAAAATCTTTATGGCTTTAATATATTTTCTTTGTTCAATCACACTGTTTTTAGTTGGTATAAATGTTCATGCTCATATTTTACAAGGAAATGGCCTAGCATTATGAGCGGTTGATTCTGATCGACATACTGTTAATAAGTGCCGTCATTCGGTTGTTCATATATTATTGTTTCAGCACGTTATTTTAATGTATTGCTTGATTTAAGATGGCCTATTCCATAATACATAAAGCAGTGTACCGTCATACGGATTTAAAGCGTAAATGTTCTCTCTCTCTCGTTTGTGTGTGTGTAATACTGTAAATGCGTCCATGTGGGGGAGGGGTGCGAATTTCGAATAAATTTTGAATAGTTCTCATCGATCTTCGAATATTATTTCTGCTTTAAATGCCCTTCCCTAATAGCTAGATAAACAAATTTTGTTTGTATTACCCCAGAAATAACGGTACATGTTTACGTTAGCGTTAAATGCATTAGCTAAACACATACATAAGGTACACAAATATTTCTTGAAGTTCAGACAAAAATAGTCACACTTACAGGTTGTGATTCGGTGGAGCTAACAGATCCAAATAAGGTTGGTATTTCCCCCTCTTTCAAGGATAGTCTTTTAACATACCCTGCAGTGAATGTGCCAAGATTATTGAAGCAATCTTCTGTGAAATGACGTGGTTATTCTCCTTTGGTGTCATTTGAAAATTAATTGTAATCATTGTTGCATTAGAAGTTCTTCCTTTGGTAGTTTAAATAGGGTGCACTTAGTTTCACAATGTAGTACACAGGTTCTAGACATGATGCACACGCATCATGAATGAGCGACAGTGTTTTGGTGGAGCAGAGTGAAGGTTTCGTGTCAGTCCAAGCAAAACATAGGCGGGGACTATGTCTAGTGACGTAGATACACGCGGTACTCGTTCACGTCTCGTTTGCGAGATTAGAGTCGGCCCCGTTTTTTACAAGCCAATGACTTTGTTATTTATTCACCTTCGGACTTACAACTTGGCAGACTGCTTACTTTCAAACACGGCAACATAACACACTAGATGAAATGTAATTTTTATGATCTAATGCTACTTACTCTTAGCACTCCAGTTATTATTTACATTCCAATCTCAATATCCAAATATTTTATTAAAAGTTCTTTAAAAGAGTGTACTTGGAATATTGTATTATCGCCTGTGCCATAAAATATTTATAAAATGTAATAATATCTACCATCGCACTTATGTCTGATGCAATTAATAGCCAAACAAAAATTTGCTATAGCGACAGACTTTGTATCATTTTGTTCCTTTGTGTGTGTATTATGTTCATCAGAGTGTTTTTCCTACTAAGCTGGAAGACATTAATGTGATTCTGTCTGCCTCAGTCCCTGGATTAAGGGTACATCAGCTCGTCTCTCTTGCTCATAATATTTTACTCTCGCTTTCATCACGTTGCATGATTTTTCATATTCTGCTCCCCCTCAAAACAGGCAGCTCCACCTCCACAGGAGGAAGAGGAGGAGGCCGATGATGAAGAGACAGAAGAGTTAGGGCACGCCGACACATACGCGGAATACAAGCCATCCAAATGTAAATCAACATTTCCTTTTATTGATCAAAAGTAATGGAGTGGGCGGCGTTACCAAAACATTGACAGGATATATGAAATGTAACATATGCTTCATATATAAAACTGCATTACTGTTTCATAATGGTAGAAGCAGTGTTTGTAACAACTTGAAAAATAAACTTTATTCATGTGTCCAGCTACTATTGGTATCTCTCATCCTGACATCGTTGTGGAGACGAACACGCTGTCCAGTGTCCCTCCTCCTGACATTACATACCCACTGTCCATTCCTGAGAGCACCATAACCTCAGGCCTGCTGTCAGCACTGCAGCTGGAGGCCATCATCTATGCCTGTCAGGTAGACCGGCTCTTACTTCTCTCTGCTCTTCTCTTTGTGCACTTCACATCAGGCTGGCCCCTTTCCCTGCTCCGTGTAAATGTATGAAGTGTGTTTGTGTTCTTCAGCAACACGAGGTGATCCTACAGAACGGTCAGCGGGCAGGGTTTCTGATCGGAGACGGTGCCGGTGTCGGGAAGGGCCGCACTGTGGCCGGAATCATACTGGAGAATTTCTTAAAGGGACGGAAAAAAGCATTATGGTAAACTTTCACTTTCATTCACAGCCATCTGGAAAGCTGTCCATGAAGTTTTGTTCTGTATCGTTAACCGACTTCTGCTGCTTTGTTTCAGGTTTAGTGTCTCAAATGATTTGAAGTATGATGCTGAGAGAGATCTCAAAGACATCAACGCTCCTAACATCCCTGTTTTTGCTTTGAATAAGGTTTGTAATGTGATTCACGGCAATGATAAAAAACCCACAAAAGTTCATTAGGATTTATTTTCAGATATATGGTTCAGTCTAAATTTTGGTGGTATATGTTTTCTTTCATGCAGATTAAATATGGTGATACTGCTACCTCAGAGGGCGTTCTCTTCGCCACATACTCTGCGCTGATCGGAGAGAGCCAGGCCGGCGGGCAGCACCGCACCAGACTCAAACAGATCCAGGAATGGTGTAAACCCAACTTTGATGGAGTCGTATCCTTTAATTTAATTTTTGTGGTGGTTGAAAAATCAATAAGATCCATCTCAGGGCACACTTTTGTGTCTTTTTAATGAAAATAGCGTGAACCTTGACCTGTGACCCTCTCAGATTGTGTTTGACGAATGCCACAAAGCTAAAAATGCAACCGCCACCAAGATGGGTAAAGCAGTACTTGACCTCCAGACTAAACTGCCCCTGGCAAGAGTGGTGTATGCTAGTGCCACAGGTAGTTTTACCTTTTGAACTTTTATTTTTAGTTTATGCAGACCTACATTTTTACCCTCAAGCATTTTGCATTTAGTTTTCTGAATATACCTTTATGTCTGAAGAACACATCACACTTGATTTACATTTGCAAAAAGAAACAATGCTTAAAGTCCTTTCACACAAGACGCGATTTGCATTCTATCTACAATAAATTCCTCTTGATTTCTTATTTTCTTTTCATTCTGCAGGTGCTTCTGAGCCAAAGAACATGATCTACATGAGCCGGCTGGGCATCTGGGGGCTAGGAACCCCATTCAAGGCGTTTGATGACTTTCTTCACGCTATAGAGAAGAGGTTAGAGGTCATGCTCAGTAGCACATATATTAGGGCTTTCGTAAAACAAAACAATTTAAAAGGACACAACATTCATCTCTTTTTAGTGGACTAAAATCAGACATTCTATTAATGCCTCACAGAATAAAAATATTGTTCTTTTAACGTCATCTTTCAATTCTTATTTTCTCATGTCTCGTGTTTCAGGGGTGTTGGTGCCATGGAGATTGTTGCCATGGATATGAAAGTGAGCGGCATGTATATTGCACGACAGCTGAGTTTTTCTGGTGTGTCGTTCCGTATAGAGGAGATAACACTGGACGAGGAGTTCAAACTGGTTTACAACAGAGCAGCTAGACTGGTGAGACACACACACCATCTTAATCTCTTGATGTGGAAGTATTAATGTTTATAACATCTCTCCAACGCATTAAACGGGTAAAACATTTAGATCAAAGAAACCCATACTAGTTATGCTTATAAAACCCATCCAGTGCATTGAGCTGTAATGGTGAGAGATGAAGATGATGGATTTGGTTTTGTAGCCGGTTTGTTAAGGTCATTCTCTCTGTGTAGTGGGCTGAGGCTCTGGAGTCGTTCACCAGGGCTGCTGACATTTTGGGTTTGGCGTCCCGGAAGTCTCTTTGGGGTCAGTTCTGGTCTGCACATCAGAGGTTCTTTAAATACCTCTGCATCGCTGCTAAAGTACGTCGTCTGGTGGAGCTCGCTTGTGTCGAGATGCAGCACGGCAAGGTCAATCAGTTCTTCTCCTTACCCCTGGGAAATATTTTCATATACAATCTGAGTTTTCTTCCTAAATCACAGTCTCTTGAATCAAACTGCTCAGGTCAAATGTATTCAAATGAACAACTTGTAGCTCAAGCTTACTAAGTTATATAATATACGTTATATAATATAAGTTATAGTTATATAATAAGTTATTCAGATGGATGAACTAACCGTAGCCCCTGTTCCGCTTGGTTTTCAACAGTGTGTCGTGATTGGCCTGCAGTCAACCGGAGAGGCTCGTACTCGAGAGGTGCTGGACGAGAACGATGGACATTTAGACAGATTCGTCTCTGCTGCTGAGTAAGTATTGATCCAATAATGTTTCTTCTTTGCTGTGTTCACGCAACCCATCATATTCAGGACCTAAATCTTCAAAACTTATTAACAGTATATGTCAAGTAACCACTTTGTCCCTCCTCACGTACAGAATCACAGAGAACAGACTACATGTAATCAGACTACCTGAATTCAATATTAGATAATATGCACTGTTGCCTTTAACAGCAAGTAGAAATTAATGACATTGTTTTATTATTTTGGCGAAACATGATCAGATATTCAGTCGATGTGGGCAGTAATAAAATACCACCCAGCAGTATGATTGGCTATTTTATCATTGTAAGTGAACTGGTTTGAAATGTTTTTTATTCCCTATAGGGGTGTTTTCCACTCATTAGTCCAAAAACACTTTCCAACCGAAAAAAGAGAGAAAAGAACCACCGGCAAGAGGAAGCGTGAGTTGTTTATTTTAATATGCACTACTTTGGTTTGTTTTTCATCAACCAGTCATCTCAGCTAGGGCTGTACGTTAACTTTTTTCCACATAGCACTGGTGCTGTAGAGGTTTAAAGTTTTGTAGCACAGGCCAAACAGTTGTAGTACAAGTATACGTCTGTTATCATCTTTAAAAAAACACAAGTCACAATCACATAAATAGACAGATAACTGAAAAAGGACATTAGTGTTATACGTAAGGGATATTGTACAGGCAGTCGATTGTTATTGCAGAAATGAGCCCCGACAGTGCGATCAGAACCCGACCCAAAGCGGAAGAACAGCCGGCTGTTTTTACATTATCCCGCTTATTTCACGGCTACCTGCCACATTAGAAGAAATAGACATGAAATGTGAATTTTAAATATTTTATCAGCAAATTTTTACTGAATTAAGAACTTCCGTGAGGAAAAGCCGTTTACTTTGGTTCTAAGGTAAGAAACGACGTTCAAGTGTCACAACAGGCAATTCGGGTTAAATCATTTATAAATATGATGTCATATATGTTATCAAAAGATATATTTATACTTAATTTGTCCAAAAGAACCTGTCAAAATGATTTGCTGGATCCAGGTTACTGTGTGTTATTAGTTTTGCGGGGGTATTTGGGAATAACGAAACTGCAAATGTCACGACTGGCCGATCGGAATTCCACCTGTAATAAAAATGGTTAAATTATGGTCATATCATTTTTAGTTTTTCCCAAATTCATTTTTTTTTATTATTTTGTTGATCCGTATTTTCAATGCTTTACTATACAGTAGTAAATACATTATTCCTTAAAAATACTGTAGTATACCTTTAGTATTTCTTACAGTTAACTGCAGTATTTTGTGTGTACTGTAGTATATTTGAACCTTACTATAGTGAATATTAAAGTATACTATAGTGTTCACTACAGTTTATGAATTTACTAAGTTTTATTTTTTATTAGACTTAGATTTAGCCGGGTCGCCACAAAGACGCTTGTGTTTGACGGGAGCTTCACTTAAACAGTGAAATGCTCGTGTGGATGAAGTTTATGTGTTCATGTCCTCATATAGTAAGATACAGACAAATCCACGAGGGTCACGCTTTGTAACATGTTAAAGTGTACAGCTCATTCACTCATAGACACGCAGAACAGACATATTTAAATAGTAGAATTCCGCTGGCGTGACTCCTTCAATGTTTTCCCACATCACGCAGATCATAGGGCTCTAGATAAGTGAACTCAAAGCAGCTGGAAAACAAGTTTTAATGCCAAAAAGAAATAAAAATTGAACTAAATAGTGGGGCGCCATTAGTTAACCTCACACACAAACAAGCACAACCACAAACGCACTTCACACAAACAGCGCCTCTGTATTATGCATCTACCAAACTGTATCGCACGCGTGCTACACTATTACATTTATTCATAGACCAATTTTTTTCATAGCATATGCGATAAATATGTCACGCTGTACAGCCCGTCAGTACTGATCAGTCAGTGTTCTGCCCAGGATCTTGATGACATGAACCTGGTTCTCATAGATTACTAGTGTTTTTAAAACCTGTCTCTTTGTTTTCTTAAGGAAAGCCCAAGGGCCGGGCTTCAAAGTTTCCAAAGCACTGTGTGGAAGTGGGGGGGGTTATTAAGATCAGCGATGACTCGGACTCGGACTCAGATGAGGTTGACAGCGAATCGAACTCCTCCCCAGAATCACTACAGGATAATGATGATGTGATTTTTGTCAACCACATCAATGGGCCGGCGGGTAAGTTTCCTTACAGGGGACATGACATCAGAATGCAGACATTAGTTTTTCTTGTTAATACACATGTCACTGTGCTGGAAGAGCATTGGTCCAACAGCATACAATTAAGGGTGCTCCGATTGATCGGTCTCCGATCAAAAGAGCCGATCAAATGAAACAAAGCATGTACAATGTAGGTGTGGTGCACTGTGCAGACCAAGCGGCGTATAAGGTCCGGACTGTTCAACTTAGTCACTCACTCAACTGTCGCTTGCCTGTCACTCCTTTTGTTGCAGTCTGAAATAAATTGATACACGTACTCACTGCAGATAAATTTGGTTTACCAGAGTGATAATTGCATTCTACTATCCAATTAAAAGAAAAAACAGCAGACCAAGATACGCTTAAAATAAACCTTAAAAATACAATTCATTCATATTTAATAAGACCCAAAAGTCTCTTTCTCTCTCCAAACAACAAACGTAAAAGTGGTTAAAAATAAATGAACATGGCAACACTGTAAAAGAGCGCTCTCCAAACAAGATACAGCGTGTTTACTTTAGTTAAAAAAAAGCCAATCGCTGAAAAATATTAGAGACTTAACGGGTTATATTCTTTAAGCTGCCAGACGCCAGAACGTTTCTATGTTACTAGTGTATCAATCATCACAAATGCAGACACATGGAACTATCAGGGCATTCACTCCCACATTTAAATAGGGTTGTCCTTCCAGAAAGTTTGCAGTTTGTACGTGTTTGTTTTATTCTGTTGCTTATTCATAACTACTAAACAGGAAATAAACAGTAATACTCTGTTCCTATGGTTACTATCATTGATGTTTACTTTCTAAAAAGAGGGAGAGGAATATGTTGTTTGCAAGTTATCAATTTATCATTCCTTTTTACCTCGTAATTCATTAGGTAATATACACTGATCTTTAAAATTGTTAAGTAAATAATTTTACATTATAAATAGAAGGCTGTAATCAGTGATCGTATCTGCCGATACAGGTTTTAAATATCGGTAATCTGTGATGGGCCACAAAAATCCTGATCCTGGTACAATGTTAGCAACAGTGATGTGATGTACAATCTTCAGAGTTTGAAATATTGTAGCAGTCAGTTCACATACAGCTCATGCTTATTAAATCAAGACTCGTTTCAGTCTAGACGGCTAAACCACACAGGGGTGATTAAAACCTCTTCAGAAACATATCTGCTGAACTGTGTGTGTGTGTGTGTCCTCAGCCAAACTATTAGAAGACAAGCAGAGGCTGCTGGGTAAAATAGCAGAGTTGGGGAAAGATCTGCCTCTCAACACGCTTGATGAGTTGATTGACAAGTTTGGAGGACCAGAGAGGGTGTCTGAGGTAAGGAATTGCTGAATTTCTACCATGAAATGATTTCCTGTGTTTTGTAACCTAACACCATGTTCTAACCAGGCTCCAATCAACTGCATTAAACACAAAATCGCGTCTGATTGGCTTTCACCGTGAAATTAACCTAGCAACCACACTAGACTTTTTGTCAATGTAAATACAGACAAGTAAAGTAGTCTAAGTGAGAGGTTCTTGGCTAAAACAGTTAAATGGTCAATAATCAAAAAATCTTTACTTACTAACTTACTAGTTTTCATGGACAAGCAGAGCATGAAACGTGTGTGTCTGTGTGTGTAGATGACTGGGCGTAAGGGTCGTGTAGTGCGGCGACCCGATGGCAGCGTGCGATACGAGACCAGAGCAGAACAGGGCCTGACCATCGATCACGTTAACATCAGAGAAAAAGAGAGATTCATGACCGGAGAGAAGGTGAACTTATAAACAACAACAACTAAAAACACAATCTGCTCAACAATCACTTTCTAAAGATGATCAAAATGTGATACCGGATGTTTCCTCTCTGTCTCTCAGTTCATAGCCATCATCTCTGAGGCCGCTAGCTCGGGCATCTCTCTGCAGGCAGATAAACGTGTGCAGAACCGCAGGAGACGGGTTCACATGACCCTAGAGCTGCCGTGGAGCGCTGACCGGGCCATTCAGCAGTTCGGTGAGCGCTCGCGAGTTTCAGAACGTGTTTGATAAGAGTCTGTGCTGGTTGCTCATGTTGTGTGGTGTGTGTGTCAGGTCGAACACATCGATCAAATCAGGTTACTGCTCCCGACTATATCTTCCTGATCTCAGAGCTGGCGGGTGAGAGGCGCTTCGCTTCAATCGTTGCCAAGAGACTGGAGAGCCTGGTAATACCTCTTGCAGCACACTGCGTTTCAAACATTTGAAACGCCAACTCGTGTACACTAGAGTTGACAGCAATGTGCCTTTTGTGTTCTGTAGGGGGCGCTGACGCATGGGGACCGACGAGCCACTGAGTCTAGAGACCTGAGTCAGTACAACTTTGAGAATAAAGTAAGAACATTTTCCTCTCAGTAATTGTATTTAGAGCGCCTCTAATGGGTTTTATTCACTGAACCTCTTTATTGATGGGAGCGTCTGTCTTTCTGTCTCAGTACGGCACCAAAGCGTTGGATAAGATCACTAAAGCCATCCTGGGACACATCGACAACAAAGTCCCTCCACCCAAAGGGTACCCAGGAGGAGATCTCATGTTCTTCAGAGGTAATGACTCATGTGACAAATGGTTATTGTTGGAAAGAATAAAACTATTTAGGCTCATTTCTTATTTTTAGATCTTTTTTGTTGCGTTTCTCAGAACTGCAAACCACAAATAAAACATCTTTATTTGTGTGTGTGTGTGTGTGTGTGTGTGTGTGTGTGTGTGTGTGTGTGTGTGTGTGTCAGATATGAAGAAAGGCATGATCGATGTTGGGATCTTCTGTAGGGAGCCTCGTCTTGGTCTGAACACAGAAAAAGGTAAAAGTTATAGCCCCAACCATTTGAGTGTATTTTTTCTGTCACGTTAATTTATAGGAGTTTTACAGTTCGTAGCTAAATGTTTAAAGTTTTATCATTGAAATCTTAGGGGGCCGTTTACATGACACGTCTAAAAACATGTGCAAAACACTTTCTCCCTCTTTCCAATTTAAGCGTGCTTGATGAACGTCAACATTTAATTAACAAACCTATATCCAAAAATTATTTTTCCAATAACGCAAACTACAAAATGCTGAAACGAGACAAAATCATGACCAGATCTTCACTAGTTCATCCTAAACCACATGTCTTTGACTCATTTATAGGTTGCCGTTAGCCTATTAAAACAACATTATTTGCAAATTTTTCAAACGCATCAATGAATTGAATTCAAATGCTCATGAAAGATTGATTGTATTTCAATCTGGTAATATTTGTTTAAGAATATTAATTGATAATGTGACCAATGATTAACTTAAAAGGCAGACATGGTTTTAACTATTGTGATCTAATTTGCACTCCAATTGCTCTAAAATGCACTTATGTAGCTCCAGAAAATCTTTTTTTGTTTGGGACCGTTTTTGAACCTTTTTTTTTCTAAAATCCTGCATACGGGCCAGATTGAACGTCGTCAAATTTTGAGAAAAGCCAAGTTTTGGCCATCTTTTTAAGTTCTCTTGTCATGTTCATTAATGGATTATATTTCACCAGTCCTTCTGTTGCTGTGGGTTGAAGGTTTACAGTTATTTAATTTGACAAATTATTAACACTGCACTAATTCCAATAAAACGTTGTGGATTGAACATGTCTTGGTTTGGTGTTAATTAATTTGTATAGCAGTCTATAACAGTCCACTTATTATTTGGCTAAATATTATAACAATTTACACGTGAACAGTTTGATTTTTAAAAGCACAGCTTTATTCAGATGTTAAATATGCTCTGAAAAATCTTCAGGGAAGTCTGTATGTTAGAGTCTGGAAAAGTATGGAATTTCGAAATGTTAAATGTGTAGGAACCCTGATTGAAAATTATGTTTTTAAGAAAAAACGATACAACACACAAGTATTAATCATAAGAATGAAATATATTTTAATTTATGATTTGATGACATGATGATGTCATTTCTTGCACTTCATGGCTATGGGAAATCCTGTTTTACCATTGTAAAAGAAATGAATGTGATTTTTATTTCTGCTGTCACATTTGTGTGTGCTTGTGGTTGTTTTTTAACTTAGCCTTGTTTTTTTTAGTTTCATCAATTCAAATGAACTCAATAGAACTTAATGTTTGACAGTGATGTATCGGTATACTAACAGAGTTTGTCTTGTCACAGACTGCACCATTACCAAGTTTCTGAACCGGATTCTGGGTTTGGAGGTCTATCAGCAGAACTCTCTGTTTCAGTACTTCACTGATAACTTCGACTACTTGATCGAGAAAGACAAAAAAGAGGGCAAATATGACATGGGAATATTGGGTGAGGAGCCACATGTGCACGTTCATGTTTCAAACATTACCACGTCATCATTAGACATCTGATATGTTATCATAGGAGTGCGTGTTTGTGACTGAGATGTTTTGTTTGATCAGATCTGGCTCCTGGTAATGATGAGATTCACGAGGAAACACAGGAGAAGTTTCTGACCCCGGGTAACCCTCAGGAGGGTCAGGTCATCCTCTACAAGGTACTCATGCTTTATGATTACTGTATTGCACAGTTTATTGGATCTTAAGGTAGGGGTGTGACACACAAGACACTTACCCCACAAGATGAGAGACAAGATTGAGTTCACGAGAACAACACAAGATTTTTAAACTATTTTTTAAGTAATCCTCGATGATGAATTGTTTTTATAAAAAATGGTCTTTTTATTCAGCTGAAAATCAAAAAATGCAAGATGAAGGTACATTTTGAAAATCAGCTTTAGTTCATATCATTTTGTGAATCATCTTGACGAGAAATTAGTCACGTTTTAATCTCATGAGATCTTGTGGCACGAGATCTTGTAACACCGCTATGTTAAAGCCATCAAAACTAGGAAATGAGCTAACAGAGGCTTAGAATTAGATAGCAAAATACTGTACCTAAAAATAAATTGAACAAAAGGATTTTAGTCTTTGTAGTTCACATTTTGTCCAACTCTGTTCTGTGGGAATCTTTGTGAAGTTTTTGTGTGTGTGTGACTGTTGTTTTTAGATCAGTGTGGATCGTGGAATGCCCTGGGATGAAGCCTGCAGTAAAGCTGAGAAACTCACGGGAGATTATGAAGGCTTTTACCTTTCAAATAAGGTACATGACACACACATAGTGTAAAATTTAAGAAACATCGCCCCAGCTTTATGAAAGTTTTTACTCCCTGAATGTGATTTGTTTGGTCAGTTGCGCGGGAGCCAGCCATGTGTGCTGCTTGCTGAACAGGGTCGCGGGCGGAACCTCATCTTATATAAACCCAACATCGGTAAACAGGCACATCCTGAGAATTTAGACAACCTCCTGCTGCGATACTACAAGGTGAGACACGGTGCAGTGCAAAACACAACAAATATCCCATTAATCAAGCCTTTAAAAAATTAATAATTCACTTACTATATAATATGATACACTACTATAATAATGCTTCTTTAATATATTGTGTTTGAGTAATACTGTTGTATATATTATTATATAACACAAAATACACAGATGTAAATTACATTTCAGAAAATCAGTTCTATCAAGCTGTTTTAAAAGGTGTCATAGATGTGCAGTTGGAGTAGTTAAATCTGGTTTTAGTGCAACACTTGTACGGTGACATCTAGTGGCTGATTTTTGAGTAACATACATGTTGTGTTTTTCTGCTTTTAAGGTGACGCCAGATGAAGCAAAACATTACTGGGAAAGTCAGTTTGTCTTTTCCTTCACAAAATGCAGCCATGCGAACTGGTGAGACCATGAGTGTGTGTGTGTGTGTGTGTGTGTGTATACTTACTGAATTTTGAAAAATATATGTTCCCAGAATTGAAAGAAGTTTTTGGGGGGACGTTTGTAAAATCTTTGTAAACTGTCTTATGTGCCAGTGTGAATCTGCCGTGTATTTCTAGGTGTGTTGAAATGCATGTATCAGTTCACCGAACAAATGTCCTGGTTTGTACACAATGTAATGCAGCATGTGTATCCTTACTAAAGGAAGGGTACGTGTAAGCTGATCGAGGAGGGACAGGAGTGTTTGTTGGGGATGCGTCTCAGACAGTATCACATGTTGTGCGGCGCTCTGCTCAGGGTTTGGAAACGCGTCTCTGACATCGTCTCTGACATCACGAACTCTAGCATCCTGCAGATCGTTCGACTCAAAACAAAACAGAACAGCAAACAAGTCGGTAGGTGTCCTTGCTTGCATCTAGTAGTGATCAGGGATCCTTATAATGGATAAAGTATCACAAGTCTCAAGTATCACACAAACAAGGTCTGATGTGAAATGAAAACCACAGGAAATGAATAATAAGTAATGTCTGTTTATATGATCTGGTAATCCCATCAATAACAATCTTGTGTGTGTTTTAGGTATAAAAATCCCAGAGAACTGCGTATCCCGCGTGCGTGCCGAGCTCTCTCGAATGGACGAGGAAGTAAAGAAGGCACGCAGAGAGCGAGACCAGCGTTTTCAACAGGAGATGTTTGCCAAAATGAACAATGCCCGCAAACTGTGCGCCAACTTACCCCAGTCCCTTGCAAACCACCTTCCTTACCCACCATCCCGCCTCCCCCCTGCAGCGCCGTCAAAGAGCGAGTCTGTCAGTGAGGTCCTGGACCTGACCATCAGCCCGTGCCCTTCCCCAGACATCAAACCCGTCGGGTCAGACGCGAGGATCAGCCTGAACGGCATTTCCCTGAACGGAGGGATAGCGGGCGGGAAAGGACGCCATTCCGTGGTTGCACCGGAGACATTTGACCTGGAAGAACTGATCTCCCAGGAACGGCAGAGGCAGTTGGCGATGAACGCTGGCATGCGTGTCTCGCCGTCTTCTCGCGCCGCTCGTGGTTTCCTGCGACAGCAGCAGCATGTTCACACGCTAAAGCAGAATCATTCGTCACTGGGCGTGTTGACTCAGCAGCAGAGCAGCTCACACGCCCAGCGGAGCGTTCATGGGGCGGCACGGTGCAGCACACTTTTATCACAGCTGCAAGGAGGGCAGGACAAAGCGTTCATGATGCGGCTTCTAACGCAGATGCAGCATCGGACTAGCGCATCGTCGCAGTCTACACGCACGCTGCTGCCGTCACCACAGCAGAGTCAACACGCATCCATGCTGACACGCATGTCTAACGCACACTCGCTAAGCACGCACCCGCAGGTGATGAAACAAACCCTGCAGGTGCATGCGAGCAAAAACATGCAGCTTCCTCTAAGCAGATCCATGCAGCCACAACCCCTGCAGTCGCAGCTCCTTCACAGTCAGCCCGCTCCAGATCGAGTAGCAATCCCAAACAGCGAGTTTGATTTCGAGGATTTGGACTTCAGTTGCCCCTCGCCCGTTTCTCGACTGCAGTACCCGTTTAGCTCTCAAACCCCGTCCTCCACCCCTCCTGCCTCTTACTCCTCCTCCCTCTTCACTTCAGCTCCTCTGAACTCCTCCCTGTCAGACTCAAGCTCCTCCTCCTCACACTTTACGCCATCCTCTTCCTCTTCCGAACAGTCGCACCTCCTGTTACCCAATGGCCACTGCAGTATGGACGTCCTGGATGTGCGCGAGACGCTGGATCACATGATCCGCGGAACCCCATCGGACCACCGCCAGTCCGTCATCCAGTACAAACCCGTGGACTGGGACGCCACCTAGAGGCCGGAGATGGGTGGTCAGTACTGTTTGTGTCTGGTGATCAGATGTTCATCATCTCAGCATGGGCTTTATTTTCAGAGGTTCTGTTTATTTGTTGTCTAGTTTTTCTCAGTCCATAAGCTAGTTCTGTGGTGGTTGTATTTGGTTTGCCGACGTCCAGTGAAGAGAAAATCTCTAAATATTGGGGCACATGAAATTCATGTTGTTGTTGTTTTTTGCATTGTTTAAAGCAGTAGGGCTTTTCCACCTCTCGTTTCTCATTCAAAGAGTTCACAAACAAAGATAAGAGTGAGGTAAACTAAATGTTTATTTATGAAAATGTCTGTTTTGTGTTTCCTGTCAGAGGGCGTTTATCTGCCGTCTGTTCATCAGTGCCTTGACCTCCTTTAAATACAGTCTCTCTCTCTCTCTCTCTCTCTCTCTCTCTCTCTCTCTCTCACTCTCGTGTGTGTGTGTGTGTGTATTTCTAAACAGAGCAGTGCTGTATTATTTATTTAGCGATGCTCTCAGAATTCTGTACGAACAGTGTGAATTTGAAACTGCTGTCTGCCACCTAAACCCTGTGAATTTCTCTTTCGATCATATCCGCATTATTTCAATAATCTAAACTCAAAGAGAGGGCTGTATAGGCGGCGTTGGCCAGAGCACAGCAGAATACTTCTGCGTTGGGCTTTGAGTCGTTTCTCAGGTATCATATAGACTCATCACTGTCCAAACAAATGATTATTTTATCAAAACGAATATGAATGGGTGAGCTTTGTGAACTTTGGGAATGGGAAGCCAAATTATTTATTAGCAGATCTTAAAGATACTTCACTCAAAAATGAAAATTCTGTCACCATTTACTCACCTTTGAGTTGTTCCAAATCTGTAGAAGTGTCTTTTTTCTGATGAACATAGAGAATCACAGATCTTGTGGGAAAAATGCTTTATCATTTTTTCTTCTGTTGAACACAAAAGAAGACATTTTGAAGAATTTAGGACAGCAAGCAGTTCTGGGGAACTTATAACTACCAATTTTTTCCTACTATGGGGGGGAGCTCTTTTGTTATAAGCATTCTTCCAAATATCTTTCTCTAAGTTCATCCGAACAAAGACATTTATACAGATTTGGAACAACTCAAAGTTGAGTAAATGATGACAGAAATTAAATTTTTGGGCGAAGTACCCCTTTAAGTATGAGAGAGCTCTGAACCACTGGACCTCGTCTCGAGAGCGAGCGAGACTTAGCAATAAAAACCAAACAAATTCATATTCAACTGTATATGTGTATAGAGATGAATAAAATGCTCCCCCACGAACAATTTGAGTCTCGTATCGACAGACAGATTTCTCTACAGTATATATCTGTTCAAAGTGATATTTTCCAGTTCTGTTTGAAGAATATTATATTTGTTAAGAGAAGCCGAAAAATAGTTTTTTGGTTTGTACGAGATCACGTGTATGAGGTCAATGTTTTCCCTTCGGTCTTGTGTTCTCGTGTCGTTGGAATGAAAGAAAACGTATTGATGTCTTTGATATTGCTGTTTGTATTATTATTGTTATTGTTAATACTATTATTGTTGGTATTTATATCCAAGGGACATTTTTAGTAGAGGTAGTCTTGGTTATAATCATGAGTAGAAGTACAAAAACACTTTTAGTCTTGTCAGAGGTTTATTTGATTTTAATTTTCCTCCCAAAATCCAGAACTAAAGCCTGTCACCAAAATGACTGCGCTGCTGCACGGTCACGTCTGTCTAGCTCAGATACTTCACATCTCTTTCATCTGATTCCCATCGCACCAAAGTTTTCTGTGCAGGCTCCGTGCGGTCGTGTTTAATCTCAGGAAATGTTGAGGGAACGATTGCATTGTCGCAGAGAGAGAGACGTGTGATCTTGACTACTGTACTCTGTCGTATTCTAGACTTGAAGTATACTTCTGTTCAAGGTGAAATGTAAGAATAATACTCAAGTATTACTGCCCATTTAATACAATTCTATCGATTTTATTTTCAAATCTGATTTTGTGATGCGATATCACAGATATATGAGATGCAGGCAATGTCACACATGCTAAAGTTGGTTGTTCCCATTCTCTTTAGGGAAATGTGATGTTTTTCATTGTATGTGTTTGTGTTAAAGAATTGGGGATACATTTGCCAGAATTGAAACCTCTTCTGCTGCCTGGCGTTTCTACAACAAAATCACAAAAGAACACTTTAATAAAACAACAAAACATTTATTAAAACTGCTACTGATCATATGTATTATTATTATTGATGTTGATACTGTTGTTATATTATATTGTTTCCTGTTAGAATTCTGTTCAGCACTTTTACTTTCAGCTTCTGTGTTTTATCCCAATATTTATATAAGTTTAGATGGAGCTGTACATAATGTAAACAAATGTGCCTTTTGACTCATTCTGAACGTTTTCTACATTTAACAGAAGGAATATATTGTACGGCAATATAATTTTTGTTAACAAACAATAAAATTTTAAGAGTTTGTTCAAATCTATCATTGTCATTTTTTAGTGTAAGGCTTAAAAGGAACACCAGGGTCATGGGTTTGAGCCCCATGGAAACTCATAGTGATAAATGTATAAGTTTATATAGTTTGAATGACACAGGTATTAAATAACTATTTTCATAATTTATACCTTTTTGTTGGCTTTGTAAGGCCTATCGTTGTTCATGTTAGGTCATTCAACAGTTTTGACTTTGAAAATGTATTGGGCTGTAAATCACTTTGGTTGAAAGTCTCTGTCAAATTATTAAATTAGCATTTTCTGCTCACTTTTATCTTACAGACCTCAAGCTGAATTATTGGTCTTTAGTGATGCAGTTGCATTATACTTATTTTCAACCCTGATTCACTTTATTACCAAGTATCTGATTAGTGACACTTGTGCCCAAAATCCTGCATTACAAATATTACTATAATAGGACATTTTGAAGTGTTCTGTCATGAATCCCTTAGTAAACACTTAGGCTCTTGTAGGTTGTGAATGTGTTGTAGATGTTTGTATTGTGGCTCTCCTCCAGCAGGTGCCAGCAGCGCCGCGCGTCTTTACGCACAGGCTGACGCGCGTCACAGCGCATCGCTTAAGCAGGAAGAGTGAAGTCTGATGGGGAAGTAACTGTCAAAGTCGCAGAACAGACTCGGGAGACATTTTAACCACTGTCTGCCTCGTTTCTGAACATTTGTTAACCTGGAGTTAAGATGTTTTCTAGAAAGAGGAAGGAGTTGGCGGCCAAAACACCTTCAGTATCCAAAAAGAGTTACGCAGGAAACTCCGGAGCGCAAAACCCTTCGGTGAGATAATTAAACTGTCCTTAAATATACAAAAGTGTTAACAAGATTGTTTATAATGCTGCATGCTTGATACTAAAATAACTTGTTTAACCTTAATGAAGCCCGCGCGTAAAAGCGTCTCGACAGCTCGCGTTTATTATTAGGCGTGTGCAGGATTCAAGTCCACGTGTTTCCTTTGAATAACTTCCAGAAGTTCAGACCAGTTTTATGTTTAGAGTCAACATTTCGTGTTTGTTATAGACACATGAAGCTTGTGGGATCTTCATAATTAAAGGATTCTAGAAATTAGTGTTACATTTTGAACTTGTATTTTATTGTTGGTCCAAAAAAACATAACGGTACCGTATGCAACATAATTTCCAGTTACACAAATGGTTATAAAAAAATATATATTTCAGTAAAATATTGTTGAAAGCAAATACTGTACAGTTGTATAATGTATTGCTTCTAAACAAAAAAAAATTGTTTTGTTTACTCAACATAACTTAACAGACTTAAATTTAACTTTATATGTGATTTAAAATACTATAGTGATTTCTATTTTATGACGATTATTATGTATTTTAAACTGGTTACCTGGTGGTGAAGAGTTAAGAAACAGTTGAGACGTCTTGCTCTTTGTTTCGGTGTCGCAAGCAACAGTTAAAGTAAACTGTGAGGAAGTCACGCTAGAGTCAGAAGTGCTTAAATTTAACCAAAGATTCAGTCCGGTAAAAAAATCCAGTGAACATATATTCTCTTTTTTCTTTGAACCATAAAATGCACATCAGCCTCATTTAAGTGGATAGTTTACGCAAACATTCTAATGTCTTTGTGTGTCTTTCTTCACTGGAGCACAAAATAAGATATTTAAAGAAACGTCACAGTGGCTTGTTTTGTTCACACAATGTGTCAAAAAAGTCAATGGGGTTCAGTGTTGTTTGACTATCAACATTCTTCAAAATCTCTTCTTTTGTGTTCTGAAGAAGAAAGTGACTCTTACAAGTTTGATAGGACGTAACATTCTTTAAAAATGCGACCATTTTAATATTCATCTCTAAAGACACTCCATTATCATCATCCGTGTACAGTTTCATCAGTTCTTCATTCTCTCTATTTGTTCCAGTTGTCTATTCTTCAAGAGCACTCTCACAGTGACATTATCGATGGCCTGTCTACATTGACACCTCCAGACTCCATCACTTTGTCCTGTCCAGGAACCCCGTCCACCTATTCAAAGTTAGTGGGGTGTAGTTCACCCGTCGCTCCTCTAAAACGCCCGTCAGGTCTCACCCGTCATGCCAGCGCTGCTGGTTTCCCCTTCCAGACCGCTGGCACGTGGGGTTTTCATAAGGGTTACATCCGTGCCAGTCTTATGCACGGGCACCCGGCAGAGTTCATGGAGGGGTCAGTCATCGAGGTGGAGAACATTCCCCTGCTGCTCAGAGACGTCGCCCGGTTCGCTGAGGCCGTGGAGAAGCTGAAGGACATGGTGATGGGTGACGGTAAGAGAGATGGGTTAGAAAAGTTATCTAAAGATGAGACTCCATTTGCTGTCAAGGAGTGATAATTAAGATATTAAAAAGATCTCATCTGTGATTTTCCTTTCTGGGTTGAACGGGGTTGAAAGATAATTCTCTGGGCGTGTGTTTGTGTGTGTTGTCTATGCATTTCAATGTTGTAAGAGAGGAAGGAAGAGGAGCCGTGCGTCAAATGTTTTCTTTGTAACCTTCGGTTTGAGATTATACACATCCGGTTTGTTTCAGCCCCTTCCTACCTTCCCTTAAAAGACTGTAGTTACTGGCTGCATCCTACTGAGAAAAGTCCAGTCCTCTCCCGATCACTTTTTTCTCAGAGTGTTAAACCTAAAGCCCAGATCTGATGTCACTGCTTGTACATGTGTTCCGGGTGATTTCAGGGTGTCGCTGTGTGGTTGCCTAAGAATTCTGAGAAGTATAAAGATCATTATTATGTGGTTCCTAGGGTTAGCTTCGTGATTGGTCGCTTAGGTGATGATGTCAAAATAGCCCGTCCTCAACCTAAACGAGAATGTTATTTCCCAGATGTTGCTCTTAAATTACTCAAGAGGATTAAAAGGAGAAGCAAACGAGAGTGGAATTGTTAAACACATGAAGAATCTGGAGGTGAAAATGAATGTTGATTGTCGAGATCAAATAATCTGGATTTTAGGAAATTTGATGTGAAATGTTTGAGTTCATATTGAGATCTTCAATAATATTAACTTTTGATTGCAGACTCGACAAATCTGAGCTCAGTTTGATATTGTCGACATCTCTTCTCAAACTCTAATGACAGACACATTTGTCAGATTTTTGATTTGTTTGCCATTTAATCTCATTGATGTCTAGAAGAAAAAAGCGAGGTGTTTCGGAGATCTCATCTGTAATTTTTTCTTCTTTGGTGAATGTTTATTGTTAATTTATAATCTGTCAGAATAAATGTGTCATTCTGTTTCATACGATTTTAGTCCACTTCAAACCTCATAAATTGATTCTTTCAACTTTAAAATATAGAGTTCAGCGTGACATTTTTATATGAATTCCCACCTTTACAGCCTGCATTTTAACTCAGTGGTTCTCAAACCACTTGGGGGGCCCAAGATGGATCTAGGGTGGCTTCAGATTTTGTAGAATTTATGAAATATAGAAATTTAACCTCAATCAAACAGAAAAATAAGACCACCAACCAAAATAAGTGATGTTCCAGGATTGAACAACCAAATATGTTTTTGGTTCATTTAAAATTCTAAATTTAAGATTATATTTTTAGGGACCAAACAAAAAAGTTTGAGAACACTGCTTTTAACTCTCTAATCTTCAAACTGACAATTTTTTTTGACATGTTTGACTGGGAGATCTCCAGGCATCTGTCGGATGGTCTCCTAAATTGTCTTAGACTCTGTAACATCAGTCAGTTTTCGACTCTCGTGTTCTTCCTCAAAGTGAGCTATTTTCATCTGTTTTACTTCCTGTTTTCATTTACACTGCTTGTAGAGTTTCAGTCGTGATGTTTCCAAATGTAATTTCAAAACTTTCTGACAGTACAGTAGATGCGCTCCTCCTGCACAAATGAAAAATCACAGATGAGATCTCTGATATCTCAGCCATTTCAGACAGAAGTTAGACCAACTCCAGACTAGTAATGTTTGAGTTATGAAATCTTCATCTGTGAAGTCGCGTTGTGTGTGTGCTTAGATATACAGTTATTTGTATGTGTGTGTGTTTGTGTGTGAAGTTGTGAAAGCCACAGTAGATATTTCACTCGTTGAGTTTAGCTGCAGGTCTGTGCAGGTTTGATCACACTCAATGGGATGTTTGTCATGTGACCTGCTGTATTAACTGTGATAGGTGGATGGTGATGTGTCAGGTTTGCTCTGGACAGTTTTGAGTAATGTGAGGGAAGTGTGGTGAGGTCAAGACGTGAATCAACATGCACCAGCCCTCTTGCTTATGTAAAACACTCCTTTTTTAAAAACATTCCCTTTAAACACACCCACATGAAAACTCTTTAATATCACAATGATTTCTCCTAGACGTCATTGAGATTAAATGAAGTGTAGATGACTTTCCTTAAGTCTCATGTGTGCCTCAGATGTTTTTCCTGAGAAAAAGAGTCAGAAATGTCACAAATGTGTCTGTCGTTAGAGTTTTAGAAGAGATGTCAAAAATGTGTCAAACTGAGCTCAGATTTGTTAGGTCTGCAATCAAAAGTCAACATTATTGAAGATCTCAATATCAAGTCAAACATTTCTCATCACATTTACTGAATTACATAAAGTATGTACCTCTTGACTGTATATATGCATACATTCTGGACATGCTGCAGTTTCACACACAGTGCTTATCTGCTGTTTAGCAACCACATAGCCACACCCTGGCAACCACCCAGAATACCCTTGAGTGTTATCGTATTATCTTCTGCGTGGCAACACCCTGGCAACACACAACTTTCTTCATTCAGTATTTGTTTTGATGTTGATTTGTGTGTCTACTATATAATTTAATTTATTAATTCAGTGTAGAGTCACTTAATGATTAAAAGGCCATGATGTATAGAGGCGAATGGGTGGATTTGGCCAGGATGCCGGGGTTACACCCCTACTCTTATTGGAAGGACATCCTGGGATTTTTAATGACCACCGAGAGTCAGAACCTCGGTTCAACGTCTTATCCAAAGGACGGTGCTTTTTGACGGTAAAGTGTTCCCAATCATTTTACGGTGGCATTAGGACCCACACATACCACAAGGTGAGCATCCCCTGCTGGCCTCACTAACACCTCTTCCAGCAGCAACCTAGCTCTCCCAGCTGGTCTCCCATCCAGGTACTGACCAGGCTCAGCCCTCCTAATCTCCAGTGTGGGACCAGTCTTGGGCCACAGGGTGATATGGCTGCCAGTGCTGACTATACTTTACTGTACTAACAGCACAGATCTCCTCAAGTTTTTAAAGCATTTGTTTTATTTTTAGTACATGATTCTTTAAAAGTGACATAAGTATCCATTTGTTGGGTATAATTACTTCAGGTGTGTGCATTTTAATGTACAGAAATCCTACAAAGTCTCCCAAAAATGTGTGCTTTCTTTGTCACATCCATAACGCATGTTTTTTCCCTGTATTTTTATTCAAATAGAAAATTTGTTCATAGACTGACATTTTTCAGATGTTTAGACTCTATCAACAAGGGTTTAGGCAAATATAAACAAATGCTTACGTATATTGATAAAAAATACATTCTCGGAGCACTCCATTTATGTCACGTCCATAACACAGAATGTCACATCCATAACTCTGTAATTGTCCAATTGCCATGTTAAGGTTGAAAAACACTATAGTATCCATAGTATTTCACTACATTTTACTATAGTAAATACCAAAGTTCATTGCCGTACTGCATACTTTGCACTTGTTAATTTCACTGGAAACAGACCTTCCAGGTACTTTAAGGAGACTAATTTCATCATACTGTGATTTGGGACACACTCATTTCAGATGCTGTTGAGTACGGTTTGTATGTGAGTTTAGGATGCACCGAGGGTCTCAGTTACACAGATGAAAGTGTTGAAGTTCATTATTCCCCGGTAGCTCTGTGTCAGAGAGGATTGAGTTTTTGAAACACTAAACCTGTTTGTTTCATGGTTTTTTTTGCATTTTTGAGAACACCCACAGTCTGAACAAGTTTAAACACAGAAGGACTTCTGTCGTTCAAAACAACAGCTTTCATTGTCTTGCTGACTCAAACTCCTGCATTTTACCCACAAGTCTTTTGTTCATGCCCGTTGACTTTGATTTATGATGATGTTGTTACACAGAGAGTGATGTGAGTGATGGATCTTTTGATATTGAACCTGTGACTCTATGTTTACAGGATTTGTTTCAGCTGATGTATTAAAGTGAGGGAAACATCAGTGAACTTTCAGTTCCCTAATGTGGTGTTAAATGGAAGTGCAGAGAGGTGCTTTGTGGGGTGGGTTTGGTAGGAAGCGTAGAACACAATAACTTACAGGTTTCTGTAAAATTATAAAAGAAGCAATGCCACATATGTCGTCCTATCGTTTGAGATCACAGAGACCTGATTTTACAGACAAGGCAGAGCTTAAAGTTGCCATGAAATCAATAGGGAAAGTTTGATATATTTATATTTATAAATGATTTATCCGTGCATCCACTTGCAATCTTTAATCAAAAACATTAAGCTCCTCTCCCCCTCTCAACAACAACGTTTCACCACATGAGTTAAGCAACAAAAAAGAGGTAGGACTATACTGACTGTCCAATGGCCAGTTAGCCCTCTACTCCACAACAGAGTGTAAACTGGCATTCAAACCAATCCAAATGGGAATTCCAAAATAAAGCCCTGCCACACATTATTTTCTAAGATCAGAAGCTGTTGCTCTCGGATGTACGTCACAATACGGAAAAGTAGTCAATCGCAACTTCTGTTTCATGGTGACTTTAAGCTGGGACAATGTCTTAGTTACAAATTAATTGAAGTTTTATTTTTTGTTGTTACGACAGATCAAACGTGTGTGATTCCTGTAGCTCAGTGGTAAGAGCATTGTGTTAACAACGCAAGGTTGTGGGTTCGATCTCAGGGGATTGCACATACTTAGAGACAAATACATAGTATAATGCAATGTAAGTCGCTTTGGATAAAAACGTCTACCAAATGCATAAATGTAAATGTGTGAAACAGGCCAAGAGTTATTATTGCTTTTTTGTGTGTATGTGTGTCTCTGTTTGTGTGTGTGTGTCTGTTTGTGTGTGTGTGTCTGTTTGCGTGTCTGTGTGCTTGCGCGTCTGTGTACGTGCGTGTCTGTGTGCTTGCGTGTCTGTGTACGTGTGTGTCTGTGTGTGACTCTGTGTGTGTGTGTGTGTGTGTGTGTGTGTCTGTGTCTGTGCGTGTGTCCATGCATGTGTGTGTGTTCATGTCTTTGTTTTGTCAAAGTCATAGTCTGTTTTTTTGTTAATTCTGACACATGTACAGTACATTCATATGGAGGGTTGAAAAACGTTACTCTCGTACCCATGGTGCATACAAATAACACTCACAGAATAAATATATAAATAACAAATACAGATAAATACAGATTATCATATATATGAAAAATACAACTTTTATATTTTAAAAATGAAAATGAAGAAACCAGTGAAATATACAACCGTGCAGATGTGAGGAAGTGCAAAGAGCTTATTAGTCTTTTTAAAGTGACGAAGAGAGAAGGCTTTGTTTAACCTGTCAGAAGAGGTAGTTGAAGATGGGCAGAGCGATGCAGAATGCGGTAGTGGGTAGTCCAATGTTGCCTAAAGTGACTAGTACAGGTCAGTGTATGTTGTGGTTAGGGGGTTGGGAGTGGAAGGACCTGAGGATGAGGTCAGAGTTCAGTGGTGCATGGTGCAAGAGAGAGGAGTGGGTGCAGGGAGGGAGTTTAACATTCAGATATTTTTAAGTGTGATGTGTGTAAAAAGTTTTTAGTGTTGCTGTGACATTTAAAGTGTCTCTCTCACTGTGTGTACGTGTGCAGCTAAAGAAGACGCTCAGAGCCGCTCTGCTGTTCACGAGTGTTTGGGTGAAGTGTTACGAGTGTTACGTCAGGTCATCAGCACTTATCCTCTCCTCAACACTGTAGAAACTCTCACCGCCGCGGGAACTCTTATCTCAAAGGTTAAAGGTCAGTTCAACCGCCATCACCAGTCTTTCCCTCTCTCACTTCTCTATGAACACACCATACACCAACATGAAATAACAACTGATGCAAAGCATTTTTAAAAAACATAAACAATTGGACAAAAAATATTAAAATTCTTTCATCATTTATTCACTGCCATGTGGTTATAAATCTGTATTCGAGTCTTTCTTCAGTGGAACAGAAAAAGAAGATATTTTGAGAAATGGAACAAAAAATCATGTTCCGTGTGTGTTTGTGTTACATGAACACTTATTAAACTGGTCTGACCATAATTAATACAGGTGTTCCACATTTGTGTGATGTCACTTCTGGTTTTATTTGTGATTAAAGCAGAAGCGTGTGTAGATGTGTTTATAATTGTCTCTTTTCCGTGTCTCTCAGGGTTCAGTTATGAAGGCACCACTGATGCCCAGAAGAAAGATTTTGAGAAAGCCATCGAGACCATCGCCGTGGCCTTCAGCAGCAAGTAAGACTGAATCACCTGCTTATTCACTTCAGTGTTTAACCTTGTATACTGTAACTACACTTTTCAAGAGATTTTTAAGGTGTTTTTCCATTATACGCCGTTTCAAAGCTTCTTAGTGTCATAAATGTGTGAAGCTGTATGATTTGTATATTACATTTGGCTAACACTTATCCAAAGTTATTCACATAGCATTTGAGTGGTACAGTTTGTATGTACATATTTCTATTGTCAATTGAACGCATGATCCCAACTGAAGCTATGGATGACATACACCACTGGTCAAAGTTTTTGAAACGGATGACTTTGACTGAATAATGAAGAAAGAGCACCCAATTAGAGCACAAAATAGATGAAAACTCCTTTAATATTGTTTAAAAGCATCTCAGGGTGAGACCTCAAGAAGCTGCTTGAGAAAATGACAAGAGAACATTTCTGCAAATTCTAGTCAAAAGGCAAAGATGAACATTTTTTGTTACAATATAATTCACATAGTTCCATTTCATACTTTTGATGAGTTCATTATTAACACAATGGGCTAGTTGCAAAAGATGTTGCTGGTTAGCTTTTGCTACGCGAGAGTCTGCAGACTAATTTCCGGTTGTATAACACTCCCTGCGTTCTATTCCGAAGTGATTATCCCTATGCCCTACTCTCTTTGAGTAGAAAAGCTCTTGATGTGTAAACGCAAGTGTAAAGGGAAAACACAATTGTATCATTGTAATGTGTCCGTTTAACATTTTCTTGGCAAAATAAGCATTTAAAACAGCGCCATTTTCTCTTTATTTGGACTGATGTTTTATGTGTTGTCCCCTTCCCGAAGTGTCCTTCGGAGGGCGATATATCCCGTTTGGAACGCACCGACTATGGAGATGTTTTGGCTTAACTAAGTGATGTAAAGAGGATCTGTCATATCGCTTATACAATAATTTATTTTTATTTTTCCCTAAAAAACACCCATATTTGCCTACCAAAAATTCTACTTTGCCCATACAGTGGCTGTGTCCAGAATCGCTCACTATACCGTCATTCACTATTCCCTACATTACTCAACTCAACTTTATTTATATATCGCTTTTCACAATTTCCAGTGTTACAAACAGTGTTGGGTGTAACTAGTTACTAAGTAATTCGTTACTGTAATTTAATTACTTTTCCCTTGAAAAAGTAAAGTAAGGGATTACTCATATGTTTTCTGTAATTTAAATACAGTTACTTTTGATGTAATTAAACTAAATACTTTGTTAAATATATGCGTGTGCAATAGCGTAATTGACTTCAAAATTCAAAGTCTTACTTTAAAATCTGTGCTTTAATGTATAATTCTCACATTTGTAATACTTTGGTCAGTTAATAATATTATTTGAATGAATTCAATAAGCCGTTTCATGTATATTCTTAGGATCCCTTAACTAATCAAGGTTGATGTAGGATATAGAAAGTAATTAGTAACTAAATTCTTTTTGGACAGAGTAATTTGGACAGTAATCTGATTACACTATTGAATATGTAATGAGTAACTAGTAATTAATTACTTTTTCAGAGTTACTTACCCAACACTGGTTACTAAGCAGCTGTACATGAGACATATTGACTATAAGCAAAACAACTAAAGTCATATACCTGTAAAAACAAGAAAAAGTTGAAAGCAAAGAAAACAGACATACCCACATACAAACGCTCCACACACACAATATGCACACATATTTACACACATCGACACACATACGCACACACACAACACACAGACACGCACTCACAGTGAAAGCACACATTTAAGATAAAGGAGAGATAAACACAGGTCAAATATTAAACAGACCATACATTTCTATATGCAATATTAATTATGTAAAACTTCTGAATTCTAAAGCAGCTCCGGCAGACATGCAAATAGTGCAAAACAGTATGCAAACGTTGGCTAGGAAACTAAAACTCCAATCGAGAAAAAAAACTCTGGATTAACTTCTCTGCATCTAACATTGACAGCATTTTACGTAGTTTGGATATATTCTTATAATAGAAAATCGCAATTTTACTGGTGTTGGCGACAAATGACAGATTACTATTGAGGGTTTAATGGAATATCTGTCGATAGTTAAGCAGGATTCTTGGTTGTTACGGACGGCGGTCCACTATAAGGAGCGGGTGAAAACGAGTGAATTCGGACACTCTGTGCACTGGAAATGCTGCGGGCGAATTAATTGAACGCGAACATAATGATAGATGGCTAGCAGCTAGCCGTGAGTGTACATCGGTTGTTCACTCGTTATTATGATGCATCATGAGATTGAATAAGTGAACTAAATAAAGTCCAATATGAATGTGGACAACACTAAAAATGGATGTCCCCTCAAATAGTTGACTATATTAGGGTGTAGGGGGCTATTTCGAAAACAGCCATGCTTTGTCTTATATCGCATACCTATCGGCCCGACAAATTAGTACGTTTTATATAGTATGAGTGGGAGTAGTATGAATACATTTCGGACAAACCGGTCCGCGATTTTTATGGTCATGTGGCCCGTATGCTCTTTGATCTATGATGTATTAACAACCTACACGTGAGCCTTGATAAAAACATGATTTAGTCACGAGAAATTCTGGTATTGGCACTTGCATTAAAAATGGATGTCCGCCTTCAGGTTTTCCGCTATCCCAATGCCACAGATTTAACATATTATTTATTATATTCTGTATATTTCTGCATTTACTTGGCCAACACATTTTTTCACTATGTATTCTCTCTCCTAGAATATAAGAGAGTGTTACCTTCAGCATGTCTAAAGAAATAAAGTCTGTCGGGTAAACCAGAGTTTATTTATTCAGTTCAGTCAGTCTGCTATTTTCTTTCATCCATTGCTCTAGATTGGAAGCTCCAAACGTTTTTAGGACCTGAAAAAATCATTTTATTTTTAAAACAAATTAATCACTGCGTTGCTTAATTGAATTTTTGCAAAACCCAAAAATGAACATAAATGGTGCCCAACAGTAATGATTTATTAAAAAATGCAACGTTACAACAAAGATGCAAGGTTTATGCCTGACAGCGAAGGAATACAGTTAAAACATCAAGTTATGCTTAAATGGTGCCACACAAAAATCTATATTATTCCATATACTGTAAGTTGTATCTGTTCATATATGCCATGTTTGGTTCGATTAAAACAAACTCTGGTGCGATTGCTCTGTTAGTGCCGTTTAAGTGTGCCGTTTAAGTGTGAACGCTGCCACCCTAACCCCGGTGCGCTCTAAACAAGAAGACCGAGACCGTTTTAAAGATGGGTCTCGGTCCACTTTCAAATTAACTCAGGTGCAGTTCGATTGAAATATGAACGCAACACCGAACCAAAAACAGGAAGTGATAACTTTTCAATTCAAGTTCATTTATAAAGCGCTTTTTACAATGTGTATTGTTTCAAAGCAGCTTTACAGGGGCAAACAGGAAAAACAGAAAAGTTAAAACACAGCACAGTGCATGGTATTTATACAACGAGTAAGATCATTCTAATAAATAATATCTAGTTTATAAATAAATAAATGAATGAATGCAGTCTCCCGGTGAGCAGGCCAACACTGACCTGCTGTGGCGAGGAACCCAAACTCCAATGATTGATCAATGGAGAAAAAAACCTCGGGAGAAACCAGGCTCAACCGGGAGTGCCAGATCCCCTCTGACGTGTCATAGCTGCACTCAAACTGGTGACATGTCGTTTTGGTTTAGCATTTAATACCAAATATTGTAACTTCAGCATTAATAAGACAAATAGTCCGTCTTTGCTCTTGGTTGGGGATATAGTGGTCTGAGCTGGGATGGTCCGATGGTCATATTTCTCTTGGCTGGTGGTGGAATTGCCTTAGATGGAGCTGGGATGGTCAGTCAGTCTGCAGCTGTAGCTGGCGTGATCTCAAATTGGGGATGGGCATCTGTCGGTCGTCTGGACATGGTGGAACTTCTTCCTACCTCGGGATGGGAATCCCGAGGCAGAGGCGGAAAGAGAATAAAGAGAATAATTAGCGTAGCTGCTGTTCATTAACTATGCATTAAGTGAAAGCTTGGCTGAAAAGATGTGTCTTTAATCTAGATTTAAATTGGGAGAGTGTGTCTGACCCTCGAATAGTATCAGGAAGGCTATTCCAGAGTTTAGGTGCTACGTATGAGAAAGCTCGTCCCCCTTTGGTGGATTTTGTTATTCTAGGTGTTGTCAAAAGTCCTAAATTTTGAGATCTTAGAGAGCGTGATGGGTTGTAACGTGATAAAAGCTCGGTTAAGTAAGTAGGTGCTAAACCGTTCAGGGCTTTGTAAGTAATTAAAAGAATTTTAAAATCAATACGATACTTAATGGGTAGCCAGTGAAGCGATGATAAAACTGGGGTTATGTGATCGTATTTTCTTGACCTGGTAAGAACTCTGGCAGCAGCATTCTGAACTAACTGTAGTTTGTTTATCGATGATACAGGACAACCACTAAGTAGAGCATTACAATAGTCAAGCCGTGAGGTCACAAATGCATGAATAAGCTTTGAAACTTGAAACTTTATTGAAACTTGAATAAAAACTTGAATTGAATAACAATATACGACACGAGTGATTTGGTAATATAAAAGGGAAGTTAAAAGATATGTTCTTGCGCATTTAACGGATGACTTCTTGGCGCCGTTTTGACTGCTTTAAACACTTCATGCAACGTTACATTAAGCTGTTAGGTTCGATATCTTTAGGTTCGCTGTTAAAATGCCAGTGCGAACGCCAAGCGATCCAGGACTACATTTTTTATTTATTTTTTGGTCCGTACTAAAAGAACCAAACTAGAAATATGAACGCACCCTTAGTGCCACTTTACACAGCTATAAAAGTGCAACCGACCTCAGAGACTACATTCACATTAATGACATTTGACTGACAATTCATCAAAATAAATAGTTTTGAGAGCAACAGAGCAACAGGTGATAATCTAACAATCCAGTAGAATTTCAGAAGAGATCGAATGAGCCACTACACCAAAGTCAGAGATTTCAACATAATATATCTAATCATCCCAGGAGAAAATGATTTTAGAGCTGTATAATTGTGCTGCATTCACTATTTTGTTTCTATTTTTATTTCTCCTAAATAAATTCAAGATGAACATCTGAGACATAATTCTGTCTTTCAGTGTTTCTGAGTTGCTGATGGGTGAGATTGACAGCTCGACTCTTCTGTCCCTGCCGCTGACAGAGAAGAGCCGGGTGAGTGTGTGTGTGTGCGGATGTTGTTGGAAGTGTGTGTGGGTTGCTTCCTGCAAGCGTTCAGTTTCCTCAGCACCTTTGTATATTCTAACCGTTGCTCAGAGACGACACACTTCTGTAAGAAACACATCACGAATGACACACAGAAGTATTTTTGACATGTCCAGAAGAACCAGTCACATCCTTTTCCCAGAAATACTGCTGCTGCATTTTCGCTCGCCTCATTTGTTTCAGGCAACAAACACAACACACTTAACACACAGCTGTAAAATGCATTTCGACCAATCATAATGAAATAGTGAGAGATATTGATGATTTTCAGCCTCAAAAAGGTTAAGTAATAAACGGTAGACCACTGAATGTGCTGACAGTCGACAGAAAAGGAAGTGAAGGGTAGTATATTACACATCTCACCACAAACACGCACATTATGTCCCTGATTCCGCTGTGTGTGTTATTCCAAGCATTACTTTTTATTTTATTATTTATAAAAAAAACAAAAATATATACTAGCGTTATTCTCTTTTATTGCATTTCATTAAAAATGTTTAGGGTTGGGGTGATTTTATTTTTCATTTATTTTATTTTTATTCTTCAGGGTTAGATTTGTTTTATTTTTTATTTTATTTATTTTTAATGTAACAATAAATATGTATAATTATCAATCAATCATTACATATAATAATTAAAAATAGGTTTATTTTTGCTGTGGTATCAAAATTGCAATAGATATTCGAAATGTGTATCAAGTAATTAACTTGTTAACTTCATTGTGTGTGTGTGTGTGTCTGTGTGTGTAGTCTATGGAGGATCTGTACAGGGTTTCATCATCATCACATGGATCTGATGGAGGGGGTGAATACAGTCATCAAGACTGCAGTGGGTCTCTCTCTTTCTCACACACACTCAGACACACACGTCTGGTATTTATTAAAGATACTGTATATTATTGACATTGTGCTGTTGTTCCTGTCATGATGGTAACAGGCAGGTTTGAGTGTGTCAGATGAATGACTGTGAATCTGTGGTGTGTGTATACAGTGAGTCCACAGGAGGTTGATATTCTTCTGCAGCGCAGTGAAGGTGGAGTCGACTCGGCTCTCAATTACGCCAAATCCATCGCTAAATACATGAAAGACATCATCGGCTACGTGGACAAGAGAATCACTCTCGGTGACATCATTTACTTCAACGTGTCTGATGATACAAAAAAGCAATTATTACACATCACTTAATTACTGTATTTTTGTAAATACTGGATTATGATTGGTCATTTGTGACATTTGCAGATCCGTGTTTTATTTTCTTCCTGTAGCTCAGTGGTAAGAGCATTGCGTTAACAACGCAAGGTTATGGGTTCGATCCCAGAGGATTGCAAATACCTATTTATAAATGTATAGGATAATACAATGTAAATCGCTTTGGATAAAAGCGTCTGCTAAATGCATAAATGTAAATGTATTTTTTATATATTTGTTAAAGGGATAGTTCACCCCAAAATAATCTGTCATTCTGTGACTAACACAAACCTGTGAATGTCATGAGTCAGATGAGTGAAGTGAATGTGTTTGTTCAATGGTTTCATTCTTTTGTTTCTGTCACAGAAAATGAGTTTTCAAAAGGACTTCATAGACTCTATCAGTCCTGCAAACAGACAATCATTCAGGTAAATACAAAAGATTGATAATATGAAGAGATTTATCACTTGCTTGCCATTGCATTTGATAACAAAATGTTTGCATGTCATCTTTTGCTCTCTTATAATGTATTAAACAAACAGATTTATGCCGTTTTTAATCTATACACTTTTTGAGTTTACTGACAGATGCTTTAGACCAGTGGTCACCAATCCTGCTCCTGGAGATCGACCGTCCTGCAGACTGTAGCTCCAACCCTGCTTCAGCACACCTATCTGTCATTATCAAGCAAACCTGAACACCTTGATTAGATAGTTCAGGTGTGTTTGATTGGGGTTAGAGCTGAAATCTTCAGGAGGGTCGATCTCAAGGAGCAGGGTTGGTGGCCACTGCTTTAGACCATCAGGATATTTCTCTCAAACTGTTTTTTTGCTTGCTGAGGTTTTGCAGATACTGCGCATTATGCATTCTGATTTCTGGCTTTTAGTATTGATAAGGCTCATTCTGGAGTCAGGATTATAATAATAAAAATACAATTTATTTGTAATGCACCTTTCTAACACTCAAAGCACTACAACATGGTACAACATAACAATAAAATACACAAATTATGCACTGCTCCATAGTAAAAAAGGATTGATGTCCGGTCAAAAGTTTCTGGTGCGGGTGTTAATGTGGTTCTCTTCCATCATGTATGTTTACACTAGTGTATATACAGTAAGGGTGCATTTATCTATCTCTCTCTTTCTCTCTCTCAGGAACACATGCCCTTGTTGTCTATCTTCTCTTTGGCTCTTGAGCAGGACTCAGATCAGAGCTGCGGTTTACAGCAGGCCACAAATAACATCTATACACACTCATTTCTGCAGGTAACACACGCACACAACATAACATCTATACACACACACAGACAAAAATGTGCAAGATATTAGATTTAAAGAAAAATACAATTTGACCTAATTATTAGCATTTAAATTGATTGAGGACCAGCCAAATTTGGCCCTCACAAATAGCTAAACCAACACACACAGACACTTACACACACAAATAACACTTATACACACTCTTCCGTGCAGGTCAAACACGTACACCCACACACACAAATAACATCTATAGACACTCTTCTTTGCAGGTCAAACACATACACCCACACACACAAATAACAGCTATACACACTCTTCTTTGCAGGTCAAATACATACACCCACACACACAAATAACATCTATACACACTCTTCTCTGCAGGTCACACACACACACACAGACAAATAACATCTATACACACTCTTCTCTGCAGCTCACACACACAAATAACATCTATACACACTCTTCTCTGCAGCTCACACACACAAATAACATCTATACACACTCTTCTCTGCAGGTCACACACATACACATAACATCTATGCACACTCTTCTCTGCAGGTCACACACACATATGTAACATCTATACACATACAGCAGGGAAAATAAGTATTTGACACATCAGCATTTTTATCAGTAAGGGGATTTCTAAGTGGGCTATTGACACAAAATTTCCACCAGATGTATCCATCAAGCCAAATATTAAATATATACAAAGAAATCAGAACATTTAAGTATACAAGTTCAGTCATAATAAATAAAGTGAAATGACAATGGGAATAACCCGAGGTAGTTCGGATAAGCGGTAGAGAATGGATGGATGGATGGATGGACAATGGGAATAAGTATTGAACACATGAAGGTAACAAGGTGCAAAATGACATAGAAAGCCAGGAGATCACTTGAAATCTGTCAGTATTGAGAGAGTTTTACCTCTTTACCCAAATTTTACCTCTTGAATTTATTACGACTTTAAACCTTACACTCACACAAACATTTCAAATGAACATAATTTACTTTGATTTATAATGGATTTCGGCTGACACACTGTAACAAAGCCACCGGTAATGTGAACGCAGCTTTACTGTTATGCAGAGTAGAAGTGTTTCACACTTTAAAGTGTGACATTGTTTTTATACATTTATTTTACAGATGCTTTAATCCAAAGTGATTCCCACATGAGGACGTTTAACTCATTGCCTGTCTCTCTCTCTCTCTCTCTCTCTCTTCCTCTCAGCCCATGACACAGCGACGACACGAACATGAGAAGAAACGGCGAGATATCAAAGAACTGTGGCAGAGAGCCAAAAGAAAACTGGTACTTTACACTGTTCTTTAACTGGATCGTAAACAGGCGTTTGTGTTTATTCAAATTAAGTTTTGTGTGTTTGTTTGTGTCTTTTCCTATTGAGGTTTGTTAATTCATGTGTGTGTTTGTGTTGTTCAGGCTGATGCAGAGTCGAATCTTCGTAAGGCGCGTCACCTGTACATCAGCCGTTGTGAGGAGTACGAGAGAGCTCACGCAGCGGCCAATAGGGTTGAAGAGGAACAGAGCGGAACAGGAACTAGCTCAACCACTAAAGTACTGGACAAGAAGAGACGGCTGGAGGAGGAAGCTCGCAACAAGGTCAGTGCGCTCAGACAGGAAATCACACAAACAAGAGCAAACCACTCATTGTGTTTCTAACCACATCGATACATTTGACTTTACTAAATTCGTCCGTGTGAAACTTTTCTGACATTCCCTTATAATGTTAGTTTACGATCCAGTGTTTTTTTTTTTTGTTAAGTATGAGGTAAACACGAATAGATACAATTCAGATAAAATAAAAAGAAATAGCACATACAGTAGATGGTATACACAGCAGTGTGTGCGCGCAGGCAGAGGAGGCGGAGGCCACGTATCGCACCTGCATCGCAGACGCAACCACCAAACATCAGGAGCTGGAGGACATGAAAGTGAACGTGCTGAAACAGATCCAGGAGCTCATCAGACAGACAGATCAGATCTTACGAGCGGTGAGAGAACCATCACACACCTCAAAGATGTCACTCTATCATGTTTTTAACATTCAGAATCTGTTTTTTAACACACAGTGTCCCCAGTTCTTGATATCAGTATGTGCATTCACTATTCAATAGTTATACTCTTGATTCTGTTTTGTCCAGTCTACGATCTCATACTATCAGACGATGCACGTGCAGACGGCAGCTCTGCCGGTTCATTTTCAGACGTTGTGTGAGAGCTGTAAGCTGTACGATCCAGCGCAGCAGTACGCCGCTTACGTCAAAAACCTGCAGCTCAGGACTGAAGAACCAGTACAGTACCAGTTTGAGCCATATTCTGCCTCCAACCACCAGTAAGACTTGTGATTATTAGAGCGTTTACGTTGAGAATCAGACTTTTGGAGTAAAGCATCATGGGAACTTTCTTATACAACATATTACAACTAACTCCGCTTCATTTTGTTACGATCATTTGATTATTTGTAACAATTATCGAGTATTTCACAGAGCCGTGTAATAATCTCTTTATCTTTTTTTTATGTGATTCAGCAATGTTTGTGATCCATATTGTGAATCGCATTTTCTGTATTTGGGTAAAAGACATGTGCACAGAACTTGAGCAGAAATCTGTAAAATTGTTTTCTTTTGCACATAAAATTAAATGTGACTGTATGTGTGTATGAAGTTCTGCACTTTATCGAATAAATTTTTTTTTATTTATTTTACCCTTTTCAGGCCTCTTCGGACCCGGAACAACAGCCTCTGTAACAGCTCGGAGACTCCGCCCACCACAGAGGAGGTGGGGTTAGGAGAGGGGGGTGTGGTTAAACAAAGACGTGGTCAAGGTCAGTTATGCTCTTATGCTGTTGGTTAATTAAGAACACACTAAATTATAAAAAATGCCTACACATTTAATTTTAAAATGTAGACAATTTGGACTGAAATTAAGTTCCAGTCTGTGATTTGTTATTGGTATGGCTAGTGGATAGTTATATAACAATTTATTTCTATATTAATATTTTATTGTTGTGGTGAGGAAGGCGGATCTCACGGAGGAAATCGGGAGCATAAAAGGACGAGCAACAGGACTCCTGCTATCACTCACGCCACCCGCCCCTCCTTCCAGTTCCCGTCCCGCCTTCCTTACCACAATTGTATATAATTGTAATAAATTAAATTAAAACTACTCCGTACTCTGTTATTGATTTTTGTGCAGAGGTCTACCAGAAGTTAAGTTCGGGCCACATAATGTTGATTTATGTTGTGCCGCTGAAACCCTCTGTAACACGAAGATTAATTTAAAAGTTCTACATGTAGACATTTATGTAGCCTATGCGGCAGACCTTTTTATAGATTATTTTAATTTCATATAATGTTTCATAAAACATCATGCTCTGGAGAGCACACCTAAGAGGACTGTTTGCAAGGTGTCAGTTTTATTTTGTAGAAAAGAAAAAGACAACTTTTGAATTCTAAAGTTTCATTGATGATGTGTATGATGTTGACAGGTCGAGATCATCAGCAGGCTCATAAGTCCTGGCCGTCCACACTGAGTGATACAGATAGTGTTGGTGCAGGCAGTGGACTTGGATCACCAACATCCAGCACAGGTATAAACCACTGATCTATATAAATGACTGGATTGCGCCTGGAACGCTAAACCAACGGCAGGAGGTGAAGCCACTGGAAGTGATCGCGCAGCCATCTTGGTGTGCCCAACTGCCGGAGAGCGTCATTGGCTCACAGACAAAACGATGATCTAAAATAACCAGTTGCTTTACTTATTAGGCGTGCAATAGGTTTTAGTTCCCATATGTGTTTGAATTAATTGTTAAAAAAAAATCCAATATTTTTTTTCGGCAGAATTGCGAAGTATAGAAATCAATGCATTGAAGGTGTGTGTGTATTGCACACTGTTGTAATGACACATGTGTAAATGTTCAGAAATAAAGCTTCATAACTTAAAGAACATATACAGCCTGTATTCAGAATAAGCACATTTGTCATATGTTGAGGTGTCTTGTGAGTCTGATGATCTGATACATACGGTACAGTAATGAAAATGAACGTATCTCACTCTATATCTAATAAAACGGGAAAAATCTTGACTTTAAATAATTTACCATTTACATGCTTAAGATGTATTCGCTGTAAGAATGTACGGTGAGACTTTAGACATAAAAACCGGTACTGGTAAGGAACTGTTTTATCATTAATATGTGATAACTCCCTAATAATTTAATAGAGAGTTTGGACATAACCAACATGGCGGCGCAGTAGCTTCAATGTAATGACAATCAATCCAGTCATTTAGATCAGTCGTACAAACACACACCTGATACACATCACTCTGATTTACACAAATGTAAGAGTCTTTTACAGATGTTGTTATCATAATGTTTCGTTTACAGGAGACATCTCAAAACCTTCCCGACCTGTTTCTGCTGCCACTTTGTCATCCAATGAAGATCTAGATGATAGAGTTGGTACCATTACCCCGTTTGAACAAAGTGAGACACACATAACATCTCACGCTTGTCTTACAAACTGATTATGACAAAGCAAACCTATGCTTTTAGGATTCAGGTCTCTCATGGATGTTTTATTAAGTCTCAGAAGGGTCAAATAGTTGACATACAGTAAGAGTGTAAAACTATACAGTGTGCAGATTGTAAATGTGCATAGATGCTTTAATCTTAGTAAAATATGATTTTGATGCTTTTGAGTTCATGTTGAGATCTTTTTGAAGTTTTTGCTACCTTGCAATATGAGCACAATTTTGAGACCCTTTGGAAATGCAAAACTATAGATTAATGGGCAGAATCAGGAGACTCCTGATTTGCTCTTTCGTAACTCTGATTATTGTCTAGAGAATAAACAATATAAATATTAAAGTGCATTTTTTTGTAACGTGTAGGTGCAGTTTTGTTGTATATAGCTAGCTACCATGTAGTATTATATACTAGAATAATGTAATCATACAGTAGTATAGGGCAGGGCTGTTGTGTTTCAGTATGTGTGAGTGTTGATGTGTGTTTCAGGTAGCAACGGCATTGAGCCGGAAAGCCCAGCTCCCACTGGACCTTTCAGGAACGTTGGATTATCAAAAGCTGCAAAAACGCATCGCCTGCGCAAACTGCGTACGCCGTCAAAGTGCAGAGAATGTGACAGCTATGTGTATTTCCAGGGTGCAGAATGTGAAGAGGTAGGACAGACCAATTCAATGTTTAAATTATATAATATTGTTTTATAGAATAAAGGTTACAAATATAAGCATTTTTTATATTACAAAATTTCTCATCTTCATATTTCGATAAGTTTTATTTAGAGTTATTTGAAGAGGTGTTGCTGATGGCCGCTGTGTGTGTGTCAGTGTTTTCTGGCGTGTCATAAGAAGTGTTTAGAGTCTTTGGCGATTCAGTGTGGTCATAAGAAGCTCCAGGGCCGTCTGCAGCTGTTCGGTCGGGATTTCTCTCAGGTCCTGCAGGGTGATGACGATGGTGTGCCCTTCATCATTAAGAAATGCATCACAGAGATCGAGAAGAGAGCGCTTAAAATGAAGGTACAAGAGAATAAATGTTAATTTATTTTCTTGACGTCTGTTAGAGTCATTTAAAAAGCATCACTCTCTTTAAACAATTTTTCTTTTTAATGCACATTCTTTTGAAATTAAACTGATGCTGATGATGCCAACATGTTCTTACGATCCAAACGAAGTTCTCAACTTCAATAATTTGTAAATGAATCAGTTTGAGCAAATCATAAAGAAATGATTTATCATTACATATATTTATTTAGAAAAACATACACAATAAGAGCACGAACATGTATACGGATTGTAAACACGTTTCTGTGTGTCTGCAGGGAATCTATCGTGTGAATGGAGTGAAGACCCGCGTGGAGAAGTTGTGTCAAGCATTTGAGAATGGTAAAGAGCTGGTGGAGCTGTCGCAGGCATCTCCTCACGACATCAGTAATGTGTTAAAACTTTACCTCAGACAGGTGAGTGAGTCACCTCACACCCCTCAGGTCTTTAGTGATTTAGATGACAGGATATTACTCTTATATGAATATTTCTCAGCTTCCAGAACCCATCATGCCATTCCGTGTGTATCATGACCTGATGGGTTTGGCGAAGGAAAGTCTGAACTCAAACCATTCAGAGGCGGGTGAGGAGGTGAAGGGACCCGAGCTGGTGGATCGAGGGTCAGAAACGGATGCAGAAGTGTTGACGCTGGTGGAGAAACTCAGAGAGCTGCTGAAACGCCTGCCGGGACCCAACATCTCCACGCTGAAATACATCGTGAGACACCTGCGCAGGTAACGTATGACAACTAGAGGTTCATGATGGAACTATATTGTCTCACAATTAAAATAAGTCAAAACGTGTCATTTTTCGATTTAAATATCAACCTTTTGCTTTGGAAAAAAATATTAATTAAATATTGTCATAAATTTATTGAAAAGAACAAACAAAATATTCATCTAATCATAAATGTAATAAATGAATAAAAGGATGTACTGTTCAAGTAATGAAAACAACAGGTGTTGTGGAGCCTAAAAAAATTCAAATTGTAATGCTATTCATCAGAGAATAAATAAGATAGCTGTATAATGATCATTGTTGATTTGTGTGTGTCAGAGTGTGTGAAGTGGAGCAGGATAATAAAATGAGTGGCAGTAATTTAGGCATCGTGTTTGGCCCGACTCTGATGAGACCCAAACCCACCGGAGCGACGGTGTCCCTCTCATCTCTGGTGGATTATCCACATCAGGCTCGAATCGTCGAGGCTCTAATCATCTTCCAACACAACATCTTCATCTCATCTTCATCAACGACCTCACCTTCATCCACCTGTGTGACAGGAGGCCAGGTCTGCACTAATGTCATTCCTCAAAGAGTCTTTTGAGAGCAAAATCGCTACATATCATTCTGTTCATGTACAAATTATTTTAATTTCTAAATTGTGTGAAAGCTCATCGTAGAGGAGATGGGCGGGGTTTAATCACAGATGTCTTTGTTTAATTCTCCTCTGTGCAGTATTGTGAGGCTGGAACTCATGAAGAACAGAACACAGCAGATGGGGAATGTGGTGAGATAGATAAAACACTTCTGCACATGCTCAGTAGAGTTCTGTTTTCTGCCTCACAGGAATTGGTGGGACTATTTCACCAGTGTAAAAAAAAAACTTGAATGACAAGATTTTTCAATATTTGTATTAGGGTTGTGGCAATATATCAGTTATTAACGCATGTCGCAATACAAAAACATTAAGATTTGTTTTGAACAAATATTGCAATATATTTTTAAGTGAAATGTATTTTTGTTAAATTAAGTCTTATTTTTTCTGTCACAGATCTATTCAGTTTTTATTAGTTTACGTAAAAAAGAAGGTTGCATCAAACCTCAATTGTTGTCGATTCTTTAACAAAATCACCAATGTTAAAAAAATATTGGGGTGGGAAATCTGTAATTTGTTATTCTTTAAAATGAGTAGAAGTCATCTCTACTTTGGATTAATCCTTTTTTTATTTCTGAATGTTCCTCAGGTGACTCTTTGGGTTCTTCGGGTTCTCAGGAATGTTTACCTGACTCAGATTCTGAGGGAGATGAAATGAATGGAGGAGATGCACAGAGCCCCCCTCCGCTCAGTCAGGAGAGCGAGACCAGCACAGATGAAGATCAGCTGAGTCCCAGAATAAGTCTGGATCTTAGTGGATTCGTACCCGAGACCATCCCAGAACAGACCACCGGTACTGATGATGCAGAGGAATCAAACACTGAGCACCTCTGATATAACTGAGCTTACGATTTTACAGAGAAAATACAGAAGACATAAATACATCAAAACGATAACATGCTTTCTTAGCATGTTTAACCAATTATGATTTTACTGTAGATGTATTGTACTTCATATATAAGATGATGGTCAGCTGGTTTTATTCTCTGAATATATTTTGTCTGCGCTCAAGTCTGCTCATTTAAACACAGGCACTGGAGTTGTTTTCTGTTCTGTTTATAGGAGAAAAAATATATGAAAAGATAATTAATAGTGGGCTGTGTGTGTCAGGGGACATGCTGCTGGTCAGTGTGCTGCTTTGAATGGTTACACACTTTTTTAAGAGAGAAAGAGACACTGATGTTGTGTCAAAGATTTCCTTCATCTGAAATCTTCTTTCATCTGTGTGTTTCATTGATGTTGTGATAGCAGGAGGGTAGTACAGACTGTCTGAACAGCCCTGTGACTGTGGATACATGGGAAATATTTACTGATAACTTGATAAATACTTAACACAACTTTGACAACCAGACATTGACTGAATTAAATAACAGTGTATATATTTTGGAAAACAAAATATTTAATAAAGAATAGATGATGATTTTCTTTAATGTGATTTAGCAGTTTACCTTTCCTTGAATGTGATATTAGCAACATGGAAACAAAATCTGGTTTATTATCATAATCAGGAATAAAAAATATATATTTTAATGTCTTTCGTGAGGAACTCCAAATTATTATTCCTCAAGAGACAAGGATTGTTCATGAATAAACGCACAAATCAAAACATTTACAGACCTACGGTCACATAATCCTGAAGTATATGATGAAAAACATCCACGCTACTGTAAAGTCTGTAAGTGATGTATTGTCCAGCGGTTTCAAAGGGTCTGATGATCTTAACAACCTGATAGACAGAGAAGAATGTTGTTTTGGTCAGCTGTAATGTTATTGTGATGCTGATATATATTCATAAAGCAAATTATGCACAACATTGCATAGTCTACAATAATAATAGTTGCTAATGGACAAAAGGACATTTATTGAGAGATGTCTAAAGGGCAAATAACTTCTGAATTATTGTCAATCATATTCACATCTCCATACCACAGTCATGTTGAAACTTTGTTTAGTGATGAAAAAGCAAAGAATGTTTTCAGATGAGATCATTTTCTTACCCGTTTCAGCCCAAAATATCCAGGTACGGGATCGGCAAACTGAATTCTGGGTAACCGGCTCTCCTTGAGTTTATTGATTAGTGTTTGCAAAGCTGTTCGCTCATAGAGATCCCACTCTTTATATACAGTACATGTACATGTATTCATTCACGTAAACAAAATCAACTCCTGTTGTTTTCAGGTAAGAACAGTGAGCGTGCTGCTGTGGATAGTATATAATCACCAGCTCGATCACTTCCTCTTTTGCCATTAACATGTGTTCAGGAACCAACTGCATCAGGAGGGCACTGTTCAAATTTGCATATTAAAGAAAGCCCTTTAAAAAGAATTTCAGTTAGCTGACGACATTGCTTTGTTTTTGAAGAATGCCTTGTAGCTTACCACAGCATTGAACGCTTAAGTCCTTTTCTAAAGCCTGTGAGCTAGTTCCAGTTGGTAATTGTTCGGAAGCCTTCATTTATAATATTCATGAAAGAGAGAGTGTAACGTATTTGGGAATGAAAGTAATTAAAAACGATAAAACTAGATGCCCCTCTAATTTTCTTCCCATTATTGAAAAAACTTATATGGTATTGAATCACTCATTGAAAAGAGACTTATCACACAAACGCAATGTTCTTGAAGACAATATCTTCAAAATCGTTCTCTAATCAGGATTTTCATATCTCGGTTTATTTTAGATTTTTAGCTTAGAATGTTTTAATGTGTAATTATAAAATAGGAAAACTTTGTACTTGCTACTTGGAGTCTTACTTATAAACACAACTTTTCCCCCCAAAGTTTTATATCTGGAATAATGCCAATATTTTGTAAAGAAATAAGTCTTTATTGTTTCACAATTGGTTTAGTAACAAGTTGTTATTGGTGCGTCAGTTAATTAATTTATTATTAATTGGTTCATCAGTTAATTGTTTATCCTACAAAATAATTTCTGCGAAAGTTTAAAATTGATATCAATTTAGAATGCTCTTTTTGCAAATGTTTTCTCATTTGTTTTGGTCCTGCCAACATACCCAACATTTTTGGAATAATGTGGAGGCTTTCATTGTTGATGATATTTCAAAAACGTTTCCCTTATCTTATAAACATGTTATTTTAGGTTATTACATCAAGTATCGCTCTTTAAAGGATGTTTGTTTTATTATAAATTTTATTTTGGAGTAACTTTCACAATCATAAAACCAAGTTCACAAAGTGTAAACCTATTTTTGTATTGCTCGAAAAAGAGATTAAACTGAATGTAGATGTGATTTCAAATTTGAAAAATAGTCAAGCAATTAAAATGGTTATGCTCCACCTTTAACATTTTACATGGATTTTATGGTGTTTATTTACAAGTAAGTTTTTTGCATTTAAACATCCTATGAAAATGTAAAGTATATGTAGTATATATTTGTTTGTAATCTGATGTTACACTCTTTCATTTTTTACGTTGGTTTGTTTTGCATTTCTTTTTTTGTCTTTTCTTGTTGATGCATGTGGAATCTTTTTTGTTGAATGTGAGGCATTGTACATGCAGTTTCCTGACAATATAGCATTATAAACAAAAGGAAGAGCAAAGAATCAAAGATCCTCTGCGTTTCTAAGTTGATGATTTCTTTCAACTCTTGTTCTGTGATGTTGATGAGAAGCTCCCGTTTCAGAAAGGAGGCTTAGTGAAAACTCTGAGTATGTTAACCCTGAAATGAAGGAAACTGGGTTTTTAGATTCAGAATATGAGGTATGTCAAACCCGAGAAAGCAGGGTAACTCAAGCCCGTTTCTAAAGGAGAGGTAACTTACACTCAGAGTCAGTAACCACAGTAACTTACTCTTTGAACCTAACCTGGTCGGAAGCAGGTTTTCTTGGGTAAACCCAAAGTTTCTTTTGATCTCCTCCCCCTTTTAAAGCACAATTGGTGTAACTCATTCATTCATTCATTCATTAACTCATTAATACAGTCATTCATGGCACACATTTTGATCACACAGAGACCATCTCACTGACTTATATGTCATATGTGCTTTTATAGAGGATTCAGTATGAAGAGGCATTAATTCATTGGAATGTACTTTGATTTCAGGAGAGCAATTTAGGACTCGACTGGAATTTTGTCATTTCCCTGTGCGTTTTTATTAAAATTGTACCGTTTTTCTTTACAGTGATTTCCGGCCACCAGTCTAACTTTGCACGAGAGTGATGCCCTACAGGTGTCCTATACACCATGACGTCTCTCTAGAGCACTCATCCCGAGTGAGATAATATAATTTTTTACTATTTTTGTCTTATTTCTGTTGTTTAATTCATTTAATGATTAATTTAACTGATTTAAGTCATTTTCAGCACATCAGTAAATCCACTGTATGCAGAACTTGTAAGTCTTGTCTTTTTGTTTTCAAGGTTACCGCAGGATGCAGTTCATGCCCAGACCTGATGGCAGAGCTGAGAATGGGAAGCGATGACCTGACAAGAGCTGAGATGATAGAGCTGGATAAAGGACGCGGCAACTTGACATGATTTTTCTACAACACTTCAAATGCTATTAGATTGTTAATGATAATCTTAAATCTATAATTTAGCTTATTCTTAAATTTATTTATTTAGCCTTGTTGTGCAAGCACTGTTGAGCATGTGCAGAGGCAGAAGCTTTTGCCAGAGGGGAACTGGAATCCCCTGGTTGGGCCTGGGTTCTCCTGAGTTTTTTTTTCCTAGATTGGAGTTTTGGGTTCCTCGCCACCGTTTGCATATTGTTTTGCATTATTTGCCTGGCCGGGGGGCTGCTTTAGAATTTAGAAGTTAAACATAATATAAATATTAAATACAAACATAATTTAATATTTGACCTGTGGTTCTCTCTCCTTTATCCCAAATGTGTGCTTTCACTGTGCATATGTGCGAGTGTGTTTGCGTGTGTGCGTCTATGTCAATGTGTGTAAGTATTTATGCACATTGTGTGTGTGGAGCATTTGTATGTCTGCCTTTCGTTGTTTTCACCTTTTTCTTGTTTATACAGGTATATGCCTTTAGTTGTTTTCTTGTATTCAATGTGTCTCATGTACAGCTGCTTTGTAACAATGGAAATTGTAAAAAAGCGCTATATAAATAAAGTTGAGTTGAACGTAAAGTCTGCCTCACTCTAATGCGCTTTCTGCCGCCATGATGCTTTTTATGGTGCCGTTACCATAGTGAATCGGAGCTCCATTGATGATGGCTTTTTGTATTCGCGGTGCAACCCAGGGTACGCTACCCACAGTAAATTGAACTAACTCAAATCAGCTGTTTTGAAAAAAAAACCTCAGTGTCTAATTTTTAAGTTAACCAACTCTGAGTTCAAGGTTTAACCTAGAGTTGATTGAACCTCCTTATTAAAAGGGCCCCTGCTGTAGAATAGGGTGACCATATGAGCCATTTCTCCCGGACGCGTTCTTGCCAGGATTCGGATGCGTCTTCTGGCAGTCGCATTTGTCGACCGCATACGTCATTGAGGTTTATTATTTCAGGTTTTATTTTATAAAAGGCAGCCGTTATATTTCGAGGTAAGAATGACAATGAACTACAATAAGCGATGTTAAATGTTAATTTTAAAATGCTTTTTTTTACTGAAATGTGAGAACCTCGATGACGTATGCGGTTGACAAATGCGACTCCCGGAAGACACACCTACAGTTGTGTTCAAAATTATTCAACCCCCACTGAAATTGATTGTTTTGGTCGGTTTGACATTGATTATGATCATTCAGTCATCCTGCTTACAATTAAATCAAAGAGGCACGTGTAGGTCAGACAAATATAACATAACATTTATAATGAAATAACCACAAATGTCTTTTCTGAGCTCACATCATTATCAGTTTTATTCAACCCCCAAGTGACATTCAATCTTAGTACTTAGTGCAACATCCTTTTACAGTTATAACAGCTTTTAAACGTGAAGCATAGCTTGACACAAGTGTCTTGCAGCGATCTACGGGTATCTTCGCCCATTCATCATGGGCAAAATGATGTTCTTCCTCCTCAAAACATAGCGTTGATCCATGGGCCCAAACAGTTCTAATTTTGTTTCATCAGTCCACAGAACACTTTCCCAAAACTTCTGTGGTTTGTCCACATGACTTTTGGCATACTGCAGTCTACTCTTCTTATTCTTTGGGGACAGCAAGGGGGTGCGCCTGGGAGTTCTGGCATGGAGGCCTTCATTACGCAGGGTGCCCCGTATTGTCTGAGCAGAAACTTCAGTACCCACATCTGACAAATCTTTTCTCAGTTCCTCAGCAGTCACAGGGGGACTTTTCTCCACTCTACGCTTCAGGTAGCGCACAGCAGTCGAAGTCAGCATCTTCTTTCTGCCACGACCAGGTAGCGTTTCAACAGTGCTCTTTGCTTGAATTTGCGAATGATGCTTCCTATGGTGTCTCTTGGTATGTTTAACATCTTTGCAATCTTCTTATAGCCATTGCCCCTCCTGTGAAGAGTAATCACCTGTTCTCTTGTCTTCCTGGACCATTCTCTTGACCTCACCATATTTGTAATCACACCAGTAAATGTCTAGAAGGAGCTGAGTATCACAGTCATTTTAAAGCTGCCTAATTGGTGCTTATTAGGCTTTATTGCTGCTCCCTGATATCCACAGGTGTTTTCAATACCTGATTGAAAACACTTCATTGAACCTCTGTTCTTCAGAGATGTAGTCTTTAAGGGGTTGAATAATTATGTCAATGAAGAATTCACAAAAGAAACATTTACTACTGTATTACAAAACTAATTGATGTCATTTTAGTTGCATATGGTTCTTTAAGAAGTCCTTGTAGGATTTCATTCTGAATACAATTACAAATACACTAAATTCCCTAAAACCATTTACAGCATTGGGGGTTGAATAATTTTGAACACAACTGTAAATCCTGGCAAGGACGCATTCGGGAGAAGTGGCTCATATGGTCACCCAACTGTAGAAACTACTGTATTTTGGTGCCATGTCCACCAAAGACTGCAGAAGAAGAATCATCATGTAAGACTAACAACTGAACCAACATTGATATACCAACTATTTTAAACAATATTTTCTTTAAATCTAAACTCCAATTGCACAATAACATAATTGTCTTAGTAAACAACAACATTGTTTTTATTGGCGCCAATAAGGTTCTAAAGCCATCTTCTTTTGTCACCTGTTTAGCAGAGGGTGTCATTCCCGTTTGGACTACGATTCATAAACAACGTTATTAAGACACAGCTCGATATGAGCATCAGAAAGGATATTCATACCTGCATGATGGTCGTGCGAATTTTCCACAGTCTATATGTTTCCTCTTCATCGTCCATTGGGACGTTTTATTGATTATTTGTTTATTCTACTGATTACTTATTTCTATTGATTATTTTTTACTGAGCTTTATTTTAAATAACGCGCACTTCCGGATGTTAAGTCACACAGGTCCAACACGCTCAGGGCCCTTGTTTGCATATTTTTGCCAGATGTTTGAAAACCTCTCAATTGAATCTTGCTTTCACATTAGAGCACAAAATACATATGCTTGTTAACTCATTTTCTGTCAGTTTGCCTTTTAAATATTTTTCATTTTTATAGGTTTATAGGTATGTCGTCGCAACGCACGTTTTTATCTGAATACACGTAATTACATGCTGAGCTCAAACTGTAGACGAATAGGCATATGCAATATGTATTTAAATTGTTAAAATAATACAAATCATACTGTTTCCCTTGTAATGTATGATGAAAGGTCGAATAGATATCATCGTTGATGTTACAATGAAAATGATTAACCATTTTACAAAGATAAAAATGTTTTAACATTAATTTCGATTGACATTAAATCTTGCGTTAAATGTCAGTTATAGTTTCAAATGCGTATGTCTGCATTTGATTACACTTTTATTACATTAAGTATTATGTTTAATTAATTTATTAAATGGCATACAAATAACATGTCATACATAAATATTAGCTGCCAATATTTTTTTAATATAACTTTGTTATTTAATTTATTCCAAAGTGCTTATATATAATTTAAAATCTTTGAGAGGAAGCGTCTTAAATATAAATGGTATTTTCCTAATAATGGTAAAGATCGTTTAAAAAGGGTTATCTCGTGACTTTTATATTTCGGTTGCATCAGCGCTGTCTCTGATTGGCTGACGCCGACAGAGAGGGTGTGTATTTAGATCATTGGGCAGAGCTCACCGCAGCAGTAGTTGTGGTTAATGCAGCATTTTCCCAAAAGAATTATGCAGCTATATGTTTCTATTTTGGTATTTATTATTTGGGTGGTAGTTGATTCGGGTCCAAACTCCAGTATGGTAGATGGAAATAATGCACACTAACGTTGGATGACGTCCGCCATCAAAACATTTCCTGATTGGCTTACGCTAACAGGGGAGGCGTATTTTTACGTTTGTGGGCGTTGCTCACTTCAGCAGTATAATGTGGTTGTTGCGGAGAGCGTTGTTGATCGGGCTACTGGGGAGCAAGAGCATCGTCAGAGTTATGGTAAGACATTACATCTTGCTAGCTATTGTTTTACACATTAAACTGACTATTTCGGAAGTTTAGTAGCTATAGTTTGACAGCTAGTTTTGTACAGTTGGTATTTATGTAAGTGTCAAAGGCCGGCGGGTTTATTTGTGAGCACACGTGTCTCTGTTAATTCATTCCGACGGAGGAACATTAGCCTGTTAGCTTTAAAGATGTAACGTTAATCTTCAATCTTTGCTTAGTTCACAACTTTATCGAAATACTAATTTTATCAAACGACCCAGGAGGTCGAGCTTGTAGCAGACGCTGGAGTTTTCAGGCCTGGAATATAATTCAGAAAATGTAATGATTTAATTTGTGTCGCAAGGTGCATCAATATCAGCATATATTATCAGTCTCCGAATCCGATATAAATCTAGAATATATTTAGAAAATGAGAAATTGAATAATGTCCCATTAAGGTTAAGACGCACAATGCGTATTCACACCCATATGATTCCACAAGTCACTTTACTAATCACTTGGTACAGAGAGAATCACAATAAACAGTTAAAGGTACAGTTTGTAGCAATTTTGCTGAGAAATATCCAACAACCACTAGGCCAGTGTTATATATTTTGTTCAGTTGAGTACTGACAATATCTCAAATGTGTAAAAACTACTTGTAAACCGTGACACGGGGCTGTGCAGTCGCCTGTCAATGGCGTCATTTCCGCGTTACCGCCTTTACTGACGAAGAAACCGCCTGACAACAGTCCCTGTGTTCCAACTGGGATATATCGTCCTCCGAAGGGGCCTTTGGATTTACAACAATCATGGGCGCCATACTGAAGGGTCGTTCCAAAACGAAGTGCTCATAAATGGCCACTTCAAAGGGCCCTTCAGAATGAAGGATTTCGAAGGGTACAACTGATGGCCACTTCAGGCTCCCATGATTCTTTGCTCAGATTCCTTGCTTGGTGAGGACCCCTCCTTATGGGCGTGGGATGATGACTTAGAAGGGCACTTCAAGAAACCGTTGTCTGGTCCCCTACACCGTGGCATCCTTCGAAGGTCTCACTCTGTTATCTCTAGTATTTAGAGATAAAAAGGGTTCGTTCAAAACAGGGCGAGTCAGCGTTTAGCCATTACGCCACCCATAGCTGGAATCTGCTTCCAGAAGACATCAGACGTTCACCAACAGTAGCTACTTTTAAATACAGATTAAAAACACACTTGTTTAGCTGTGCATTCACAAACTGAGAACTGTGCTGGTTTACATCAACTGCACTTGTTTTTCTAATTTATTTTATTTTGCTCTTATTCTTTTTATATATAGGCTCACATTTTTAATCAATTTTATTGCAGTTTTATTGTTTCTTAAAATTTAAAGTATTTGTGATCTTAAATCATTTGCATTTTAAAGATACGTTTTATTTCTTTGTCAATAACTTTATGTAAAGCACTTTGAATTGCCCTTGTGTATGAAATGTGCTATATAAATAATGCCTTGCCTTGGAGGGTAAACTGTCAGGGCATTGTGATGAGCCCTTCGAAATGGAATGCAGGGAGTGTCGTGGACAAATGCGGAAGTAGTGTCTAGGGTTTAGCAAGCCACTAGCTTGTTTTGAGCAGTCACTTATTTATGGACCACAATTATACGCAACATTTATAAAACTTCCACTAACATGATTTCTCGTTCTCCTCTGATTTTTGGCCAATAGCGGTGGAGTTGAAGACTCAACTTTGTTTTGATCGTGCGTCCTCTAGTGGCAGTTTTTACAAGCAGTAGCTTTAAACAAAAGTAAAATAATTATTATTTTTGAGCCAACAATCGACACGGTTCCTGCTAATAATCATAATCATCTGTAATTTATGGGTTTTTACATTATTATAAATATCCAGACACTCACACATCAAACCAATAACTATAACTGTATTATTATTATACTTAAATACATTTCCTAAATAATAAAGTATTATACTACAGTATTTGATCAATGTTGCTTAAATATTGTTTGTGTACTGTAATTGTTTCGCATTAAAAATAAACCTACAGTCCCACACATCGTGAACTGTGCACACTATATTCCTGTGTAGCCCAAGCGTTTAAATGATTTTATTGTTTTAATGTCACATACAGAGTTCTCATCTTCAGAATGAATCTCTGTGTTGTGTTTTCACCCATGTTATGGGATGGCTGTAGTCTTATCTCATCATCTGTGTAATGGATTACTGTTAAATCTGTTAAGCTTTGACTAGTTCACCTGTTGGATGTTTATGTGTTTCCTAAGTGAGCTCAATTCCTCGGTGAATGCTGTGTTTACTGGACATACTCTTCCACATACGTCACATCTTGTGTTGTTTAGTAGTGACTAGACATTATCACTACGTAGAGTTTGTTATTTGTTTTTTGATATGGCAAAGAAAAGATTGAATGATTAGTTCTTTATATCAGAATGAATCCCAGCATTATTTTTATGACCGTTATTTAGGTATGTCTCTGTGTAGTGTTTATTTTGTTTGTGTGTTTTTTTCAAACAGTCACCATTTTGGTTCATATTTAGTGCAAAAACTAGTTATTTATAATAGATATTGTTTTGTGTAACTTGTTTCAAAACACAAAGTGAAGTTACAATAAAAGCGCAGTAAGTGGTCATCAGAGCTGTCATAACACGAGAATGTCATGATTATGGTTGGTCTTGGTTGTGTGATTGTTTCTTTGTTCTCGTGGTCGATATCTGTGGTAATCATGACCGTTGACCTGTCTCTCTATTGCAGTGTGCACAGGCCAATGACTGGCATTCAGCGAAGTCTATATACGAGTTCTCGGGCAAAGACATCGATGGAAACGAAGTGTCTCTAGAGAAATACAGGTGTGTGTGTGTGATATGGAGTTGTTTTTGATGTTACCTCTTACTCACCTGGCAGGCTATAAAATCCCTCATGCCTTAGTAAATAAGAGATCTGAGTTATGTCTAGATAATACCAGAACTGATCTAAACACTCTCATATCTGCTTCTTGTTTATAAGGTTATTTTTAGTCTGAGTCTGTTTACACGATAAAAAACTGAAAAGTTTTTCCTTTGCGTTTTTGAAAGGTTTCACGTACGCCTGCGTTATCAAAACGCTCTGCAGTTACGTGGATCCGAAAAAAACAATGTATAATGCATGCCAGGACAGTGGATGGCGATGTTGCGCTGTAAAGAAACACTATGTGCCTGCGCACATATGCATACACTGTTTTAAACTAAAAACGTGTTTAATACACTTTATTGGAGTGTACGTGTGTTTATTATAGTAATGTGCATATAAATACAATTCTCTGCTGGTGATGCAGTAAATCTAAATGGCACAATCATTCAGCATGGAACCAGCTTTCCTGTGTCTCCCTGATCAGAGCATGGCACCAGCAAAGCCAAGATCATGGGTTCGATCCCAGGGAATTGCAAATAGTCCGAAAAAAAAGTATAAAACAAATATACTGTAAGTCGCTTTGGATAAAATTGTCTGCCAAATGCATAATTGTAAATGTAATGGAGGCTGCCATTATTGTTTGAGGAATACTCGCGCATGCCAACAGACTGAACATGTAATACGCATGCGTATGACGTCATAGTTTTTGAAAACTTATGCTTTGAGACCTGTTTTCAAAAGTTTGCGTTTTCAGTCCCCCAAAATGCCGTTTTTCGTATAGATGAATAGTCAAAATGCAAAAAACTTTTTCAGTTTTTAGTTGAAAATGGTCTCGTGTAAACGGCCTCTCAGACTGACTATTAATTTGTATCCAGAAGTTCTCAAAGTATACATGTGTGTTTTTTTTTGTTTCCAGAGGTCATGTATGTATCATCACTAACGTTGCCTCTAAGTGAGGCAAGACTCCTGTAAACTACACTCAGTTCGCGGAAATGCACGTCACGTACGCTGAGAAAGGTTTACGAATTCTGGGTTTCCCCTGCAACCAGTTCGGGAAGCAGGTACAAGCCAAACTGATAATTCATTGCATGGTGGGATAAGCTATTCATCAGGGTAATCTGTAGTATAAATGGTCATCCAGAAAAATATATAAAAAACGGTAGTAAACAGAAATGGCCGATAATAATATTTAGGTAGATATATTATAAGTGATAAATCATAAATAATTTCCTCTGGTTCAGCTGCTGCACGCTGCTCACAGTTAAAATACAGACGTACAGTACTGTCATGCTGTCTTGATCATTCACTTACTGCTATTACAAAAACTATCTGTAATTTGTTTATTAACTAAAAAATATACAAGATAAGTTTGAAAATTAAAGAATCAATATCTAGTGTAAAGTAGGTTTGGTACATGATTTTCAGGGGGAAAAAGTGAAGTAATGGTTAACTTGCTTTCTGCAATGAATGTTTTTAAATGGAAGCAGTTTTGATTCAGTCTTAGGGAACTTCATATTAATATTTAGATACTGTATATCGGCCAATCTATCAGTTATCGACTTCCAATGTTAAAGAATTATCAGTTATTGTTATCAGCCAAAATTTACATATGGGTGCATCCCTAATAAAAACAGCCCTTGCATTTTGAAATTGAACTGTCAGCAGACCAACAGTGAAAGGGGAGGAGTTAAAGGATGTTTCGCCCAGGCCATCTAATTTGTCATTTAAGATGGGTAGTCATTACTGGAAGGAAGTGCATTTTCAGATTTTAACTGAATATTATGAGGGTACACACATTTTTAAAGGTGTTATGAATTTAAACAACAATTGTAACCCGAGCTTTTGTTATATAAGAGGTAATCTTATTCAAGTGAACATCCTGTAAGTGTCAGAACTGAAAACGCCCTTGTTAATGAATTTACAACTTTCATTGGCTCCAGACCCAGTGATCACCAGACCCAGTGATCACCAGGTCCTGGAATGCACCTATCATTGACAGGTTGAACACCGCCTCCACAGAAGAATTTCAACGACTGCTTCTCTTGCCCCGCCAATATTAACGTTCTTTAACGGCATGTTTATTGCTTATCTGCTAACATGCTGTTAAAGATCACAAAATATTGTGCAGTGCCTGGTTGTGGAAGAGCACAGTCGTGGCATAACCTTCCTTCGGATTCCAACATTAAAAATAAACTTCAACCACGCATTACTAAAGACATTCCAGCTCACGTGGTAAAACACTGAGCATTTGTTCACATCATTTCATTGTGGATACCTTTACGAACAAGGCCCAGTGGAGAGACAAAAATTAAAAAGCAGAGCTGTGCCGTCAATATTGAATCCGACAGGAATGGTGCAGCAATCTCATGCGAGTAAAAAAACTTGTAATATGGGAATTATATTCATTTTAGAGATCTACTGGAATATTCTGAAAATGTGTAACGTAGCGTTACCTGTCTAACCAAATTCATAGAAGGCTCCAACTTAGTTTACCACGCAAACTGCTATCCAATCATAGCAGTGGGCATTTACTTCCAAGTCTTCAATTAAAACCGAGCGTTTGTCGATCCGGCCTCAAAACCGGATTTTGCTATTTTTGTAAAATAACTAGACCTCATACAACGGTATAAAACAATAAAATAGCAAGTTTATTACACCTTTAAAACAGAATGACCCACATTGATAAATAATTTACAATAAATGCTTCAGTATTTCATGAATAAATAAGCAGTGTCATTTTTTTTTTTTCACTGGAACTTTAAGATCAAAATGTTTGAGAGGTGAAGAGCGACTTCACTGAAATGACTCTTAACATTTAACCATATATAATTCATATGTCTAGTCTCTAAACATGCTATAATTATAATAATGTAAAATAACATGTATAAAATTCTGAATGAACTCTATTAAATAATAGTACTTTATCACTGTTTATGGATTTCTCGTTCAGTATTAGTTGTTATTGTGTGCTGGATGGCTTCAACGCTTCTTTAGTTTTTCAGTTTGTGTGAAGTCTTTGGCCTCAAGCTATTGTTTTTACAGGAACCTGGAACAGAAGCTGAAATCAAGGAGTTCGCAAAAGGCTACAATGCAGAGTTTGACCTCTTCAGTAAGATTGAGGTGAATGGAGATGGAGCTCATCCTCTGTGGAAGTGGATGAAGGAACAGCCCCAAGGGAAGGGCATGCTGGGAAAGTGAGTTTGTCTGCACATGATCCATACTTTCCTGTTATTCTCTAAATCTAATCCTTTCACTGTTCATAAACTCTGTTCTTTTCTAGCAACATCAAATGGAATTTCACTAAGGTAATGGATGTTTTAATGTGTGTTCAGATATATCCACACGTTGTCTGTTTTGTGTTAATGCTGTTGTTTATCACAGTTCCTCATTGACCGAGAAGGTCAGGTTGTGAAGAGATACGGGCCAATGGATGATCCGAGCGTAAGTCAAACTATCCACAATGCACACAACATTTTTGTGTTATTTAAAATAACAATTGTGTCCAACAATAGCTTTGTGTGAAGAAGCAAATTATGTTTTATTTGGGTCCCTACAGGTTGTTGAAAAGGATCTCCCCAAGTACCTGTAGCCACCTAAATCCAATCTGTTCTGCTTTCCATGTGTTTATAATCTCCCGCTCTTCTCTGGCTGATATCTGGATTTTGACGATGACTGCCAGATGTGTGACGGCCGTTCCTGAAGCCTGTCTGCAGGTGGGGACGGCCTGATGAACCCTGACGTGCAAATTATCTGGGAAAACCCTTTAATGTCCAGACGTCTCGCTAGAGAAGAGCCTGATTCACAAGTTATACATGTGCATACTGACACAATTATTTTGAATTGTCCTAAGAATGTTCTAGTCATAATAATAAAAGAATAAAGTGAGAACTCTGTGTTTCTGTGTGGCCTTTCCTTTCTAACTGTACGGACAGCGAGAGGTGCGTATATTTTTGAGTACTAGACTGATTTAGAGATTGTTGTTAAATTTTGCAAGAGCTAAAACAAGGTGTGTAGTTGTCAGAAAGTGACATGGCATACATTTGTTTATGGTTTGGTTTAGCGATTGAGCATGCAGGTTCAGAGTCATGACATGAGTGAATAAATTAATTAAAAGGGAATGTGGTTAGGATTCCTACTGGAAGTTTAATCATAATTTGCAACCAGTCCTAATTAGATTAAATGAAATGTCCTGGATAAACTCACTTTTCTACAGGATCTGAGCTGGTGTTCACTGAAAGTGTTTCTGGTGTAATGTGAATGTCATACGATATGGTATCGTCGATGTTTCACTACATCTTTAATATACAGATCCTTAAAATAATCAAAAACACCGACTGTCCAAAACTACAGTGGACAATATTGCTCTACTTCAATCCCATAATGCGCCGCAATAACGAGTGCACAGAGCTAAGCCCAAACGTCATTTTCCGTTCTTGAAGTGCACTGCGAGGAGGGGACACCAAAAAAAAGATCTTAATAGAGAGAAAATGTTATTGGTCCCTTCGCCGATTTTGTTACAAACGACCACGTTATGGGAGCATTACCACAGAATTTCCACTTCAAGGGCTCTTACCTGTGAAGCAAAAAGGGATGTTCATCAGCCAGTCGCTAATGTAAGGACACGCGTGTCGACACAAGATGGCGCCCGCATCCCATCTGACGCACTCATCGCTCTATCGCGTTCATCCCTCGTGTACTACATGGGGAATAGTGTATGTGTGAAAAGATTGTGATTCATAATGCAACCTTATGTTCAACAAACGCAAGGTGCTGCGCAGACCGATTCGTCGTGTGACACCAAAGTAGCGCGAGAGGCTGCTTTGTACTTTCACGCCTTATTTATTATTATAGTGCCCCGCACCTCCAGTATGCCGCTCGGATTGTATCGTTTCTTTCCTGACCAAGCTCAAGGACGTGACTCCGTGCGTATGAATTGCGCGTGGAGAACGTTTGTTCGTCCAACGTGTCTGCCTTGACTCATTTTAAATAGCGCACATAGGTTACACAGATATATCTACAGCTACTTGTAGTCTATGATGGGCTTGTGTTATTTGAGACAAACTGTTCAGACAGTGTGGGATAAACGATTTTTAGATTAGAATAGATTCAACTTTATTGTCATTACACATATACAAGTACAGTGTAACGAAATATAGTTTAGGTCTAACCAGAAGTGCAATTAGCAAGTGCAGGATATACGTATGTGAATAAATACAGAATACAATTTTAGGAAATGCAGTTATGAGAGTAGTCCATTAGTGCAAATGAGCATTCAGTGTAATATTCCTGGTGTGCAAATGAGCAGTATAGAGTGCAAATGATAATATGTGTGTGTAAACAGTCCGGTAGAGCAGATAACATGAAGTACTGTGAACAGTTCAGTCATGCATGGCAGCCCAGTAGTGCAATGTAAACAATAATAGCAGCATAACAGTTAAAGTTATGAGGGGTAGTGGAATCAGTGGGGAGCAGAGTTCAATAATGAAACAGTTCTGGGAAAAAAGCTGTTTCCTAGTCTGCTGGTTCTTGCCCGGAGGCACCTGAAGCGCCTACCGGAAGGCAGGAGAGTAAACAGTCTATGAGCGGGGTGAGAGGAGTCCTTGATAATGCTGCGAGCTCGACGCAGAAACCGTTTCTTCTGGATGTCCTCAATGGAAGGGAGTTTAGTTCCTGTGATGCGCTGGGCTGTTTTCACCACCCGCTGCAGTGCCTTACGCTCAGCAACAGAACAGTTCCCGTACCAGACTGTGACACAGTTGGTCAGGATTCTCTCTATCGTGCAGCGATAGAACTTCACCAGGATAGTTGAAGACAGTTGGTTCTTCTTCAGTGTCCTCAGAAAGAAGAGACGCTGGTGAGCCTTCTTGACCAGGCAGACGCTATTAATATTATTATTAAATGAGATAAAGTCTTTTTTAACAGTAGATAGAACAATTGCAAAGGCTTAGAACGTTTACATAGAGGCACCAGCCACCATAGTCAAATGTTTACCGGGAGCCAGAGCGCCTGACATCAAGTCAAATTTAAATGTGCTGGCTAAGGCTAATCGTAAATTCAGTAAGATTGTTATTCACGTCGGCACAAATGATGTTAGACTTCGTCAAACGGAGATCACTAAAGATAATATTAAAGAGGTGTAGCAGCACGATCTCAGACACTATAATATTCTCTGGCCCCCTCACTGCTTACCGTGGTGATGAGATTTATAGCAGATTATCATCACTAAATGGCTGGTTGTCTGAGTGGTGCCTGCAGAATAATATAGGTTTTATAAATAACTGGAAGAGTTTTGAGGGCAGACCTGACCTGTTGAAACGAGATGGTCTCCATCCCTCCTGGCTCAACCAACTGTCTGCTTGCCGTCTCACGTTACAGAATACACAAAATATACAACATGTAATAATCCCTTCTCACAAACAACATGAAATAGAGACTGTGTCTGTCCACCTGATTAGTAAACATAAGATAATGCGCAAACCTCTTGAAAGTAATTTAATAAACGTTAAACAAATCAAACATGAACAAAATACAGATAATCAACTGTTATGACTCTGATTGCTTAATATTAGATCTCTCTCAAATGAAGCACTTTTTGTTAACGATATGACAACCGATCATAAAATAGACATGCTCTGTTTGACAGAAACATGGCTAAAGCCAGATGATTATATAACTCTAAATGAATCCGTTCCCCAAGATTATTACTATAAACACGAGCCTCGTCTAAAAGGTAGAGGGGGAGGTGTCGCTGCACTTCACAATAATTATTTTATCACCTCTCAGAAGTCTAATTTTAAATACAATTCTTTTGAAGTCATTGTACTTCACGTATCAACATCTAATACTCAGGACAAAACATTTTTAAAATTTATTCTAAGTATAGCAGGACCCACTCACCTTCGTAATCATACCTTAGATTTAATACTATCTTACGGTATAAATGTGGACGATGTTAAAATCGTTCAGCAGCGTGAAGACATTTCGGATCATTATCTGATATTATATTTGCTTCACTGGCCTAAGGCTGCAAATCAAACTCCTTGTTAAAAATATGGTAGAACGATTACTTCAACTACCAGATGCGTTTCTCGACAATCTGCCTGAATTTTCTCAAATATCTAGCATGAGTAAAAACGATGACGATCTTGACATTACTATTGAAATTTTTAACTCTACCTTCTCGGAAACAGTAGACACAGTTGCTCCTCTGCGTTTAAAAAAGATTAAAAATGGCAGCCCAACACCGTGGTATAATGAACACACTCGGGCTATAAAGAAAACGTCCCGTAAAATGGAGCGGAACTTTAAGAAAACTAATTTAGAGGTATTTCGTATAGCATGGAAGGATAGTACTCGAAAATACAGGAATGCCATAAAAACGTATAGATCCGCCTACTTTTCATCACTAATAGAAGAAAACCATCACAACCCTAGGTTTTTATTTAACACTGTGGCTAAATTAACAAAAAAATAAGTCTTCAGCGACTTCAGATTCTGATTATCAGCATAACAATGATGAAATTATGATCTACTTCACTAGTAAAATCTAAGATATTAGAACAAAAATAATAACAATGCAACCAGAAGTGAATCCCAGTTGAACAAATTAACTACAGCACCCCTAAGGAGAAATTGCAATTATTTTCTAAAGTAGATCACGATGAACTCTCTAAAATCATTTGATCATCCAAATCAACAACATGCATGCTAGACCCTATACCTACAAAACTACTGAAAGAAATGCTCCCAGAAATTATAGATCCATTTCTTAGTATTATTAACTCATCTCTGACATTAGGACATGTGCCTAAAGCATTTAAGGTGGCTGTTATAAGGCCCCTTGTCAAAAAACCCAAACTCGACCCAAGAGAACTAGGCAATTACAGGCCTATATCGAATTTACCTTTTATATCTAAAGTTCTGGAAAAAGTAGTTTCAACTCAGTTATGCTCCTTCCTCCAAAGGAATGACATTAATCAAGAATTCCAGTCTGGATTTCGAGCATGTCACAGTACAGAGACTGCTTTGATCAGAGTTACAAATGATCTGCTTTTAGCGTGTTACCGTGGCTGTATTTCGTTATTGGTGCTGCTAGACCTTAGTGCTGCATTTGACATCATTGACCACAGCATACTCCTGCATAGACTCGAAAATTACGTCGGCATTAAAATTGTTTAAGTCTTATTTATCTGACCGTTTTAAATTTGTAGCAATAAACAATGAGGTGTCCCACAAATCGCAAGTCCAGTACGGTGTACCACAGGGCTCAGTCTTAGGGCCTCTGCTTTACGCATAAAACATGCTACCTCTAGGAGATATAATAAAGCAACACGGAATTAGCTTTCACTGATATGCTGATGATACTCAACTTAATATTTCGTCGAAGCCTCATGAAACCCAGCAGTTCCATCGAATAAAGGAATGCATAGTTGATTTAAAAAACTGGATAAGTAACAGTTTTTACTACTGAACTCGGACAAAACAGAAGTGTTACTTACTGGACCAAAAACCGCCATACGTAACAACCAAGAATACTGCTTAACTATTGACGGATGCTCCATAAAATCCTCGTCGTCAGCTAAGAATCTTGGCGTTGTATTCAATAGTAATCTGTCATTTGAGAGCCAACACCTGTAAAATTGCATTTTTCCATCTTAAGAATAAATCTAAACTACGTCATATGCTGTCACTGTCAGATGCAGAGAAATGAATTCATGCATTCATGACATCAAGACTAGATTACTGTAATGCACTTTTAGGTGGTTGCCCTGCAGGCCTATTACAAAAACTGCAACTGGTCCAAAATGCGGCAGCTCGAGTTCTTACACGTACAAAAAAGTATGAGCATATAACCCCGGTTCTGTCAACCTTGCACTGGTTACCTATAAAGCATCGCATTAACTTTAAGATCTTGCTTATTACCTATAAAGCCCTACATTGTCTAGCGCCGCAGTATTTGAATGAACTTCTATTGTATTACAATCCTCCACGTGCATTACGCTCTCAGGCGTCCTGTCAGTTGGTAATACCTAGAATTTCAAAATCAAGTGCAGGTGGTAGATCCTTTGCTTATCTAGTGCCTAAACTTTGGAATATTCTTCCCTGCACTGTCCGGGAGGCAGACACACTCTGTCAGTTTCTTCCACTTCTTCCACAGTTTCTTCCACTTCCACTTCGACCACTTGCAGATTTTTACATTGTTGGTCTTGTTATGTTTATCTGTGCCACAGGGATTGTTTATTTATATTTCAGCGTTTAATTCGTGGTTAATATATATAGAAAGTCAGGAATAAGAGCTCTTTTTCCACAACAAGCTCCCGACACCGTCCAGACAGCCACGCCAACAGCCTTTCAATAATCACCTTCAATGATATTGTTTCAAATGCTTTGTCGAGTAAAATTAATTATATCTAAAAACTCATCTGAAAGTCAGTTCCACATACGGTATAGCGTCAATCTCTTCACGGAGGTAAAGGGAAATATGTAGATAATGTGAACGCTCCATAGTCGCGTGCTAATGAAATGTAAGTGGGCAGGTGATGTGCGTTAAGGTGATTATTGAAAGGATGTTGGCGAGGCTGTCTGGACAGTGTCGGGAGCGATTGAGAAATTTAGAATATACTGTCTTTGACTGGTTTGAGTCCCGCTTGGACCAGTTGCTGATTTTACATTGTTTGTCTTCTTATGTTTATCTGTGTCACAGGGATTTTTTATTTAAATTTTAGCATTTATTTCGTGGTTAATGTATAAAGAAAGTCAGGAATAAGAGCTTGTTTTCCTGACTTTCTTTATACATTAACCACGAAATAAATGCTAAAATTTAAATAAAAAATCCCTGTGACACAGATAAACATAAGAAGACAAACAATGTAAAATCAGCAACTGGTCCAAGCGGGACTCAAACCAGTCAAAGACACAGCATGCGAATGAAAGCTAACCGAGCTAACCTCTAGACAAGCAATGGCTTATATTGAAAATCGCATAAGCATAATGAGAATTCTGTAATCACCCTCTTTACTTTTCAAACCTGTATGACAGTATAACATGTTAACCGTATAAACACAAAAGAAGATATTTGAAAGAAAGTTAGTAACAGAAAACCGGTCTTCCAAATTGACTTTTCTTCATACAATAGAAGTCAATCGGGACCATTGGTAAATGATGAAAGAAATTTCGCTTTGGGGGAGAACTACGGTACCTTTAATCATGACTTGACTTAATTTGACATTTTACACATAGCTTCCTGGAACATACTGCATTAGATATATGGCTATATAAATAAAGTTGAGTTAAGTTTTCTTTTCAACGGGTTTTTCTTTAATTTCTTTCCTTTTTTTGTTTTTCCACAAAGTTAAGCTGGATATGGATTTTAGATGACACGGGCCTCCGACTTGCCGTAGAGCGCGCAAACCCAGAAGAGGATGGGCTATGTATATTAGCTAATACGTTTGCATTTTTAGTGACGTTAACTAAACGTCGATCAGCGCCCGGTGTTACTTAAACTCGTGGCGGCATATGACGTTAATTTAGTACCAGATGTGGCTTATTTAACGCCTGCCGGCGTTAAGAAATCGGCGTTTTAATATTAATACGGCGATCCAAAGCACGCGAATTGTGATACTGTTGGCTTTCGATAAAAGTACATGTTAAGTACATGTAGAATACACGTACTCTACGCGTTGTTGAGGGGTTTAAAATTCGCACGTTTTTGACCCTCTTGGGTTTCCATATTATATGTCGCGCTTGCCAGTCTCGTTCGCAAAAGAAACAATCCGAGCGTCATATTCAGTCTCTGTGGTTTTATGCTAAATCGCCGCTGACGTCACTCGAAAGACGATATTCGGATGACGTTGCAGACCTGTCCGGGGCCAGTGACGTATCTCTCGCGCGGTGCGGCAGCTGAAGGGAGCGCGGAGCAGGAGCACGCTCGGCACCGCATCGGATCGTGGCACGGATCATGACGCGCGCTTCGCTATCCTGATCGTTGTCAAGCTCTAAGGATCTGATGGAGGGAGCCGCGGCAAGCTCGTCCGCGCTGTCGGAGGACTCGGACTCGGTGCTCGGCGCTGGCTTCGGGTCCGAGGCTGCAGATCTCGGTATGACCCTTTAAATTCATGCGTTCATTTGACGTGACTCACGTGAGTAATGGATGCATCGTTCATTTTTATAGTTGATACATTGATAACACCTGTAGTACTGTATACCGTGCTATAAAATAAATGACTGTGGAATATGAATATGATTATTAAGAAGTAACATCGTACTGTATATATTCAAATACCGTGGCATTACCAAATACCATTACAGAATCAAGGAACTGATGCAGTGCACTCTATTGTAAGTGAATTGGAGCCATAACAATTTTGCAAGAGAAACACTAGCACATTGGACAATACTCGTCCATAGGGTACTATAGTAGCTACAGTGAGATAAAGAATTGTGGTATTTAAATATGGTAGTCGGTATATACCGTATTAAAGTAGTACACATTAGACAGTAGACTTGCTTTAAGAAAACTCATAACAAATCATTAAATGTATCATTAGGTCCAAGTTGATTTTTTAAACTCTGCGTATCAGAATCTTTACTCCATCCAAACATGCCATGCGTTGACAGCTGTCCAAGCAGAACATCCCATCGAGAATACGTGGACTGTCTCTTTCAGGTCCTGTGTTCTCCTGCAGGGCTCTTCTGGACTGTGTTGTGTAGCAGACGCTGTGTTTGCTGCTAATCCTGTTTTTTTAGCTACGCTTTTCCACACTCAGCATTCCTGTTCATCACAGAGACATCATGTATTTAAACCGTAGACCATTCCCGTCTGAACATCTTTGCTTTAATATCATGGTTTGTTGATGTTTTGCATGTCATTGATGCAGGTGAATTGGAACAGTTATACATTTTTAGGTCATGAATCATGAATTGATTGTTACAGTTTTTATTTACTCTGAACGCTTTACGAAACGGTTCCTCTGTCGTCTTTTTTCATCAAGAAGCGATTTGATTTCAGTTGAGCTACACTGTTCTTATGAGACAAAAATGTTTAGTTCAAAGATGCCCTGACGAAATTGTTATTTCTCAGATGTTGCTATTTTATAGTTTAGGAGATGTGATGGAATGAGACAATTGTTGAAACTCATAAAGAATATGGAGTTGTAAATCAATGAATCAAACAGATTCTAGAGGTCAAATTATCTGGATTTGAGTCAATTTGACGCAAAATGTTTGAGTTCATATTGAGATCTTCATCAATATTGACCTTTGATTGCAGACTTGACAAATCTGAGCACAGTTTGAGACATTGTTGACATCTCTTCTCAAACTTGAATGACAGACACATTTGTGACATTCAGACTCTTTTTCTGTGAAGAAATACCTGAGAAGTTTCCATTTGATCTCTGTTAATATCATTGATGTCTTGGAAAAGAAATTGAGATATCGAAGATGGGTGATTTCCAAAAAAACGTATTTGTGTGTGTGTCAGTTTTCCACCTTTATACAGACTTTCTATATAAATGTAATTTAGCTTTTAACACATTTCAGGAGCAAATGTTGTACTCCAAGTTTATGTACAGTAAGATGATTTTAGAAAGTCCAAGTAGACGTCCTTGTCTTTCTCTTGATCGAACTCAGATTAGGACAAATAATTCCATGTCAACTCCAAAGAAGCATATCAGGACACAGAGGAAGCATGGGTATTTTAGGCTGGTCTTTAGGATGGAAATGACATACATGTTTCTGTGTCATGTTCTGCATGTTCTTCATAGTCTTTTTGTCTTGTTAACAGTGAATTTGCTGTATAAAAACAAGATTATGTGTCATTTGCTTCAGATCTTCTTGTGTGCCATGAAGCATGTTTGTAGAAACCTGAACTATGCGAGTCTTTTACCAACGGACGTGCTTGAACCTGTATGACAACATTGTATTAAAACACACCTACACTCATGGGCGTAAATTTAATTTAACAGAAAAGAGGGGCAATAAACATAACATTTCTCAAGAGCAATTTTTGAAGGGGACCGAAGTAATACTGTAAAAATTTTACTTATAAAGATATATGAACACAGAGGAAAGCCTTGCTACTATCATTATTGTAGCATGGAGATTAGTTCTTTTCAAAGTTTCTCTCTGGTTCAATGAAAAAGCAGATTTTTATTCAAAACTATTTATTGCAATTCTTTTAAGTTGTTTACAATCAAGCCATCAACATACAATGACGTTTTAACTTTTCTACACTGGTTTGAGGCCAGCTCTGCAAATGCTCGGTTTTAATGGACATTGGACATTTTAAGTAAACACCCACTGCTTTGATTGGATAGCAGGTTGTGTAGTTGTAGCCTTCTGTGAATATGGTGAGAGACGTAACGTTAGATTACACATTAGCACCATTCACAGTTTTGCACAGCATCAGTATTATCTGGAGACCTCTTGTGATTTGTAAATGACCTCCCCACATCAGTATTTCATGTGACGTAATCGCACTGCATGATTTTACTCAAATTTACTGACTTAGTTGTGATGTGATGGCAAGGCTTTGCATAGAGTTTGTTTAGCCTATAGTTCTATTATGTTGAATGATATATGATCGTACCTGTCTGCATTTGAAATGTGTGATCGCGAACCAGAAAAAAGATCACTGCGATCGCGGGTCTCAAATGTTACAAGTTTCCATGATAAATAAACAAACGGGAGACTCCCGGTAACATATGGATATCACACAGCACCCGAAATAATACCAAAACACGCCTTCATTCATACATTCGCAAACGATGTTTAAAACCTTAAAAAATTATATAGGAGTCCACCAAATCACAGAGATTGCGATTCGCACAGGCTTAAGATCACAGACAACCTCTGCAAGTATTACAAATGACTGAGGTCCCCAGGAGATAGTGCTCAGGGCACATCAAGCGATCTCTAACAAAGCATAGTGACGTATAGTACAAAAATGACAGTAGACTTTATATTGTTGGCCTTTGCAAGACGTCCTTGACACTGACACTTCTACAGGTTTATATGACCGTAATGTGATCTTTGGGTTTCCAATGGCGTCCACGGCGACCAGGTTCTGTGTCAGAACACACAACATCACGGTTCTTGAGTCTGAATGCCTGCTGTCTTATGTGGTTGCGAGGGTGTCGTGGGTGGTTGCCATGTCATTGTTACACAGTTGCTATTGTGCTCTTAATCTGGAAACTTTTTTGTGCTTGTTTGACTGATGATCACAAACGTGTTAAATTAGAACACTTACAAATGTACAGTGCTGAAGACCCTATACTGGTCCGTCGCTATGGTGTTCTGAGTGGTTGCTATGGCAAAGCTAAGTGTCCTGAAGTCTATGTACATAATGGAATTTTTTGGCAGCCTATTTGATTCATTAACTATAAGTAAAAACTTATTCTTGCTTGAGCAAACTCTGTTAACCAGGAAACGGAGACATCTAAATTAATACATGAGTTTAGCAAACAAAGGACACTGTGATAAACTCAATTTGACTACCACCCTTTGGGGAAGCAGCACTAACACACCTACATTTACACACACACCTACATACCGCATTCATTACCGCTACCCAAGGGCGTAGATTTGGTTTGAAGATTGGGGGGGTTGAACGTCCCAGATAGCACACGAACATCACGGAGACGTATATTTTAGAGTGTTTGCTCATCTGCAATACGTCTATAGGACGTTTCCTGTTAGAAGATGTCTTTAAGATGTAATGATTTAGAATGTATGTTAAACTGACATCTTATAGATGTCTATCAGATGTTAGTAAACAGCAGATGCTTTCCAGATGAAGTGATCTTTAACAGACATCTTGCAGACTTACGTGTGCTATGTATCTGGGGTTGTATGCTGCCTGTTATTTTATTTTTTAATGTGTATTGGTATTGGAAAATTTGACTTTTCTACCCTGCTGCTATATTTACCTCAAATCTGTTTAAAAAAACTTGTTAAGAGATTATACAACTCATAACGTTATGAAATTCCTGTATAAGCCTCATTCATAAAATTCTAATAGGAAGAGATTATAAAAAGAAAGAAATTAAGTATTGAAAGCGCCAGTAGGCGGCAGCGATTCACTGTTTTAATGAGTGAGCCACTTAAATTATTAATTCATCCAATTCCTTCAATGTGAATACTTTTGTCATTGATAACTACAGACACTATTGAAAAATTAACTAGCAAAACAGATGGCTGCTTTGGTTACTTGTTGTACTGATAGTTATAGCTAAATACATTGCAATGGATTAGCTAGCTAATATATATGGTGTGTACTTAGCTATTATTACACAATATTCTCATACCTCATTCTCAGTAAATGCTTTATTTTTTCTGCATCCCTCTCTGACCAGCAGTTAAATATAGTCCGCTGTGCAGCGCTTCTCTTCATTTTTGGCGTACGTTAAGTTACCCGTGTGCTCTCCCATTCAAACACCCCTCGCGTTGTTTTGGTGAAAGTGCGACTCATTGGTTGGGCGGTACCAATCGGTTCAATGGAGGAGGAGTATTTTTTGTCTAATTCATTATGAAAAACTCATATTTGATTAGGAACAAAATTATCGTCACAAAATAAAGTAATTCTACATATTTTTCGTTTGATCTACTGTGATTTTCATGTTGAAATATTGGAGGGGTTGTAACGGATGGATTTGAATATTGGGGGGGTTACCTCCCCCCCATCCCCCCCACAAACTACGCCCCTGCCGCTACCCTCCTTTTCCCGTTATCGCTGTCGGGGGAGTGGGTGCACACGCAACACCGATGGCACATGGAGACATTTCTTCATCTCTCCACTTTCCCACATTCCATAACTGGTTCCAAACATTTTCATACATACCTGCACGTTGTCTTTGTTTCGTCTTATGTTTGTTGGTTCAAGTGTGTCAATTGTCGTCCTGTATGATTGGCCGACTCGAACAAACCGCCGTCAACAAATGACGGCACTTCCAGGTCGCGCCAATCCAGCGTGGCCGGGAGTGGGCGATACCATTGTGTTACGTGTCTGGGGATTTTTGTAGATATTTGTGTTTGAAGATTATAGATTTAATGTATTAGGTGAACAATGTCATGTTTGTTATTTGTTATGCATATAGAGTGTATATGGTGTCATTATTTGTTAAGGTGGGAGATACTAGTAACTGCGGTACTAGTATCAGAGAAATGCATACTTACCTGGGTAATGGTATGGCCCCGAAAAGGGGCGGGGTTTGGCCTTTATAGGCCCAGCAAAAAACCCAAATCAGGGCTTGTTCTGGTGAAGCAAGTCGATGCAAGAGTGCAACTGTGGTGCCTCACGCAAACTCTAAAAACAGGTTATAGTGAATAGCTGTTTTCTTTGATATTTGAGGGTGAAGGATTAATCTTCTTATTTGGTTTTCTTTTCTATTTTATTATTTCGTTTGATACTTTTGTGGGTTTTGGTAAACAGGACACTGTAAATAAACATCACCTTGGACAGAAGTGTTTCAGCAGGTGTGCCATCATTTTTTCATCTTTTTTTTTGGATTCACAATTCCTCCCGAAGACGAGCTGGTGGGTTCGTTTTCGTCACAGACACCAAAAAGGGCATTTTGTTTTTTATTTGTACGATTTGTTTCTCTTAGCAGTGTCATTATTGTCTACATCTGGTTTTGGTGAAGCCGCTAGAAGTTGTGTTTTATTTAAGTCTCAGCCTATTCTCAGATGTTTTTCATAAAAATACAGGTAAAACAAGAATCAAACGTGTGTAATTGTTGAAACACATGAAGAGTGTGGCGGTGTAAATGACTGTAGTTTGTTGAGGTCAAATGATCTGGATTTGAGTAAATTTGATGAGACGTGTTTGAGTTGATATTGAGTTCTTCAATAATGTTGACTTTTGATTGTAGACTTGACAAATCTAAGCTCAGTTGGACACATTGTTGACATATCTTCTCAAATTTTAATGAAAGGGACAATTGTGACATTTCTGACTCTCTGAGGAGAAGATCTCATTAGTTTTTTTTCTCTATTTGTATGATGTTCTGACATGTTCACGGCTTCTGCACGATGAAACACAAACAGCGTGTGCTGATGCCACAGGGTGCAGTCGTGCTTTACATAAGGCTTATGTAACTAAATGCTTGAGTTTAATCGAGCCGATAAGGAGAAAGCCATCCATGTGCCTGAGATCAGATGATCAGATAAACTCTCAGCCAAAAACTTGCAGTGATACTTGTTGTAACAAAACGCAAGGCTTGTACTTCAATTAAATTTACCTTAGACCTCCATTATGAGTTCTACCAAAAATTAAAATTCTTTCATTATTTAGGTATTCATGTCATTCTTAACCTGGACTTTCTTCTTCAGAACACAAAAGAAGATCTTTTGAAGAATGTTGATTATCAAACAACACTGAACCCCATTAACTTCCATTTTAGGAACACAAAACAGCTTAGACATTTCTCAAAATAACTTATTTTGTGTTGCACCAAAGAAAGTGTCTTATACAGATTATTTGAATATTCAGTCACTCTGTGTTATTTAGATTATCTGGAAAGTTCTGAGTTTGAAGATTAGTGATGTCTGAAATGGGTTTTCTGTTATTTAAAGCACACGTGTCGCGTTGGTACACAGACCTGAGAGAACATCATTTCTTTGCAGTTCGCATGCAGTTGCGCGACTGGCTGAGTGATGATGTGCCTGATTTTGAAACAGTACAGTAATATTGAGCAGGGGTGCATTTCCCAAAAGCATCGTTAGCCAACCATGGTCGCAAGTTCTATCATTTCAGCATAGTTCAACGATTCAAGTGTTTCTCGAAACCATCGTTCCAACGATCAACCCTAAACAGCATCGCAAAGTTGCGTGGTTGGAACTACATCATGCTTTTGAGCACAATAAGCAAGCAACATGTTGTGCCATTGTGGCCTAGTAGTTAAAGACTCGTAACCAGAAGGTCACCGGTTTGATTCTCTGCACCAGCAGGTAGCGACTGACGTGCCCTTGATCAAGGCACCTAACCCCCGTTTGCTCCCCGGGAGCTGCAGTGATAGCTGCCCACTGCTCCGAGTGTGTGCCCCTACGTAATGAAGGCCTCCATGCCAGAACTCCCAGGCGCACCCCCTTGCTGTCCCCAAAGAATAAGAAGAGTCGACTGCAGTATGCAGTCATGTGGACAAACCACAGAAGTTTTGGGATAGTGTTCTGTGGACTGATGAAACAAAATTAGAACTGTTTGGACTCATGGATCAACGCTATGTTTGGAGGAGGAAGAACAAGGCCTATGAAGAAAAGAACACCTTGCCTACTGTGAAGCATGGCGGGGGGTCAATCATGCTTTGGGGCTGTTTTGCTTCTGCAGGTACTGGGAAGCTTCAGCGTGTGCAAGGTACCATGAATTCTTTTCAGTACCAGGAGATATTGGATGACAATGTGATGCAGTCCGTCACAAACCTGAGGCTTGGAAGACGTTGGACCTTTCAGCAGGACAATGATCTCAAGCATACCTCCAAGTCCACTAGAGCATGGTTGCAGATTAAAGGCTGGAACATTTTGAAGTGGCCATCGCAGTCACCAGACTTAAATCCGATTGAGAACCTCTGGTGGGACTTAAAGAAAGCAGTTGCAGTGCGCAAGCCTAAGAATGTGACTGAACTTTTGCCTATGATGAATGGGCGAAGATACCCGTAGATCGCTGCAAGACACTTGTGTCAAGCTATGCTTCACGTTTAAAAGCTGTCATAACTGTAAAAGGATGTTGTACTAAGTACTAAGATTGAATGTCACTTGGGGGTAGAATAAAACTGATAATGATGTGAGCTCAGAAAAGACATTTGTGGTTATTTCATTATAAATGTTATGTTATATTTGTCTGACCTACACGTGCCTCTTTGATTTAATTGTAAGCAGGATGACTGAATGATCATAATCAATGTCAAACCGACCAAAACAATCAATTTCAGTGGGGGTTGAATAATTTTGAACACAACTGTATATACAAATTCAAGTTTACATCTTTAAGTTTGTCAAGAAAATACAAGGGCTGTTTTTTAAAAAGTGAACCTAGGACCCTGGTGAATCCCTTGGCGGAATGACGTAGGAGCAAACTAATCAATTAATTTAAAATCGTGAAATTATACAAAAGAGAACAAAAATAGTGAGTAGTTTTTAAATGAAAAGTACGTTATTTATTAGATCTGAAAATATTTATTTGTAATCGTCATTGTGATTCGCAGCCTCATCCCTAGATGCTGCTAAGTCTCCACATTGCTTCTATAAACTACGACTGGGTAGTTTATTTTTAACGTTTATTTGCTGAAAATGAAAACAGTAGAAACAGACAAAAATGAAAGAAATATGCTATGTATTTTTCAAATTTGCCCCGCCTCTCTGAAACGCGCAGATTTTTTACAAAGCTCATCGCTCTGAAAAGCAAGGTGTGCTATGATTGGCCAGTTAACCAGTGCGTAGTGATTGATCGAATACTCAATTTCAATTCAAGTTTATTTATATAGCGCTTTTCACAATGTGTATTGTTTCAAAGCAGCTTTACAGGGGCAAACAGGAAAAACAGAAAAGTTAAAACACAGCACAGTGCATGGAATTCATACAACGAGTAAGATCATACTAATAAATAATAGCTAATTTCTAAATAAATAAATAAATGAATGAATGCAGTCTCCCGGTGAGCAGGCCAACACTGCCCTGCTGTGGCGAGGAACCCAAACTCCAATGATTAATTAATGGAGAAAAAAACCTCGGGAGAAACCAGGCTCAGCCGGGAGAGCCAGATCCCCTCTGACGTGTCATAGCTGCACTCAAACTGGTGACATGTGATTTAAGTTTAGCATTTAATACCAAATATTGTGACTTCAGCATTAATAAGCCAAATAGTCCGTCTTTGCTCTTGGTTGGGGATGTAGCGGTCTGAGCTGGGATGGTCCGATGGTCATATTTCTCTTGGCTGGTGGTGGAATTGCCTTAGATGGAGCTGGGATGGTCAGTCAGTCTGCAGCTGTAGCTGGCGTGATCTCAAATTGGGGATGGGCATCTGTCGGTCGTCTGGACATGGTGGAACTTCTTCCTACCTCGGGATGGGCTTCCCGAGGCAGAGGTGGAAAGAGAATAAAGAGGATAATTAGCGTAGCTGCTGTTCATTAACTATGCATTAAGTGAAAGCTTGGCTGAAAAGATGTGTCTTTAATCTAGATTTAAATTGGGAGAGTGTGTCTGACCCTCGAATAGTATCAGGAAGGCTATTCCAGAGTTTAGGTGCTACGTATGAGAAAGCTCGTCCCCCTTTGGTGGATTTTGTTATTCTAGGTGTTGTCAAAAGTTCTACGTTTTGAGATTTTAGGGAGCGTGATGGGTTGTAACGTGATAAAAGCTCGGTTAAGTAAGTAGGTGCTAAACCGTTCAGGGCTTTGTAAGTAATTAAAAGAATTTTAAAATCAATACGATACTTAATGGGTAGCCAGTGAAGCGATGTTAAAACTGGGGTTATGTGATCGTATTTTCTTGACCTAGTAAGAACTCTGGCAGCAGCATTCTGAACTAACTGTAGTTTGTTTATCGATGATACTGGACAACCACTAAGTAAAGCATTACAATAGTCAAGCCGTGAGGTCACAAATGCATGAATAAGCTTTTCTGCGTCTGCAACACATAAACTATTTCGTAATTTGGCAACATTTCTAAGGTGGAAGAAGGCTATTTTTGTGATATTTGAGATGTGATTTTTAAATGACAGGTTGCCGTCTAATATAACGCCTAGATCTTTAACAATATTTGTTGGAGTAACAGTGCAGCCTTCAATTTGCAGGCTGTAATCGGAGATATTCTGTTTACTTGATTTTGGTGCTATAAGTAATATTTCTGTTTTGCTAGAGTTTAAAAGGAGGAAATTACTAGTCATCCAGTGTTTTATGTCCTCGATGCACTCTGCCAGTTTGGATAGCTTAAATGAATCATTTGGTCTTGATGAGATATATAGCTGAGTATCATCTGCATAACAGTGGAAGCTAATTCCATGTTTTCTAATAATGTTTCCGAGGGGCAGCATGTATATGGAGAAAAGCAGGGGTCCTAAAACCGATCCCTGAGGTAATCCATAATTTACTTGCGTAAGATTTGACGATTTCCCATTTAAATGGACGTATTGATATCTGTCTGTTAAGTAAGATCTGAACCATTGCAGTGCCTGTCCCTGAATACCGATATAATTGTGTAAACAATCTAGTAGTATTTTATGGTCTACAGTATCGAAAGCAGCACTAAGGTCAAGCAGGACTAAGAGTGAGATGTTACCTTTATCTGAAGCAATAAGGAGGTCATTTGTAATTCTAACGAGCGCAGTTTCAGTGCTGTGATGCGGTCTAAAGCCAGACTGAAACTTTTCGTGCATGTCATTATTTTGTAGGAAGGTACACAGTTGAGTTGACACTACTTTTTCTAGTATTTTAAACAAGTATGGGAGATTTGAAATCGGTCTATAGCTTCCAAGTTCATTGGGGTCCAAGTTTGGTTTTTTGATAAGAGGCTTAATTACAGCCAGCTTAAAGGGCCCTGGGACATGTCCTAGATTAATTGACGAGTTGATGATGTTACAAATGGGCTCAATTACAGCAGGTGGTAACTCTTTTAATAAAGTAGTCGGAATGGGGTCTAATAAGCATGTCGTCGGTTTGGATGTTGCAATAACTTTAATTAATTCTTCCTGATTTATAGGAGAAAAACACTCTAGCTTTTCTTTTTGGGTGACGGTTGAAACTAATTCTTAAGACACACTTGGAGGTTTGGTTTTAGCTATGTTGTCTCGTATTATTTCGATTTTATCGCTAAATAATAATACTGCTAGTGTGTGATGGAAATGTAACCATATTCAGAACATCATGTTCCCAGACAGGTGATAAAATATCATCGGTACTTTCCTTATCCATTCGAGGCGGAATCTTGCCGGGAAAATTAAGATGATAAAGCCGATACAACAACTTTGCCAGCGCAACTTGAGCAGGATGTGAAGGATTGGTAACGTTTTTTAAAAATATATTATGTTAAATATTTAAAAACTATAGCTATTAGCTAACTGTTTTATCATTTATAAATGACGTTATAAAGATTTGTCGTTAGTGATCAACCAGTGTTACGCCATGTCTCGTCGCGACTCAACAAAGACAATAAACCACATTATAAACACGAAATTTGTTGCATCTGGTTGGAACATTATTACTGATTATATGGACTAATGTTGTCTTTTTTCATGCTGCGTGCACGTAATTTCTTTTTTTTACAATGAAAATATACTTACGGTCTTCTGTCCTTGCGAAGTTGTAATGGTTGAAATTGCCCCACTTTTTAACCAAAGCTTTCGTTCACAGCCCGCCTTGATCTCTCCCAGGTTCATAAAGTAATCATCTCTGAAATGCGCTGCACACACTTGAATATTCGGATTGTATTTTTCTGGAACAGTATTTAAAATGTAACCATTAAATTTTATTTGTGTCATCTTTTGGAAGGGCAAACAAAGAGGCTTTCTTTTTGCAACGAAACACACAGCTTCTCCACGACATGGCTGCGGCAGCGATGATTCAATGAGATTTACAAGTGTGCCCACCTTACTTAGGTATAGATGTGGGCGGTCTTAGTCAAGTCATACCACGAAATGACGTAGATACGTGGGGGTGTGGTTACACGAGGCGTTTCAGGCAGGTCTGTGTGAGCATTTGCTTCTAGATATAATGCATCTTTTCTTCTGACACTTTAATTTTAGCAATTTTACGTGTCTAATACATGCAACTTATAAAACACCAAAGACACAGAAAAACATCTATTCGCGCCATATGACCGCTTTAAATTCAGGCACGTCAGGACAATGGCGTAAAGAAAAGAGCAAGAGAAGCTGTGTTAGTATTTTGTTCCTTTAATATCATAAAATTTGTCTTTGTTTTATTGTCATCCTGTATTTATTAAAATATCAAGTATATTTATTTTGTTTTGCAACGCTTATATTATGTAATATCCATCTTATTAGTTTGAATTCTATGTTAAATATAAGTGGGTTTGTCATATATTCTTTTATTATTTATGGATTGTTTGTTAGGAATAAAAACGAGCAAACATTTTGAGCATAAGTTTGTTAAAAGAAAATGTAAGATGTAAAGACCTAATGTTAAAGACCAAAAATGTCGTCAAACTTTTATTAGTCGGTGGAGAAAACACTCATCCCTGAATAATATAAATAGCACATTTTCCCACTTTCCGAGTACGACATTTAGAACATTAACCTTTTTTTCTGGTTTCATAACTTAATAGACATTTCATCATGTTTGACTTTTGAGCAACTCTTGAATCTCACGTTTTACCCGGTTTTATCTATAGTTAAAATCTGCACAATAATTGTGTGCATCTGAATTAAAATTGTTTGGCTGGAAAATCCACTTCTGTGCTTAGGTGAGTGTGTGTAGATGTGATTTTGTGTGTGCACGTGTGTGTGTGTGTGCGCGTGTGTGTGTGTGTGCGCGTGTGTGTGTGCGCACGGTGTGTCCTGATCCTTATCCTAACACACACTGTTACTGGAGATTACCAGAGAACATTCCAGTCTCAATCCTCAGACTAATACATGTTCTGGTGTTACATTTATTTTACGCAGCGAAATATTATTGCCCATTTTTTTGTATGTCTGTTCAATTTATCATTATACCTACATCAGAAAACATTTAATGTTAAACTTGTTCAGTTCATGAATGTGCTGGTGTTTATGAAGTGAGATTGTAAGAAGCTTCTGGTCGTAACCCGACGGTCTGATGTGCCCTCGTTCTTGGCACGCTGATGCTTTCCTGGTCTTATCCTTCAGTGGGCGGATACAGGTCTTAAACTCTGGTCTCAATTGGCTGTCAGAGATTGTCCAGTTTGTTATTACAGCAGATTAGTTTCTCCTGTCAATCCAATTGAGCTTCAACATCTCATAGACTGATCCGTCTCCAAATATACACCGGCGACACAAACCGCGAGGATTCATCTGAGGTGTGAGTGTGCGTTTCTAACTTTAATACTTTTGTATAAATTATATTTCGATGTTTGTATGTCAGAAAGTCTTTATATAGAACCAGGTTGATAAGTTTCTCATGCATTGTTTCCAGTGCCAAAAAATCTTCAATCGACATGATTTATTACCATATTGCTCTGGTTTTAAGGATCAATTTGATAAAAAATAATGCTTAAAGCAGGAAAACATATATTATTGAAGTCGCCTAAACATATTCATTTAAGCAATTTTGCTTTCAAGTGCTCTTCAAGGAAAATCATGGTTCTTTTGCATTCTTAAGTGCATTTATACACTGCAAATTATATTCTCACTAAGCATTTTTCTCTTCTAATATCTAAACATTCTTAAATTAAGAGACACTTTCTTGACAAGAAAAGTGCCCCAAGATATTGAGTCTTTCTTTACGAAGACAAACAAAGGATTAGAGTCTTTTATGTTAAAAGCAAGCAAAAAAAATCTGCCATTGGGGTGAAAAAAATAAACTTGAATTAGGTACTTGAGAAAAAAGTCAAACTTTATTTAAGATCATTTTCCTCACCCCGTTTTTGTTTTGCTTGTTTTTACCATAAATTTATTTAATTCTTACAGCATATTATTTTTCATAAAATAAGACTTACTGTCATAGGTCACTTTTCTTGTCAAGTAAGTGTTGATTTTGGAAGTTTTAGATATTTTTACCAAAATCAAGAAAAAAAATGCTTAGTAAGAATATATATTTTTTCCATTTATATTAATACAGCATGTTATGTGTCTAAGCTGTTAAATGTACAAATGCACAAAAGTGACGTTAACCTTCAGCTGGTTGTAGTGTTCTGGAGGATCTTTTGGCATTTGTGTGGCATTTGTTCGGGTCATATCTGAGGTTTTGTTAAGCTTGCGGAACTCATTATATGTTCACAAAACATTTCTTTAATTGATGGAAGCATATTTGTGACGTTCTCTAGTTTGTGTTTTTTATGAATATGGAGTCAGACGTCCTCGGGCTTTCACGCTGACTTGACTGTAATGTGTTTGGACAGATTTTGGCTTCACCTACAATCTGAACTGATGCTGACACTGTTGTTATGGTAGATATCTCTCATCTTTAATGATATACAGCTGCGTCGGTGTAGCAGATTTTCTGTTTTACACATTTAGTTTAGTGTAGATTTAGTATGTATAGTAAACAGGGGTGTGTTTACCCTTTTGGGGGACCCCAGCCAAGACCTGAGGCCCCCCACACATCCATACAAAAAAAATTAATTGTACAACAGTAATATTGAGTATATAGACATTGAGACATATGTTACCTGGATTTATTTTACTTTGAACCGCATAACAGCTCACAAAATTGTTTCCTGTCATGGCAGGATTCCCTGTTTTATGTGGAGAGAGGAATCTTGGTCCCTTTTGACCTTCCACATGCTCTCTCCAGGTCTCCTCTCTGTTCCCGTCCTTTCGTCTCTTTAGTTTGATTGTTCATTTGTTCATGCCCCGCACCTGTCCCTTCATATTTTCCACCCCTTTAAATAGTCCTTATGTTTCATTGTCCTTTGCTCGGTCATTGTGTTTAGCTGTGTGTACTCACTTGCGTGTGCCTAGTCGTATGCACTAGTATTTCATGTATCCTGTATTCTGCTTAATCGGATTTATTCAGTGTACCACCCTTGTGTCTCCTGTTCCTGTTGTTGAAGCTCCTGTCAAGTCTAGTAAGTGTTCAGTTTAGTTTACGTCTATTGTTGTTTATCTCAGTTTAGTGTTAATTAGTCTACATCCTGTTATTATCCTGTTTGTGCTGTTACACCCCATCGTGGGTCTTTGTTTTTTGTTTCTTGTTTTATAAATACCCTTTTTGTTACCCCTAAACGCAGCCGTTAAAGTGGGTTCTTCCCCGAGAGTTTCATGACAGTTTGATATAAGAATAAGCATTCTTTGTTTTGGAATTCAATATTTGATATGTGCGCTTCTTGACTGAAGATGTGGGGCAAATTTTGATAGTTCAAAATGTAATATAATTTGAGTTATTAATAATAATTTAATTTAAAATAAATAGCATGGACACAAATCAAGTAAATATTATAGACATTTATTTTAAGGAATCCTCAAGATTTTAGTGCTTACTTTCTAGACTGTGGTGAACTCACAATCCACTTAGAAAATAAAATCTCAGCAATTAAATGTTTTTAAGACATATTTAAGTGTATCAAATATCTTTTCAACCCTAAAACATAAGATAGATGTTGTGATCTAACTAACTGAAAACTGACTTAAATTAGGCAATTAGAACAATTTCATTATTTCTATTAATGTAATTTCAAGCAAAACACAAATCTACAAGTTATTGATATGCATTAGAAACATGAAAATGTAAACAGATTGACATTCATTCATTGGTCTCTAATCATCTTTTTGTCTGTTATGACTCATTTGTCTATTAAACATACCACGCAGTTTGCTTTTAAGACTATATGGAGCCAGCATCTCATTATCATATCATTTTCGCAGATGCAATTTATAGCAAAATCTAACAGCAAAATATAATGCACAACATCATACAGCAGTAATTGAAAGACGTTTTAAAAATCACATGTTGACATTCCGCTGTGTCAGGTATTTAGGCTTGTTTTTTTTAATAAATCTTAAGTAATTACATTTACATTACATTTATGCATTTGGCAGATGTTTGTGTCCATAGGGACTTGCATTATTCTTTACATTTGTTTCTTACAATGTGCAATCGAACCCATGACCATGGCGTTGCTAGCGTCATGCTCGAACGACTCTCTAACCACTGAGCCACAGGAAAGCCAAGTTTTACTTTGTAGTACAGTGGTTCTCAAACTTTTTGTTGTGTGGAGTTTATTATTTTGCTGCCCCCCCAAAAAATACTTATAATCTTAAACTTAGAATTTTAATTAAACCAAAAACATATTCAGTTATGTTTGATTGCATAAAATCAATGATCAATTTCTATTTTTCATAAAATGCCACAAAATCTATGGCCCCGCTGGATCCATCTTCCATCTATTCCTGAACAGTATAATCTACTCATTAAAAATAAGCAAACTGTACTAAAAAAACTGTGAAAAAGTTAATTTATCTTACAACTTTAAGTGTGTCTATCTATTTTGATATTAATTCACTCAACTCAAATGTTTAATTATATCTTCCAATGACATCATAGCGATTCCCAGCATGATCATGTGGATTGAAAAATGGAAGTTATTTTATTTTATTTATTAATATCAAAATTACAATGGGAGGATGCTTATAAATTTTTATTGTTGGTTTTATTCTGTTATTTAAAGAGTTTTGTGACAATAGTGATTTTAATGAGGTTATCATTGTGCATACAAGTAGAGCATTTGCTTAGGAGGAAAACAGGAAACAAAAAGTTTATGATCTGAAGGCATTACATTGGTAATACTAAAACTGTAACTGGCTTTTTGTTTACTTCATGACAACATAGATAATAGAAACTCCAGTAAATGTAAAATTAGTTTATTCAAAATGAATTATTTAGGGGGCGGGCTTATGGCTATATAAGCGAGATACATCGCCACAGTGTCCTCAGATCTCTTCTCCTTCAGCGACCGCTCTACCTTCAATACACAGGACTGATTGCTTGCTGTTGAAAAGCACCTGCAGCGGATTCGACCTCCTGCTCAGCGGCTTTGCTATCCACTAGTTTCGGTCTTTTCAACGCTAAAAGATCTTATTTTCTGAGCAAATTTCCACATGGTTGTCACGACAGATGCCACCAACACAGGTTCTGGGGCTCTATGTGATGGCATGCCGGCTTTCGCCCACAGGCCGGATTGGGAAAGAGGCCTGCAAATCAACTGCCTGGAGATGCAGGCAGTACGGCTGGCCATTCACAACTTCCTGCCGGTTTCATGGGGACAAAAATAAATAATAATTATAAAAATAATTTATTCCCTGTAGCAGTATTTGCTTGTGGTGGTTTTCATCAGACAGATCTAAGCTGACAATTGTTGCCTCAAAGTATGTTCAGTTCTCCTCACATTTTGTTTTGCTCTGTTTCTCATTGAGTTTTCTCTCAGGTCTGAGATATTTGTGCGTTCCTGTGAGCAGTCTCTATAAACCATAGCAGCTCAGTCTGAGTCTGACACACAAATATTATTAGTATTGATTTTGGCTCTTTTTAGCCAGCAGCGCTGTCAGAGAGCATATGATTCAGAAAATAATTTTAAATCTTTCAAAAGATAAAATCGTGCATGTTTCAGTAAATCTCTTGCAGTCAAAGTGCACTTGAACATGTCTCTCTCGCTCTGTTCTTCTGCTCTTATTACCTGGCTCCCGAGCACATGGACATCCACGAGAGACTGTCAACAAATTATAAAACACACACACACACACACACGCGTACAGAAACACACACAGAGATGCTAAAAAGCTTTACATAGTGAACATTCACGATGAAAACATTTCTGTTTGGTTCGGACACACTGATGTGACTCAATCTAACAAAACATCTCACAGTCATATTTAAAACAGAAATCAACACAAAAATAATAGAAACCAATGCAATTTTGTCCTACTTTTATGACCTAATTTTGATCATAAATAGTTAAGGGGCTTACACATTATGGTGCTTTTATTTTCTTTCCACAAAATATGATTTTTACATGTTAATTTGTAATCTTTTGTGGTCAGATGTGAGCTGGACGTGTTTTCGTGACATTCACCCGTGTAGCAGGATGAATCGATGTGTAAAAAGGTTTGTCGCTGCTCTAATTCTCGGCTATTAATTTGTTCCTCTCGGGTGTAAAGCGGGTCAGGTCATCTTAACTTCATTCCGCAGCGAAACGTGCAGGAGTAATGATTGACAGGTTTACATATGTTTAGCTCTGCCCCTTCCCCTGGAATAACAAAGCTGCAGATTCACACACTTTTCATTCAAGATTCATGTATGATATGTGCTTAGGCAGTGATCCACATTTTTTTGTCTGAAAGATTGGTCACAATATCTGTTTCTCTCTGTGTCATTTCAGACGATGGTTTAAAGAAGACCTACATAACAGAGGTAATAAAAAATATTGTTTATTTCTGTAATAACACTTCAAAAAAAAAAATATTCATCGTTTTTTTAAATGCGGTCGATTCGATATCGATTCTCAAAAGCTGGGAATCGATTTGTTTCTTTTAAATTTCTGCAAGCACTGAACGTTCTTAAATGTGAATGTTATTGCTACTACTATCCACTAGATGTCACTTTTATTTTTTTTATAACGGAACATATCATTAATTTATTTCTTCATTGACATGGCAGATCTTTGTGTCATCTGATTTAACATCACCTTCACATAAAAGGCAGTGGTTCATATGATTACAGCCTCTCTTTACAGCTAATTTTGTTAAATTTTGTTTGTTATATCTTAAATGTAAAATAACCTGACCCTGTTTGATCAAGGCTTCTGTTTCAATATACCCAAGTATACCAGTTGCTCTTTTAAAGTTTATAAAGCATTCATTCATCTCAGATATTTCCCTCAAAATTATAGCAGGAAAAGAAGTAGAAACAAACAGGATGGTTATTTTTCTTGCGAGGAATATCTGAGAAGACCGATTCTTTTGATCTCATTTCTGTCATGCCAGTCGAGATATGAAAGAAATATATGATGCGCATCATTTGTCCCATTATTCGTGTTTGTTCAGATGCCGTCATCATCCCATCTCGGTTCTGGTCCAGAGAAGAAGATCGGTCACAGGAGAGTAGATGCGACCGGTGAGACCACTTACAAGAAGGTGCGTGTGAGGTTCACTTCATGAGTATCTTCATCGAAAATGTATTATCAAGTCAGATTTTCACACATTTTTCAATACACAGACTTCATTTTTTTATAAATGTTTATTATTAAGAACACTTCAAAGTATTTTTATAAGTGTTCCCCACACTTTTGGACCCCTGTATACATACACACATATATAATATCTTACAATTTAATGACAGCAAATTGGACATAAAAATATATGTTTAAAGTAGATTTTAATCGCAAAAGTTAAAAATGATGCATTGCCTTTTATAAGGCTATTAAGAGAATATGATGTCTGTTTATCAGATGTCAACTCATATTTTTGTCTATAACAAATAAAAATCTCTATAAGACTTCCAAAAGGGTGTTTTAAATTTGAATGCACCTGTTTGCAGTTTGTATGTTGTTATCCATATGTTGAAGGGGAAGGATTGAGGAGTGATGGGAAATTTGTGTGTCCACAGACGACCTCGTCTGCTCTGAAAGGAGCCATTCAGCTCGGCATTGGCTACACCGTGGGAAACCTGAGCTCCAAACCTGAGAGAGATGTCCTAATGCAGGATTTCTACGTGGTGGAGAGCATTTTCTTCCCGAGGTCTGTTTGTGTGTCAAATTTATGCTTCAACATATATGACTGAAATGATCAAAAAAAAATTGTCAGAAGGCTTATTGCTTAATGTATAAAATGAGTGATGTGGAGAAATCTATAAATGTTCTGTATGTTAATTTATGAATGACATTTAATCAATAAAAAAGCCTATCAATAAGCTGATTGACAAGACAAATTCCTTTTTTATCCAAAGCGACTTACAATGCCTTGCAAATATCAGTACATTTTTTCATCTGTGGCCATACCTCTCTCTCTCTCTCGCTCAGTGAGGGCAGTAATCTAACCCCAGCGCATCACTATCCAGACTTCAGATTTAAGACGTATGCTCCGGTGGCATTCCGATACTTCAGAGAACTCTTCGGGATTCGACCGGATGACTATCTGGTGAGACGTTGATTGTCAAAGACACAAGATCAAAAATGTTGTGTCAGGGCTCTTCTCTCAGGTGATTCACCCAAAATGTATTTCAGGGCACAAATGTTAAAGACACAGAAATCAATTGTTGACCAACAATTACAGTAAGAATATAGTGGTATCAAACTGAGATTACTGAGATCTCCTCTGAACCAAGAGGTGTGTGTTGCACATGTGTGTGTTGCACATGTGTGTGTTCACGTGTATGTGTGCACGTGTGTGTGTTCACGTGTGTGTGTGTGCGCGCGTGTTCACATGTGTGCGTGTGTGTGAACGCGTGTGTTTACGTGTGTGTTCACATGTGTTTGTGTTATTGTGTGGGTGTGTGTGTTTGCGCTTGTGTGTGTGTGTGTGTGTGTGTGTGCGTGTGATGTTTTTGGGGTCGGGCAGTCATCGCTGTAGGTGTTTCATGTTTATTTATGAGATTTGCTTTGATGTCTCCGTATATGTTTATTAAAGCTCCGATGTTGTCCTGTCTGAAGTCACAGCTTCATGTTCTATTCGTGTTTTATGCTTCTTTCTGATTGGTCAGCTTCAGGCTATCAGATTACCACACAAACAGAGTATGTTTGGAATGGTGTACTACTACTATGCACATTTATTGAGATCCGTCCTTACTATTCCATCTGGCATTTTTTACATTTCTTTGACTCATGATTTGATATTGTGCACAAAATTAGAAATGTGAAGTGTGTATTCAGAGACTCGCTGAATTTTAAATGCAACATATATGTTATATTCTTAATAAAACTGAACAGTGATCAATTGATCAATAACATGTTATCAATTATTCAGTTTAGAACCCTCTCAGATTAGATAATGGCAAATGCTTTTAGATGCCACAAATCAGTGTCAATTCAATTTGTTTAAAATGATGTCAGAGAAACAGGAATGAGGGTGTGTGTGCGTTTGCAGGTTAGGTGTTGTATAATGCTTTATGGGATGTGTTTTTCATTCATCTGTTATTTATTTGAAAGCATTATTATAATTGTGTAGTGATTCATCTAGTTCAAGTTTAAAAACTGTTTTTAAAGATGTTTGAAATTCCTTAAAGTGATAATTCACCCCAAAAATGAAAATTCTGTCATCATTTGCAGAGTTGTTCCAAATCTGTATAAATGTCTTTACTTGATGAACACAGAGAAAGATAATTGAAAGAATGCTTATAACCAAACAGATCTAGCTCCCCATTGACCCCATAGTAGGAAAATAAAGTGCCCTGCAACTGTTTGCTGTCCTACATTCTTAAAAATTTAGTCATTTTTTCTTCTATGGGAGACAATGGGGGGCAAAATCGGTCTGGTTATAAGCGTTCTTCAGAATATCTTTCTTTGTGTTCATCAGAACAAAGACATTTATAAAGATTTGGAACAACTCGAATGTGAGTAAATGATGACAGACTTTTCATTTTGGGGTGAAGTATCACTTTACAAGGAATTTAATCTGAAAGATTCATGTGTAATAATAATAATCAGTAACAGTGTTTAAATTAGGTAACATTCAGAATTTGAGAATCGGCTTCAATTCATCAGTGTGAGCTTAAATGGAATCTTATACAGAAACGAAAACAGACTGAAGTGAAAATGAGCAGTTAACAGAATTCTGGGAAGTGAAGCGGCTGTTCGTTTCGGTCAATAAAGATAATTTGTCAATTTATATCCAATGATACTATGTTATATCAATGTACAGTATAATCATTGTATGTAATTAAATGTATGTCATTGTAACATATACTATAATTAGAAAAGCATAAATCTCATTGTCTCTTTGTGTATGTGTTTATTGCAGTATTCTCTGTGTAATGAACCTCTGATCGAGCTTTCAAACCCCGGTGCCAGCGGCTCTATTTTTTACGTCACACGGGACGATGAGTTTATCCTGAAAACCGTCATGCATAAAGAAGCTGAATTTCTGCAGAAACTGCTTCCTGGATACTACATGGTGAGTCTCATGATGTTCCTGAGTTGTGAACATCTTGACCCTGATTATTGCATCTAGTTGCGTGCTGTTAACTGTCATATTAGCAGAAACTTTAAAACATGGCCGGTTGCACCAGCAGTGACAAACTATTATTGAGTTGCACCATTCAACTTAGTTAAAGCGTAATGAAAATCACAAAATATGGAGATACGAGGTTTCAGAAAAACAGCAGGGATATGCTTGTTTTATGCAAGACTTTCTAATAGATGATAACATTCTACAATGTTAAACCTCACGATGCAATCAAAAGTCTCCCATCAAACAAAGACAAACTCGAGTTGCGTGTGATACAGAATTAAGTATAAACTCATGTTTCATCTCTCTCATTCTCACTGACAGAACCTGAACCAGAATCCTCGCACCCTGCTGCCTAAATTCTTTGGTTTGTACTGCGTTCAATCGGGCGGGAAGAACATTCGTATCGTGGTGATGAACAATGTTCTGCCTCGTGTCTTCCGGATGCACCTTAAGTTTGATCTGAAGGGCTCCACACACAAGCGGCGAGCTTCTAAGAAAGAACGCGAAAAATCCAAACCCACATTCAAAGATCTGGACTTCATGCAGGAGGTTCAGGACGGTCTTCTGCTGGACGTGGACACGTGCAACGCCCTGGTGAAAACACTACAGAGAGACTGTCTGGTGAGTGTTGTTTGTTACACAGTAGCTGCAGTCGTCAGTGTGTCCTCCTTTGGTTCTTCATGAATTTCTTTTGTGACGTTTTAGGTTTTGGAGAGTTTTAAGATCATGGATTACAGTTTGCTGCTGGGGGTTCATAATCTGGACCAGGCGGATCGTGAGCGGCAGGTTGAGGGATCGCAGAGCAGTGGTGATGAGAAGCGACCCGCCGCTCAGCGAGCACTTTACTCCACAGCTATGGAGTCTATACTGGGAGCAGCTGCGTGCGGAGACTCCATAGACACCGATGACACGTATGTGTGTCCTTCTGATGAATACATGCTAAAAGTGTGATGCATCATCTCTCTCTCTTTCTCTTTCTTTCTTTCTCTCTCTCTCTCTCTCTCTCTCTCTCTCGTGCACATGTGCTGAGTGAATGAGGAGATGTGCGTGTGAGTGAGAACGCTATTGTGGTAAGAGTGAGTTTTCTTTTTTCACTCACTTTTATATATATATATTTTCTACACTTTTAGTCTATTAATATTTATTACAAGTGTTCATTGTGTTGAATGCTCTGGTTTTCCGGTGTATTGCAGTTTGTTTAGTGAAGGAACCTCAGAGGATGGAGCAACTTTCACGCAAGCACGGTATTAGAATTGTGCCTGCAGTGAATGTTCCGCAGAAGATTGTGCTCTGGCGGTAGGGAGGGTAGTTGGGTATGCTAGTATAGCGTCGGCTTCCCGAATGAATAGCGCTGTGGTTATTTTCTTTGATTCCGTTGAAAAAGTAAACGATGTGGTTCAGAATGGAGTTGTTATTGGGCACGCTTTTACTCCTGTTATGCCATTAATGCAACCCGCAAAAAAGATAATTTTGTGCAATGTTCCCCCTTTTATAAAAGATGATTTGTTGACAAATAAGTTGTCTAGACATGGTATGATCATGTCCCAAATGAAAAAGTTACCGTTTGGGTGCAAGTCGCCTTTGCTTAGACACGTTGTGTGTTTTAGACGACAGATACACATGATTTTGAACAATGGAGTTGATGAACTGAATGTGGCTTTTAAATTCCGAGTGGATGGTTTTGACTATGTTGTTTTTGCATCGTCTGAATCTATGAAATGTTTTGAAAATACTTGTCCTCTGCAGGCAGGTGGCTCTATTCCTGATGCAATTGTAAACGGCAACGATTTGATACAAGTTGAGGAAGATAATGCTGAAATGGATGTACTTGAACAGGTTACAGCTGATGAAAGCATTATTGATAAGGATTCTAAGAAAGTGGGGCTGAAAGTGAAGCTGAGCAGAAAGTGGGGTGAAGTGGGGTGAAAGTGAAGGAGACGGCGAGTCCGTTTCAGGAAGTGTTCATGAGAAAGAAAAAGAAAGCAATGTGGGCATTGACGAGGCCTTAGCCGCAGTGGAGTTTATTGTGGCTGAGGAAGACATGAAAACTGATTTTGAGAAGGATGAGACCATTTTCAAAACCCCTGTTACGAAGAGAAAACGTAAAGTCTGGAAAAAAAGTGAGTGATGACGATGTGGTAGAAGGTGTTGAGAAAGATGAGGTGTATAGTACACAAGAGGAATCTGATAATGAAGCTATAACTCCTGAAAGATGTAGAAGACAACAACATTGTTATACTTTTGAAAAAGTGAGACTCTTTCTGCAGAAGACAAAAAAAGATGAAAAATGTTCAGGTTTCAGACCATTTTCCTGATAGTAAAGTATTTATTGATTCAGTTGTAAAGTTAATGAGACGAAAAGTTGAAGAAGAAGAATTCACGGTACAGGAGATATTTAGGCTAAGGAAATTTGTTGCCAGATTAAAACTGGAATTAAAGAATAAGGATGGGTTTGAAACTACATAGTGTTGTTATTATTTTCTTTCAGGTTTTGTGCATTTTTCTCTGTCTCCTTGAAACACACAATCAGATGAGTGCAATAAGAACAGGCACCTTTAATCTGAATGGTGCAAAGTATATACAGAAGAGAGCTTTGTTGTTTGAATTAATTAGACAAAAAGACATTGAAGTGACTTTTTATTTTGATAGTCTAAATGAAATTGAATGGAGGAAAGAAAGGAAGGGCGAAGTGTATCTCACCCACCTTAGCTCAGGTAGGGGGGGTAGCTATATTATTTGCCAAGAATTTCTTGCCGATTTCGTGTGAAATAAAGCAAGTGATACCTGGTAGGCTTTTAGCCCTAAGAGCTATATTTGAGAAGTTTACATTTATTTTTCTGAATTTATATGCTCCTGTAAGTGGACAAGAAAGAGTGTTATTTTTGATAAACGTTGATATTTTCTCACAAAGTTGTGAGTCTGATGATTTCCTTTTTTTGGGGGGTGATTTTAACTGTATGGAGAATGATGTATTAGATAGGAATCACTTAGAGCCTCACAATGCTTCAAGTCGCGTTATAAGAGAATTAATGCAAACTCATAGCTTAAATGATGTATGGAGGGAAATAAATGGGAATGATAGACATTATACATGGACACATACCAGGGAAAATGTCATTCATTAGCTTGACTTGATAGGTTTTATTGTTTAAGACATCATTTTGACATTGTAAAGAAATGTGCAATCTCTCCAGTTGGCTTTTCGGATCATTGTTTGGTGTTATGTGAAGTCTTCTTTGCAAATGTAAAAATCAAAAGTGCATATTGGCATTTTAATGTTTACTTTTTGCAAGATATGAATTTTAAAGATGTGTTTTCCAAGTTCTGGGAAATTTTAAGCTTAAGAAGAATTGTTATAGAAACTTACGTCAGTGGTGTGACTGTGGGAAACTTCAAATAAAATCATTGTCAACAGTACGCTTTCAATGTTTCTAGAGACATCACAGGCTCAATCAGAGACCTTGAAGCGGAAATTTGTGATTTACAAAACTTTGTGGAAACCAATAGAGAACAGAGATTTATTGATGACATCAAATGCAAAAAATCTACTTTGGTAGATCTGTTGGGCACAAGGACACAAGGAGCATTGGTTAGGTCACGTTTTCAGATGTTAATGCGAATGAATGCCCCGTCTAGATAATTTTTTGAGTAGATTTATGTATTCTGAATCTGGGCAGGAATTGAATGAACCTGCTGACATAAAGAGGAGAGCTGTGCAAAGATTTATTTAATATCTCAAAAGACTTCAAGAAAAAACTTGATAAGCCTCTCTCTGGACAGGAACTGCTAACAGCCTTTAAAGACATGAATCCTGGAAAATCATCCGGTATTGATGGTCTTCCTGTAGAGTTCTTCAAAAAGTTTTGGGGAGTGCTGGGCGATGATTTCTTGGATGTTCTTAATGACAGTCTGGTTGAGGGCTCACTCCCTCTAAGTTGCAGGAGAGCTGTAGTTACATTGTTACCTAAAAAAGGTGACTTGCAGGTAATAAAAAACTGACGTCCTGTAAGTTTACTCTGCTCTGACTTAAAAATATTCTCGAAAGTCTTGTCCAACAGACTAATAGATGTGATGGGGCAGATTATTCATTTTGATCAGACCTATTGTGTGCCTGTCAGGGCTATTACAGATAATATCTCCCTTGTTCGAGATATCTTGGATGTGTCTACATATAGCGACTTGGATTTTGGTCTTGTTTCTATTGACCAGGGAAAATAGTTTGATAGAATAGAACATCAATATCTATGGGATACTCTGGAAGCTTTGGTTTTGGCTCAATTTTTTCCGGTATGATTAAAGTGATGTATCAAGACATTGAAAGCTTACTGAAAATCAATGGTGGTTTGAGTGCCCCCTTTAAGATAGGAAGAGGTATAAGGCAGGGGTGCGCTATATCTGGGATGCTTTATTCTTTGGCCATCGAGCACATGTTGTAAATAGTCAAAATGATGTAAGTAATTTGATATCCACTGTTCATGATTTTGTTGTAATTTCCTCTGCTAAGGTGAACTGGGGGAAAAGTGATGCTTTTATTCGTGGCAAATGGATGAATGGTGTTCCAACCTTACCTGGTGGTCTAATCTGGAAAAAGGAAGGTATTAAATAGTTGGGACTGTACCTCGGGGATGCCTGCATGCAGCATAAAAATTGGGATTGGATAATGGAAAAAATGGAGGGTAGACCTCAAAAATGGAAGTGGATACATCCTCAATTGTCTTTAAGAGGGAGATTTTTAATAATAAATAACTTGATCGCATCAGCCTTGGCATAAGCTTTGGTGTGTGGATCCCCCAGCTGGACTGTTATCAAAACTGCAGGCAACACTAGTTGATTTCTTTTGGGACAAATTGCACTGGGTTCCCCAAGGTGTTTTATTTTTTGCCAGTGGAGGAAGGTGGACAAGGCCTGGTGTCCTTGCTGAGCAGGCATGCAGCCTTTCAACTCCAGTTTATTCAGAGACTCCTAACAGGCCTAGCGCATTTAATATGGAGGGACATATCATACTTCAGCGTGTGGATGGAATTAGACTGGATACTGCCTTATTTCTTGTGGACACAAACAAGGTACATATGGATGGACTATCTATTTTTTACCAGAAGCTGCTTACGATCTGGTGTTCTTTTAATACCAGTGGACCAGAAAACACTGACTCACTGTTCTGGTTGTTGGAGGAGCCTCTAGTCAGAGGAGGTCGCCTGGACATAATAGAAAAATTATCAGGCCTATCTCAGAGATAGTGTGATCCCAAGACTGTGAAACTAGGACATATAATAAAAATGGCTGGTCCCGAGCTGAATGATGTATCTGCTGTGGCTTCCTTGTTAGGCCTAAAGTCATGCCGTTGTACTTCAAAAATTATGGAACTTTGGTCAAAAAAACTGACTACTGATCATCTGACAATACTTAAAAGATACAAAGAAGGAATCTTGGTTCCAAACATAAAGGACCCTCTTCCCAGAATAACACCGGTCTTAAAGTAGATGTCTGGTCAATTGCTAGATATTGATGTTTTTAAGGATTTGAATTTAAATTAATTAAATGGAAAGACTATGTACAAATGCTTTGTTAAATTAATACACAAAACACTGTGTGATAAAACTTACAATGTATGGAGGGATAAACTTGAATTGGGTGATAAAACCTTATTGGAAAGTCTTTTACAAACCACCATTTCACACCCGCTGCCTTTATTTTGGAAGCTGGTTACAAATGCATATCAACTTTATGGTCAGACAAGCAAAGATGGCAATTTATATCTCAAGGAAAAATAGGATGAATAATTTAAATGGCACAGATGTTCTTTTTTTGTTCAAAGGCCTTATGAAATCCAGAATATCAGTTGAGTTTAAATTACTATAAAGGGATGAAAGATTTAGAAATGTTTGTATTACAGTGGTGTTTTAATGAAGCATTTTGTGCTGTTTTGGAAGAAGATCTAATTTTTAATCTTTTGCTTTGTTGATGTGATTGATTTTTCTCTGTTTTCTGTGATGTTATTGGTATTATTGTGAATGAAACTGATTTAATAAATGTATGTGTTGAAAAATTAAAAAAATCTCTTTTTCTATCTCTCTCTCTCTCTCTCTCTCTCTCTCTCTCTCTCTCTCTCTCTCTCTCTCTCTCTCTCTCTCTCTCTCTCTCTCTCTCTCTCTCTCTCTCTCTCTCTCTCTCTCTCTCTCTCTCTCTCTCTCTCTCTCTCTCTCTCTCTCTCTCTCTCTCTCTCTAGAATGGGTGGCATTCCTGCTGTGAGTGGTAAAGGAGAGAGACTTCTGCTTTTCATTGGCATAATTGACATCCTACAGTCCTACAGGTGACAGTAGAATACCTAAAAAAAAACACACACACACACACACACAAACTTCTCTCTTAATTTTTCTCTGGGAATCAAATGCATAACTTTTATCGCACAGCTCTTTTATGGCTACAGCACACTGATGTTATTCTGAACTCCCGCTGTGCGTTCAATTTATTTTTTTAAGATCTTATAACTTCACTTTATTATCTGACTGCACTATGGCTGTGCAATATATATAAAATGTGATATATAACCGAAAAAAATATGTATGTTTAGCTTTAAAACCTGATAAATAGCTCACTCTGACCGTTCTGAAACATCGGGTATTACTGAAAGTAATGTAGGAGAAAATGCTTTTGCTTTCTCTGTAAAATTAGTTCATTTTTTCCCCTCTGATTTGGACACAACATTCAAAATGTTGAGCTTATGAGTACAGACTACTTTTTATGAACACATGTAGATGACGCTTGAGATGTTTCTTAAAAAATATATTATTACTAGTCACTGTGATTTAAAAGTGATTAGTAATATTAAAATATTACTTTCTTTGCGTTACTTTTGAGTTAATTTTATCAAAATATCCACAATAGTATGACTATCCTGCTGAAAAAAATAACCGCAGAAATTCTAACGGTTTCCATTAAAACTCCACTGGAAACCATTAGTTTTTTAAAATAATTTTTTTGTAATGTGCTTTGGTGATTATTTGAGTTTGATATAATTGTGTCATCAAAAAAAACCAACACCTTCCAATTGAGACTTTTGTTTCCATTAACAGAAATAAAATTCCCATCATAACCATTATATCCAGTATATCCAGTAGTTTATGTGATGGCATCTAAAGATTTTTCAGCAGTGTATGCATTCTAAAATGCTGAAATATAGGTTTATTGTTGCTCATTATACATCCAGTGGGGGACGATGTGTTGGTGCATAATGACTGTGCCAATCATTGTTAACTCGACCGTCCAATTACAGCGCAGGAGGGGCTGGACAAGTACAGCATCAACCAATCGGCACACATGTAGGCTACAACCGAATGTCTATCTACAATGCCTAAAAACAATGCTGGAATTCCTATTTTAGGATTCGAGTGTTAATGTCTGTATCAGATAATATCCCTGATTCTAGTTTGACAATACTTATCTGTAGCTCAGTGGTAAGAGCATTTCGTTAACAACGCAACGGTTGTGGGTTCGATCCCAGGGGGATCATTCTGTATCAAAGCAAACAAAGCGCCTCATTGCATTGTCGAGTGCCCACAGTTGGAGTTTTCAGATACATTTAAAACTTGAGTGAACTCCTCAGCACCACGATGCCCCTCAGCAGCGAGGGCTCTCCGACAGCATATCTCTCCTTCCTCCCGGGTTTCGGCACCAAACGTTACACATGTCCGGGCCTGGTCTTCTCTCGTCGTACACTCTGCCGCTCGTCCTTTTATGCTTCCGATCTTCACCGTGAGAGATACGGAGCCGGAGCAAAGCGCAGCTGACACTCATTATCACTCGCATCACCGGCCCCGCTTCATTCTCTCACGGCTCTCGTCCCGCCTTGCTCGTCACAGAATCCATTGTAGGTTTTTAAATATACTTTATAAGTGAATAGTTTAGTAGTGATATAGTTTACTGAATTACTTTTTCATGTGGGCAAAAGAAATATAAAAAATTGTACAGTAAAAGACATGGAATCTAGAAAAATAAAAACGCAATTTGGAAAAAATTGTAGGGCCCAAACTGTATATCGTCCAGCCCTTGACTGCACTAGTATTAAATTAATTTACTCTGATACTTTGGTTAGTTTTACTCTTAGATGTGTAACATTTCTTTATTTGAACACAAATCCAACGCACTAAACCAGTGGTTCCCAACCTGGGTTCCCGACTCCCTTAGGGGGGCGCCAGAGTTCACATGAGGGGCGCGGGAGCTGACATACGTTGAGGTTACATAAAGTTGCATAAAATGCTCCACTAACCATTCTATAAAAACGAAGATAATGCAGTCAAAAATAGTTATATCTTAAATAACATAATTATTTCAATTTCCAGCTCCATCGGCAGACATTCAAACAGGGCTTTGCGGTAGCTGGAAGCACTGACATTGGCTGTTCTCGCGATGAGACTCACGTGACACACACACACATGAGGGTATATATATGTGTAATGTGCCTTCTCTTTCTCCTTAAGATTGATCAAGAAGTTTGAGCACACATGGAAAGCTCTGGTTCATGATGGGGTGAGTGTGAATATTCATCTAAACTCCAGTGTCAGTGTATACATGTGGTGTTGTGTTCAGTCTGTACAGTCGTGGCCAAAAGTTTTGAGAATAACATAAATATTGGAAATTGGAAAAGTTGCTGCTTAAGTTTTTATAATAGCAATTTGCATATACTCCAGAATGTTATGAAGAGTGATCAGATGAATTGCATAGTCCTTCTTTGCCATGAAAATTAACTTAATCCCAAAAAACCTTTCCACTGCATTTCATTGCTGTCATTAAAGGACCTGCTGAGATCATTTCTATAATCATCTTGTTGACTCAGGTGAGAATGTTGACAAGCACAAGGCTGAAGATTATTATGTCAGGCTGATTGGGTTAGAATGGCAGACTTGACATGTTAAAAGTAGGGTGATGCTTGAAATCATTGTTCTTTCATTGTTAACCATGGTGACCTGCAAAGAAACGCGTACAGCCATCATTGCGTTGCATAAAAATGGCTTCACAGGCAAGGATATAGTGGCTACTAAGATTGCACCTAAATCAACAATTTATAGGTTCATCAAGAACTTCAAGGAAAGAGGTTCAATTCTTGTAAAGAAGGCTTCAGGGCGTCCAAGAAAGTCCAGCAAGCGCCAGGATCCTCTCCTAAAGAGGATTCAGCTGCGGGATCGGAGTGCCACCAGTGCAGAGCTTGCTCAGGAATGGCAGCAGGCAGGTGTGAGCGCATCTGCACGCACAGTGAGGCAAAGACTTTTGGAAGATGGCCTGGTGTCAAGAAGGGCAGCAAAGAAGCCACTTCTCTCCAAAAAAAATATCAGGGACAGATTGATCTTCTGCAGAAAGTGTAGTGAATGGACTGCTGAGGACTGGGGCAAAGTCATATTCTCCTATTAAGCCCCTTTCCGCTTGTTTGGGGCATCTGGAAAAAGGCTTGTCCGAAGAAGAAAAGGTGAGCGCTACCATCAGTCCTTGGTCATGCCAACAGTAAAGCATCCTAACACCATTCATGTGTGGGGTTGCTTCTCATCCAAGGGAGTGGGCTCACTAACAATTCTGCCCAAAAACACAGCCATGAATAAAGAATGGTACCAAAACACCCTCCAACAGCAACTTCTTCCAACAAAAACAGTTTGGTGAAGAACAATGCATTTTCCAGCACGATGGAGCACCGTGCCATAAGGCAAAAGTGATAACTAAGTGGCTCGGGGACCAGAATGTTGAAATTTTGGGTCCATGGCCTGGAAACTCCCAAGATCTTAATCCCATTGAGAACTTGTGGTCAATCCTCAAGAGGCGGGTGGACAAACAAAAACCCACTAATTCTGACAAACTCCAAGAAGTTATTATGAAAGAATGGGTTGCTATCAGTCAGGATTTGGCCCAGAAGTTGATTGAGAGCATGCCCAGTCGAAATGCAGAGGTCCTGAAAAAGAAGGGCCAACACTGCAAATACTGACTCTTTGCATAAATGTCATGTAATTGTCGATAAAAGCCTTTGAAACTTATGAAGTGCTTGTAATTATATTTCAGTACATCACAGAAACAACTGAAACAAAGATCTAAAGGCAGTTTAGCAGCAAACTTTTTGAAAACGAATATTTATGTCATTCTCAAAAAAAGATTGTTTCTTCCCGGAAAATTATTAAAAAAATTCATAACTTGATGTTGGATATTTGATGTTCATAATTTGAGTCATCGGTTGCATTTACTTTAGGTATCAATTTAGTCTCAAATGTTTCTCCCAAAGTTGCTTAAGAGAACCAAATGAGAGTTTTTGTAAATCCACATTAAAGAGTATAGAGGTGTAAATGAATGTATATCGTATATGTAAAATAATCTGGATTTTATTAAATGTGATGTGAAATATTGTTCATATTGAGATGTTCAATAATATTGACTTCTGATAGCAGACTTGACAAATCTGAGCTCAGTTTGACACATTGTTGTTGACACCTCTTCTCAAACTCTAATGACAGACACATTTTTGAGACCCTTTTTTCATGAAAAACATCTGAGACTTAAGAAAATGTTTTCATTTTCTCTCCATTTAATCTCTTTGATGTCCAAGAGGAATAAATTAGATCTTATTTGTGATTTTTCTTTCTTATGAGTTGGGATAATTTTTTTTACAATCATCATACTCATTTTTATGTTCTCTCATGTGTCAGGACACGGTTTCTGTTCACCGGCCGAACTTCTACGCTGATCGTTTCTTTAGATTCATGAGCAGCACTGTGTTTAAGAAGAGCACATGTGAGTAACTGATAGTGTTATCGAAACGTAAAATGATCAGCTGATGGATACAAATTAAATTTGATTGTAAACCTGTGTTTTCTTCAGCACTGAAAGCATCTCCTGCTAAGAAGGGCCGAACGGCACTGACGGTGCCCAAATTCAGCAGTCCATGTCCGGCCTGGTCTGCCAGTCAGCTGCCGTCAGAGAGAGATGAGAACACGTATGATCTTAGAGGAGCTCGAAGTTTTCCTGTGCTGGAAAACGATGGTGAAGAAAGACCCTCACGATACTGTTATAACGTTATCATTATAATTTTTCCGTCACAGTGTATATTTAAAGAGTATAGTCGCATGCGCATCGCGCCCTATTTGCGTGAGCCTGCCGTGTGTCCACATTTACAATAACGAATATGCGCATGCAGAAGACGCGAAATGTGAAAATGTTCTTTTATATATTTACGGAACAATTATTCCATAAAGGGAATAGCAACAAGGAATATTGAATGTTGAATACATGGCAATATTGCTAATTTAATTTTTCTCATAGAAAGATTGTGAAAACTATAATAGTATCTGAGAAATAACATTTCTAATTTGTCAGTTAGTATGATATGACAGGTATCATATTGAAACATCTTTACATGTAAAAAGTACTCATGCTAGTATACTAGTACATACTTTATAACGCATACGTTGAAATATACTTGAACTTTGCCTAAGTGTGTTTAATCAAATTAACCTAAAGTTTGCTTATTTTTTGTTGGGGCCGTCGCTCTTGTTTCATTTTTTCTTCTCTCTCAGGTCTATCGTCTTGCACCCCTCCATCATTTGAAGAAGCGACCACAGTGTCTGTAGCCACCACACTGTCCTCAAACAACTCTATATCTATACCTGAACGCTCTCCATCAGACACCACAGAGCACCCCCGCTACAGGTGACACGCATTACACACCTGTTCATGATGTGTTTTGTTCTTAAAGGGACAGTTCACCCAAAAATGAAAAATTTCATCCTTTACTCACCCTCGAGTTGTTCCAAATCTGTTTACATTTCTTTGTTCTGTTAAACACCAAGAAAGATGTTTGGAAGAATGCTTGTAACCAATTGACTACCATTATAGGAAAAATGACAATGCTAGTCAAAGTGCCCCAGAACTATTTGCTGTCCTACATTCTTCAAAATATCTTCTTTTGTGTTCAACAGAATAAAGAACTCTATTAAGCAATTTTTCCTACGTTGGTTGTCCATGGTGGCCAAAACTGGTTGGTTATAAGCTTTCTTCTAAATATCCTTCTCTGTGTTCATCAGAACAAAGACATTTAAACAGATTTGGAACAACTCAAGAGTGAGTACATGCTTCCACACCGTATGAACGATTTCGTAGTACCGGGACAATTTGCCGGAAGTACTTTCTGTTGTGTTCGCACCACAGGAACCGGACAAAATTTTTGTTCCGGAGAACCTTTTTTGAGGAACTCTTTTGCTCCTTCTACGAGGCTGGGTCTAAACCAGCAGGATAGGAACGTTACGTGATGCAAGCAAAAACTGATAGGCTGAACTTCTGTTATTTGGTTGTTTGTTGTTGTTCGACGGACGCGCTTAAATGAAGTCGCTGTCGACAGGCTTACGTCGCTGAATAGTTCCTTTTGCCGGTGCGAATGCGATCCGAAGGGAAAACTTTCTTTCTGAATTTATCCGGTCGGAAAGCGCCTAATGATGACAGAATTGTCATTATTGGGTGAACTGTTACTTTAAGTTATGGAAATAATCTCATTCTTCACAAGAGCATGATCACATACTTTATATAAGCTCTTTCTTTTGACTCCACAGGAGGCACACAATGTCATCTGTGAAAGACACTGAGGGAAGGTGAGTTTGTCTTTCTTGTCTTTTGTGTCTATACAAACTGTAGAGTCGATTCGGAACATGAATGTTTGTGTTTTTCTGAACGTGTCTGTGAATGCATTAGCACTTGGTGTTGATCTGCTGGTGTTGTGTATTCTTCAGGACACAGGAGGTGGTTGATGTTCATGAGGAGGATCAACAGACCATCACTGTACAGGTGGAGGTGAAGAGAGAGACAGACATCGAGGAACCGGAGGACGAATCTCCAGAAGCCAAGTACATACCTAATTCTTCTCTATGAAATCTCAACGGTTTGTGTACAGTATTGTATGGCCAGCAGAAAATGCCTCTTAGCATTATTAGGGATGTAAGGAAGCTTCACCATCAGTTGGTTGAGACGTTAAAAGAATCGCAGTACGAGTTTGAACAGCAGGAGCCGCTGTTTTTATGCAAACTTGGTAAAAGTGGAAATGTGCTGTTATTTCTTAAAGACTAAGTAGCATATGATTTTTAAGGTCCTACTTTAGTTTATGGATTGTCCAACAAGTTTATGTACATAGAAGGTCTAAAAACACTATTATGTCATTATAATAAGGACATATTCTTACCTTACTTCTTGACTGACTCTCAAATGATTCGTTTTGCAATTCATCCGTCTAATCCCCTCCTATCTGTTAGCCTAGTGTCATGAGATTGGTCAGATGGTGTAGTCTGCTGTGATTGGTCAAACGCGTTTGTTACGAGCAAGGCGGGACGAGAGCGAGTGATGATAATGAGTGTCAGCTGCGCGTTGCACGGGTATCGCATACGGGAGTCGACCTTGCACGAGCTGCCGGAATTTTACTTCGTTTTGTGGTTTGTTAATTTTTTTTTAAAAGTTGTTGAACGTTCGCCGGAGACTGCCTCCTTCCCATTCCTTCGATTTGTGACAGCGTTCATCATGTGTCGCAAATTGAACGCCTACCATTATTGATGGATTACGGTTTACAGGTTATACACTCACCTAAAGGATTATTAGGAATCCTGTTCAATTTCTCATTAATGCAATTATGGTTGTGGTGTAATGGTGTGGGGGATGTTTTCTTGGCACACATTAGGCCCCTTAGTGCCAATTGGGCATCGTTTAAATGCCTAGGCCTACCTGAGCATTGTTTCTGAACATGTCCATCCATTTATGACCACCATGTACCCATCCTCTGATGGCTACTTCCAGCAGGATAATGCACCATGTCACAAAGCTTGAAGACGATAGTAGATAATAGATAGACGATAATAGATTGAACACTTAAATTAGCCGGGTTCATATAGATAGATAAACAAACTGTAATACCCCAGAAATAACGATACATGTTAACGTTAACATTATATGCATTAGTTATACACAGACATATGGTACACAAATTCTGTATTTCTTGAATTTCATTTGAATTTCACACTTACATGTTGTGATTCGGTGGAGCTAACAGGTCCAAATAAAGTTGGTATTTCCCCCTCTTTCAATGATAGTCTTTAAACATTTCCTGCAGTGAACGTGCCAAGATTATTAAAGCAATCTTCGGTGAAATGACGCGCGCACAGTTAAACCCTGGGGTTATAATCCTTTGGTGTCATTTGAAAATGAATTGGAACCATTGTTGACAACTGACAGGATGCCTGAGAGCGTAATCTACGTGGAGGACTGTAATACAATAGAAATTCACTCAAATACTGCGGCGCTAGACCATGTAGGGCTTTATAGGTAATAAGCAAGATCTTAAAGTTAATGCAATGCTTTATAGGTAACCAGTGCAAGTTTGACAGAACCGGGGTTATATGCTCACACTTTTTTGTACGTGTAAGAACTCGAGCTGCCGCATTTTGAACCAGTTGGAGATTTTGTAATAGGGCTGCAGGGCAACCATCTAAAAGTGCATTACAGTAGTCTAGTCTTCATGTCATGAATGTATGAATTCATTTCTCTGCATCCGACAGTGACAGCATATGACGTAGTTTAGATATATTCTTAAGATGGAAAAATGCAATTTTACAGTTGTTGGTGACATGGCTCTCAAATGACTGAGTACTATCGAATACAACGGCAAGATTCTTAGCAGACGACGAGGATTTTAGCATCCGTCAATAGTTAAGAAGTATTCTTGGTTGTTACGTATGGCGGTTTTCGGTCCAGTAAGTAACACTTCTGTTTTGTCCAAGTTAAGTAGTAAAAAATGGTTACTCATCCAGTTTTTTAAATTGACTATGCATTCCATTATTTGATGGAACTGCTGTGTTTCATGAGACTTCGAGGAAATATAAAGTTGAGTATCATCACCATAACAGTGAAAGCTAATTCCGTGTTGCTTTATTATATCTTCTAGAGGTAGCATGTATAATGCGAAGAGCAGAGGCCCTAAGACTGAAGCCTGTAGTACACCGTACTGGACTTGCGATTTGCGGGACACCTCATTGTTTATTGCTACAAATTGAAAACGGTCAGATAAATAAGACTTAAGCCATTTCAATGCTATTCCGTTAATTTTCAAGTCTATGCAGGAGTATCGTGGTCAATGGTGTCAAATGCAGCACCAATAACGAAATACAGCCACGGTCAGACGCATATAGCAGATCATTTATAACTCTGATCAAAGCAGTCTCTGTACTGTGACATGCTCGAAATCCAGACTGGAATTCTTCATTAATGTCATTCCTTTGGAGGAAGGAGCATAACTGAGTTGAAACTACTTTTTCCAGAACTTTAGATATAAAAGGTAAATTCGATATAGGCCTGTAATTCCCTAGTTCTCTAGGGTCGAGTTTGGGTTTTTTGACAAGGGGCCTTATAACAGCCACCATTTAAGGCACATGTTCTAATGTCAGAGATTCTCCCTCTTGAGTTATAGTTACACATATATGTTGTTCTTTAAAACAGAAAAGTTCTTCATGGACCTTGAAAATGTTCTCCACTTAGAGAACATCTTGAGCTTGAACATTTTTTTTATATTTTTTTCAGAGTGGATGTCCTGACTCCAGCACCAGAGACTGATGTTACTGACAACCTCCGACCAGAAACAACTCCTCCAACACACAAACCATCAGCATCAGTCACCCAGACAAAACTTCCTGAGGACACATCAACCCGATCGACAGCTCCCGTCAACATGACTGCAACTCAGGATCAAACGTCAGTGCAGTCCTGTACCCGTCCAGACCGGACAGCACAGATCTCACAGTCTCACAGCCGTGAATCACTGGAGGAGGAACTCGTACATTCATCTGAGATCTGCTTCGTAAGTCTAAGACTGAACTGAGAGACGTGTGCTTGGTGTTTGATTCTTTGTTTTGGTTTATTAAGCGGATGATGGACACGATTATGTGATTGTGATGATTTATGTCAGTTATTATACACACATGTATAGGACGACTAACAGCCTTGTGTTTCAATGAGCAAAATCATCTCAAGTCACACTTTATAAAAATGAAAAAAAAGGAATCTCAATCTTTTAAAAGTTTTACCATTTACATACACACTCATAGTGATAAAAACATTAAGTACACACAGAGCCTCACACAAACACATTCACATGTGCATGCATGCGTGTGTGCATGTGATGTTTTCCTCTGTTCATCTCATTCTGTCATGTCCTCACCGCTGGAGAAAAGCTGACTCATCACTGTTATTGTGTTCTTACAATATTGCCAAAACGTTAAACATATAACAAATAGACATAAAATCAGTACAAACGTTAACACTGAAATTAAAATAAGGTGCTTAGTAAAAGATAAAATATAGAACGAATTATAAAATAAAGTGTATGTAAATAAACAAGTTGACTTAAATATAATCAAAATGTACATTTGTTCTCTCTCTCTCTCTCTCTCTCTCTCTCTCTTTTGTTTACATACAGTATAACATGTTTAAAATAAAGGGTTTGATAATATCTGTTCTTTAGGATCATCTTCTGTAAACAATCATTTTATTACATCTTTAAAGCTTTAGCATCAACATAAAATGTTGTATTTAAACCCCATAATGTGACACATTTCTGATGATGAAACAGTCGTGATTGCTTGATGTTGATTGGTCAATGCAGTATTGTGGTAGAATCTGAATATAAGAAGAACTGGTGATGGTGGAGTAAAAAAAATCACAAACAAACATTCTCTTTTTGCTCATCTTCTCTCTTGATTTACTTTCATTATGTATAATCACACTGTTTTTCTGTTCCTTTCCCTTCTGTTCTGTGTGTGAATGTGTGCATTTGGCATGTGTCTCAGTATGCTGAAGGCAGATATTGGCTCTATTCTCCTGTTCTTCAGAGGAGAGCGCTGAGCTCCTGCAGTGTTGTAAGTGGAGTGTGTGTGTGTCTCCCTCTCTATCTCTGTTTTCTGGGTTCTTCACTGCAGAGTCTCCCAACCTTACTTCACAGTCACAGATGAGCTGCATTGACACTCAGTTGAGGTCTCCATTATGTTTAACTGAAGAACACAGATTACCCTGGCATGTTTCTCTGATGTACTGCATTTAAAAAATAATTGAACGATAAATGTTTACACTGACACTTTTAAATGCAGACTGGCGTCTTTCCTACTCGGAGCACAGTTTGAGACATAGTTGAGATCTCTTTTAAAAATAGGACTTATTTTGTAAATTATATCCAAATCAATGTATGATTGTTTAGGTATTTTATATTTGGTTCGAAAGAATTGCACACTTTAATTGTAAACTTTAAATGTATTGTACCTTACAGAACAAAATTGTTAATCATCAGCTAACGTTATATTACTAATATTAATATCACCTTATTGTTAAGTGTTACCAATTTTTTTAAACAATAATTGATTATATTAAATAATAAATTTCCATATTTTGGAACCAAGTGCTCATATATTTCAATATATGAAAAAACATTATTCCTTGTGTGTATTTTTATAATTATGTATTTGTCAATAAATTGTAATACATTATATTCTTATAATATAGAAGAATATATATTTTCTTTGGTAACGATAATCTTTTCCATTACATCTCGGGTTGGGATACTCTGTGTTAAACTTAAGTTTTAGAGTTCAACATGAGGTTTTTATTATTGATTTGATTCTTCAAGATCAAGGTAGATTCCCTTTAACCATCAAATAGATCCTTTTGTGATTTAGTGCTCACTACATAGGGTTAGTGGTGTGTAGAGGTGTACACTGCTGAGTAGTGTTTGTAACTTAGTAACTATACAATACTATATAAATGTGGTTGTCTGTTCTGAATACTGAACACTACGCAAAGGCGTGTACCCTACAGTCCGATCTTTACTTCTGCGTCGCACCTACGCCATAGCCTCTACGTTGTAGGCTACGTGTCGGTTTTCATTTAAACTTCTACGTCGTTGTCCGCTTAGACAGGCAATTACGACTAGGTGTCATTGTCCACGCGCGTGTTGCTTGTATAACCAAGACAAGAGCCGAAGAAGAAACGTGTAAACCGTCACTTTTGTTGCAGATTTGAGATGTTAAATACAGAAGCACAAATAATTTACTCAGATAATTCATTCGGAAATGTGTTTGAGTAAACATGACTCTATCGCAGAGATTTTTGACCTGTAGTTTTTCATCTGTGTGCTTCTGTACACAGTATGCATACTGCATGCTTGTGAAACAGTGTGAGTAGTATGAGAGGATATCATTTCAGACACAGCAACAGGTTTGATCATCTGGTCTGTTTATTTTCACTGAATGTTTCAAAGGCACCTCATGCGTTTGCTCTTTCTGTGTCTGTTTCTGTTTTCATGACCTCCACACATCTCCTGTTGTGTCTTCTCTCTGTGCTGTTGGTACATACCCATATGTCTGTTGCCCTCTGCTGGTGTGGTGTGTCTCAGCAGCATCCACCAGAGGACAGGAGCTGGGTTTGTTCCCCTCTGCATTATGATTCAGAGTCTCATCATGTGTCCGATGAGGAAAGAGACACAGTAAGTGTGTGTGTTCCAGTGGAAACACGACACAAAACCAACAAGAATTTACAAATTGTTTTTAATTTCTTTTATCTTTTATTATTATTACACTAGTCGATGTGGTCATGTGAAAGGAGCATTACAAGAGGAAGGTTCTTTAGGATTTATTCTTTACTTTGATTATATGAAGGTGTGGGAATATAAAAATATAAAGATATTTTGGTGAGCTGTTCCTTTAAACACATTCACACCACTGGAGTTTGTTATACCTGTGATGTTGGCATGTGCTTTTCATTAATATGCACAGCAGGACATGCGGCCGGTGTTGATGTCCCATTGAGTCGCGTGTGTGCGCGCTTTAGTGTGGATTGCATCCCAATCCATACTACATACTATGCAAAATTAGACTAAAGCATCCTCAAGTACTGTATGATGAAAATAGTATGCAAAAGCATGGATGGGGTTATATCTGGTGAACTACCAAAGCATGCATCTGTGCATCATGTTTTTGGGGATATTACAATTGGTTTGCAATTGGAGCTGGCACATTTTCTTTGCCATTTGCAGGACAGACACCGACCAATCGGAACAATTTATTTGTACAACAGGTGTTGGTTGCAAACAGAGCCATTGAGAGTTGCGCCAACGGAAGTAAAAAAAAATGCGTGTCACATGATTCATGGAGCCTTCAGATAGTTCCAGGAAGTTATGTTTTCTCTTTAAATGCTTTATTTATTTCAGTTTTTATTCATTAAATAACTTACATCTTTAAATGTGGTCTGTTTAGCCGCAGCTCCATGCGTTACCATTAACTTCCGGGAATTATTGAGAAGCTCCATGAACAGCCATTGCTGTGAAAAACACTGTTCCATTCAAATCAACAAAGTTGACGCAACTCTCAACCTTAATGGCTCTGGTTGTAATTAGTTACTGTAATTTAATTACTTTTCCCCATTGAAAAAGAAAGGGATAACTCTTTTTTTTGTTTTTTCCTGGTTTACCAGAGAATTAATATTTCTTGATCAACCAATCTGTTTGCAGAATACTAGAAACACTTTATTTCTTACAGCAACCAAAGACTGCTAAGTGCTCACAGCTGGCATTTTCAGATGCCAATATTTCATGAATCCTCTGTCTCTGTCTGTTTACAGTAAGCTGGATGTACGGTAGGACAGCTGAAGTCTAGTGCGGTGATGTGTCCTCTCAGACGGATGTGGTTATCATGATCGCTGTGTCCAGGATGAATTCTTCTATTCTGAGAGTGATGGAGAGAAACAAAAGACACTTCTGGAAAAAAAAGAAAACTCCTTGTTTGGGTTCCACCTCTCATCTTTACCCTTCAAATCTCCAGTATGTGTGTTTTCATGTGTCAGATCTACTTAGACTCTTTCTCATGAGTTAAACCGGCTGTCCACACGTGTGCGGGTAACCCATAATGCACTGTGACCAGACTTGCGTGTATTCAGTCTGTAGTGTTGAAACCTGTGCGTCCGAGCAGATCATACGTCATTGCATGTGCAGTAATTTTTATGTTGTGTGATGTTTAAAGCAGAATGCATTTCGTTAAGTCGGGTTCGTGTGATAGAAAAATCTAAGAAACCATCCCTTCATGTGTGAAATAACATATCAAGACATAATCAAACCTGCTGAAATGAATATTCCGGCACATCTAAATAACATTTGAGGCTGAATGGATGTATAAATGAGTGAATCATGTTGCGGTGGCGTGTTTTCCTATTAGTCATTAAATAATTTCTGCATTTTGTAAATATCTTTTTATTCATGAGGATTGCTGGACTGAAATTGGTTTTATTGGGGTCAGTGGTGATATGAGAGGATGACTGATATATGCATATAAAGCTGATATATAAATATATATATATACAATAAATATATACTGTATATAACAGGACACGTTACACTTTAAATTAATACTGTTTAAAATCTTTAAGTCTGTTGTTAAGATTTGAAACACTTTTGACAACTTCCGTTCATCATCAAATGAATCGACCTGACTGAATTGATCGACCTGACTTTTGAGTTCATATGTCTGAAAACATATAAAATTCGTATGTGTGTTTAAATTCTGCATAAAATGTACTTTTTAAACACGTTGCTGGGTTTTATTTTGCATGAATAATCATTGTACATTATTCCAGCAAACAAAATAACTTGCTCGGTTTAGTCGTTCTTTTGGGCATTTTTTAAGTAATGCAATCGTCTTTTACTTTTATCATAGTAAAAGTGTACTAACCATGGTTATTTTAGGCATATTTATTACCATTTGTAATTAATACCACAGTTTAACAAAAAATGGTTACACTATGATTACTGTAGTAAAATAAGGGTTTATTTGCGGTTACCGTGATTTAACTATAGTAAACGAGTTTTTTAATAAGGGGTTTTAAAATCTTGCCAAGAGTTAATGCGGTAGTTTGTTGCCAAACTGTGATGTTTAGCTTTAATGCAATAAACTACAAGGCAATAATAGGAAATCATTTAAAATAAAACAATACTTGGACATGAGCTTGACCATCAACGATTCACTGCAAACACACTCTTTTTCTTGACTAAAGTCCCGTCCTGGTTTTCTCTCGTTAAATATTCTGATTCGTTCACATAATGAAGTGAGATTATAAATGCTTTAATTTTTTAAATATGTGTTTTATTTAATCGTGACAGGCTGACGTGGTTTAATGTAAAATACTCTGAACATTCCATCTCTCGTCTAAACACATGGCGGCACTTTAAAACCTTTCCATTTGACTTTAAGTTGTTTTCAATTTGAGGAAAGTTACTGATATACTTTTTCTTTTAAAACAATGTTTTATATATTGTCATCTTGTGTGTACACATTGAATGGATGTCTGTGATGGCTTTGTTGTTCTATATTTTTTTGTGGTAAGATTTTGTTTGCGCTGTATCTATTGTGTTTATCAGTGTTTTACGTAAGTAGAGATTTGTATGTACATGAGCAATCTGTATAGTACAGAAATGTTACGGTTTCAATACAATTTATGCTGGGTTCACACAAATGTGTTCTTTGCGAGGGATGCGAGCTGACAAATATTTTCAACTTGCTCGGAAGACGACGCGAGTTTGCGTATATTCGCGTCATTGCATTGACTTTGAATGTCATTTGTTTGTGCAAATCGCTTAATTCACGTTCGTTGTGAACACCCCATTAAGCTTTATCTGTGGCCAAAGAAAATAATTTTATTGTAATGGAATTTATCATTTATGGTGTTACACAGACAATGTCATTTAATGATTTTGTCTCATATTAAGGTACAGTATTAAACAGGGTAATTATAATTAACTAAAACTATTTAAACATTTCTGTTAATTGAAATACAGTAAAATATGGGCACAAGTATTACTTAAAAAACTTCATTTCAATTGAATGAAAATTAGAAACGTTGCCTTAGTTTGAGACACAAGAATTATTAACTGTACACTCTAAAAAAAAAGGCGTTGGGTTATTTTAAACCAGATATTTGGGTTAATTCTTTGACCCAACATGCTGGGTTGTTTTAGTTACATCAACTATTACATTGCTGGTTTAAAACAAACCCAAAATGTTTAAAATCACAGAACTACTTGAGGCACTAGTAAGAATCAAAAGTTTAAGTTTTATTAAGGATCGAAATGCAAGACAAAAGGAATTCATAAAAACTTGCAATATTTTAATGCTCAATGAACAAAAAAAACGGCATGTAAAACACTTCGAATCAATTTATGTTTATACATATTAAGACAAATAAACATCAATAAATTACATAAGTTTAGATTTTAACATTTACATAAAGTCGCACAAGAAAATATAAATAGTTCGACAACTTTCCACTTCGAAACTCATAACTGTTTACAAAATACAATTAACAAAGTTGCACGAGTAAAATGCTTTAGGGCAATTCCAGCATTATGGATGTGACAATCTGTCAGTGGGGTAAAAAAGAAGATCGGGATATACAGTATAGTACAGAAAGTGAAATACACTCTTGAAAAAATAATATTATAAACGTTAACACAACTCTTAACTAATTCGACACACTCAGGAATACGTAGAAGAATAAAAAGATCAACAATTGTTCGTCTCATATACCCAAAATTAATCATATCGCACGGTTAACCATTAACGTTATAAGAGCCAGCGGCTATTCCCGAAGCCATAGAGCTGCTCTCAGCGGAGCAACGACCGCTGATAGCCGGAAGCTCAAACCTCCGACAGCGTCTTCACAAAATCTCAAAGAGGTGTTATGTTTATATATAAATCACGTATTTGATTTCTTAACGACTACATTCTCGTCTAGAAGACTACGTTCCGTCAGCGAACATTAGTGGTATTCATAAAAAAATGACCTGGATGTTTGGGCTATCCACTACTAACGAAGCTAGATTGTAACGTTACTTTTCAAACCTAATGCGAACAGCCGAATTTGGCATACTTTTGCATTTTTTTGATGTACAGTTATAGTTTTATACATTAAAAACATACCTTTTATTCTCCAAATAACAGCTTTCCGAGATGAGGTGGATCAAAATACCCGCGAACTTAAAGTTTGTCTGAGGCGTCGACTCGAGGAGTGGGAGGGGTTTACTCTCTCAACCGTCACTCAATTGGACCAGACTGGTAACCCAGCTTTTGGGTTACTCAAAAAACGACCCAACACTGAGAAAATAACCCAACAAAATGACCCAACAGGCTCAACCCATCTTTTGGGATAAACAAATAACCCAGCATTTTTTAGAGTGTAAATAAATAACTAAACTAAAATTGAAATAAAATAAAATTAAACCTATATGGCTAAATTATATGAGAAAAGCGCATCGCCAAATTGTCCAACATAAAGCTATTATTTACAATCAAAATAAAAAATTAATTCAAACTATAAAAAGAGACTACAATAAAACTAAAGTACAAGTAATTTTATTCTGAGTACTGAAGGCAGATGTGAACATAATCAGTCATTGCAGAGCTGAAGTTTTATTGAACCTGATACGTTTTTTAATAGTCACTTAGATTTGACAGAATAAATTTGCCTTATTTGAATAGTAAAACAGATCATGAAAACTGTCAATGTTATTAAAATCTTTCATCACGCCCTGTGTGTTTATCATGCGGCGAGGCTCTGTAGTATAATGTACATTATGTTTTAAAGTCATAATGAAGTAATAAGAGTTTTATTTTTTGGGCTGCACGTGTTACATAGTTAAAAAAACCGCTAAAAGAACGTGTAATGAATTATTGTCCTAATCACGCATGTGACTGTGTCCGGTCTTCAGACGTTTCTGATGATGTGTGAGTGTTTGTGTATGAAAGCATATGAAATCATAAATGTGTGCTGTACTTCTAACCATCATTTTCGGATGTTTTCATAAAATTCACTGCATGTGTCCAACACCTGAAGAAACTGTTCATTTGTCAAAGAACCTGTGTGTGTACAAATAAAATGATGTACAAATAAAACACGAAAATAAAAGAATACAACGAAATTCAACTCTCTGTGATTTTTTAGAATGGTTTTCTTCGGCAGAGAACAGGCATCCCATCCATCACTAAGCAAGCATCCCCTGCGGGCGGGCTGGGCAGAGGAGTTATCCACATATAGCTCTAACTGGACCTAGTGCTACCGCACGTTGTGACTCCCCCAGTCGGCAGTTCCATCTGATGTATCCTATGTATTCGAGGAAGTGCACTTACCCAGTGCCTTATGGCACCGTTCTCGCTGTTAGAGAAACTAAGGCCGCCACCCATGAGGACCCAAGGAAGAGGCTTCCCACCTTTCAAAAGCTCTGGGACCCCCTTCCTACCTATCCACTGGAATAATAAAATTTCAAGAAAGCGCTCATGTCTGACACGCCAAGGCCTGTCACCGTCACTTCGCTAGAGATTGTGATACGAAACAGCATTGTGGCGTTTTCAATAGGAACCCCATCTGTCGGTTCGACACAAAGTCGAGAGACCGACAAAAAAGGAATGTCTTGGTTACGTATGGAGCGATTTTAGTCTCATTAATTATTCACGCGTAAAACAAGATACACACATGCGTAAACAGTTTCGCATGCATAAAATCTAATTTACGTGCACATAGTATAGATTTACATTTACGAAAAGCAATTCACGTGCGTAAAACAAAAATATTTTCTCACAAAGTACGTTTCGCAAACATACAACTGCGCACAAAACTTTCGAACGGTTAAAATGTACACGTTTGTCTTGTTATGCGAATTTGCAAATCGTCACTCACGTGTGAATCGCCTTGGACGTGTGTGTGTGTTTTTGAGACTTTCCTGGCAACGCAACCCCTCCCTTGCTGGTTGTCGTACTCTTTAGCCAATCAGATTCAAGCTTACCATCCAACCAATCACAACCCGCTGAGGGCCCAGGACTCAAGGAAAACGGCTCTGTGCATCTTTGGTGCAGTTTGGCTCAAATAGAACGGAAATGAAGCATCACCCTCACCGCACGTTAATCACACTACAATCAAGCTTGGCAGACGAAGAGCGGGATGCACGTGAAATAAAGTGACTTTATTAAGTGAAATAAAGTCTAAAATAATGGTGTAATTCATGTATGTGCACCGTTGTTGAGCAAGGAACAAGCTTGAACACCTTTACTAAAACTTGGAAAAGTACAATCGCTCTGCGCAGAGCCGATTTGCTTGAGTCCTGCGCCCTCAGCGGGTTGTGATTGGTTGAATGGTAAGCTTGAATCTGATTGGCTAAAGAGTACGACAACCAGCAAGGGAGGGGTTGCGTTGCCAGGAAAGTCTCAAAAACACACACACACGTCCAAGGCGATTCACACGTGAGTGACGATTTGCAAATTCGCATAACAAGACAAACGTGTACATTTTAACCTTTCGAAAGTTTTGTGCGCAGTTGTATGTTTGCGAAACGTACTTTGTGAGAAAATATTTTTGTTTTACGCACGTGAATTGCTTTTCGTAAATGTAAATCTATACTATGTGCACGTAAATTAGATTTTATGCATGCGAAACTGTTTACGCATGTGTGTATCTTGTTTTACGCGTGAATAATTAATGAGACTAAAATCGCTCCATACAATTGGAGTTCATTGTTTTCGCTTTCAAAGTGTATTTCTTCTTTCGTGTTGTTTATTTTTGTTTGGTTTTTTTTATTTCGCGTTCGTATTTATTGGCACAAAAGGAATCCCAGGAAAGTCTCAAAAACACACACACACGTCCAAGGCGATTCACACGTGAGTGACGATTTGCAAATTCGCATAACAAGACAAACGTGTACATTTTAACCGTTCGAAAGTTTTGTGCGCAGTTGTATGTTTGCGAAACGTACTTTGTGAGAAAATATTTTTGTTTTACGCACGTGAATTGCTTTTCGTAAATGTAAATCTATACTATGTGCACGTAAATTAGATTTTATGCATGCGAAACTGTTTACGCATGTGTGTATCTTGTTTTACGCGTGAATAATTAATGAGACTAAAATCGCTCCATAGTTACGGATGTAACCTCAGTTTTGTTTCCACAAGGGAGAACCCCATCTGTCGGTTCGACATAATGTCCCTCCATCAGGGACCCCTCAACACTTCACACACAAACCTCGATCATGGTGACCATTAAAAAAAACATAATTTAGTAAAAAATCAAATCCATGCACATCAGGGGCCCATTTAAATAAGGAGGTTTAACCCAAGCCAAGTTAAAATGTGAACTCTTGAGTAGATTTACAACGATATGCATTTGAGTTAGTTCTATCAACTCTGGGTAGATTTACCTTGAGTGAAGCGCTTGCACCACAACTACAACATGCCATGAACAATGAAGCTCTAATATTATGATTCATCCACGTCAGCAAAAAAAGCAACAGAAAGCGCTTGAGGGCGAGGCACACTATTCGTTCTGCATACAGTGGATTTACTTATGTGCTGAAAATGACTTAAATTCAAATATTTAATAGATAAATGTAGCCTACCAATAAACAAATGAATTAATCATTAAATTAATGAAACAATAGAAATAAGATAGAAAAAATATAACATGGTACGTTTCCACTACAAATCAGTGCTCTATGTTATTGCATGAAACTTCATGGTATATAGGATACCTGTATGGCATCAGACTCGTATCAAAGTTAAACTGATTACCAGTTCAAACCCTGCTCGGAGCAGATTTGGGTAGGAATAGCTGCACGTCTAAATTAATTGTTATTTACCTTTATCGCTTCATTTTTACTTTTTATATTTTGTATTTATTAATTTCCTTATTCATGCACTTTATTTATACACTTTGTTAAGTCATTTCTCATCGTCCATAGAAAACTATGCTGTGATATAATACACGATGGCTGATGTTATTGATGTAATGATGGATGAGATATATTTTTATATATCTAATTTACTGTACAGAAAAATGGTACAGTTTTAATAAAAATGCACAGGGAAATGACAAAATTCCACTCCGGTCCTAAATTGCACTCCTGAAATCAAATTACATCTCTATGAATTAATGCAGCCTCTTCAAATAGGATCCTCTATAAAACCCCATATGACATTTTAGTCATTGAGATGGTCTTTGTGTAATCAAAACGTGTGCCATGAATGACTGTATTTATTGATGAATGAACGAGGTTCACCACTTGCGCTTTAAAAGGGGGAGGAGATCGAAAGAAACTCTGGGTTTACCAAAGAAAACCAGCTCTCGACCAGGTTAGGTTCCCAGAGTAAATTACTATGGTTACTGACTCTGAGTATAAATTACCTCTCTTTCAGAAGCTTGAGTTAACCCGCTTCCTCGGGTTTGACATACCTCGCATCCTGAAACGGAAAACCCAAAGTTTCCCTCATTTCAGGGTTAATATACTCAGAGTTTTCACTAAACCTCCTTTCTGAAATGGCCCGAGCAACTAGCATTTTAATAACAGCAGCATAATTAATGTCTGCAAACACTAAAACTGTGGCACTCCTGTTGGTCCCTAGTTTTCTCAGTTTTTGCCCCAAGGACATTACTTTTCCCACGCTCCTTCATCATTGACTGTTTTCACCTGTTCCTCATCTAGTTCATTCCCTTCACCTGTTTAGCCCTTGTTATCTGTCTTATTTAAGTTCTCCCCTTAGTTCAGTTCTTTGTCGAGTATTAATGTAATGTCATGTTGGTATATAGTTCTGTGGATGTTTCTGTTCATGAGATTACCCTGTTCATGAAATTACCCTGTTCGTGAGATTACCCTGTTCGTGAGATAACTCTGTTCGTTGGATTACCCTGTTCATAAAATTACCCTTTTCGTGAGATTACCCTGTTCGTGAGATAACTCTGTTCGTTGGATTACACTGTTTGTGAGATTACCCTGTTCGTGAGATTACCCTGTTCCTGAGATTACCCTGTTCGTGAGATTACCCTGTTCATTGGAATACCCTGTTTGTTTCCTTGGATATTTACCCGTTTGGATTACTTTGTTTTTTTGGATTTTTACACCTTTTTGTTATTAAACCTTTTTCACTCGCCTCCTGTTCCTCATGGATTCATCTGTCATCAGTGAACTGTGACAAAAATATTAAAAACTAATTGAACGTGAACTTCCAATGCATGCTTGGAACTTTCAGTTTGTTCAGATGGAATAGTTTGTTACATTGGGCAAACTTTTTGCCACATTTTGAATACAAACTTCAATATCTAACTCCAGTAAACAAAATGATCTTTGTCAGCAATTAATTTTGTTCAGTTTACACAAAATAAAAAAATTCTTATTCTACTAAAAAAAATCTTTTATTCAAGATACGTAATTTTGATTAATTTTGTTAGGAGAACATTTTTAAGGTTGATTTTTTTTTACAGTGTGGTGTTGTTGCTTATTTGTGTTTTGGTTTGAATCTTTCATCTGTTACAGGGTGAGTAAAAAAGATATATTATTCATTGAACAGCTTTTATCCAAAGAAAAAGTTAATTTGGTTAGTCATTTTAACTATAAAATTGTTTTGCTATCTTACATTTTTAATCAGACTGGCTGTGCAAGTCATTTGTGATGAGTTGCTTTAACTTAAATAAATAAATGATCATGCAACACAAGGTTACATACTCTTCAGATTGAATTGTGTTTGGTGTGGCATCTTTGACTGCTGTTATAAACAGCAGATGATTAACGTGAACTTCAAGAGCCCATGATAATATTTACTTCCATAAGTAATAATGTACTGATGTTTTAGTTCAAACCCAAATGTGAACTCGACTTCAACCCTACCTGCAGTACAAATACACACTCATTTGTATGTCCCTCTCAGAAATGTACTCGACTCATACTGTATACAAGTATAATTGGTTTATCCTCGGACTTGTACTTTATACTAGTCATTTGATCAAGATGTACTAAGTCAAACATATTTATCCTGGATCCTGTTCTTTTCTGATTGGCATATAAATAATTGTTTCACTACTAGTGGATTCACTAGTGGTTTACTGAGAGTGTGTACAAATGTACATTCACAAATGTACAATGCACTACAGTCCCAAGTACTGAACTTGTAAACTATCAGTATATCTACAGTATAAGTTCACTTGTAGTAGTTGCAGTACAAACAATATATGCAATTGTAAACAATATTCATAGGTTTACTTCATGGTTATTCTTGAAGAACACTTAAACTACACTTTTGTGAAATAAAAAGGGGTCCAATATAATCCCAAGTAGTATTGAAATAGCAAACACAAACAACTATTGATATTAGTGTAAATACTACATAAACTGAAAATTACTTGAGATAAACATAATTTATAAGCATACTTAAAATAATATTTTTTTATCTATTATGTAGTCTTTTTCTCTAATCTAACAGGTACAAAGACGTATATAATGTTTTAACTCTGGTGATGTTTTTGTAATGAACGTTTGTCGGGGTTGTGTGTTTTGTTGTTTTTGTCGTCTCCTGAAAGCTTTAGTTATGACTGTGGTGGTGACCCCAGCAGCAACCCTGCTGAATGATCTCAGATCTGTAACAGCAGGCATTTGTTATCAGCTGTGAGCAGGTTTCCTGTAGCCGCTCACTGTGGTAACATAAATTACATCCATTATAACACTCACATGTTCATTATTGCTCAGAAGACTTGTGTTTGTTTCACACAAATGGGTGAAATGTTTCTGAATTTCTTTATAGGAATAACAATAATTGAAAGAGACGTACATCACTTTAAAACGAAGTGCATAGCTCAGATCATTTGTTTTTCTGTGAATTGACAGAGAAGTGTTTGAATTATGAGATCATTGCCTTTTGAGACTTTGTATCTTTCCAAATTGCAGACTTGAGAACATTTTGAGACTTTAATGTATTGTGTTGTCATATGGGATTATTTAATGTGTATATATTTATTATGGTCCATAATTGCTGCAGTATGCTTGCTTTTACAATATAATTAATTTTATTTGAAAATGATCATCATTACAAATAGATTATTGTGTGTGAATATGAAATACTTCAGAAGAGATTTCAAGAGTGAATCAATGAGGTAAGTCAATAATAGATCTACAATTTCAAAGAAAAAGTGCATACATGTTTGTTGTTTTAAAATAACCGTATTCCCGTATTTAAGCAGTTTTTTTCTGTAATAAGCTCTGTATTCCGTGACGTCACTGTTAGTCTAACACATTTTTTTCCATGTAGGTGTATTTGTTATTTAATGAAAGAAAACAGATTTGTTTTTTTGAAGGATGGGGCATCCTCTCTGTTGTATGCATCACTTTTAGCTCTCATGTAATTTTTGGCTAAAATATATGAGACTCAATAACTACAGTAGTAGCTTAAAAAAACATAACCTTTAGATTTGATTTGACCTCTTTACTGTTTAATGAACATCAGTGTGAACCCTAAAAGAATCAAAAGAAAGAAGAAATTATGTTTTGGTTGAAACTGGTTTTAGGACCAGAAATTTTGCATAATTTCTAACAAATTGCATACTTATTCTAACATAAGGAGTGAAATATGACATGCACACGTTCTTGATGTTTTTCGTGAGATTTGTTTTGAGACACACCCGCTTTAATTGTGTAAAATATAACACCCGAGTTTATAACAGGTTACGATTGGTTTTCAATAAAATATAAAAAAGATTATATTAATGCTAATAAAGCAAATCTATGTTTGTTTGTTTGTTTAATCACACTCCGGAAGCCAATAAACAGGTTCTGTAAAATTTTACTTCATGGCAGTAACATGTGAGCTGACGAGCTATCAAAAAGAGAAATATATATACATTACACAAATAAAGCTGAGAACAGAGCAACAACGTGTAGAGTAAATCAGAGATGAGTGACAGGTGGTTGGGGCTGGTTTTCATGGTTACAGGGTTTGACAGCACTGCAGTTTGTTGCCCTTCTGTCCATCTGTGGTCGGCGGGACACTGATGTCCACCACGTTGTTTCCCGGTGACTCGTCGTGGGCCGATCGATCGGCGATCTGCTTCTGTGATACGATACGATAAATTTCTACAAAAACAACAGAAAGAATCGATAAGATTCAATCCAGCACCTAAGAGATGACGTATTTTTGTAGACTAATCTGGAAGTAAGTGCTGCGCTGGTTCCCTCGACCGATAGACACATAGTCTTTTGGAAGATAGCAAAAAATAAGCTCTGTGATTAACAAAGGTTTATAATGTTTACATGTTTTGTCTATCAAGATAATCTTTACAAGCTGACACCCTTTATGTTACTTTTGAAGCCGAAATACAACTGGCAGAAGTAAAAAGCTAAATCGATGCTATAAACAGACTACACTTATGGTCGCTTGATATTAACGTCACCACCACCAAGCCTCTGACAACACTATTTCAACTTTTTTTATTAAAAATATGTTCCCTTATAGGTAATAACTCTGTTGATGAATCCGCATCTATATTTTAGGAGATTTGTGCCCATGTTGCATTATTTGTGAGCTTTATATGCTTGATGACGTCTTAACGTCTCTGCTAAAGGAAGTAGCCACTTTAAGCAACTTGTTAGCAACCACCGTTTTTAAGACACAATAAGGTTTTTAAAAAATCACAAGCAGGTTATTATTGGTGTGTTTTATGTCATAAAACCTCCAAATATTTTCACGTTTTATTCTGTTTACAAAAGCCTTATTTCAGGCAATTCCAAAAACCTATAGACTGACAGGAAGTGCTAAAATGCTAACTCGCTTCCGGGTTTTGCATACATAAATTCATCATCTCTGAGCCTCCCTATGGAGAGAAAATGGAAAACTTAAGTCTGCTTAAGTCTCATCATATGTTTCTCCTGAGAAAAAGAGTTGGTTAAGTCAGAAATGTCTCTGTCATGAGAGTTTGAGAAGAGATGTCAACAATGCGTCAACTGAACTCAGATTTGTCAAGTCTGCAATCAAAAGTCAATATTATTGAAGATTTCCATATCAATTCAGACATTTCTCATCAGATTTACTTAAATCCAGATTATCTGACCTCAACAATCTACTTTAAATGTATACCTCCGTAGTCCGTTATTATTATTGATACATGTATATCTTATTGAACATTTTTGTCTTTGATCACACTGATGTCAGCACGGTAAAGGTACTCTGCTTTAAGATCCCTGGAACAAAAGCTTTAACTGTTGTAAAATAATAGTAAAACACACTTTCATGTGTTTTGTGAATCAGACTCCCGTGGATCACAGCGTACCTGTTAGAATGTTCTTGAACGCCTCCTCCACATTGGTTGAATCCAGGGCAGACGTCTCAATAAATGAAAGGTGATTTTTCTCTGGAAACAAGATGAGACGCATTTATTATCACCTGCTCTTAAAATATTACCCATATACATTTTCATCTACAGTTTGAAATTAGTGTGGACGGTACTGCGAAAATGGCCTGATTCCTCCATCTTTTGCATTTCTGTACCGAGAGGTCAAGCTGTGATGTTGCAATCTTCTATTGGTGTCACACACTCATGTGACGTGAATTCGCAGGTCAGAGTTCACCAAACTTGAACTTTCCTAGTTCCAGAAATGTGAAATATCTTCGGAGGGGCTAGCGTTTCCGGTCAGATGCATTTGCATGCATGGAAGTCAATGGAACAAAAAGTCAAGAATCACCACGGCTGAGTTTTTGCAGGGTAGGTGTGTAAAAATAAGGGCTGTCAAACAATTAATCGTGATAAATCACATCCAGAATGAAAGTTTGTGTTTACATAATATATATCTGTGTACGGTGCATATTCATTTTCTATTTATAAACACCAAACATACACATTGTTGTCTATATATTTAGGGAATAGATAAATGTATTAATTTATATTACCAATAATTGAAATTCTAAAGAAACGTTTATAAATTGTTATATTTTTCTTAAATATATGCATTCATGTGTACTTGTTCATAAATACAATTTTTTTATGCACAGATCACCAACATATATTTCATAAACACAAACTTTTATTCTGGATGCAATAAATCACGATTAATGGTTTGACAGTCCTAGTAAAAATACATCACAAAGCCTATACGCATCAATTACAGATGGATTATTATTATCATTATAAATGGATTCTGACAATACCCAATCGCACATATTCACTTCTTACACAATACAACTCTTGATCTTTCAGTTGTAAAACTGTCATAGATACTACCAAAATTATCTGAAATCCAATAAAAATGAATCCAGACCAAATTTCACAAATAGTGAAAGTAGGACATGTATTTTGCTGAACTATTGCTTTAATTGAAACAGATGATGCCATTGTAATCGCTAAAAAAAGTGTGCCTATACTGCAACATAAAAGCATGTTTAAAGATATACAGCAGCCAGTTAACATCAGCACTCTCTGCCACGCATCTTGTGGGATCAGTGTACCTGCGAAAGCGCAAGCCTCATCGGTGGGCACTGCCCTCAAGTGCCGCAGGTCACTCTTATTCCCCACCAGCATGATGACGATGTTGTTGTCGGCGTGATCTCGCAGCTCTTTCAGCCAGCGTTCTACATTCTCATAGGTCAGATGTTTGGCAATGTCATACACCAGAAGCGCGCCCACGGCTCCACGATAATACCTGTACACGTGCAAACACAACACACAATCATACTTACAGTGAAAATAACATGCTTTTTTTACTGCCACTGAGTTTGCAGACGTAAATTCAGATCTTGGACATTTTGGTAATAAAAACTTCTTTGATTCTCATCATGAGGTTCAACCAAACACACATCTGTAAACTTAATCGCAGAGGCAGATGGATAGTTGACAAATAAATCGTACATGTGTCCTGTGGCGTGATGTAGCAAAATTAAAAAAAAAAAAACGTTAATATTACACTTTTTTTGTATTATTGATATTTTTCATATAAAATAGCATGACAGAGATTTATTGTCATTGTTAGTTTTTTTACTAAATATTTGTCTTCACACCACAGGACAAATTTGCATATGTCTGTCAACTATCCAGTGGTTAACTATACAGGTTCAGTGCATCGTGCTTTTGAGCAAGGTAAGCAAGCAACACACAGTGCATTCTTTTGTCAAGAAAATAGAACCGTTGTACATTTAGTCATTTAGCAGACGCTTTTATCCAAAGCGACTTACATAGAGTTAGGGAGCAACAAGCGATATGTCATACAGGAGCCGTAATACATTAGATGCCAATACAAAGTTACTGGTTTCAACAAAAGCTAGACCACTACCTGTTGAGAGAAAAGGTTAGTGTTTTTTTTTTCTTTCTCTATTTGTATGTCAGGTATTCACAGAAGAGTTGGGTTTTAAGTAGTTTTTTGAATGTTGTGAGAGATTTGGTTGACCGGACAGAGTCTAGGAAGAATGTTCCACCAGGGAGAAGTTGTGAAGCAGAATGAGCGGGAACGCGATTTACTGTCCTTATGGGAAGGCAATACAAGACGCCACTGGTTTGCTGAATACAGGGATCTTGATGGGGTGCTGGAGTGCAGGAAGGTGTGAAAGTAAGCCGGTGCAGATCCAGTGATAGTCCTGTAGGCAAGGGTTAGGGACTTGAATCTGATACGGGCTTCGACCGGTAGCCAGTGGAGAGAGATGAAAAAGGGTGTCACATGAGCCCTTTGGGGCTGTTGGAAGACGAGGCATGCTGCTGCGTTCTGAACCAGGAAGACCAGCAAGGAGAGCATTGCAATAGTCCAACCTTGAGATTACCAGGGCTTGGACAAGGAGTTGTGCCGCATGGTCAGTAAGATAGGGTCTCACTTTTCTAATGTTGAATAAAGCGTATCGGCATGACCGTGTTGTCTTTGCAATGTGATCATTGAATAACAGCTGTTCATCAAATATGACTCCGAGGTTCCTGGCTGTTTTGAAAGGAGTGATTGTGGTATTGCCAAGATGGATGTTGAGATCGTTGGGAATAATTGATTCTTTTTTTAAAGAGTGTGCTAAGATTTTTGGTTATCCTTTTGCGACCCATTCGGGGAACATCGAAGAGGACCAGGCTTCTGGGGAGCAGACGGTGCACGGAATCTCGACAGCCTGAGGGGGGGTCGAGTCGTGGCAAGGGAGGATATGCTTGATATCCTATGTCTGCTTTTTACTGTCGAGGTGGACAGTATCACCAAACAGCTCCCCTTGCGAGGTGGGTGAGTTGAGAAGCCGTACCTTCTCGGTGTCACTCATCTATGCAAGGTTCAGCCAGAGGTGTCTCTCCCGGACCATAAGTTTGGACATTGTCCGACCCAGGGCCCACGGGGTCACCTAGTAGCCCGTAAGCGGTTTGGTGGCAGCACGGAACTCCTGCATGAGCGCTAGGTTGGTCTTGCCCTGTTGGGACTCTCTCAACGGCGTAGCCTTGACCACGGTGTGAAGAGAGGGGCAGTTCTGCCTGGAGCAATGTAAGCTCCCGGCATCAGAGACACCGGAAAGCCCACATTTTTTGGACAGGAGTCTAGATCGAGCCTCCAGGTGGCAGCCAACGGCGGGTTGGACCGCAGCGGCACATTCCCTCTGGGGGACATCGACATATCCTCTAGCTGACCCACCAACAGGGAAAGAAAGGTTGACTGAACTAGTGTGACTTGTACGCGCAGAGAAGGGGGCGTTTCCAAGTCTTACAGAGTTCCTCATGCACTTCCTTGGCTTGGAGCCGCGCGCAAAACCCGGGGTACCGCGTATCCAGCCATGAGCGTTGGGGGAGGGGCAGTGCGTCCACCGCCTCCCCATGCTCACGGCGGCCCGGTAAAGCATGGCATGCATTTTCGATGTCCGATTTTTCCTGATCTCGACCGCCCGAAGGAGGGAGCTTCAAGGAATTATTGCGGTCAAAATTGCCAGTGAGTCACCCTCCAATGTTGCAAGGGACATCTCATCATCACGCGCCGTTTCCGAACAGGTGATTGAGGAAAAAGACAGTAGGACCGCCTTTTCGGGGAACGATCAAACGAGGGAGGTGTGAGCGGTCCGTGAGCCAGCGGCTGGCAGATAAGCCGTCTGGCAATAACCCTCATGTCACCCTCGGTGCTCGCCGAAGCGGACGGCAGGGCCGTAGCCACTACTGTCACGAAACGGGGAGCAACACAAGGTGGCGGCTGGTTCCCGGGGGAAGACAGCTGCCCGTGCCGCAAAGTCTGAATCGTCATCCACCCACAGTGCGGGCAGGACATATCCACAACGGCTGCCTCGACGTGCCGGAGAACCCAACACCCGAGGCAGACATCGTGTCCGTCCCCCTCCTTGATGAGTGTGTTGCACCCGAGACAAAAGTGGGACATGCCAAGCTGGAGAAATATGCTCTTTTAGAAGGAAATATGCTCTTCTAGAAAGATTTGCACCACGTCGTGAGAATCCAGCGATGTAGACTTGGAGTGAAGGCTCTGAAGAACAAATGGTGAATGAATGAAGCACGCCGGCTTCATTTTATACCGGCTATCCGGAGGCGGAACCCGGCATGCAAATTTCATTCGCCAATTTCATTGGCCTTTTCTAAAAGTAGTCAGAGTTGATCAGAGACCAACAGAGAGGGAACCTCAGTTCCCTGATGGAGGGAGCGAGACTTTGTGTCGAACCGACAGATTGGGTTTGCCCATGAGGACCTATCACTTCGACTTGTTTAGAAAAAGGCCAATGAAATTGGCGAATGAAATTTGCATGCCGGACTCCGCCCCCGGATATCCGGACATAAAAGGGAGACGGCGTTTTGCATTCATTCACCATAGTTCTGAGGAGCCTGAGAGCCTCTCCCGACTACTGCAGCGGTCGGCACGTGTTTGTGGCAAGAAAGACACAACGTCTCGTTCCCTCCATCAGGGAACTGAGGTTACATCCCTAACCAACAAGTTCCCTTTCTGTCGGTCTCTCGACATTGTGTCGAACCGACAGATGGGGTTCCTATTGAAGAACGCCACAACGCTGTGCCGTATCACAATCACTAGCGAAGCAACGGTGACTGGCCTGGGGGTGTCAGACGTGAGCGCTTTCGTGAAATTTTAATCTTCCAGTGGATAGGTAGGCAGAGGGTCCCAGTGCTGGGAAGGTGGGAAGCCTCTACCTTCGTCCCTCACGGGCCGTAAGGCCACTGGGTAAGTACACTCCTCGAATGGGGAACGCACTACAGAGACCACTTCCTAACATCGGGAGGCGTTTCGCATGCATACACTCTACCGGCTGCCGGTCCTACATGTTGCCATGCAAGACATAGGCTTACACCGGTTCTACGTGGAGGTTGTAAAACCTTGCGAAGGTGTTGGGCGTAGCCCAACCCGCAGCTCTGCACATGTCTGCCAAAGAGGCACCCTGTGCCCATGAGGAGGCTATACCCCGGGTAGTGTCAGCTCTCACTGATAGTTGACACAGGCGATTCTGAGAGTGGTACGCCGTCGTGATGGCGTTCATAATCCAGTGTGGTGCTCTCTGTATGCAGACAGCCCTCCCCTTCTGTGACCTCCAAAACCGAAAAGAGTTGATCAGAGCTCTTGAAGCTCTGCGTGCGGTTCAAGTAGAGGCGCAGTGCGCATACTGGACACAACACGGATGGGGTTGGGTCTTCCTCCCCAGTGGTCACAACCTGGTCCCAAAAGGCAGTGGTGGGAACTTTGGGCACGTAGCCAGGCCGGCCTCTCAGGATCACGTGAGAATCGCCGGGCCCAAATTCTAGTCAATCAGGGAACACAGAGAATGCTTGTAGGTCTCCTACCCTCTTGATGGAAGCGAGCGCTATCAGGAGAACGGTCTTCCTCGTTAATTGAGGAAGAGCGGCGTCTCTGAGGGGCTCGAAGGGGGGCCTCTTTAGGACCACCAGGACCACGTCAAGGTCCCAAGAGGGTATGGAGCGCGGAAGAGGCGGATTCCTCCTTCTTGCGCCCCTTAGGAACTTGATGATCAGGTCGTGCTGTCCCAGAGACTTTCTTGCAACTGAGTCATGATGAGCGGCAATAGCGGCTACATACACTTTCAGTGTGGAAGGGGAGAGGTTAGTCTCAAGTCTCTCCTGTAGAAAGGACTACACGTTCCCGATCGAGCAACTCCATGGGTCTTCTCTGCGAGAAGAACACCAGTACTAGAAGAGGCGCCACTTATAGGCGTATAGCCGCCTAGTGGGAGCCCTAGCCTTAGTATTGTTCATAATCCACCTCTGGGGGTAGGCCACTCAGGATCTCCTCGCCCTGTCCAAGGGCCAGACATGGAGGTTCCAGCAGGTCCTTCATCAGGGGAATTGGCCAGGGGGAGTTGTCGTCAGAAGCATTAGCTCTGAGAACTAAGTCCAGTTGGGCCAGTACGGCGCAACTAGTAGCACTTGACACTCCTCTTTCTGACTTTGCACAGGGTCTGTGCAGAGAGGCTCACTGGGGGAAGGCGTACTTCCGCTTGTCCCGTGACCAGCTGTGCGCCAGAGCATCCGTGCTGAGGGGAGCCTCGGACAGGGACTACCATAGCAGGGAAACAGTGGTGTCCAGGGAGGCGAACTGGTCTACCTGAGCCTGCCCGAACAGCACCCATATGAGCTGGATTACGCGGGGGTGGAGGCGTCGATTTATGAGAGAGCGCGTCAGCTGTCTGGTTCAGGTCACCTGGGATAAATGTGGCTCTCAGGGAGCGGATCACCTGGTGACTCCACAGGAGGAAGCGTTGGGCGACGTGTTATTTGCCGTGAGCCCATGCCACCCTGATTGATGTACGCTATTGCAGCTGTGCTGCCTTAGCCCCCCGCCTTAATGGGTGATGATGAAGTACAGGATGGTAAAACCCTCGGCTAGAGGGACGGGCTCAATTGCCTTCGCCAACAGGGTGGCGACCTCTGCAACGTAGTACGGGAGCATCCCTGTCTCTGATCGAGGTTGAGAGGATGCCTCGAAACTTGGGCGGAGGTCTGGTGAATTGGATCGTGTAGCCGAGATGGACCATTTGCCGTAGCCATTGTGACGGTGTGGGAAGCGCGAGCCAAGCGCCCAGGGACCGTGACAGGGGAACTAGGGGTACGATCTGCTTCATCATCCACCCAGGGGGTGGTTTGATGGCTGGCAGTGCGGATCTCTCGCTGTGGGGAGGCCACCGGGGAGGGGATCGGCTCTGCTGACTTTCCTGCCTGGCGATGCAGCTCAACGCACCGTCGATTTTAGAGTGCTGAGGGCTGCTGAGTATACTCGATGTTACGTCGGGTTGCCGAACACCGTCTTGAAGAGGATGAGAGCGGCTGTGAAAAACACCCAGAGGGGGAGGTAAACTTCCTTGAAGCGGGCTGTTGGGATGGGGCAGGACCCTTCCCGGATCGACCAACTAGCGATGGAATGGCTGGGGTCGGGCCGAAAAGTATTCTCGGTCTCCATGGAGTCTTCCCATGAGGCCCGCTTCTGCCACGGCTGCTGACTGGGTGGTGGTCTGAGGACCAGGGCTGCTGGGATGCACAAGATCTCGATGAAAAGCGAGCGTCCTTTGGTAGGCGAAATAGAACGGTAGCCGAAGTGTAGTAGTGAGGATTCAAAACCCCGTGAAAAACCTTCTCTTATCATACCACTAAAGGTCCAAACAAAATCCACTCCGCGTTTTCCATTTAACACTCACTCCTCGCAGTCTGTGTCCAACAGATCGTTTCATCGACAGGTAGATTCAGTACAATCTACTAGCTGTTTGTGTTGTTACACTTTCTTTGCCTTTACAAATAACGTGCTAGGAAAAGTGTTGTGTTCTGCAGACAACTCTGAATAAAAACAGGCAACATAGAGTTTATTTCTAATATTTCCCGTTCTGTGACCATAAGGGTTTCTTGTAAATAATATGCAAACAAAGGTAAATCCATCCATGTAGGCTAAATAAAATCATTCTGCTCACTAATCAACAAAGTTAAAACAACCAAACGATGGGACGCGCGAAGGGAAAATCTGCTTGCGCTTTTTCAAACCGCGTTTGTATGCAAGTTAGTTAATGTCTGACAATGAAACCTCGTGTAAAATTGAAATGCTAAATTAATATGATCCATTGCAGATATGCCATTCATGAATTCATGGCTGTGTGAGCATTAAACAGTCTCTCAGATTTACATTTAAGAATTTGACATGAAAATTATGTTATATTAAGTATTACATTTACATTTATTCATTTGGCAGACGGTATAAAGTAATTACAACGATGTGTAACAGAGGGGTGCCCTATTTGCCCTGCACAACCTCAGTTAACTAGACCTTACAAAACTATGAACCCATCTCATTATTCTGAAACTATTCAAGCCATAATAAGACGTTTCATCTCATTATTATGAAAATAATTTTAAAGTGCATTTCAAACTTATAGATCTGTCATATGCTTTACTGATGGAATTGCAATAGAGTACTAATATATTTTTAACACTTTACTACATTGTATTTGATAACATTAGTTAAGCATTAGATTTGTCATGAACCTCAAATTGGGACATGGCGTGAGAACCCAATTGCAGGCAGAGACGGTGGTCAGGAGGTGAAGGGGTTAACAGATTTATTATACAAATAAACAGTAAACCAGACTAAACAAACAGGCAAACAAAAACCCACGAGGGGGATAAACAGAAAGGATACCTTTAACAAAAAACACTAACACTGACTGACTACACTATAAAACAAATACTTGATACAAACACTAAACTAACACTTACTAGACTGGGAACAGGAATAATAAACAAAGACTGAGGAGAGCAGGAACACTGAACCGCACAGGAATATGGAACACAGGTACGAAGACCACAGGTACGAAGACCACAGGTACGAAGACCACAGGTACGAAGACCACAGGTACGAAGACCACAGGTACGAAGACCACAGGTACGAAGACCACAGGTACGAAGACCACAGGTACGAAGACCACAGGTACGAAGACCACAGGTACGAAGACCACAGGTACGAAGACCACAGGTACGAAGACCACAGGTACGAAGACCACAGGTACGAAGACCACAGGTACGAAGACCACAGGTACGAAGACCACAGGTACGAAGACCACAGGTACGAAGACCACAGGTACGAAGACCACAGGTACGAAGACCACAGGTACGAAGACCACAGGTACGAAGACCACAGGTACGAAGACCACAGGTACGAAGACCACAGGTACGAAGACCACAGGTACGAAGACCACAGGTACGAAGACCACAGGTACGAAGACCACAGGTACGAAGACCACAGGTACGAAGACCACAGGTACGAAGACCACAGGTACGAAGACCACAGGTACGAAGACCACAGGTACGAAGACCACAGGTACGAAGACCACAGGTACGAAGACCACAGGTACGAAGACCACAGGTACGAAGACCACAGGTACGAAGACCACAGGTACAGCATACAATGCACGAGCAACGAGACAAAGAAACATGAGGACTCTTTATAGGGGAAACGAACAGAGGATGGTAACGAGCAACAGGTGCTGGGGATTAGCACTCAGGGAAAGCTGACGAGAAGAGAGAGGGGCGGGGCCAGAGACGAGACACGGAGAGAGAAGAAATCGTCTCTCTCCCACATGAAACAGAGGATTCTGTATGAGATTTTCTCTAACCAAGAAATACCTGACAAGGAGAGGTGGAACCATGACAAGATTACAGATTAGATTGCATTTGTTAATCTTCATTTTCAGTATTTACTTATTTAAAAAAAAATATTGAACGTGCACCACAAACTAACATGAACAATTGTATTTGGCATTTCCTAACAATTAACAAGATTATTAAATGCTGACAACTGTATAGCTCATTTTTGGTTCATGTTTAATCTCCCAAGATCCTCCAAAAATACAGGGAAAACACACACATATATTACTTTTTAGTAGTTTTCTTTTTATGAATCAATAAGTTTAACTGTAATTTAAAAAAACATAATGGGCTGTGTATGATTATGTCAAAAAACTATATTAGTCCCCTTGAAATTGTAATGTTGATAATTAATGTTGATTGGATTTAACATGTAAGTATGTTTGAAACTTTCTACATGCTATAAACCAGCGGTCTCCGATCTTTTTTAAACCACGGACCGGTTTTGTTTTAAAAATATTTACATGGACCAGCCGGTGAGGATGCAGGGAAGTACAATGAAAGTAATTATCCATTACTGTGAATAAATAATTAATTACGTACTTTTAATTTATTAATTTATTTCAAACAAAGTCAATTTAATTTCCATTAAATTGTCAAACTTCGCCTCATTCCAACTTCATACAACAACTAAATAAAAATAAAAACATTACAAAATAAATTTAATTTCCATTAAATCGTCAAACTTCGACGTCATTCCAACTTCATACAACTTAATAAAACATTACAAAGTCAATTTTATTTACCTTCATTCGTCAAACTTTTATTTCCATTAAATCGTCAAACTTCGCCGTCATTCCAACTTCATACAACTTAATAAAACATTACAAAGTCAATTTTATTTTCCATTCATTCGTCAAACTTTTGAACGCTGAAGTCACACAAAGCCATTTACAAACTCACCATAACTCATTTAATAGGAGCCTTGGGCTTATTTCCCCGCAATAATACTGACCAAACGAGGAGGGATGGGTTACAGTGAGACGCGAAGTGTGTTGCAAATGTCCAGCCTGCTTCGTAACTTTGTTTTTGTTGCTGTCGGTACAGAAAACCCTGCTTCACAAAGGTATGAACTTGGGAAAGGGAGTAAACATTTCAGAGCCTTTGCAGCTATGGCTGGATATTCTACTTTTTATTAGATCCAGAAGCCTGCAAGGGAGGATGTCTGAAAAATGTTCTTTAGTCCCTCATCATTTGCGTTTTCAATGCGCTGGTCCTCATCATGAACCGACGTGGATGCTTTGTGGGGCATATTTGCAAAAGGATCACAAACCCACTCTTTCCGATTCTTGGATCGCTCGAGCATGGAAAGTAACGTTCAAACTCTACTGACAGTGAAGCTATGTGTTTACAGATCAGCTGGGATAGAGATGGATAAGGTGTCTTCTATCCTAAATGTCCAGATAATGTTGGAAACATGTCAAATGTACCCCTTGGCACACGCTGTCCCAAAGCTGCAGTTTGACTTTGAATGCAGATACTTTATCTGCTAACTTAAACACTGTTTTCATTTTCCCCTAAAGGGACAAATTGAGTTCATTTAACAGGTTGAAGATGTCACACAGGTATGCAAGTTTACCTATCCATTCGTCGTCACTAAAGTTTGCTGCCAGAGGGGACTTTCTTTCTGAAAGAAATATCTGGATAGGCGCGAGTTTACGAGTTAAGAGAGCCTATCCAGATATTACATTTGTACAAAGATCTCCCCCTGGAAAGCCACCTGACTTCCGTGTGTAACAGAAGGCATTTGTGTTCTGCTTCCATTTATTTGCAAAGCTGTTCGAAAAGACGGGAGTTGAGGGCATTTTCTTTGATGAAAATGCCGCACATATCGCACAACAACGTCGTTCAGCACAGAATGTAGTTCTGGTGACATTTTATGGCTAGCCAGCATTTCCCAATGTATGACACAGTGTGTAGGTTCACATTCAGGAGCAACTTCTTTAACCCGGGTAGTGAGGCCGGACAGTCGGCCAGTCATACACGCAGCTCCGTCTGTGCTTATTCCAACGCAAAATGACCAATCAAGGTTCCCTGATATGTAGTCATTCAAAGACTTGAACATTTCTGCTCCAGTTGTGTTAGTTGGCAAAGAGCGCACACACAATATGTCTTCGTGCACATCGTCTTGAAATACATATCGCACAAAAACAAGTAGTATTGCCTTGTTGTCAACATCGGTCGATTCGTCGACTTGCAGTACATACCACGGTGACTCATTAATTCTAATAATTGATCTTCAATGTCATGTGGGATGGGACGTCATCAATTCTCCTTGTGACAGTGGTAGCTGAAAGAGGAATCTAGCCTATTTTGTTAGCTGCAGTTTCTCCAAACAACTCACGGCAAATGTCTTTGGCAGCTGGCAAAATCAATTCCTCCCCAATAGTGAAAGGCTTTTTAGCTTTAGGAAAATGGTCCGCGACCAAGTACTCTCAGTGTAAATCCACCAAGCTCTCAGTGCAGCTATGTTTGTCGACGCACTGGCTTTCATAAGTTGCTGTTGCCCTATTTGTTCACATTTTTTTCGTTCAAAGTAATCAAAGGGTTTGTTTTACAGAGCTGGGTGCTTAGCTTGAAGATGTCAAAGCAATTTTGAGGGGCTTCATTGATTCATTCGCTAATTTATCACCACATATTACACACATAGGGCTCGGAGCTTGTGAGCTGCCGGTAGCGAAGAACCCATAATTTAGATATGAATTGTCATATTTTCGGCTAAAGGTGGCTTTCGTTTTGCCCTTTATCTCGTAAGTAACGTTAGCGGTCTCTGAATCACCATCACTTGGTCTTTTCTTACCTCCTCCACTAAAGAATCCCTCCAGCGATGTTTGTTTGGCACTCATTTTAAATCTGGCTGAACATAGAAAGTGTAATCTTTGCTTAAAAACGTGCCCTCTTTGTACATGTGAACGGTCGCTCTTAAAGGGCCAGGGCATAATTAAAATATACAGTGGTGTACATGGATTTTTAGCACATTCTTGCGACCCGGCAACGGCTCTGTCACGGCCTGGTACTGGGTCAAAACATTTACTAATGCTAACAAACACATGATTTTAAATAATAGGGGGGCCCCGAAAACAACAACAAGTCCGATCCTGTATTTTGCCATATATAGTAATGTATGTAGTAATACTTTTGTGCTACAGTATAAATGACAGAAGTATGGCATTATTATCTGATGCCATCGTGTACAGTTTGTGTACTCACGCAGATGTGATGGCCCGGTATCTCTCCTGGCCCGCAGTGTCCCAGATCTGCGCTTTGATGGTTTTCCCGTCCACCTGAATGCTCCTGGTGGCGAACTCGACCCCGATGGTGCTCTTGCTCTCCAGGTTAAACTCATTGCGCGTAAAGCGCGACAGCAGGTTACTCTTCCCCACTCCAGAATCTCCGATCAGAACAACTGAGAAGACAAGCAGACATCAGATCCCGTGCCTATGAACACCGATGATGATATGTGCAGTACCTCTGACCTACATTGAGTATTAGAGCAGTGAAGACAATGCTGTTTGCATTGATTTCCATAAGCTCTCGCTGAAGTCAGTTGTCAGGAGGAGGTTGTGTGTGAGTTTAAACTGTCACACTAAAAGTAAACTGCGAAATGTGTGCTCAGAATTCTAAAGGATGTATTGAAATAACCGTTTTTGGCGAATTTGACTTTGTTCGGGTTAACGCGACACACACGAAAGGAAAACTGTTACAATGTAACTCTCGCGGATGCCGCGGGAACGCGCGCACATCCCTTCCTAAAATGTATATGGTTTTACAACAGATGAAACCAAAACAACATGATATAGTTCAACCCTTGCAACCACAAACGAACCACGCAGGAACCATAGTTTACCATGGTACTTGTTGTAAAACTGTGGGTATACAAATGGTAAAAAAACATTGTTACTTTACTTTTACTATAATAAAACAATGGTGAATTTTCGTAAAGGGTCTGTTGTAGGCCTGTCTCACCTCAACAAGCTACAGAAATAAAATATCAGACAACACTTACATTTATTACATACATCCCACTATACACAATCTCAGCACGAGTGTTTTAAAGCACGTGATCCTAATTCACAAACCATTTTACCTGTTTCAAATCACTTCAAGACATCAAAGAAGAAATGAAGGCAATGCACCAACATCTCAGTCTTCTAATTGCTTTGGCATGTAGCCTACATCGTATGATCGTAATGAGTTTTTCTGAATTTCATGTTCATATCTGATCGACACAAACAGATATGTGTTACTGATCGATTCATGTGTATCGATGCCCACTGCGGTCGTTTCTTACGTTGTGTGTGTACAGATTTGAGCTCAAGCGAAGGATCGACGCACTTGAGGACGCAGTAAGCTTTGACATCCACTTAACATCAGCGTGTGAGGAACAATGACGCGATTGACCCCTGTGTATGGGGGAATGCAGCATTACCTTTGAACAAGAAATCGTATTCATCGTCTCTGTTTCCCATTGTAAGAGAAAGGCGCTCCGACCTTAAGTCCGTCCTGATGATGGAGACAGTGAAGTTGCAGATATTTCTGATCAATGGCTCAATGCAGAAAGAAATGAAGTGAAGGGGAAAGAGAGAAACACAATGCGCTGTCACACCGCAGGAAGAGCTGGAGATGTGCTCGGGTCGGGTCTGCAGCAGGGGAGGAGTCACGATCATCTCCATACCGCGCAGCAGAGGGCGCGCGCGCTGCCATCAAAGTGCACACTACAGCACTTATGAGCTGAGGCATGCATTCTCATCAGCATCATCATCCTTCTCTTCAAGTGCATAACCATCATCTTCATCACTATCCTCATCAACCTATCAGCATCAATCATGATCTCCATTATCATCATCACAGAATAGTAGGCTTTCCTAATAAAACACGCTTTTTTGATTGTTTTACGAGATGTTCAATTTCAACATGAGAACTGTCAATACATTAAATATCTTGTTAAAGGCTAATCCATCTTATTGAAAGTGTATTCAGTAAACTACTGTGGTTAGAGCACGGTGCAGTGATGGTAGTTTCTATATACATATTTACACAGTATGAACATGGAGCTGTGATGCTCTTTCTGAGACTGATGTCTTTGTTCTGTTTTCTGTCAGATCGAGGATGCTGCATCAGATTTCTGGGAGAATCTATGTTAAAGGCTAGAACATCAGGAAGTTTAGAGTGGATGCAAAGCGCTGGAGGAATCAGAGGTCAGGAGGAAAACATGTGATTATACCATTCCAGAAACCACCATTCCTCTAACGGACGGGAAATGAGCTGCTGAGTAAGACACATTTTCATCAGTATTTTACCATCAAACAAACAAATAAAAAAAACATTAAATACAGATTTCACAGTGGTCTTAAATGTATCAAATAATATCCTGCAGGATAAACAAAAACATTTTTTTGGCAGAGTTGTGGTTATTATTTGTCCCCTTGTACAATGTTGCACATTTTCACATTAAAAAATATTTTCTATTCGTCACTTTCAGAATATTCTAGAGTCTGTTGCACAGGGAAGGTGGATAAAGCGACGAGGGATGACTATGACTAGAACTTGGTTCGTGAGGACATATTATTGGTATTAGTATTAGACATAAAAGAAAAAAATGATCAAATGTACACTTCTGAAGTTTGGGACGAGTCATTTTTACTAACTGTTATATTAAACTGTTGTTTTTAGCTCGATGTTATGCCAGGACCTTGTCATTTCTGCGTACGAGTAATAATACCGTATGTATAATGTGTGAAAATATTTGTACTTCACAAAGAAACATCAAAAATTAAGGCGAAACACTACTTTAAAAAAACATTGTTACATTGTTTTATTTTAAGATTTCTTTATTGTGATTTGGAAATACATTACTCGGATTTTTGTACTTATTTTGTACAAATAAATTAAATTGATGCATAATTAATAGTGTTCCAAGACGTAGAAAGCTTTGATCCACAAACTAAAACAAACCAATTTTGTCAAGCTTGTTAAAATGTTTTTGTCAAGTCACTGAGCGAATGACATCGTTCACGTGATATTATGTAATCTGTGATGTTTGTTTCTACATAATTATTTTATGTTTTTCTATCTTTAGAGACACATTAAGAGGTGAACAGTAAGCTCCAACCTAATACCAAACAAAACACTGATACAACACACACAAACTGACACTATATGACAGGATTCTGTCATCCCCACTGAGAACTGTCATCAATACTTTGCTCTTTATGTCTTTATATTGATATGTGTATATAGATATGTTATACTTTTATTTAATTTTGATCTTTATCTGTATGTGTGCAGAATGTTTTTATTGAATTTTCCTGTGCTTTGGGAATGTAAAATTTGTTTCATTATGCCAATAAAGCTTCTTTGAATCTTGAAATTTTGAACAGTGAGACCATCTGAGGACCGACTATTGAGTCATACAGTCGTCTCATGGTAACATGCAAATACACATTCACTTGAGTCACATGAGTCATATGCAAAACACTTCTCCTTTTTTACAAAATGTTGACTCATTCAAATGAATGTCATTCATTTTAAACTCCAACATTTATCATTGAATTCTTGCCCGGACCCAAAATTTAGCATGTATAAAAGCAACAGATTATTCATTCGTACGGTAACGCACCAGAGATGATGTGCAGGAGGAATGAGGTGAGTGACCTGCCCTTCACCAGTAAATCACCTCTGCCTGTCAATGATTGTCCCTGTGTGCGTTTGCTGACATCAGGTTGGCTGCCGTGTCTTTGGAGGGCGGGGTTTCAGAGAGAGGCCAGCTTGCGATACAGGGTATACTTTATGTGTATCTAAAGTGTGAGTGTCCTGATACTTTTGGGGATATTGTGTGTATAATAGTAATGTGATTTTAAAGAGAAGTTATTTTAGATAAAAGTCAATAATGGTACCAGATTTCAAAGGATAATATCTAATAAGTTCGTATTTCTTGTTGCATTTATGTGCAAAGCTGCACTTCTTCTAATAGGCACCAGAGAGCGCAGTGCGCATGCTTAAAAAGTTCTTAATTGTGCTGAGGCACTTGTAGCTTACATGTTCAGCAGATTCACACATATCATTTCATATTGATATCAATTCATTGTTATTTTTTCACCCAAAACAGTCATCATTTAGAAATATTGTGTAAGTCGTCGTTTATTTATTTAATTTCTTTTAGCTGGAAATGCCGTTTTCCTGTCAGACAGTTTCCTGTCTTTTACAACATGTGATCTGGTCAACAGGAACTGAAATTTTGGGAATTATATATTTTTACACAATATCATGAACATAAACATACTGTTATGAGTAGCTAAACTTTGAATTTGCTCAGTAAATATCATATTGATATTTTGTAATTGTTATCGTACAGGACATAATAATTTGAGGAAGAACTATCAGAGAATTGATCAAATCCAATATTTGAAAATATATCTATCAATTTCTGGCTTATTTCAGAAGTTGAGAAAGGAAAGCATGTACTTATAAATAATTGAGTAAAAAAAATAATCTTTCAATCTCTTTGCTGTTTGAATAATATTTTGACACATTACATATCTTTGCTGAAGATAGGACATGTAACACATGTGTGAATGACATTATTTCGGCGATACTCCTCAGATCCCGTGTGCATTAACTCCTAGAAAAATCTAGAACATGAAGTCATCTTGACATCATTTTCTGTCTTTGGAAAATGAGGTCAGTCATCGTCTTAATTACCAACATAATTGAATTATTAAGAGGGCTTGTATCAGAAAGACATCAGTCATATCTCTCTCTGTCAGGTGGTCATCATGGGACTGTGGTCCTGAGGCGCTGTAAGCATCAGTTTGTGTTCTTCCTCTTTCACACCTCTGTGTTCTGTACTGATGGTTAAGACACCTCATACATCACCACATTGCCCTGGGACTTTAAGCTTCAATGCAGGATCCTGGATATGTCAAACAATAACAAGAAACATTATTATCCATGAAACTAACACAGAAAGTCTCATCTGATAGTGTAGGTGAGGTTTGGACATGTTTGGATCTGTTTCGTGGTAAAAATGTAAATGTTATTATAATATTTAAAATAAAGGGGAAAACAGTAACGCTGTTTGTATTCTGAAGATGTGTTCTGGGATTTGTGTTTATTCTCATCCATAAATGTGACGTGATAAGTGTGTGTGAAAATGTTTTTTGTGTCAAAGCGCATCGTGGGCTTTGAGTCCTAAAAAGCCTTTGACCCACATCTGAGCAAATACTGGCACTAATGTTCTCATCGCTACTCAAAGATGAGTATACTTGTTTATTTGTATTGTGATATTCATTCAATCTCTCTTGTAGGTCTATCTGTGTTTTATTCTTTTCTGTATCTTTTGTATTATGACTAAATGTAAAAGATGAGCGAGAATCTTTTTTAAGATGGTGAACTTCAACAGCATGTCTATCTGTCTTTAGACATGGTTCATAAATCTTACAGTGAGAGCTAATGCACAGAAATAATATTACAGAGAAATGTTCAAATGATTGGAAAACAAATGTATAGTATCATGCGATGTAAGTCGCTTTGGAGAAAAGCATCTGCTAAATTCATAATTGTAAAAATAAGAAAAAGGTATATTGAATGATCAATTATATGGCCATTATGTCATATACTGAAACTCAAGATGCTAAATGACATTCTTTGCAGCAGTTTAGTGTTTCACAACATGGATTTTGAATTTATTTAAAAACTTTGTTTGATAACACATGGAAATGCAAGTTTTATTTACTGCAAGTATTTCTTATTGCAACAAAATTCACATATATGAATGAAACTAAACACATATTTACGGTTTTCAGTTTAAAAGGCATTTTGCAGTATGTTCTACACTGTAAAAAAATCTGTAAAAAAAAAATCTGAAAGTTGGAGAAAAATAAATATACCGTAAAAAAAACGTTGTATATTAAATTATTTTTGCCCATTTTTTGTAAATTTGTTCCCTTTTCTGTAATTTTACTGTTTTAGACCGTATTTAAAAAATAAACTGTAAAAAAATTAATCTTTTTCAATAAAAAGTAAAGTTTTCTGGCTGCTGTGGCAAAATTACCGGAACACTGTGACACGTAATTTTACAATATTTTCTGTTATTTTTACAGATTTGTTTCAAAATACGGTAAAAAAACAAAATTTCAGAATAATACAGCAAATTTGCAAGAAAACAGGGTGGAAATGTGCAACTTTAAAAGACTCTATTTTAAAGTTTATTTCTGTACACTGAAAATCTAACTGTCATTTAACTGATCTGAGAGAGGGATGGAGAAATGATAGATACAAGTTATTGCATTACTATTCATCCAAAACATTCAGACTCACCTCCTCTGAGAAGACTTGAGAACGGCATCTGCGCATTGTGTTTATTGGTACTTCTTTAGGGCCGACATGAAACCAGGACAGAGTCAAAGCTCTCACCTACATACCCAAGGGTCTTTCACCCTGAGTTGAAGACAATTTATGACAGTGCTTTCTCTGTGCATTCTTTATGACTCTGTACTACATTTAAACTGATGCCCCACGAGACACAGATACACAATAAGTAAATTATTACTCGGTAAAGCATTTGAAGACAGAAGAGAGGAGATGCACCGCAGTGCAGATAAACTTCCAAAGAATTTTCAGAATATATCTTATTAACTTTAGTTTCATGGTTCATTCTAGATTTTCATAATAATTTGGAATTACAGTTTCAATTAATTTGTAATGGGATATTTTTTGTATGTTATACTGCATACTTGTTTTGCAACAAGAGTCTCAGTTAGATTTGAAAATTAGATTGCATAATAATAAATATATTAAATTAGAAATATGTATATAATAATGTTAAATTACATATTTAATAGCATGAATTATACCTAAAAACAGCTCAAGTGTTTAATCTAGTGTAATAAGTATGAAGTATACTGTCTTTTATGCAGTAAGTAGTATACTTGTCTGTCCTACTTCAATATTGGGACTATACATATAAAATGTACTTTCAATATACATAGTGAATTAGTATAAAAGTAAAATTGTATAACAGTTAAAAATGTGTGAATTAGTTTAATACTAAATAGTACAAATAATAGTACAAGTTTACAAACTTACTTTTCTGTCGGTTTAAGTCAAATGTTCTTGTGTAATGTTTGGTATATTTCTGAGAAGAAATATATATTTTTAATTGAATACACTAATAGCACACTTAAATTCTTCAAGTGATTCTTCTTGAATAAAAGTTCTTTTTTGACTAGGCGCATTGACTTCGACACTTGCCAACGTTGTCACTTAGAAGTCAAGAACTCAAAACAATGTTTCAAACTGTTTTGGATTAAAGTTGCTTTGGATAAAAGCGTCTGCCAAATGAATAAATAAATGCAAATGTTTTGAAGTTTTTAATTCACAAAAGTCCAGGAGAATATGACAAAGTTCATGAAAAAAGGTTATTTCATATATCTCTAAACAATTTTTGCAAGTCATCTTTATGCAGTGTATGGGCCAAAAGTTAGTGGAGCCCCGGTCTTCATTATTTGGACCGAGCTCGCGCTGACCGCCCCGCGCGCAATCCATCAGCCAATAGAACTCGAGCGTGCGTAGGGGGATGATAGTGCGCAAGATAGATGCCCAACAGTCCACCACGAGCCATGCGCGCTCCTCGGACTCTGATCCGCTACACGGGTAGGTTGTTTTCATTCTCTATTCATTTGAAGTGTAATGAAGACGGTTGAATACTGTATTAATCAAAGAACACACGCGTGAATGAAACACAAAACATTGAGCGTTCCTTTCCAAAGAGTTTCTTCAACGTCGAACGGAAACTTTCTACGATTGTTTCGATGACAATAGAATGCATTAAAAATACAAAGAAGTGTTACCACAGTTACTTTATAATGCAGCACATCATGTAAAATACATGCAAAACATTTAATGCTAAACATTTCTCGGAGTTTAATAATAATTCATTATATTGAATTAAGCGGCGCACATAAATAACATAAAACATAACGTTTTATATTATTGTAGAAACAAGCAAGAGCATAATATAATTTGGACGGCAAAAGTGATGTTTGCTTTATTTGTAAAGTGCACAGACACAATAGTCTGATTTATCTGATGTTTGTGATCGGATCGATGACTATTGATCTGTGTTTATTTCGGCTCAGCAGGATTTCTTCTTCTCGAGGTGCATCGACTTGCATTGAATTATTTTCACTTCTTAGACACCTTTATAACCTTCTGTAATAGGTTACTGCCATTTGTCATGTGATGATACAATTCAGCCAGATATTTGTCTCTCTTAAAAGTGAATGATTCCTCCTCAGAATGATGAACACATGGTGACATTTTATGTTAAATAAATATGCTTTTAAAATATGAAATGCACGGTGAAGGGTTTACTTTATCTGACCACAATTTTTTTGTTGTTGGTGTAAGCAGCTCAATAAGTTTTATAAGACCATTTATCACAAACTGTAAATCATACTGTACTTTAGGTGACCTGACAGTCCACAGTTTTTTTGGACACTCCCAGTCCCATGTTATTTTTATAGGATCTTACACAACAACTAAAACGCCTTCCCAAGTAAAAATATGGTAATTCAACAAAACCTTGGACAAAGTGATGGTAATGGATGTTCCTCTTGATAAAGTGCAGATAATAATGTGATGCTGTCTGATCACTCAAGGTATTTTTGTCTGATCTCATCTTTCCTAAACTGTATTTATAGTCGACCTTTGACCTTCCCTGAACCCTACAGTTATCTTTGTGCTAAAGCTCAGCTGTTTTACTCACAGAAATCAGCTGTCAGTAATCACCCTGTCGTAATAAAGCCCTGCCCTGGAAAATGTTATCACTCACATGCTCTTTCACGGCTCAAGAGATTTGATGGAGTTCTCAGCTTAGTCTCAGAGAAACAACACATGAAGAATATGGAAGTGTAAAATGAATGTACTTTGTAGAGGTCAGATAATCTGGATTTGGGTTAATTTGATGAGAAATGTTTGAGTTCATATTGAGATCTTCAATAATATTGAAACTTTTGATTGGAGACTTGACCAATTTGAGCTCACTTTGACTAACATCTCTTCTGAAACTCTAATGACCATTGTGACACATCAGTGTTGATGTGTGAGAGAGGTTTCAGGATGTTATATTCAGCACAGATGTGTCATGGTGTGTTGGAGAGGCGACCTGATTTACTTCTCTTTTATTTGGAAGTTATTGATCTTAAAACAATGTTTCTAGATCTGTATCGACCCACATTTACAGGACTTGCCTTTCTATTCATTCACAGAGCGCTGGTTCCTGTCACGTTCATGCTGGACATAGCAGATTTTCTCAGAGCGAGCTCTATTTACCCCTGCCAACAATTATCTCGGACGGTGTGTAAGGACACCTGAATATGACAGAGCGGGTGTAATTAGCCGCAGGAGAGCGTGTCACAGCATGTTTTGTATAAAGCAGACGTGATGTGTCTGTTCCAGCACATATGAGATGTTGGATGTGCCCTGAAAACCTTCAGTGTGATTCTTCTTCAGTTACATCCTCAGATTTCTACCTGAACAGGTAATCCCAGCAGAACATCATTGTTACCGGACACTTTTCATTTGGAGAAGATGAGTGAAAGTTCTCTTATGGAGTTTGAGTTACAGTCTCTGTCTCCGGTCTCAGCGGGACTCCTGCCGGCCCCTGACACGGAGCAGAATACAGCCATGTGTTTTGTGGGACTCCTTGTGGTGTTTTTGGTCTTTTTGCTGGTGCGCTGTTTCCGGATTCTTCTGGACCCTTACAGCAGCATGCCATCCTCATCCTGGTCTGATCATAAAGATGGTTTGGAGAGAGGACAGTTCGATCACGCGCTGGTGTAGATAAAAGGAAGATTCTAACCTATCAGAGCTTTGATTTTAACGATTTGTTCAAAAACTACACAGTAACATTCTTTTAACCGAAATATAACAGTAAATTCAGATGTAAACTATGTCAATGAGGTATAAGCTGTAAGTTTTTATTATAATGTATTGCATTCACAATTCTGTTTGGATGGCATGAATGATTTCAAACCATGTTTTTTTCGGCATGATTGTCCTGGTAATCATTTTATTATTCAAATATCATGATTAAACTAAAGTTACTGTTAAAAAAACATGGTACAGTTATGAATACAATGATTCTGCTTGGTTTCATTTGTTGTGAAACTGCTCATTTTTGTAAGCGAAGAATATTAAGAAATAAACAACTTTGACAGAAATATATGACATTATATACATCAGTTAATCCCCTGTGAAAAAAAATGCTGGTTCAATTTAAAAACATTAGTCAACTCAACAAATTTGCTCAATTCAAGGCGTTCACTAATATTTTAAAGTTGAATCAACTCAAAATTTTTAGGCAACCATTTTTAAGTTGAACCAACAAAAACCAACAAATATTTTTTATAATGCTATTCAGTTATCTCAGTATAGTGTTGGACTCCAGTCCTTCAACCCTTCTGCTCTCAAACTCTATTTATTTCATGTGACCTGCTTTGTTTTTTTTTTATTTATTTTATTCTTTTGGCATTGTGTTATCATGTGTTTGTTCACTTTGATTAGTGGACCTATAATGTGCCTTTAGAACAGAAAAATAATACGATGCAGAGCAGCGGACTTTCCCCTCCAACGGCGGATTCCCAAGCGGATTCCCAAGCCGGTGGCGGACTTCCCCTACGGAGAGCAGACTTCCCCTGGGTGTCTCAGCTGGGAGCTGCAGATATTTCTAAAAGCGCAAAATTTCCTCTCACATTTTGCACTGTCTTCAGGCATTTCTTGAAGCTGTCTTCTTGGGTATGACAGACTCATCCTCGAGTCTGACGGGCACGGCACATGAACTGCACGTTGGGGTTCCAGCATGCAGTGGTACGGCTTGTCGATGAAGTGTTGCGGTCACAGTCGGCTACATTCTCCGGAATGTTGCCGCAACCCCGTCTGCTTACTGAGCACGACTGCCGCTTCGGCGATGTTGACTTCTTCGGCGAGCGGTGGGGATTAATGGGGATTCCCGTGGCCGCCGGTTACACCAAGCAGGTAAATAGACATAGCAGTCAACCCTGTGCGAGGTGACCGCTCTGTCAGCCACCGAACCAGCCTCCCAGAACGTCCCTATGGTTCCGCACCCACGGTTCTTGGGCACTTGAGAGTGCACCAGCCTGTTAGAGAACTAGAGAGGAGGATCCGTCTCAGTTATTCATTGCAGTTTCGCCAGGTGCCTGCCAAGTTTCTGGGCATTCTCCCTGAGGGGGAGAATGGCCCAACCAGACTTGGCTCTCAGTGCTCACGGCTCTGACGACAGCCACCCCTGGCCTATTCGCCTGACGAAAGACCTGCTCGTAGGGGAAGGGCAAGGTTTGGCACCCCAGGTAGGCCTCTGGAATCTCCAAGAATGGGACGAGGAGACCTTATGTGCCTTACCACCGGCGGTCAGAGCCTTCCTGCAGGCTAGAGCCCCCACCACTAGGCGAGCGCTTTTGTCCGTGATGACTGTTAGTACAGGCTTCTCAATATGACCACTACTGTTCCACTGGAAGACAACGTCTTACTGCAGCACTCACCTGTGACTCGCCAAGCTAGTCAGTGTCGCTCCGCTTGAGGTTGTGATACGGCTCAGCGCCATGGCATGTAAAGAAAGGTCCCCAATCTGTCTCTCAACACAACGTCCAAGAGACCGACTGAAGGGGAACGTCCTACGTCTGTAACCTCCGTTCCCTGATGTAGGGAACGAGACGTTGTGTCTTCATGCCACAAGCGCTTTGCCGGTCCGCTGCATCGACCGGGATATACCTCTCAGGTTCCTCAGCCCAAAGGATGATTGAATGACCTGCGCCATCTTCCTTTTATACCCTTATGTACGGGCGAGACTGGTGTGTGCGTGTGCTATTCGCCAAGCCCATTGGCGTTTTAAATTTATCTCGGAGATGATAGGTTCTCAAGATTATTCCCCAGTCTGTCTCTCAACACAACGTTATCATTTGGGATGAATGTGAAATGTATCCACTCCAGAATTATTTATATATGAGAAATTGTATTGTGATTATGTTGAATTTTATTTCTCTGCTGTCTTGATGAATGTTCTTAGGTTGAGAAGGTACCTTTGGTTATTTTGAAAGTTAGAGCAGCTGGAAACACATAAAGTGAAAGATAAAGTGTGCTCAATAATTGAGTTGCTGGTCATTCTTGGTGTGTTTGTGTGTGTGTTTTTACTCGTGTTGTGTGTGTGTTGCATGTGTTTCTCCCTCTGGATTAATTTAGGCACATTTTTGGATGCTTCCCGGGGGAAGAAAGGTCTTTGTGCTCTTTAAGAGATCCAGAATGCGTTTGTTAAATGAACAAAGCCAAACATTTCCAATAGTCCCTATGAGCACAATTTCTGTTCTTAACATCTGGAACACCAGAATCATTTTCATTGTAAATATAGAAAACAATATTGCCCCTTTGCATTTATATGCAGGCCTGTTTTTATCATATATGATCAAAATGATCCGGGTGAGCTTGATGTGCTGTGTTTTTATGAACCTCCACAAACATCAGTCTTTACATCACCTGACGGGGTGAAAGGTCATTTGCTGCTTTCTTCACTGCTTCATTCATTACAGTAAGGTAGTAAATAATTTTCTGTTGTATGTGAAGACAGAGATGCTTTGGTCTCAGTAAATGAGCGTACAGCAGCTCTGATTAGAAGACATAATTGATTGTATAATTGATTCGGGTATACTTTAAATCACAGAGGTATTGACTGTTCCTCATGGCTCGGAGGATATGAATTAACCAGCTCGCTTCCATAAACCTCTTCAGATGCTCCAATCCTTCCTGTATGTCACACATGGATAGAAAAAATGCTTCATTAGTGAGTGTTTACAAATGTTGTGCTGACTGTAGATTCTAGAGTTATATTGTATGTAATCCTAATCCATCACTATATTGTGAGTATGGCATAATGGGTTTGGTATATTTATTTATTATTTGTTTATATCCAACAAAAGTCTGACTTTTGACTGTTGACATGAATTCTTATGCAAAACTTATTATTATTATTTTTAACTTTTTTTAGTAAAGCGCCCAACAAAAATTCTGTCATCATTTATTCACCCAGGAGTTGTCCAAAATCTGTGTAAATGTCTTTGTTCTGATGAAGATTCTTGGAAGAGTGCTTGAAACCAAACAGTTCTTGGCCACCATGACCATAGTATGAAAATATTCTTTAAGCTTTTCTTTGTTCTGTTAAAGAAGATATTTTGAAGAATGTAGGACAGCAAACAGTTCTGGGGCACTTTTGAATACCATCGTCATTTTTCCTTTAATGCAAGTCAATGGTGGCCAAGAACTGATTGGTTATAATAATTATTCAAAATATATTTCTCTGTGTTCATTAGACCCAAAACAATTACACAGATTTGGAACAACTCAAGGGGGAGTAAATGATGACCGATTTTTTATGGTCCCTTTTAGTAATATCAGCAGCAATATTATTATTACTACACTTATAATAACAATAATAAAAAGAATAGTACTAATGTAACATTCATTTACATCGATGGTGTCAATTTCTTTGACATGACAGCTGAATAAAATTCCACATTGCATGAATTCGCTTCCATTTGACATAATGTACTTTTGCATTACTGTCCAACAAGCGCCATCTAGCGGTCAAAATGAGCTCTGTAAAACCCTAAAACATGCAATACAGCAGGTGTCACATAACTCCCGCAGGCTGTAAAATGATACTGTCTTAAATTTTTCATTTGTTTTATGTTTTATCTTCATTTTCGTTTGGTAATAATGTTGTTAAGTACATATATATGTTATGATAATTCAGTAAATAAAAATTATAATTAAAAAATGTGATTTAAAATGTATAAAAATGGACTCCAGAGATACAGTGAACCATCCAGCAAACATGTTTCTGTTTGACCGTCATCACTTTAGTCTTTCAAAAGAGTTCTGCTTGACTTCACCAGAACAAGTTCCTTTTTTAACAACATGAACTTCAACTCATCTCTGTTTGCTGTGAATATAAATGAATGAGCAAGATCTGTTTTCTGCAGAGCAAGTGCAGAATATCACATTGGATATTACCTTCTCTACTTCATTTGCAGGTAAATCTGATGAAAAATATCAATAACACTTGCAGGTACCTTTCACATTTCAATCCAATTTAACAACTTAAATAAGACATCATAGTTTCTGAGCATAATTTTAGGCATTGTGTTTTTGCGTGAGTGCGTGCGTGTGTGTGTGCATGCGTGATTTCAGTTTTACTGACTCTTTAACATTCAAGTTGATCTTGGAAGATGGGAGACACAGTAAGATGTTATTTGTGCAGTTAAAGAGAAACTTTGGGTTACACTCAGCAGCACCTGTCCTGTGTTCAGTGTCAGCGTTTGTGTAATTTAACATCACATATGCAGAGGAGAATGCAGAACATGTTATCAATGGTGAAGATGTGATTGTATCAGGTTACTGTTTAGTCACAGGGTCACATCTGGCACACACACCGAAAACTCACATGTGAATGCTTCACCTCACACGTGTCACATGGGTGCAAGCTTCAAGTGTAAGACATGCATTGCAGTTGAACCGTAATACACTTTCACATTTTAATTTCATTTAGGCTCACCATCCCTAGGTCGAAACCATCAGAGAAATGTATTTTATGGTTATAATTGGAATTGTATTCTTTTCATGGAAATTGTATTGGTCTCTGCGGGTCTTCAGTGATCATGGGTTGGGTTCTTTTGGTGGAAACCATTATAGCATTCTGGATTAAGACCCCAAACATGCTAGGAATTTCAGAATGTTTTTTATGGTGTTTTTAAGTCTTAAAGTAGCCTATATAGGCTACTTTAAAAATGTTGCTATCATAATATAACACAAACACACGTTATGATAACACAACTATCATAATATAACACAAACACATATGTTGGTGGGTTAAACACATCATGTTTGTTGTCTGCTGTGTATTCTGATATCATTTGTTCATCAAAGGAACTACCTGTGAAGTCCCCACACACCTCAAGCTTCAGACTCGGTCATTTAAAAAGTTTCTTGGAAATATTTAATGCATTTAATTGTTGTAGGATCGTATGTTCGAAATGCAGACGTGTATTGTATTCGTACTAGTAACAACTAGAAAGAAGAAGAAAACAACACACGTTTTCATTGAATTAATCACTAAATGGTGTTTCGTTTTAAACAAATTCATTCAAAAATGAATGAGTCGATTCTCTAAAATGAATGGGGCCTGCCAACGCTTTCTGCTGGACCAATAAACGTTCCGACACACCCACAGCCATCACTAGGAGACAGAGAGAGATATCTCAGCGTTTATCGGAAGACAAATCCAGCGACGCAAAGGGATTCTAAGATTCCGTTTTGTTTTGTATTTATTTATGAATTATTGACCTCAACGCAGCTAATGGGAGATCAAAGGCGTTTGGTGGATTCTCTTAAGACGTTTAGTGTCGCATTTTTGGACTGTGAATGCACTTTGGTTGTGTTATGGACACGACATCCGGATGCATATATCCATGGAAAATAAGTTGCGTTCATTTCCTTTGAACAGGACTGCGCATCATTAACGACACATCATACACACACTTACACATCCATAATACAACACCACACACCATCATACACATCCATACGCTGATTTACTCAGCAACAGAGACCGTCACCAATTATACATAATTACACATTGAACAACATTACCAAAATAGTCTATACAAAACACACCAAATAACTCAACTCAAACTTTTTACAATTTTCATTGTTACAAAGCAGCTGTACAATGAGACACATTGAATATAATTAACACAACTAAGGTCATATACCTGTAAAAATGAGAAAAGGTGAAAACACAAAAGACAGACATACAAATGCTCTACAATATGCATACTTACACACATTGACATAGACGCACACACGCAAACACACTCGCACAGTAAAAGCACACATTTGAGATAAAGGAGAGAGAACCACGGGTCAAATATTAAATGGACTATAAATTCCTATATTCAATATTAATTATGTTAAACTTCTGTATACTAAAGCGCCCCCCCGGCCAGGCAAATAGTATAAAACAATATGCAAACGGTGGCAAGAAACCCAAAACTCGAATCGAGAAAAAAAACTCAGGAGAACGCAGAGGCAACGAGGGGATTCCAGTTCCCCTCTGGCAAAAACTGCTGCCTATGCACAAGCTCAACAGTTCTTGCACAACAAGGCTAAATAAATAAAAAAACTTATTAATACAGTCAATAATAGATTTAAGTTTGCCATTAACAATCTAATAGCATTTGAAATATTGTAGTGAAATCGTGTCAAGTAGCCGCGTCCGTTACCTAGCTCTATCCTCTCAGCTCTTGTCAGGTCACCGCTTCCCATTCTCAGCTCTGCCATCAGGTCTGGGCATGAACTGCATCCTGCGGTAACCTTGGAACAATGAGACAAGACTGGCTGAGAGTAGAGTACTGTTCTGCACTCTTTGATGCAACAAGTACATCATTTGTTGTTGGATGTGTTCCTGGTTCCGGTTGATCTAAATAATGCAGCCTAAATCCTTTGAGGATTAATATTATGGAAGTGTAGTGTATGCAAGATTAAAAAGATGCGTCTTTAGTCTACATTTAAACTGACAGAGTGTGTCTGCCTCCCGGACAGTGCAGGGAAGAATATTCCAAAGTTTAGGCGCTAGATAAGAAAAGGATCTACCACCTGCACTTAATTTTGAAATTCTAGGTATTACCAACTGACAGGACACCTGAGATTGTAATCTACGTGGAGGACTGTAATACAATAGAAATTCACTCAAATACTGCAGCGCTAGACCATGTAGGGCTTTATAGGTAATAAGCAAGACCTTAAAGTTAATGCGATGTTTTATAGGTAACCAGGGCAAGGTTTACAAAACCGGGGTTATATGCTCATACTTTTTTTAACGTGTGCTGTGGTCATTGGTGTCAAATGCAGCACTAAGGTCTAGCAGCACCAATAACGAAATATAGCCACGGTCAAACACAAAAAGCAGATAATTTGTAACTCTGATCAAAGCAGTCTCTGTACTGTGACATGCTCGAAATCCAGACTGGAATTCTTCATTAATGTCATTCCTTTGGAGGAAGGAGCATAATTGAGTTGAAACAAGTTTTTCCAGAACTCAAGATATAAAAGGTAAATTCGATATAGGCCTGTATTTCCCTAGTTCTCTAGGGTCGAGTTTGGGTTTTTTGACAAGGGGCCTTATAACAGCCACCTTAAATGCTTTAGGCACATGTCCTAATGTCAGAGATTAGTTAATAATACTAAGAAGAGGATCTATAAATTCTGGGAGCATTTCTTTCAGTAGTTTTGTAGGTATAGGATCTAGCATGCATGTTGTTGATTTAGATGATCTAATGATTTTAGACAGTTCATCGTGATCTACCGTAGAAAATAATTGCAATTTCTCCTTAGGGGTGCTGTAGTTAGTTTGTTCAGCGGGTTTCACTTCTGGTTGCATTGTTATAATTTTTTCTCAAATATCTTGGATTTTACTAGTGAAGTAGTTCATAAATTCATCACTGTTATATAAATATATAAATATATAAATGACGTCACACACATCCTTAACATACCACAATAATATACTGTAACACATTATTAACATAGAAAGATTATCACAATCCTTCAGGAGGATCCATTAAGAGAAGTAGGTATTACACTTTAATATTAATATGAATATTTTACACTAAATGTTTACTGTCTGTGGAGGCGGGGCTCCTTCACCATGTAATCAAATCGGGGGAATTCATGCATTTAAAAATCCATCCAGTTTCTTCTGCTTTATCCGGGCCCGGGTCGCGGGGGCAGCAGTCTAAGCAGGGATGCCCAGACTTCCCTCTCCCTAGACACTTCCTCCAGCTCTTCCGGGGGGACACCGAGGCGTTTCCAGGCCAGCCGGGAGACATAGTCCCTCCAGCGTGTCCTAGGTCTTCCCCGGGGTCTCCTCCCAGTGGGACATGCCCGGAACACCTTCCAGAGAAGGCGTCCAGGGGGCATCCGGAAAAGATGCCTGAGCCACCTCAGCTGGCCCCTCTCGATGTGGAGGAGCAGCGGCTCTACTCTGAGCTCCTCCCGAGTGACTGAGCTTCTCACCCTATCTCTAAGGGATCGCCCAGCCCGCTGCGGAGAAAGCTCATTTCGGCCGCCTGTATCCGAGATCTTGTCCTTTCGGTCATGACCCACAGCTCATGACCATAGGTAAGAGTAGGAACGTAGATTTAATTTAAGATTCACATTTTTAAATCACATAACTCAAATACAGTGTGATTAAAACTATGTTTATATTATTTTAATATAATTAAACGGGCTGCGTGCAAGTGTCAAGTTTAAACAGCTTGACCTTTTTGAAAGTTTAAGAGAAGTGGCGTTTATTTCGAGGTGCAGTGCAAATCGACATTCACAGAGTCTGCGAGTACCGCGTGCTTCTCTAGGAATGAGAGCAGGACCGATAAAGGCGGAGTTACAAATACTCCGGTTTATCATCATTTAGACCCAGAGTCCGTTTAACACCGGGAACAAACCACATAAGTTTTAGCAGCATTCAGTTCTAACGTAAATCTTATCCAGTAATACATTTAGGCCGTCTAAAACTGTGATTGTGATTGTACTTGTGCATTAAAACTTTCAACCATGTCAGTACGCAAATGAGCGGTCTAAACGTCTTTACAGAGCGCATTTTTTATTTTGGGCACCTGCGCACCACTTATGTGCGATATGATTGGATATATAAAAACAGCCGTTGCTTTTATAAATGGACCTGGCAGCCTGACAGTTGAAGCGGAGAAGTTAACGGATGCTCCGCCCAAGCCGTCTAACATCATTTAAGATGGATACTCACTATAGGAAGGAAGTGCATTTTCATATTTTAACTAAAGATTATGAGGGCACATTGATTAATGACCCACATTGATAAACTGTTTACAATAAAAGCTGCAATATTTCATGAAAAAATAGGCATTGTCATTATCAATTTCACTGGGACTTTATGGATAAATGCCACAAAATTTCATGCAGGTAATTTATTCTCATTTTATTTGGCAATTGTCATTAAACCTGCTCTATGCAAATTGATTTTTTCTATCTTCCCACAGTGAATGAACGTCTAATTTATAAAAAAATCTACATGAAACAATTAATAGTTATTGTTTGATGGGCTATAACATTATTGTAGACGTTAAACACAGATCTATGAATGAGACTAATGGCCATACACTTGAAGACTTTCAGAAAGTGTCAGATAGAAACACACTTACTGATCAAATCTGCAGACTGAAGCAGACCTTCTACAACAAGTCCGGACTGAAAATCTGGGCAAAATCTGAGCAAAAGTCTTGTAGTGTATTATAGCCTTAACACGACTTGGATAGCGGTGGACTTTTGCAGAGTGCATATAACACCTTTCTTATTCAGGGGTTGAGTCGGCTATAGGCTACGTTCCCTATATTCAATATATTAAGAGGAACTTCAGGTAAAATCCATCAAAAAAAAAATCAGCGAGTTCATGACGATGAACGCATTAAAACTTCTTACCAAATTTAGTCAAAAAAGTCCCTTTCTCCTAGCATTTTTCGTCTTTCAGAATGCCCATCTAAAGCGCGCACTGGCTTACTGTGTTGAGAATGGAAAGTCTCTCTGGTTCATTGCACGTCTCAGACAAGTTTAAAATTTAAATAAAAAAGTCCTATTTATTCACTTAAAAAATGACATTTGTCAGATTACTCCACTAATGTCAAATGTATATTGAATGTTTCTTCCTCGTGAAACTAGAATGTTTAAATTGTTTAAAGAAAGATATCAGTTTAAACAAAGATAACAAAACTTGATCTTGATTCACATGATGATTGTGCTTTGTTTTCTCTACAACAAGTGTGTGACATCCGATTGGTTATTTAAAAAAAAAATACAGATGTATGTTTTATAAACACAAATGCTCGCCTTGCTCTGTTCTGCGATTTGCGTTCATGACTTCACGAAATATGTAATTACATTGGAAACTTGTACGTTCAACTTGTAAATACTTCCACCTACGTCAAGCGTGACCTTTTCAACCTTATTACGTGAAATCATGAACGTGCATTGCAGAAAAGAGCATCGCGAGCATTTGTGTTCATAAAGCATAAACCTTTTATTTTTTTAAGAGAATGACAGATCATTTCACTAGATAATACCCTTATTCATCATTTGGTATCGTTTAAAGCCCTTTGACGCTGCCCTGAAACAGTCATTTTGACCTTCAACTGTTTGGAATCCATTGAACTCCACTATATGGAGAAAAATCCTTGAATGTTTTTATCAAAAACCTTAATTTCTGTTCGACTAGAGAAACAAATACATAAACATCTCAGATGACATGGGGGTAAATTATCATAAAAATTTTTTTTAAAGTGAACTACTCCTTTAACCTTTAACAACTGAAGAACCTTTCTGTCATACAAAAGGTTCTTTGTGGCGAAAAGAGGTTCTTCAGATAAGAAAAAGGTAAGAAAGAGATGGTTCTTTGTGGAACCAAAAATGGAAATTGTGAACCTTCAATGGCATCATTGTGAAGAACCTTCTAAGCACCTATATTTTTACGAGTGTAATGCAGGTTGTTTATTGAACACTTCCTGTGAAAAGTTTATAGAAAATGAATAATCTAAAAAAGTTATATTTATGTTAAGGACCGTGCTTTCATCAGATAATATTCTGTTCTTCAGTATTTATAATTATTTGTTTACATTGGAGCAGTTTTGGTTAAGTTGATGTTCTAATTGGATGTGTTGATTTTTATGTAATATCTGTCATTTAAGTATTTTCTTAGTGTTCCCCGCCTGAAGGATGGAGCAGATCAGTCAGTGGCAGGAATACTGGCTTCCTCCGGGAATTACATGGGAGGACATGGAAAAGATGGAGGTACGACTGTCGCTGTGGGATTCATCATGCTTTGTTACGCTTTTGAGAGGTGACGGATGACTTTATCACGTCCTGAGGACTTTTTATGTAATTTACTGCCGATGTGAGCCACATCTCAATTGATAGTCTCAGATGTTTCTATTTGGAGAAATAAAACCAGAAACAAAAGTAATAGTTGAAACACATGAAGAGTATATAAAGTAAGTAAATAAATGTAGAATGTAGATTTTAGAGGTAAATTAATCTGGATTTGAGTAAATTCGATGAGAAATGTTTCAACAAATCTGGATCAACAAACAGCAGCAAGCACATGCTCGCTTTCTGTGTGTGTGTGTGTGTGTGTGTGTGTGTGGTTGCTGAGGCAGCTGGTTACCATAGCTACAAACCTGATGCAGTGACCCTCTCACCTATGTTTGATCTCGGATCGTCTTTTCACAGTTTTATTAAAGTTGAGCCGAAGCTGTCAGGGTTTAGGTGAGGTGCAGAGATAGAGGACGCAAACGCTGACAAGCGGTTAACACAGAAACCCATGAGGGAGTAAAATGACAAACAAGGGTATATCAGGACACAGGAACAAGGACTAACTAAACCTAACAGACAGGAACTCACCACAAGCAATGAGTGACAATGAACCAGCACAGGACAGAAAACACAAGCGCATTATAAGGGATCAAAATCAAGAGGGGACAGGTGCGGGTCATGAGCTAATAAGGAGCACTAACGAGGAAACAAGAGGGCAGGAACACTGACAAGAGCGGAGAGAGATTAGGGCGAGCCATAAGTCTCAAAATAGTCTCTCTCCACATAAAACATGGGATTCTGTCATGATCCCGCCACTAGGCCAAGAGAAACATGACATGATGCGGCAGAAACATGACAGAAGCAAACATATTCATACGCATGAAGTAAGTTTGCACACGTGACAACGTGATCATGTTAAACAAAATTCACAACGACTTGAGAATCTTTTAGTTGTTTCTCATGGATATTAATGAGAAAGTACAGTGAGCAAATGTCAACATGGGAAAATTCAATTCACGCCCTGATTTGAAGAGATTATTTGCAAAAGCAGATAACTTCAAAATGTAAAAAAACTGTGAAAAAAAACCCAGTTTATCACAGAAACATATAAATAGTAAATTTAGAAAAACTGAAAATGGTCTTTGAAATGGTCTCTTAATTTGAATATGTCTAGAAAGGAATATGTAAAATCAAAACTCAGAACAATACTGTTTTAAAGAATATCAGGACTATTTCTTTTAGGATATTTGATTATCCCACATATATGAGTCGTTCATAAAAACACCAGGATCACAGAAGAATGTGCATGCATATGGTTAGTTTAGATTTTTGTTGACTTTAAGTCTCAGGATTCTCTGATGTTAGTCCTAAAACAACCACATTTTATGCATTTGGCAGATGCATTTATCCAATGTAAAACACAGTGCATTATATGTATTTTTTTTCCATTAGTATGTGCTTCATGGAAATGTAACCTATATGGCCTTTGCGTTGCTAACACCATGATCCAACTGAGCTATAGGAACGCATGTACATACTGTATACTCTTAGCGAGTAAATGATGAAAGATTTTTCTTATTTGGGTGAACTATCGCTTTAAGCAAACCTCTGAGCACTAAAATGTTCCTCTGATGTTTGTGGATTTATACCTATAATTGTCTTTAAATAAAGATGTTAACCTAGTCCTGTGTCTAAAATTCTGTATATCTCTCTCTCTCACACACAAACAGTGTGTTACTGTATAAGGAACATGATACTCTTGACATTTATTTTGTCTTCAGGTCTATTGTTGTGAATAAAAAGTGGCTGTTGAAGCACTTTCTTGTGCTACAATAAATAAGTGTGTTGTGCAGTTAAAAAAATTTTTTGGGTTGCACACAATTCCTGATGTTGATACCAAAACATCATCACACCTCTCTTGAATACAGTAAATGTATACATCCATTTACAGAAATGCATTTACATTAATAACACAAAGTAGACTAATATAATTTTAGTATAATATAATAATAATATGAGTATGATAATTGCCACTGTACTTCCAAAACCTCAAATTTCCAAATATGTCCTTTTTAAATGATTAAACACTGTGTTGAAACAGTTGACAAGCACTTTTTAATACTTTTTAATGGTTAAATATCAGTAAAATCGAGGGACAAACATAAGGGGTGACTTATGAAAAATAACGATATTGGAGATACAAGGTTTCAAGTGCGATGTGTCTAATTCTGCCTCATCATGTCATGTCTTTCTTGGTCTCGGTCATTGAGTTTGCTACCTGTGTGTATCACTGTGTTTGCTGTGTCCTTACTTGTGTACCACTGTCCGTGCACTCGTGCCATATTGTATTGGTTACACTTACCTGTTCCATATGCTGGGGATCCTGTTCCTGTTGATGATTATCTGTCTAGTCTAGTAAGTGTTCAGCAGTGTTGCCACAGTTACTTTGAAAAAGTAATCTGATTACTGATTATACCTCTAAAAAGTAATTTTGTTACTGTACAGATTACTGGATTTTAAAAGTAACTAAGTTAGATTACACGTTACTTTATCAGTTACATTCAGCAGCTGCCGCCAACACCCCTGCTGCCTCAACATAATCGGTTTTATCAAAACTCATTTTATTGGAAGAATATTTTTAACAGTAATGTCAACAATGTATCTCCTGACATTTTAAATTGAATTTAAAGACTATTTCCTGAAGAAAAACATGTTTTTATTAAAAATAATATAAAGACTGGTTTTCTTGATTTCACTTAACGTAAATACTTGTTTTTGATCTTGACCTGGCATCTTTAACTGTTAACATTTTAATCATGGAAAACATACTATTTATAATCAAAATTATTTATAAATGTATTTTCTAATTTCTTTTTAACACGTTTTATGAACATTGAACCTGTTGTTCACAGCATTAGAGCAGCAAGGAGTGGTTTTACAAAACAAGTGTAAAACGCACGAAACGAGAGCGAGTCAACCGTGTTTAAGGGTAGCATTTCCTCTACAACATACTGCCCGATAGAGATGCGCGGATAAGCTAAAATGTCACCCGCATCCCCTGTTTCAAATAAATTATCCACCCGCCCGCACGTATAATTTTCTCTGAGATATCCACACCCGACCCGGACCCGATCGTCATTTAAATTGCACAGTAAATTTTCTAGCACTGTTATTGTCTATAAATACTTAAATCTAATTTTTCTTTTTAGCACACACATTATATGGATAAGAGGTACCAGTCTTATGGCTTTCATATACATACAGTGCCTCACAGTCGTTGCATATTACATACCCAGCACTCGATTCATCCTTGTTAACCACTTCGCTAAAACGCTCCCACACGGTGCTTTTCTTTTCTACCCTTTTTTTCTTTTTAATTCTCCCTTTTTACATTTCTCTCGGATCTGGTAGAATCCGTCCAGGTAGAATCCGTCCAGTTGTTGGTGGTTTGAGAGCGTGGTTTCAGACAGAGCTTCGTCAAACTTTTTCTAAATATATCGTTTATTCCTGTTATTTCTTAATATTTATGTTCTAAATTGATAACTCACAGAGGGTTAAACCTATCCTTAAGTGTATCCAATACCAAATATCGCCATATCGTCAAATACCACCGCCACCGGTCTTCGAGATCCCTACCAGTAACCGCTTTGCCGCCCTCTGCGAGACGAAATCCAAAGCTGTTGTCATCGGAGACTCAATCGTCCAGAACGTACGCGCCTCCTTCAATGAAGGTAAGGTGCGCACTCACTGTTTTCCTGGCGCCCGTGTTCTCGATGTCTCTGCGCAGGTTACTGCGATTCTGAAGGAGGATGCAAGAGTGGGACCCGTAGTTCTGCACGCGGGGGTTAATGATGTGAGAATGCGGCAGTCGGAGATCCTGAAGAGGGATTTCAGGAGTCTGTTCGATACTGTTCGCAACGCATCGCCCACGGCGAGGATCATCGTATCAGGGCCGCTTCCTACTTACCGACGAGGGAACGAAAAGTTCAGTAGACTATTTACGCTTAATAATTGGTTAATGTCATGGTGTATTGAACAGAAGCTGCTCTTTGTAAATAATTTTGATCTGTTTTGGGAGCGACCAAGGCTCTTCCGCCCCGACGGGCTGCACCCCAGCAGCAATGGAGCGGAAATTCTGTCTGACAACATCTCAAAGACGCTACGCACCATTTGACTAGTAAGTACAAATTTTTACTATAATCTGTGTTCTTCTCACCCAACTGTTAAGAATGTTACAGTTAAAAATGTTACTGCTTTCAAATGCATAGAGACTGTGTCTGTCCCTCAAATAATACAACCAAATAATAAATTATTTAAAAGTCAGCGAAAAAATCTTATCATGATTAAACCAAAAGACAATATATTTAATGAGCAAAACCAACGCCTAAAGTTTGGGCTACTTAATATTAGATCACAAAATCCAAAGGCAGTTATGGTAAATGAAATGTCTGTTGATCACAGACAACAGTTTTGATATACTTTGCCTCACTGAAACCTGGCTTAAGCCAAATGATTACTTCGGTCTAAATGAGTCTACTCCACCAGGCACTGCAATGGTTCAGATCTTACTTAACAGACAGATATCAATACGTCCATTTAAATGGGAAATCGTCAAATCTAACGCACGTAAATTATGGATTACCTCAGGGATCGGTTTTAGGACCCTTGCTTTTCTCCATATACATGCTGCCCCTCTGTAACATTATTAGAAAACATGGAATTAGCTTCCACTGTTATGCAGATGATACTCAGCTATATATCTCATCAAGACCAAATGATTCATTTAAGCTATCCAAACTGGCAGAGTGCATGGAGGACATAAAACATTGGATGACTAGTAATTCCTCCTTTTAAACTCTAGCAAAACAGAAATATTACTTATAGCCAAAATCAAGTAAACAGAATATCTCCGATTACAGCCTGCAAATTGAAGGCTGCACTGTTAATCCAACAAATATTGTTAAAGACCTAGGCGTTATATTAGACGGCAACCTGTCATTTAAAATATCACAAAAACAGCCTTCCTCCACCTTAGAAATGTTGCCAAAATACGAAATAGTTTATTTGTTGCAGACGCAGAAAAGCTTATTCATGCATTTGTGACCTCACGGCTTGACTATTGTAATGCTCTACTTAGTGGTTGTCCTGTATCATCGATAAACAAACTACAGTTAGTTCAGAATGCAGCTGCCAGAGTTCTTACTAGGTCAAGAAAATACGATCACATAACCCCAGTTTTATCATCGCTTCACTGGCTACCCATTAAGTATCGTATTGATTTTTAAATTCTTTTAATTACTTACAAAGCCCTGAACGGTTTAGCACCTACTTACTTAACCAAGCTTTTATCACGTTACAACCCATCACGCTCCCTAAGATCACAAAACTTAGGACTTTTGACAACACCTAGAATAACAAAATCCTGTCATGATTCCGCCTCACCTAGTCTGGTATATCTTGGTCTAGAGGTGGAATCATACAGGATCCTTTGTTTTATGTGGGAGAGAGACTATTTTGGCACATGTTTGTCGCCATACTCTCTCTCTGGTCTTGTCATTGTTCCTGCCCTCCTGTTTCCTAGTTGTGCTAATTAGTTTATCTCCTGCACCTGTCCCCTCTTGATTTGGTTCCCTTCAAATTGACCTCGTGTCTCTTGTCTTGTGCTGGATCATTGTGTTTGTCTCGTGTGTGCCATGTGGGTGAGTTCTTGTTCCTTGGAGTTTTTTTTAGTCTAGTTTATTGTAGTTTAATGTCAAGTGTTGTTATGAGTTTAGTCTAGTCTAGTTAGTCCATGTTCCTGTTGTCATGTTTTGTTATGTTACCCCCTCGTGGGTGTTTGTTTTGTATTTTATTGTTTATTAAAGTCTTGTTTATCCCTAACCTCCCTGTCTGCACCTGGGTCCTCTTGTCTCTCACCTCACCCACCCTGTGGGTTCATGACAGAATGATCCAGCCATCACAGGACCCAGCAGACAGTAGGAGACTGTCGGGTTCCCCTCGAGGGTTGAGGCCGCTGGGTTCCCCTTCAGGGTCGAGACCGTCGGATTTCCCTCGGAGGTCGAGGCCGTCGGTTTCCCCTCCAGGGTTGAACCGACCGGTTTCCCGTCCATGGTTGAACCCGCCAGACTCCCCTCCAGGGAGATGGTTGCCAGTATCCGGTCCTCGCCACATCCAGTCGGCAGTGCAACCGGTGTGCAGCCGACACCCCCATGTCAGTGTCCAGCCGGCCTTCCGACCGGCGTCAAGCCCTGTCCAGCCGGCCTTCCGACCGGCGTCAAGCCCTGTCCAGCCGGCCTTCCGACCGGCATCAAGCCCTGTCCAGCCGGCCTTCCGACCGGCGTCAAGCCCTGTCCAGCCGGCCTTCCGACCAGCGTCAAGCCCTGTCCAGCCGGCCTTCCGACTGGCACTCAGCCCTGCCAAGCAACCGGTGGTCCCAGTTCCGGCGGTGTCAAGTCCCAAATATTTTTTGGGTGGGCGACGTGGGGGCGGGACGGCCCTAGCGGCCAGCCCGGCCGTAGGGTCCCCAGAGGAACCGGCGCCCAGCCCGGCCCAGCAGGCGGCGCCCAGCCCGGCCCAGCAGGCGGCGCCCAGCCCGGCCCAGCAGGCGGCGCCCAGCCCGGCCCAGCAGGCGGCGCCCAGCCCGGCCCAGCAGGCGGCGCCCAGCCCGGCCCAGCAGGCGGCGCCCAGCCCGGCCCAGCAGGCGGCGCCCAGCCCGGCCCAGCAGGCGGCGCCCAGCCCGGCCCAGCAGGCGGCGCCCAGCCCGGCCCAGCAGGCGGCGCCCAGCCCGGTCCAGCCGCCAGAGAGCGCTGCCGAGCCAGTCTTCAGCCAGTGTCCAGTCCGGCTTCCCCTGCCGGCTATTCCAGTCCGGTATTCCCCCTGTTTTCCCCGTTGGACTCTTGTGCTCCCTCCCCGTTGGACTCTTGTGCTCCCTTCCCATTGGACTCTTGTGCTTTCCTTCCTTGGACAATGTGTTAAAGTGCTGTTTTATCTTGTTCCTGTTTGTTTTTGCCTTGTCATAGTCTGTCTTGTCTTGTTTGTGCCTTGAGGAGCATCAGGTTGCTGCTCCTTAAGGCGGGGGTTCTGTCATGATTCCGCCTCACCTAGTCTGGTATATCTTGGTCTAGAGGTGGAATCATACAGGATCCTTTGTTTTATGTGGGAGAGAGACTATTTTGGCACATGTTTGTCGCCATACTCTCTCTCTGGTCTTGTCATTGTTCCTGCCCTCCTGTTTCCTAGTTGTGCTAATTAGTTTATCTCCTGCACCTGTCCCCTCTTGATTTGGTTCCCTTTAAATTGACCTCGTGTCTCTTGTCTTGTGCTGGATCATTGTGTTTGTCTCATGTGTGCCATGTGGGTGAGTTCTTGTTCCTTGGAGTTTTTTTTAGTCTAGTTTATTGTAGTTTAATGTCAAGTGTTGTTATGAGTTTAGTCTAGTCTAGTTATTCCATGTTCCTGTTGTCATGTTTTGTTATGTTACCCCCTTGTGGGTGTTTGTTTTGTATTTTATTGTTTATTAAAGTCTTGTTTACCCCTAACCTCCCTGTCTGCACCTGGGTCCTCTTGTCTCTCACCTCACCCACCCTGTGGGTTCATGACAAATCCACCAAAGGGGGACGAGCTTTCTCATACGTAGCACCTAAACTCTGGAATAGCCTTCCTGATACTATTCGAGGGTCAGACACACTCTCCCAATTTAAATCTAGATTAAAGACACATCTTTTCAGCCAAGCTTTCACTTAATGCATAGTTAATGAACAGCAGCTACGCTAATTATTCTCTTTATTCTCTTTCCGCCTCTGCCTCGGGATGCCCATCCCGAGGTAGGAAGAAGTTCCACCATGTCCAGACGACCGACAGATGCCCATCCCCAATTTGAGATTACGCCAGCTACAGCTGCAGACTGACTGACCATCCCAGCTCAATCTAAGGCAATTCCACCACCAGCCAAGAGAAATATGACCATCGGACCATCCCAGCTCAGACCACTACATCCCCAACCAAGAGCAAAGACGGACTATTTGTCTTATTAATGCTGAAGTTACAATATTTGGTATTAAATGCTAAACTTAAATCACATGTCACCAGTTTGAGTGCAGCTATGACACGTCAGAGGGGATATGGCCCTCCCGGCTGAGCCTGGTTTCTCCCGAGGTTTTTTTCTCCATTAATCAATCATTGGAGTTTGGGTTCCTCCCCACAGCAGGGCAGTGTTGGCCTGCTCACCGGGAAACTGCATTCATTCATTTATTTATTTATTTAGAAATTAGATATTATTTATTAGAATGATCTTACTCGTTGTATAAATACCATGCACTGTGCTGTGTTTTAACTTTTCTGTTTTTCCAGTTTTCCCCTGTAAAGCTGCTTTGAAACAATACACATTGTGAAAAGCGCTATATAAATAAACTTGAATTGAATCTGTTGCGCCTGCATTTTTGCTTTAAGAAATAGACCGTCCTCTACCGCAGCCACGGGCGCATTTCTTTTAAATTACTGCAAACTAGCGCCTGATGGAAAAATGCATTTAACACACATTCGTATTTTTAGAGAAATGCTTTTAATATTGTATATGATATCATCAACCCGCGACCCACCCGCAATTAATCTGAATGTATTTTTTTATTACCAGACCCGCGGATTTAACCGCCATCCGCATCACTACTGCCCGACCAACTTCTTCAACTCTCCCCCACTTACTGGTTTTGCACCAAAGTCCAGCATTTGTTGTTTGGGTGGTGGGGGACCTGCTGCTCTCTGCTTCGCACCACCTGGTGGGACTTGCTCTGTAAATTGGACTGTGCAGTGCTGCGACTCCAATTGTTTCTTCAAATTTGACGTAGTGTTTTGGTAGCTAGATAGCACTTTGTCGCCAGCACAGAGAGTACAACGAACCTTAATATTGTCATCTAGCGGACACAAAATCGTGACTGTATTTCCAACTAGAAACGCGCATCTCTCTCCTCCCTCCATTGTTGTTTACGTTTGTGTCGCTGTGTGGTAGGGGCTATTACAAGTGAATTGTCCTCATGCTGAAAACGTGACTTGTCGCATAATGCTTCACTCCCTGAGACGCAAGAAGAAAGCAAAAATATATATTTTTACTAAGGAAAATGATAAAATAGTAACGCATAGTGATTTAGATAAATAACTTTAATCTGATTAATGGTTTGGAAAAGTAACGCGTTAGATTACTCTTTACTGAAAAATGTGGTCAGATTAGAGTAACGCGTTACCGGCATCAGGTTGTCTTGTATCACTCGTTCCTGGATTTTTCTGAGTCGTATTACATTATCTTGAAGGACCATGATCACTATAACGGCCTCTTGCTCCCGAGTGAATATAGCTGTCCTTCCACCTGCATGTGGCAGCCTTGCAACTCTACAAAAAGTAGATGTGCAGTTACAAAATATATTCATGCAGTACTATACATAAATTGATTAACTTTACAAATATCTATTGAAACAGCTGCATGTAGTGTAGTACAGTAAATTTGCAATTACAAAGATACATCAGTATACTGTACCTTCTCTGAATGTCCTTACTATGATGGACACAAAAAATCGGCTTAAATTGGGTTGCACTCTAAGTCCTGCTTCCCTCATTGTCAGTCCATGGACAAGAACATGGTCTATGACTGTTGCTCGAATTTCATCAGATATTACCACTCTTTGTCTTCCTCTTCGTACTCCTCTTTCTTGCCCTCCTCCTCTTTCTTATCCCCCTCCTCCTCTTCCTCCACGTCGCCCACCTCGCATACGCACTCGTCCTCTCATATTGTTTCGTCTATCCATTATCAGACTTTCTCCTTCCCACCATCAACAACCTGTTTGCTCTCTGAACTGGCTTATATTGGTCGTGTGAAATCGTTTGAAACAGGTTAAATTAATTTTGAATGGTTGTGTTCTATCAATGTGTTCTCTATTTGTATTTGATTGTTGCCACTTGTTTACCTGTATGGATGATATGTGCATTAGAGTGCAGAATGCATTTTGAGAATGAGATTGTGTTTAGAGTTTTTCTGATAAGTGAGATCTTCATATTGTGTTTTACCATGTGAAATGGTGTAAGTGAGCTGCTTTCATAACTTTGGATTGAAATACACTCAACAGGGAATATTGAGAACATTCATCTTGTAAACAGATAAAGTAGCCATGCAATATAGGAAACTGCAGAGATAAGTCTTTATATCCGATTAAATGGATTTTATCCCAAAAGAGAAACTGTAGATTTTATCCCAAAAAGAGAAATTGCAGGCGTCCAAACTTCACAAACATCAGCTGTGGATTCTCACACAACATTTTATATGGACATTTTTGATCCGAACAAAGCGCATTTATGTTCTTGTAACTTTGGGTCACATAATGTTAATTTTGGTGAATTACAGTGATTTAAAAAGACAAAATAAATCGGAGCTTCGCTGACCTGCAGGCGGCGGTAAATCACACGATGACGCTTTGGCCACGGAATCATACGTCAACAGCGCCGCCATATTGGAGAGGGCAAGAATCCACTGCCTGTTGAAAAACCAGCATATGCTGTTAAGGATGTTTTGCTGCTGGTTTGTGCTGGTTAAAGCTGGTCATGTGCTGGTCCTTAGCTGGTTTAAGCTGGTCAAACCAGCATAAAAACATACCTAACCCAGCATTTGCTGTTTATTTCAACACAACACATAAAAGTGAATGGAGAAACTGATTTTTTTTCTGGATTGGAATCATGATGACGTTTATATTTACAATAATTTTTCATATTTTATGATCTACGTACACAAATGTTTCTCTTTAGTAAGTTATAATCTCGAAATTTAAACATGGAATGTTATTTCATGTCATAAGAAGGATGTCAAGCACTGGTTTTTGGCTTTAAAAAATGGAGACATCGGCATAAAAACGCATCTCCACCATTCAGATCCATTTGTTTGACATACAGTCTTGTACTTTGACTTTTGTCCTAATTAATACAACAGGTTTTTTTAATGAAACAGCATTAATTTACAAACTCTTATGGGGAACACAAATATTCATATGAAAAACAAATACACACTTTTCCATAGCATACATAAGTATCCATGTGTATGAATAAATCAAAATACAATGAAAACAACAAACAAACAAACAAACAAACAAACAAACAAACAAAATACTTTTTGAACAATTCCGGGGGGTTGCAAGGAAATAAATATATATATATAATTATTACCATTATTAAAAGCAAAGAGACTGATACATGTTTTTTTTTAGAATTCACCAATGTGTTGATTATCTTGGGAAAAGTGCTTTAAAGATTCTAAATATTTATAATGGGTTCACTGTAATTTCACTTAGGCTTTTATGTATGATATTTGCCCATTGTAAAAATGATGTTTACCATCAATTGCATATTTTTTAACATCTACATAAACCAACACCTGGAACAAATTAAATGATGGGAAATCTGTACTATTATCAATATTAAGCCACCTGTAGATATTCTGCAAAAATGAAATGTGACTGGACAAGAAAAATATAAATGTTCAATGGTTTCAGGGACTTCTAAACAAAAAACACATGGATTTACCTCAAAACAGAATCTTTTCCTCAAAATTTCAGTAGCCGGATAAACATTGTTAATAATTCTAAACTGCAATTTAATACAACAGGTTGTAAGTGCAAATGTGTACACGGTACTGCTATACTCCGCCCGTCCTGCAGGCGGCACTAAAGATGCTCTGACGCTAAAAATCCCTTGATCTTGACACACGAAACAAAAGTCGCTCTCTTTCCGCCCGGATCAGCAGAGACTGCGAGGGTGAGATTCACTGTCCGTAAAAACGTTGAATTTAGTGACAATATTATATTTTATTCACGCACATATCAGTATGAATAAGTACATTAGCCGTTAATGCTCTTGATTGTTGTGATTAAAGGTTGTTATGTATTAAGTTAAGGTGAGTTTAATGTGTTGGAAGTTTACCATCCGCTGTGTCATGGCCGCGGCTGCCATGTGTACGCGCGCCTGAGACCATGGCACATTGAATATATAACCACACCTAACGCAAATAAACAGTTTTAATATATGTAGTTAAAGTTGAGTGGGGTTTAACTGAATAACGTTATATGAACATTATAACCATATGTCTACACCGCACTGCCGTATAAATGACATAAAGGAACTGCAAATTTGTTAAAACTGCATTTGTTATAACCTTAACTCCTGTTTTCTATTGTTTCACTCTTGACCCTTACGAGGATTAACCATGCATTTACTCTAGTAATTATAATCAGTCTGCCTAAAAATGAATGTTTACTATTTTACTACAAAAACATGACGAGTGAGGGGACGATTTTGCTCTGGAATATAAACGTAATCACTTGATGTTCGTGGCTATAAATGAGACTCATCTTTTTGACTCTTGACAGTGGCAAAATGCAGATCTTTGTGAAAACTTTGACTGGTAAGACCATCACCCTCGAGGTCGAGCCCAGCGACACCATCGAGAATGTGAAGGCTAAAATTCAGGATAAGGAAGGTGTGTATGAACTTCATGTCACTATTCATGTGAAAAATATAAACATGGGAGTATACGTTTACACAAATATACCTAGTAATAGTATCACGAACATGACAGTAATATTTTAACATAATTGTAGCTATCTTTAGCGTTGAACATAAAAGGAAATTAAATTTAATCAATCATGTTTCTTAATATATGTATTATTCTTAATGTAACAACAAGTCTTAAACCTCAAAAACCAAACTTTACAAGTCTGGGATCACTTCCTTCATCATCTTCAATGTCCTGCTCATCGGATGCAACAAGTAAATCGTGGTCACAGTGCTTGGTTGCGAGGTCATTAACACTTCTTTATTATTCCTCAGGCATCCCACCTGACCAGCAGCGTCTGATTTTTGCTGGTAAACAGTTGGAAGATGGTCGCACACTCTCAGACTACAACATTCAGAAAGGTGTGTTTGTTAAAGTCTGTGTTTTAGTCAGCTCACTAGGTTTTGTGAACAGGGCAATGAAGGCAACATTTCAGGGCACCATTAATATCCTTCTAAATGTTCAAAATATTTTTTTTTGTTGCGGTGCTATTGCATCCTATGTTTTCTCTGTAGTCACAAGTTTAGTGCTCTCTTCTGCGTAGTTGTCTTTATAGTGTTCTGATTTATTTTCTTGATGTGATGCTTTAAAAAGCTAGACCGCAAGACGGATCACTTCCCGGGTTATTAAATCGTCTTTACTAAAACTTGCTGCTGTTTCATTGTCAAATTTCATAAGTCTAATGAAGTTAGTCTACCCCTTTACATTCCACTGTCACGCCCTTGGTACAAATACCATTCAAATGAGGCCTTAGGAATGCTAAGGGTTTTTTTGTGATCCCAGAACATAGAATTTATTGTGAATTAACTCTTTGTGCTGTTTATTTCAGAGTCCACCCTCCACCTGGTGCTGCGTCTTAGAGGAGGCATCATCGAGCCTTCCCTGAGACAACTGGCTCAGAAATACAACTGCGAGAAGATGATCTGCCGCAAGTATGGTTTTTAAGTTATTTAAATCATGCCGGTTATTGCTGTGTGAGAAACTCAACAACGTCCTTGTCTTTCAGGTGTTATGCCCGTCTGCACCCACGTGCCGTAAACTGCCGCAAGAAGAAGTGTGGCCACACCAACAACCTGCGTCCCAAGAAGAAGCTGAAGTAGACTGTATATCTGATGCGTTTCAGGAGCAGCATGAGCTTTTTTGTTCGAATAAAATGTTGTTAAAACCAGTTACATTGAATTTGTCATAATTACTGCACTTTGATTGCCTTGTGCTGGTGTATCATAGAATATCTGTTTTCTAAAAATTTCTAAAACCAAGATGTCTGAAAATAAGGTGTCACACTGATGTTAATTCAAAACAAACACAAAGCAGATTTTTTATTCAGAGAACTTCGTACAGATAATATTTGTTTATTCCTGAAGCTTGTTGCTTAAGCACAGTATAAACTGACTCTTAGTGCAATATGAAAACTATTTGCAGTCCATCAGTCTGTGTTTTCAGAAGACCCAGAACAAATTGACTCCTATGCAGTGGTCTGCGAAAGCATATCTGGGCTTGAGTGAAAAAAGTCTCTTACATCAGTGAAATGTCTGTTAAAACCGAAGCGGATGCATCTTACGACAGTCTATACAGTTCTTGTAAGTCATCACACACATGCTCTCTGTTAAGATTATATAAAGCAGTACACATAATGAAGTATACATCCAAAAATGTTACTTTTTCTATCCTACGGTGCCTTGTGTTTGTGTTGTGTTCTAATAGTTTGGCAGTAACAGGCTGTTGGCACTTTATACCGTAGCTCAAAGCCACAAATACATCCACTACAGCCATTACAGCTTATGGCTTTATTAGATCTTTAAAGCCGTATCAATGCAGAATGATAGAACTACGTGCCAAGATGCATTCATGAGCTCAATCCCAGTGCAGAACTACATCTACTCTTAAATATAAACTCCCCTTGAGCACCAGGGATTTCTTAACATACTATGATAACGGAGCAATTGTTTAATTCTATCTACTTTTATATTTCTTTGATTTAGACTCTATGTTAAGCATTCCACAGTATGAACATACAGAGGTTTGTCACTGGCCACATTCAAGCTGGTCTTTGGTTTACACACTCCAGCTGTGTTCCTCATTCACACCGGTATAAAACACGCTGATTCTACAGAGAATAAAATCCAAAAACATGACGCATCGTTCTCAAGCCAGTAAACATGTTGGGTTTCATTCCTCATAAATATAGGGTGTCTAAGGTAATAAACACTACAAGGGTGGTGGTGTTAGTTTGTCTACAGAAAGTGAAATTAAGTTGAACAGAAAACATCTTAGTCTATGAGAAGTGATCATGTTTGTACGATGTAACTCTTAAGACATTTGTAACTTCTTTGCAACTTCTAATGTTTTTATATGCTTTTTTGAGTTTGACAAAAATATATTATGTCCAAAACAAGATTGAAATAAACGATCAGAATTTCACTTATTGTGGCCTTTAATTTTCTTAAGTCTTCTTAGTCTGTATACACTACCGGTCAAAAGTTTTGTGAAACTTGACTGAAATGTTTCCCGTTATTTATAAAAACCATTAAAATCTGATAGTGTATGCTTACATTTCTGAAATTAGTTTTCATGACAATACTAGCATTTTGCTTAATAAAAAATGTTTCTGGATGACTTTTATTGGCTGTTCTTTCTTCAGTATTCAGTCAGAGCACAGAATAGATGAGAACTCCTTAATATTGTTTAAAAGCATCTCAAGGGTGAGACCACAAGAAGCTACTTGAGAAAAATACAAGAAAACATTTCTGCAAATTCTAGTCCAAAGGTGACTTCACCGAAGATGATAAATTATAACACGTTTACATTTTTTGTATTACAACAATTTCCACAGTTTTCCTTTGTTTTATTACATAATTTTGATTATTTGATTATTATTCTAGAATACGGAAAAAATATGAACCCACAAGGGTCCAAAACTTTTGACCGGTAATGTATGTGTTAGGTTCGTTTTAACTTTTTTTTATGCTAATATTTCTGTACATCACTTGGTCAACCTTGAATGTGGAACCATGAATGAATGATTAAAATTTTGCTCATATCTCCCAAAAATGTTTTTTGAAGTTATTGTTTAAAAAGGTAAATAAAAGTAGGGGGAAAACAGGGTGGATTTCCTTCTGCAGAAATAGAAACATAAAAGTATTTATATATTGTTTAAAAAAAACATTATCAAATATAAAATGAATGAAAATAACATTATGGATAGCTCATTATGTCAGGTTTATCTTTTATAACTGGTTATTGACAATCAATATACAATGTTTAATGCGAATGATAAAACCTGCCCAACGAACAGTGATTTCCACAAACCATATAAAAAAATAAACCTTCCCACAGTCGCGCGAGGTGTTTCCGGTGTAAAAATACAACCATCGTCGTTTATTTCTACAGATGTATCCTAATCTCCGCTGAAGTTTATTGCTATGCTTGAAATTAAAAACATTTACTCCGTAAAACAAAGCAAAGAAATGTAAATAACCCTGCTTGTATCGGTGTGTGCTGTCTCTGTGCTCTGTGCTCTGAACTGTGGATGATGTGCTTCTCGCACCGGCCGTCTATCAAGTGTCTCCAGCACTGAATTTAAATCAGATTATTTACTGATCAACTGGACCAGACTTTGTCGAAGGTCATTGAGGTCAAAGATCTTGACATCGAGGATCTGAATGACCCTCTGGACCTCGTGTTCAGCCCGGTCGCGGTCCTCCAGCGCGGAGGCCAGATTCTGCTCTGTGTTCTGCACCCGCCGCTCAAGCTCGATGTTACGCATCTCTAACTCCTGTAACCACACGACCATAGACACAAACTTTAACATTCATTCAGACAATCCATGACCATTTCAACAGGACAGGTGTGTTGCAAAATAAATCTATGAAGACTAAATTGAATTTTACATCAGTAACCCTGTGTAACACAATGATATAGGATATACAATTTGTATTGATAATGAATTGTGATAAATTAAATTAATTGGAAAAATCATTATACATTTAATCCATTCACAGCCCTGGGTATTTTAAAATATTATGACTTAAAAAAGACACTTTGTAAAAATTGTGCAGTAAAATATCTAAAAACACCAGGCCAATATCTCAAATGTTTCCAACTGCTTTTAAATCGTCATTCTAAACAGTGGACCAAGGGAGTTTAGTCGCCTGTCAATGGCGTCATATCCGCGTTACTGCCTTTACTGACGTAGCAACCACAAGACACCGTCGTAGACAGATGCTGAAGTAGTTTGTACCGTCGGTCCGTCTAACACCATCGAATTGGACAATTACTGTAACATCTATGACTAACAATTTTAAACCTTACATTACTCGGGTCTAATTCATTATAATGAAATAAAATTATTTCATCAAACGCAACATTTTCTAAACCTTAATTACTTTACCTCTTCTGCCAACATGATTTCTCGTTCCCGTCTGATTGATGTATCAGCGGTACAATCAGCAGTGGAGTTGAAGACAACATATCCCATCATTCCACACTTCTACACAGCGTCATCAAGCTAAGCGATTGTTGTTGTTTTGATCGCGCACCCTCTAGCGGTGATTTATACAAACTGTACCTTTAACGATTTGATCCATAAAAACCTAGACTATTGGCACACATCTTTTAAACTAAAAATAAGAAAGTGTGCTTACAGTTTACTTTTTATGTACTTTTCATCATTTAGGTGAGACATATTTAAAAGTACCGAAAGAAGTTTTCAGTAAATATTTTACTTGTTGTAATCATATCTTAATATCTTTATGATGTTAAGTGTCCTTAAAGAATACTAACGAGGGGTTCAAACGAAACGCTGATCACTAGCGGTTTCCAAATGAGCGAGGAATGCGATTGTTAGTGTTTGGTGTGAACCCAGCATTAAAGTTTCATTTAAGTATACTATTTTAGTACTTCTATAACCTAAAAAGAGCCCCAATAGTATTAAAATAGTATTGATAGTGCATTCATGAATAGTACATTGATATTTGTATACTTATTAAAGAGTAAGTAGCATATGATTTTTAAGGTCCTACTTTGGTTTATGGAGTGTCCAACAACAAGTTTATGTACATAGAAGGTGTAAAAACACTGATATGTCGTAATAATAGGTAATTATTCTTACCTTACTTCTTGACTGACAGTCAAATGATTCGTTCCGCAATTCATCAGTCTAATCCCCTCCTATCCGCTAGCCTAGTGTCATTTGATTGGTCAGATGATAAAGTCTGCAGTGATTGGTCAAACGCATTTGTAAGGAGCAAGGCGGGACGAGAGCCATGAGGGAACGTCTCAAGTGATGATAATGAGTGTCAGCTGTGCGTTGCACAGGCATCGGATCTCTTTGGAGGAGATCGGAAGCATAAAAGGATGAGCGACCGGAGTGTACGACGAAAGAGGACAAGACCTGGATTTTATGTTGTGTTTTATTATGTTTGTGTGGCCAGCATTTTACTTTCATTTTGTGCGTTGTTTATTTTTTTATAAAATTTGTTTAACATTCGCCGGTGTTCCTTCCCATTCCTTGAACTTGTTACAGCGTTCATCATGTGTCGCATATGGAAGGCCTACCTTCATTACTGGATTACGGTTTACAGGTTATATATTATATACAGTGTATAGATAGAGATGGCGGGGATTTCACCTTACCAGTTTGAACCCGAGTCTGACGAAGAAACATCCGAAGACGGTAGTAGATAATAGATAGACCATAACAGCTTGAACACTTAAATTAACCGGGTTCATAGATAGATAAACAAACTGTATTACCCCAGAAATAACGGTACATGTTAACGTTAGCGTTAAATGCATTAGCTAAACACAGACTTAAGGTACACAAATATTTTTTGAAGTTCAGACAAAAATAAATAGTCACACTTACAGGTTGTGATTCGGTGGAGCTAACAGGTCTGAATAAGGTTGGTATTTCCCTCTTTCAAGGATAGTCTTTTAACATATACAGCAGTGAACGTGCCAAGATTATTGAAGCAATCTTCGGTGAAATGAGGCCCGCACAGTAAAACTCTGGGGTTATAATCCTTTGGTGTCATTTGAAAATGAATTGTAACCATTGTTTCCTAAGAAGTTCTTCCTTTGGTAGTTTAAATAAGACGCACTTAGTTTCAAAACATAGAACACAGGTTTTAGACAGCACACGCATCACGAACGTGCAACAGTGTTTGGAGGAGGAGAGTGACGTTTTCGCGGCAGTCCCAGCAAAACGTAGGCGGGGACTGTCGAGTGACGTAGATACGCGGCAGTTAGACACTCAGACTAGTTCACGTCTCGTTTTTCAGAGTCGACTCTTTTTTTAACAAGCTAATAACTTTGTTATTTATTCACCTTCGGACTTACAACTTACTTTCAAACACGGCAACATAACACACTGCATGAATTGTAATTTTCATGATCTAATGTTACTTACTCCTTAAATAAAGTTTCCTTGATAACATGAACTTGAAGTATACTTTGCAGGAGTATTTAATGAAGATTTGATGAAGAACCTGTATTCTGTGGATGGCCTCCTCTCTCTCCTGCTCCAGCTCATGGAAGTCAGATTTTTTACTCTGAAGAATCCGAATCTCCTAAAATACAAATAACAAGGACAGAAGTGTAAAAAGTAAATGCGAAAGAGTTTGTGACTTTCCGAAGTGCAGTTGTAGTTTTCAGGAGAAGTCTGTCCGTCATGCAGACGTTCTCACCTCATCTTTTGCCTTCAGTAAGTGCTCCAGCTCCTCCAGAGACTGAGTCAGTTCATCTTTCAAAACGTCACTGGGTCCTTGAGCTCCATGAGCCTCCAGTTCAGCTATCTGCACACCAACACACAGACAGACAGACAGATCAATCGTCATCTATCAGGACTGCTATGACGTTTAGATTTAAACATGCGGTAAGAGGAAGGTTATAGCCTTTTAAGGTCTTCTTTAATTACTTCACATATAGCCATTCTGTAGCAGTTAAATATATTCTAGATCAGTGGTTCTCAAACGTTTTTGTTGAAAGTTTCTAATGAAACCAAAAACAAATTTAGTTATTCAAATGCTGGAACATCGATTCTATAACGAATTGTATATAAAGTCGGCACACCGAAGCTCCAAAAATATAAAAAAACGATTAATTAAAAGACTTTCGCATGGCGCTTATATGTATATGTAATTCTGTATTCATATTTTATTTGGTCGAGCACCCCCTTGAGGTTGATGTGCGTGCTTTTGTCTTTTTTCTGAAGTGTGATTGTTGAAATCATATTATACATCTCTATAATTCATAAACTACCATAGAATGTATGGTAATAATTGGTAATATATGGTATAATTTTTAAATACTTGAGTTAAAAGAACCATATTGTTGATATTGAGAAATTGTAATTGTTGTGTATGTGACAGCCCTTAGAAACAAGAACTTTATTCAATTGTACTATTTGTGACCTTACTTTAAACTAAATATAATATATTTTTATGTACTTTTTAGAAATATACTTGATTTATAAAGGGACCGTTTACCAAATATAAAAATTCTGTCATCATTAATTCCACCTCATGTGGCTTGTAAACCTGTATGTGAATCTTTCTTCAGTGAAAAACAAAAGAAGATCTTTTTGAGAAATGTCTTTTGTTCATACAATGGAAGTCGATGGAGTTCAATGTTGTTTGATTATCAACATTCCTCAAAATATGGTTTGACATTATGACAAAAATAATTTTTGGTTAAGCTTTTTCTTTAAACTTGGCCTTGAAAGACACAAACTCCTCTATTTCTTCACAAACACACTGTTTGTCCTCTTCAGTTCATCTGAGCCATAAAATAATTTTAGAACTTCAAACAGAATGAGCAGCATAAGACTTTCCTGTAGCTCAGTGGTAAGAGCATTGCGTTAAAAAACGCAAGGTTGTGGGTTCTATCCCAGGGGATTGCAAATACCTATGTATAAATGTATAGGATAATGCAATGTAAGTCGCTTAGGATAAAAGCGTCTGCCAAATGCTTAAATGTAAATGTAAGACTTTATGTCGACCTACATACAAAAAACACAAGGACATATTCAAATCATTATAAGTTCACGAAAATGTATCTAGATAATTTAAGAAAACAAAATTATAGAACAAAATATTACATCAAACTTACTTTGTTTCTAAACACTTCAAAAACTAAAGATGTTCAAAAAGTATGTTAAGCATGTCAAGGAAATTAATTAATATTAAGATAAATCAGGGTTACATAACATGACATTTTTAATGCTATGGCCAATTCATAGATTAAAAACACAAAAAATTAACCACATTCTTAATGTTTGAATAACTGCAATAGATATTATTTATATGTATTTTAAAATTGTCATGTCGAAAATCTTTATACGTCATTGACCCATCTACACTCACCTAAAGGATTATTAGGAACACCATACTAATACTGTGTTCGACCCCCTTTCACCTTCAGAACTGCCTTAATTCTACGTGGCATTGATTCAACAAGGTGCTGAAAGCATTCTTTAGAAATGTTGGCCCATATTGATAGGATAGCATCTTGCAGCTGCCATGTAAATAAATATCTCATAGTCTCAACTATGTCTTCTTTCAGTTTACGAACAATTTAGAAACATACAATTATTACAGTGTCAGCAAAAAACATCTTATAAAAACGCGCTAACAGCATTATGAATATAACGGCCGTTTACAAACCTACAGACACTCTTTTTTTAATTATGCACTCTAAAAATATGTAATTCGATCCCATAGAAAAAACAAACACACAGGAGAAAAAGAAACTCCTCCTAAAGGTCTCTGGCACTTGCAGCGCCTTAAGAGAGACAGGCTTATTTTTAACAGTGTGGAGAGCAAAAAAGTTTCCCAAGCGAGGGTCTGTCAGCTCCCCCCGGTGATATTTCATTTCTATTAACTAGGCCATTGAAAGTAGGATATTGCTGTCCTACAAACCACCCCATGCCTGTCTGTCTCTCTGTCTTACTCTAGGACTCTCTCTCTCTTTCTCTCTAGTCTCTCGAGACCTGAACCATTTTCAACCACCTGGTCACCCCTTCTCTGATGGCACAGAGAGAGACAGAGAGAGAGAGAGAGTGGGATGTTATTGGTTGTTATGAGACATTAGTTTATGCAAAAACTGAGGTCATTTTTGTCCACTTCCAATTTTTCACTAGCTTATATCTTGAAAACTTGAAATAAAATTAAGAAGGAAATTATTTTTGAACATTTGAAGAGAGGTTCTTTCACACATCGCAAATGCTCTGAGGTCAAACTGTATTTGACAAGTTTTTTTAAAACGTTCAATGCCATGATAAGGCACAGAAATTATAAAAAATTTATAGAGATACAATTTCACTTGGTCGCTCTGTCACCGGAATCATAACATGAAAATGGGATTTTTATTTTTTATGGAAGATCAGTTAATATCAAAAACTTTATCTATTTAAGAATTCAAAATTTTATTTATACATAACCTTTAAAATTGAACAAATGTGAAATAATACGAGATGTTATTAAACCTGATCTCGTAATCTGTCTGTCTCCTCCTGATATGCCACCAGCTGTTTCTTCCACTGTTCCACGTTTGCGTTGGCCTCGTGCAGCGCTGCCACAAGTTTAGCGTTACTGTCCTGTAAGGTGAAGAGCTCGGCCTCAAAATTCATCTCACAGATCGACCTGCCAACATTTCAGGTTAAAAATATGGAGAATTACCAAATGTTTTTGAATATAAAAAAGAATCTTGACAATAAAACGAATATATATCAATAGAGAGAGAGAGAGAGAGAGGAGAGAGAGAGAGAGAGAGAGAGAGAGAGAGAGAGAGAGAGAGAGAGAGAGAGAGAGAGAGAGAGAGAGAGAGAGAGAAGAGAGAGAGAGAGAGAGAGAGAGAGAGAGAGGAGAGAGAGAGAGAGAGAGAGAGAGAGAGAGAGAGAGAGAGAGAGAGAGAGAGAGAGAGAGAGAGAGAGAGAGAGAGAGAGAGAGAGAGAGAGAGAGAGAGAGAGAGAGAGAGAGAGAGAGAGAGAGAGAGAGATCGAGAGAATTAAAATGAATGCTTTCTTTCCCATGAAACAATGAAAAACATGTATTTTGGCTAGATAATTGAACAATTTTAAAGGATTTCAAATGAGTTTACAAACCTGAATAGATAGTTCACACACAAATAATTTGTTCATTCACATGTCACGTCATATCTGTATGAGTTACTTTCTCCATCCTAACACTAAAGAAGATATTTTGAAGAATATTGATCAACCAACAACACTAAACCCATTGACTTCCATTGTATGAGCACAAAACCACTGAGACATTTCTCAAAATATCTTCTTTTGTGTTCACATACAGGTTTAAAACCACAGGAGGGGTAATTGATTTTTTTTAGGAGAAACTATCCCTGCAAAGCATTATTCACATTTTCAGGAATTGTTCAGCACCACAGAATATCTTACTGAACATAATAATGTTCAATAAGTAATGCATAGTAATAGTAATGCAATAATGTTGCATAAGAGTTCACAAACACACATGTCAGAAAGGCAACACTGCATTATAAGTTCATCTGTCATTTTGTGCTTTAAATGATAAATGCTTGTGTGCATTTTATTCCTCTGATCTTTATAAGAATGTTTTTCTTTTAGATTTTTGGAAAAAGATTTTGGAAAAATGTTAGCAACTGAGAATTTCTAGGACTTAAATCCCAGATGGAAAATGGGATTGACTACCATAGTAGAAAGAATTTGTAAAAAACATTATACAGGTTTGGAACAACCAGAGCCATCCGCCAGGTGTGCGTCTGACCTGAAAAAAAAATATTTTTGTGATTTTTTTAATTCTCAAAATAAAATTTCTGTTGTGTCTTCCTATATCTGTAATTTCATAACACATGAACACATTTATAACATTGTTTTATTAATATCGATATGGCCTGTACGTGCTTCGTGCTCGATCCATGGCGTGCTCGTTCTATGTAAGCAGCTGCTCACTTTGGGAAGAAATTAAAAATGTCTGCTGCAGCATGAGCGATTTCGTCGACAAGAGTCAGGGGGTGAAAAAAAGGAAAAGAAAGAAGAGTTTAAGAAGAAAAACTAAGAGGATCATCCATAAATTTGTGAAAGCTAACGTTAAGCCACCATGAAGATGCTACGATCAATACTTCTACTGTTGCTGCGAGAAGACATAGTTCAGGGTGAGTAATAAGTGTTCATTGAAAAATTTATAAAAAGGTTTGACTTTTTTCGTTAAATTGAACAATGGATTTATTTCTTCAAACTTTGAAACGCGGCAGTTCCTAATACGTTTTTTGTCAAAAAGTAATAAAAGCTGTCAACAAATGTCATTTTGTCAATGTCAAAAGTTTGAACATGTAAATGATGAATATGTCCTAAATATTGAATTTTTCAGTGAGTTGTAACTTCAACATTTCAAAATAAAGTGACAGCTGACTTGAGCCAGGAGGTAATGATTTACTGTTACTGTGGTAATCCATCTGATTTGTCCAATTCAGTTTACAGTTCATTTTACAGATTTAGTGATAAAGTTTCCATTTTTAATAATGCTGTTAAACTTACTGAACGAAGAGACGCGGAGGCATAACTGATCAAATAAGAGCCCATGGTTATCTCTCCCCCATCTGGATACATCATATGGATATGTACAGTAAAGGTTTACCCTCTTTAATCTAATGCTGTCAAATTGATGCAAACCTTTTGCTGAAATATCCACAGCATTAACAACAAAGACCGTGGATTATCTGTCCATCAAATAAGTGTGAAAGTTGCGATTGTTGAAATAATGATAAACTCACAGCAAGTTTTTTTTAGAAAATCATACTTCCGCATAAATCATTGTCTCCTCCATAGGGCCTCGCACCCCCCTTGCGATGGCCCTGGGAACAACACTCTTAAAAAAGTTGCTTCAAAATATTCTTTGATGCCATAGGAGAACCTTTCGGTTCCATAAAGAACCTTTTACATCTGAAGAAACTTTTTATTTCAAAAAGGTTCTTTGTGGTGAAAAAAGAATCTTCAGATTATAAAAACGTAAGAAAGAGATGGTTCTTTAAAGAACCTTTGGATGAATGGTTCTTTGTGGAACCAAAAATGGGGCTTGAACAGAATCGCTGTGAAAAACCTTATTAGCAACTTAAGTGAACTTGAGGTTGAGTTATTCATGACAGAATTTTCATTTTTGAGTGAACAATCGTTTTCATGTCTATAGCACACAGTGCATGATGGGTAATTTACTATTATTAGATAAAAATCAATACTCTTTAGCCAGTAGACCAAATTGCGTTTTAGACACCTGTAACTGTCAATCATTTAACAGGCATTTATTTCTTAAAGGCAAAAAAGAAAGTACATGTAACAATATGCGTCTACTTGTAGAACTAAACATTTATAAAAATCCTTATTTTAAGAGTCCCATTACAGTGTCGAAAATCAGTTAAAGACTCTCTTCTGCAATATTTCTACAGTATATACATGGTGTTCTTGTTTCTCTTGTGCACTTACCCTTCTGACAGCATCTTTTTAATGCGCTCTTTCTCTGAACACAGTGTTATGTCAGCGCTCTGACTCCTGAAGAGTTTGTCCTCTGGTCCGTTCAAACACATCGCGGGAGGAGACTGAAGCTCATCCGACAGATCCTACAACACAAACACACACAGAAATACTTTAAACAAACTTCTAATGCAAACTATTCATTTTCGTCAGATTTGTCACAGTCAGTAAGATCAAGCTTATCGTCCCCATGTGAAAGAAGAGTTTTGCCGTGACTCAATGTGTTGTCTATATTTCTTGAATACACATGATAGCCTTAATGCGATTTTAAACTCACATGATACAAAAATAGACATTTTTAAGAAAGACGTCACCTCTCTGACGGGGAAGGAGCCGGAGATTGTGCGTGAGGTTCAGAGATTCCGACTAGAGATAGTCGGGATCACCTCTACGCACAGCTTGGGCTCTGGAACCACACTTCTCGAGGGAGGATGGACTCTTCACTACTCTGGAGTTGCCCAGGGTGAGAGGCGGCGGGCTGGTGTGGGTTTGCTTATAGCCCCCCAGCTCAGCCGCCATATGTTGGAGTTTACCCCGGTGAACGTGAGGGTCGCTTCCCTGCGCCTTCGAGTCGGGGATAGGTCTCTCACTGTCGTTTGTGCCTATGGGCCAAATGGCAGTGTAGAGTACCCGGCCTTCTTGGAGACTCTGGGAGGGGTGCTGGAAAGCGCCCCGACTGGGGACTCCGTCGTTCTGCTGGGGGACTTCAACGCCCACGTGGGCAACGACAGTGACACCTGGAGGGGCGTGATTGGGAGGAACGGCCCCCCTGATCTGAAGCCGAGTGGTGTTCTGTTATTGGACTTCTGTGCTAGTTACAGTTTGGCCATAACGAACACCATGTTCAAGCATAAGGGTGTCCATCAGTGCACATGGCACCAGGACACCCTAGGCTGGAGGTCGATGATCGACTTTGTAGTTGTTTCATCTGACCTACGGCCGTATGTCTTGGACACTCGGGGTGAAGAGAGGGGCGGAGCTGTCAACCGATCACCACCTGGTGGTGAGTTGGATCCGATGGCGGGGGAGGAAGCTGGACAGACGCGGCAGACCCAAACGTACTGTGAGGGTCTGTTGGGAACGTTTGGCTGAATCGCCTGTCAGAAAGATCTTCAACTTCCACCTCCGGCAGAGCTTCGACCAGATCCCGAGGGAGTCTGGAGATATTGAGTCTGAGTGGACCATGTTCTCCACCTCCATTGTCAACACAGCCACTCGGAGCTGTGGCCGTAAGGTCTCCGTGTGCCTGTCGAGGCGGCAATCCCCGAACCCGGTGGTGGACACCGGAAGTAAGGGATGCCGTCAAGCTGAAGAAGGAGTCCTATCGGGCCTGGTTGGCTTGTGGGACTCCCGAGGCAGCTGACAGGTACCGACAGGCCAAGCGGACTGCAGCCCGGGTGGTTGGGGAGGCAAAAACTCGGGCCTGGGAGGAGTTCGGTGAGGCCATGGAGAAAGACTATCGGTCAGCCTCGAAGAGATTCTGGCAAACCGTCCGGCGCCTCAGGAGGGGGAAACAGTGCCCTACCAACGCTGTTTACAGTGGAGGGGGGCAGCTGTTGACCTCGACCGGGGATATCATCGGGCGGTGGAAGGAATACTTCGAGGATCTCCTCAATCCCGCCGTCACGTCTTCCACTGAGGAAGCAGAGGCAGAGGGCTCGGAGGCGGACTCGCCCATCACCCGGGCTGAAGTCACCGAGGCAGTCAAGAAACTCCTCGGTGGCAAGGCACCGGGGGTGGATGAGATCCGCCCTGAGTACCTCAAGTCTCTGGATGTTGTGGGGCTGTCTTGGATGACACGCCTCTGCAGCATCGCGTGGCGGTCGGGGACAGTGCCCTTGGACTGGCAGACCGGGGTGGTGGTCCCTCTTTTTAAGAAGGGGGACCGGAGGGTGTGCTCCAACTATCGGGGATCACACTTCTCAGCCTCCCCGGGAAAGTCTATGCCAGGGTACTGGAGGGGAGAATCCGGCCGATAGTAGAACCTCGGATTCAGGAGGAACAGTGTGGCTTCCGTCCCGGTCGTGGAACACTGGACCAGCTCTATACCCTCTCCAGGGTGCTGGAGGGTTCATGGGAGTTTGCCCAACCAATCCACATGTGTTTTTGTGGATTTGGAGAAGGCATTCGACTGTGTCCCTCGCGGCATCTTGTGGAGGGTGCTCCGGGAGTATGGGATTCGGGACCCTTTTGCTAAGGGCCATCCGGTCCCTGTACGACCGGAGTAGGAGCTTGGTTCGCATTGCCGGCAGTAAGTCAGACTTGTTCCCGGTGCATGTTGGACTCCGGCAGGGCTGCCCTTTGTCGCCGGTTCTGTTCATAATTTTTATGGACAGAATTTCTAGGCGCAGCCAGGGGCCGGAGGGCGTCGGGTTGGGGACCACACGATTTCATCTCTGCTCTTTGCGGATGATGTCATCGTGCTGGCCCCATCAGACCAGGACCTCCAGCATGCACTGGGAAGGTTTGCAGCCGAGTGTGAAGCGGCTGGATGAGAACACCACCTCCAAATCTGAGGCCATGGTTCTCAGTCGGAAAAGGGTGGCTTGCTCACTTCAGGTAGGTGGAGAGTTCCTGCCCCAAGTGGAGGAGTTCAAGTATCTGGGGGTCTTGTTCACGAGTGAGGGAAGGATGGAACGGGAGATTGACAGACGGATCAGGGCAGCTTCTGTAGTAATGCAGTCGCTTGTACCGGTCTGTCGTGGTGAAGAAGGAGCTGAGCCGCAAGGCGAAGCTCTCGATTTACCGGTCAATCTACGTTCCTACTCTCACCTATGGTCATGAGCTGTGGGTCATGACCGAAAGGACAAGATCGCGGATACAGGCGGCCGAAATGAGCTTTCTCCGCAGGGTGGCCGGGCGATCCCTTAGAGATAGGGTGAGAAGCTCGGTCACTCGGGAGGAGCTCAGAGTAGATCCGCTGCTCCTCCACATCGAGAGGGGCCAGCTGAGGTGGCTCGGGCATCTTTTCCGGATGCCCCCTGGACGCCTTCCCGGGAAGGTGTTCCGGGCATGTCCCACCGGGAGAAGACCCCGGGGAAGACCTAGGACACGCTGGAGGGACTATGTCTCCCGGCTGGCCTGGGAACGCCTCGGTGTCCCCCGGAAGAGCTGGAGGAAGTGTCTAGGGAGAGGGAAGTCTGGGCAGCCCTGCTTAGACTGCTGCCCCTGCGACCCGGCCCGGATAAGCGGAAGAAGATGGATGGATGGATGGATGGTAGTTTTTAGCTTTCAAAATGATCAAAATTGTGCAAATGGTTTGTTAATATGTGCTGCAACAGTAAAACATGGCTGTTCATGAAACAAAAGTGTAAATAATACGAAACATTTATGTTAGCATTATTGCATATCGTATATCAGATTATTTAGCAAGTTATCACATGTGTTGTTATTATCCTGAAGCTTGATTAATCTTTAGCTCTGTCTGAAATATGCTACACAGTTTTGAAAATGATTATCTCAGTTTTATTTTCTTTCAAAAATCATGTGTCTTATTGAGAATTCCAATGGAAATCAATCAAACTGCAGTTGGTTTGTTTTTATTTAAGCCATTAGAACTAAAAAAAATAACTAAAACAATAAAAACATGATGACAATAAAAACATGATGTTCAAATATTCAAAATATAAAACAAAATAGGATCAAAAAACACTGCAGCACGTGTTTAGTGCTGTTGATGCAGTGGGTTATTTTCATCATTGTAAGAACAGCAGGTAATGTTGGTCACGTGTTCTGATGGCCTGATTTGTGCTCGTGTAATGGCAGAAGATGCAGCGGGGTTCACGTGGAGAGCGTGTGGGACACGTGATGAAGATAACACTCTTTTCAATCCGCTAGACACCGCAATGGGTGAAGAAATCTGCACTGATATGATCGATGTCAAACTCACCTGAGAGAACTGACACAATCCAGTTCGACAGCAATGGAGAAGAATTAAAGAAACACAGAAGTTTACTGTCATTTATATAATCATCATACTGTATGTAGCGTTTCACTGTGTTTTTCTTTTACTTTAAGCACATTTTATAACAATTAATTCCATTCTTAATACCATAATACTGTCATTTTTCTGTATTAAAGCACAAATCTGTAATACATTTTTCATTCAGCACTACAAATACTGCCTAAAAGTCTTAATTGTAATAGTGAAAATGAGGTTAATTAATATTTTTAAGGACCAAAAAAGGTTGATTTCATTCAGGCAGAATGTTTTGTACAACACCATTAGTTTGATGATCTGGAAATATTTGATGAGATTCCCTCGTAAAGAGGTCAAAATAGAGCGGTGCATAACAACTTTATGATTTATTAGTTAAAAAACACGCTTTTAAAAATCAGTCTCCAGGTTTTGTCAGGTTGCTAGTCTTTTGTCAGAAAGTGAGACGTGTGTATCGGCGTTCATCAGAGGTGAGACATCTGTGTTACTGCTGTCTGTCTCATCGCCTCAATCATAAATCAAGAGAACCTGTTCAGCTAAAAAATTACCATCATACATCACAGACATATGTAAACTGAAAGAGACAAAAGGACGACCTGCGGAACTCAAGCATGACCAGGAAATAACCAAATCATACATACTGACAGGATGACAGGTAATTATTTTTTTATAGTACTTTTATTTTACTGTCAATGTTGGTTTTTCACAGAACGTTCTTTTCATTTTGTTTGATGATTGTATGTAGAAAACAACTAGCTGGATTTTCACAGACTGGGTCACATATTCGTTTCATTTTTAGCATGTGTTCTTGTTTAATGTTTCTGATTTTGAATGTCAATAAACCTACCATTCTAATAAAGCAATTTGAACCTGATTCTCGAAGGAGAGAGCTAGCGAGCAAGCGGACACGCGAGAGAGAGAGCTCTGGTTAATTTTATCACTGGCCTAGTTCTTCCCGATGAGATGAATGACCCAGCTCATCCTGACTCAATCCCTCTCTCTCTCTCACGAGGTGAGACTGGGATTACAGTAACCCTTCATCGACCATCTGTGTGCTGGCGGGTTTTTACATGTTCTGCAGAAAGCATGTGTGAAGATTGACTGACGACGGCACAAAATCTCACATGTAAAGCGATCAATCATTTGCGCATTCTGTTGGATTATGTGTAGCGCTGATGTATTGTGAAATATAAGATGCTGGTCTGTTGTTATGCGGATGCAATTTGGTTGCCAGGGTGTTGCTATGTGGTTTACTAAGCCCTGTTAAGTGGTTGCAATGATATACTCTAGTGACTGGATGATGTCACACCTGTGGAGCTGCGATGCTGAGCGCCGCGTTGGTCAACTCCATCTTCTCCTGCGACCTCTCTCTGGCCAGGCGCACTGCTTCTTTTACCTCCTTAAAACGCTCTGCAAACTGCAACAAACAAAATGCATTGTTCATAATACTGTCCAAACCTGCGTGTTGTGATGTTATTGAGTTTACACGTAATGTGTTGTGGTGTTATCAGTTATCTGGAGAAGCTTCGAACATATGTGCAGTTAAAACTGACGTGTTAGTGTTCAGCCAGATACTTCAATACATAGAACTACATTCTCTGTGGTCTCTAAAACACAAAAGCTAAATTTCTTGGTTTAATAAAAATCAAGATTGTCTTAGTTTTATTGTTATTGAGTTTTCATTAACAATTAGATTTAGTCATTTAGCAGAGGGTTTCATCCAAAGTGACTTACAAATGAGGTAAATAATAGAAGCAATTGGCACAACATAAGTTCAACAAAATGCATAAGTGCAGTAAAAACCAGCACAGTATATATAAGAGTATTTTTTGATAGAAAGAGTAAAAAAGAAATAGAAGTCAGTACTAATAGGTCGGGTGCTGACGGAATAGATGTGTTTTCAGCAGATTCTTAAGACGGGCAGATCATCCCACAAATGTGGAACAGATCCAGAGAAGGTACGTGAGAGTGATTTTTTCCTTTTTTGGGATGGCCCCACAAGACATTGTTCGTAAGAGAGGAGTGACGTGTGCTCTCTTTGGTTCAATGAAGACCACTCTTGCCGCTGTATTCTGGATCATCTGTAGAGGTTTGGTTGTGCAAGCTGGGAATCCAGCCAATAACCCACTGCAATAGTTCAGTCTGGACAGGACAAGAGCCTGCTTGGACAGAAAAGGTATAATTTTCCAAATGTTGGAGAGGATGAATCTACAGGACCGGGTGGTGCTGGCTACATGATCCATGAAGTTAAGCGGATCATTGATTACCACTCCCAGGTATCTGGCCGGTGTGATGGTCGATGAGCCTAGTTGAATGGAGAGGTTGTGATGAATCTTTAGGTAGGACGTTCTGTTTTTGCAAGGTTCAGCTGCAGGTGGCGGTCCTTCATCCAGAGCAAATGTCACTTAGGCATGCTGAAATGTGTGCAGAAACAATCGGATCGTCAGGCTGACATGACAGGTGGAGTTGTGACTCATCCATATAGCAGTGATGGGAAAAGCCATGTTTCCGAATGACAGAACCTAGGGATGTCATGTATATGGAAAAGTACAACGGTCCAAGCACTGAGCCCTGAGGCACCCATGTATTGAGTGGTTGGGACTCAGAGACCTCACCAATCCAGGATACTCTAAATGACCTAACTGAGAGGCAAGACTTGAACCATTGTAGCACCATTCCACCATTGCACCCATAGCCCTTAGAGTCAACAGGAGGATGTGGTGGTTTACGTTGTCAAATGCAGCAAATAGATCCATTAGGATGAGTACATATGATTTAGAGGCTGCATTTTTCCAGTCTCAGGGCTTCAATGACTGAGAGCAGTGCAGTCTCGGTGGAATGAACACTCTTGAAAGCAGACTGATTGCTGTCCAGGAGATTGTTCTAGGTTTACATTAAAAAGTAATGATGAACCCCAAACTAAGCACTTATTTTAAATCAGAGAACAATACAAAGATCTTTCATTGTTTTGTCCAACAAAGCATGGTTATAATACCATGTTAATCATCTAATTTGTTTTATTAATAAACATTTCATGATGAATTAGCAAATGTTTTATGGTTCTATCGCAATCATTAAAGATCGTGCGATCAAAGCTTTATGACAGATATCTGTTCTTGTCAAATGTGTGACATCATCGATAACTCGTCAAAAGTTTATGAATCATGGAAGAACTTTCCCACCATGCCAGCCCTGAAGAATGGGTCATCAATACTAATACTGGTTTTGTGATGTGAGCAGTGTGTTTTCTGGGATGTTAGATGAGATGACGTTCCTGATGATCACACCTGATGCAGCTGCTGTTCTGTAGCGAAGCCGAGGCCATAAACAGTGTTTGCTCTGCTGTCGGCCCACTGACCGAACTTCTGTGACGTCTTGGTGAAGGTCATGTTGGGGCTGACAGTGCTGTTAATGATTGCCTGCAGAGAAAGACAGAGGGAGAAAAAGAGAAAGAGAGAGACACACACACAAACAAAAACCACATAGCGAGTATGATTTTTATTGATAAAAAACATTCTGAGATCAATACACGTTAATAATAATACTCTCTACTGTTAGTTTTGGAAGAAAAAAAACATTTAAAACAAAAATAAAGTAAAGTATATGCTCTGGTTTAGGGGTTTTTGAACTGGGGTCTGGGGACCCCCAGAAAATTTGTTTATTTTGTCAACCAATATGTTGTCTTTACAATATCACACTTACTATTTGTCTAACAGTTTAAATGCTTCTTTATACAAAAAAGTATTTTAGAAAGGGGGACCCTTGAAAAGGGTTCATCATATTTGGGGGTCTCTTGTTATGAATATAACACAAGATTAAGATCACACAATTTACACAACTTTGTTAGGATAGGACAAGTTTTGGCCAGATCCCACTATTTGATAATCTGGAGTCTGAGGGTACAAAAAAACCCAAAATATTTCAAATTGGGCTTTAAAGGGGTCATATGCCGTGAATACGTGTTTTCCGTGTCTTTGCCGTGTTAAAAGTTGCCCATGCATGTATTAGAAACGTAAAATTTCAAAAATTAAAGTGTCGGAACAAAAGATGCATTCTTAAAGCGAATGCTCAGCCAGACCTACCTGAAATGCCAGCCCCACAAATCTACGTCAGTTCGTGGTATGATTTGACTAAGATCGGCCAAATGTATACGCAAGTAAGGTGGGCGTACCTGTCAGTACAATTGCTGTGAAACCTGATGTTTTGGAACTTTGCTATATGTAAAAATTCTGCACGTTTCAGAGTGGCGTGGCAAAGAGGAGATACAAACATGCACGGTTCGTGGAAAATACAGCGCTTTTAAACCTTAAATCGTGCATATACATTGCATTGCATCTAAAACAAACAATATTCGTTTTAGCCGTGTCATATGACCCCTTTAAAGTTGTCCATCAGAGGTGCTGTAGCAGGCCGAAAGAAGAAACAGGTTTGTTTTAACGCTTTCTATTGGCTTACAGCTGTAATGTTGTGGAGTGTAATTCTCAAAGAATGTGCATCAGGGAGTGAAATTTATAGGCTTGTTTCCGTCCATTTTTGTTTGAGATTTTGCTTCATCCACTCACAAAAAGAAAGTTTGATATATTTACATTTACAAAATATTTTCATGGAAAATTATCTTTACTTAACATGCTAATGATTTTTGTCATAAAATAAAAATCTATCATTTTGACCAATACAATGTTATTTTTTTGGCTATTACAACAAATATACCCATGCTACTTATAACTGGTTTTGTGCCAAGTTAATATTCATAATTAAGAGGTAAACAAACATTTACAAATATTAAAAAGGAACAAATATATTTGTATTAATATTATTTAATATTAATTTATATTATTATTGGTATTCTAAGTGTTTTAAAGTGTTCCAATATGTTATTTAAGTATAAGTCGAGTAATAAACGATGTGGTGTGCACTGTGCAGAGAAAGTTAACTGTGTGTTAACAGTTAACAGTGTGATGGATGAAATCTAATAATTGTGAAAGATAGTCATTAGAAATCATATACGTGGTGTGAGGTGTAAGAGTTTATGGATAAAGCTTAAAGTGGACTTACACATCTCATGAATTTTATTAAAACACACAACAAGCAATTTAAGCTGTCAAAGCGTGACCAAATCATCGCAGCTTAATGCGTATCTTTCTCTCTGCAAAGACAGCAGGAGTCATGTGACTGCAGATTACTGCTGTGACGGTCTGAATAATGGTTGTACCGGACTCCTGACATTAATACAATCTAAATGTAGGTCAGATGAGAGGTGATGGATCAAATCGAGACACTCCAGTAATCCACATACAACTGAGATTTGGAGACACATGTTGAGTTTCAATGTTTATGGAACTTTATAGACACAATGACATTTCTACCGTACAAACTGTATTTTTATCTATTACACAAAACCATTATTTAAAAAAACATATATATAAATATAATTTTTGTAATGGTTTCGTGTCAAGAAAAGGTTTAAATAAATGATATATATAGAATAATATATACTGTATGTATATATATATATATATATAATAAATCACTGAATAAAATTTAAACAAGGATTGTGTCAGCAAGCAGTCAACGTAGCTACTAACAGATACTCAAAGTCGAGTAGGCAGAGGCATTCTGCTCAGAGCAGAGCCGAGCTCAGGACAGTGGGTGAGTCTATTATCAGAAACATCTGTAGCAGGAATACAACTGCATTCTGCCTTCCTTAAGCAACCATCTCTGAGGTGAACAGGGAATATCAAAATATTCCAATGAAGCACAAGACTGCAAATCGAATCATCATCCATGTAGGGAGGAATGGTATTCGGAAAGAGCAGTCAGAAATCATTAAAGGGGATGTGCAACGGTGTTATATTAGCATTCTAACTTCTTTACACTGTTAAACGTGCTGTCTTCTCATCCTTAACATGCTCAAGTTGTCATATAATGAGTTGGATGTTTAACGTAGCATTAAGATATACCTCCTCAGAGAGAGAGAGAGAGAGAGAGAGAGAGAGAGAGAGAGAGAGAGAGAGAGAGAGAGAGAGAGAGAGAGAGAGAGAGAGAGAGAGAGAGAGAGAGAGAGAGAGTGAGAGAGAGAGAGAGAGAGAGAGAGAGAGAGAGAGAGAGAGAGAGAGAGAGAGAGAGAGAGAGAGAGAGAGAGAGAGAGAGAGAGGAGAGAGAGAGAGAGAGAGAGAGAGAGAGAGAGAGAGAGAGAGAGAGAGAGAGAGAACTTCATTTACAAAGTCAAGTTGTGTTTGTGGATATAATGCTGGATTTGGAGATTGTTTGAAACTGATAGATGGAGCGGTCTCAGCGCTAAAAGATTCCGCACGTGGTAAGTGAAACGGACTAATAAGTCTCTGTTTTGTTGGCAATGGGTGCACAAGTGCTTTAGTTCCACCAACAAACCAACTTTGTGCAAGACTGCTAAAAGACAATATATATTTTCCCTCCATCATTCTTCAGTAGAGTGTGCCAATCCACTCAACCTGAATGCCACACACACACCTGGACTTCACATCAGTTTCCGAGTCGTGATGTGGTTGACATATCCCACAAGGACATTGATAACACTACGCAGCTACAACAAGCACTGCTCACAGACACCATCCTGTCTGAGCCTTACCCACAGAGCTCATTACAGACTGCCTGTGATGCAATAGCACAGCTCCAGACTCAGCACCCAAGGACGATTTTCTGGAGAACAGCCAGGGAAATATTCCGCCACAAGAAACACCAGAGCAACAGTCGCCCTCACCAGGCACATCATCCCTCTTTCCAGCATCTCCACTCCACAGAAAACTGAGGAACTGGTTTATGCTGGGACCAAACTCTTTTGCTGCAAACCTCCAGACATCAACCAAAAAACGGCAGGCCCCACAACCATCCCCCTCCGGTGAGAGCTCTCCGGCCACTGCCACAACCCAAACCCTCCATCTGCTGGTGAACCAGAAACAAATGATGACAGCTCTCAGTGATATATGTCGGCTCCCCACTATGATGGCACATGGGAGCGATATTGACAAATGTTTACAGAACAAGCGGGAACGCTGTGTGCCTGTGGTTTTCTCCATTTCTGTTTTATCACGTGATATAAAGGCCCTCTCAAGCAGTACGGCTAACCCATCTAATCTGCGTCCCATTTTGCATCAAACTAAGATTGCTGTATGGACAAAAAGTAATGGCATCAAATTAGCATTTCCCTCCCTAGAAAAATGAATAATTTCTGATCAATAAATTAAGAACCACTAACAACCTGGATTTTTTGTATTTAAATGAAACATGGCTTGAAGACAGCTGCAGTGCAACAGCCCTCCATGAAACAACCGCTCCTAGCTTTACTTTCATGAGTGTCTGCAGAGCGGTTAATTAACACAAAAGTTAAGAATGTTATTGATGACATTGCTCCTATGAAAGTCAGTAAGAAGACTGGCAGAAAAAAAACCTTTGAGAAGATCAACAATTGTATAGAGTATGAAAAGACAAAGCAGAAAAGCTGAATGGATGTTCAAGACGAAACTTGAAATTCACTAAAACATCTATAGACAGCCTTCATGCTGTAAATGCAGAACTAGCAGCTAGACAGGCCTTCTTCTCAAACCTTATAAACACTAACTTAAACAACACTCACACTCTTTTTGTAACTGTTGAGAGACTAACAAACCCTCCGAGTCAAATGCGATGAGTTTGCTTCCTTCTTTTCAGAAAAGATGAATAATATCAGAAAGGAAATTAGGTCAGACAAATTTGACCGCAATCACAAAAACAGGCATTGTCATTTTTAATTTCACTGGAACTTTAAACCCCTCCAGAAAAATAGCAATCTTGAAAACACCATATTGAGCAACTATAGACTGATATCAAATCTTCCTTTTATAGGAAAGATAATTGAAAAGGTTGTTTTTAATCAGCTGAATAACTACTTAAACTCAAATGTATAGCTGGACGAGTTTCAATCTGGTTACCGGCCACATAACAGCACAGAGACAGAGCTCATAAAAATAATGAGTTAAATTCGCCTAAATTCTAATTATGGCAAAATATCAGCGCTGGTACTGCTAGATCTCAGTGCTGCGTTTGACACTGTCGATCACAACTTACTTCTACAGAGTCAAGAAATCTGGGTCGCTCTTTCTGGGACGGTCCTTAAATGGTACAGGTCATACTTAGATGGGAGAGGTTATTATGCGAGTATAGGAGAGCATAAGTTGAAGTGGACGTCAATGACATGCGGAGTCCCCCAAGTCTCAATTCTTCCGCCACTCTTGTTCAGCCTGTATATGCTCACACGGAGTCAAATAATGAAAAAGAACCAAATTGCATATCACAGCTATGCAGATGACACCCAGATTTAGCCAGTCTTATCGCTAAATGACTACACCCCCATTGACTCTCTCTGCCAATGCAATGCATTGATAAAATTAACAGTTGGATGGGCCAAAACGTTCTACAGATAAACAAGGAGAAAACTGAATTCATTGCATTTGGAAACAAAGATGCATACCTTATCTCTAGGAGTCAACCAACTAAAAATCAAGTCAAGAATCTTGGTGTGATTCTGGAGTCAGACCTTAGTTTCAGTAGTAATGGTAAAGCGGTAACCAAATCCTCATACCACCATCTCAAAACATTGCAAGAATTAGATGTTTTTATCCCAGTCAAGACTTGGGGAAACTTGTTCATGCCTTTACTGCTAGCAGGATGGATTATTGCAATGGTCTTCTCACCGGCCTTCCCAAGAAAACCATGAGACAGCTGCAGCTCATACAACGCTGCTGCCAGGATTCTAACTAGATCCAGAGACTCTGAGCATTTTACACCAGTTCTCAGGTCCTTAAACTGGCTTCGGCTACTTTTAGGATTGATTTGAAAATATTTGTATGTGTTTATAAATCACTTATTGGCATAGGACCAAAATTCATTGCAGATACTGTGTGCTCACTGAATACAAACCTAACAGACCACTTAGTTCACTAAGGTCAAGTCAGGGTTCACTCTAAACAAGGGGAAAACGCGCTTTTATGCCGCCCGTAGCTGGATTCAACCCCCAAAAGAGACCAGAAGTGCTAAAACATTAGCAACATTTACATCCAGACTCAAAACTCATCTGTTTAGCTGTGCATTTACTGAATGAGCACTGTGGTTCAGTACCTGACAGAAGTGAGTACACCCCTCACATTTTATTATATATTTTCATGTGACAACACTGAAGAAATGACACTTTGCTACAATGTAAAGTAGTGAGTGTACATCATGTATAACATTGTGTAAATTAGCTGTCCCCTCAAAATAACTCAACACACAGCCATTATTGAAAATGTCCAAATTGGGCCCAAATTGTCAATATTTTATGTGGCCATCATTATTTTCCAGCACTGCCTTAATTCTCTTGGGCATGGAGTTCAACAGAGCTTCACAGGTTGTCACTGGAGTCGTCTTCCACTCCTTCATGACGACATCAAAGAGCTGGTGGATGTTAGAGACCTTGCCCTCCTCCACCATCATTAGGGTTTAGGTGTTCACCTTTACCCTCAGCTTCTTTAGCAAGGCATTAGTCGTCTCGAAGGTGGGTTTGGGGTCGTTATCATGTTGGAATACTGCTCTGCGGCCCAGTCTCCGAATGATCTGCAGTCTTCAGTATGTCACAGTACATGTTGGCATTAATGGTTCCCTCAATGAGCTGTAGCTCTTCAGGGGCCGGCAGCACTCATGCAGCCCCAGCCCATATGGTCTGAGCACTGACAGGCTTACCTTGGCATTCTTCTTATACCCTAGGCCATCTTTATGTAGAGCAACAATTTTTTTTTCAGATCCTCAGAGAGTTCTTTGCCATGAGGTACTATGTTGAACTTCCAGTGGAAAATAAACACAAAACAAATTTTGTTCACATCTAAACATAAGTTTGTAATCTGTGCAACCAGATATGAAAAACTTAATGAATTCTGAATGTTCCATTCACTCCTATGAATAAGAATAAATACACAAAAGAACAACAATGTTTATGCAAACAAAAGTTTTTAATATGAATATCAGGGCTGTTTTCATTTTCATCAGGACGAGTGAGCCGTTATCTGACCTGCCGGCTCATCTTACCCTGTTCTGCTTTATTCAAGGTCGCGTGTGACCTGCTGTCTGTCGTCCATAGCGATCAACACTTCATTCACACCTGGCTTACTGACTAGCTCTGATTGGCTCCATCAACAGCCATCGATTATCCCGCCGGAGGAGGATGCAAGTCATGCGACTTTGTCTGATTATTAAACCTCTCACAGACATCAGGTGTGATGCTGTGAAGCTTCATGCTCTCATGGGCAGTATTTTCTTGCACGTCTAATCTCATCCAGTCAATAATAAGCACAAGCTAAAAGGGTTGTAAAACGCTGTAAGGTGCTTTTATCACATTATACCGTCAGACCTTCTTTTTGCAGAGGTGGGATGGATTTCCTGGCAAGACGCCCCGGCGCATAAAAACCAGTGAGAGTGAGAGTTTGAGTAAATCTCGGGGCCAAGATTCAAATAGCATTTGACCAAAACTACTGTATGTATGTGCATTGTGTAAAAAAACATCCATTTGCTGCACCCAGGATGGATGATCCACAACTGTATCCCACAGTGCAATGCATTTGACTTCCATTTCCAGTGTTATGAATGAATTTGAAGTGATATTATTTTATAGTAAAATATAAACCTCATGACAAAGTTTATAACCCTCAGATATCCATCATCTTTAACAACAGAATCAAATGAATGAGAGAGATTGAGAGAAGATACTCACCTTGGTCCCGCCCACACTGATTATGCGGTAGGCGTGTCTGGTCGCATCATAAAAGAAGGAGACAGTGACCGCGTGCTTGCTGGCCGGAATCCAGTTACGTTTGGTGGCGGGATCGATTTGGAACACATGAGCTCGTGAGCTGAAGATGGGCTGCTCCCTGCGAGACACACACACACGAGACGTTGCGATGGGACATTTCTGATATATATATACACACAGAAAAAATATTAAAAAGCCCATTTAAGACATAAAATTGAGTTTAAGTTACTATTAATTGCATAAATTTTAAGAATTATTCTTAAAATGTTGAAAGAATGTGAACTACTTCAATAATTTTGTTGTTATTTAATTATAATAATGTTTAATAAATAATAATATTTTATTGATTATTATTAATTACTTTAATAATAGGTGCAGTTTACTGCACTTATGCATTTTGTTGTCCTTATGTTGCTCCAATTGCTTCTATTGTTTACCTCATTTGTAAGTCTGCTAAATGAATAAATGCTAATTATTATTTAAAGACTCAATTCATAACTCTTTTGGTTAAAAATAAACAAATTTGGCATACAATTAGTTGATAGATAAAAACGACACTACATTTTTAAAGGGACAGTTCACCCCAAAATGTAAATTCTGTCATAATTTTCTCAACCTCAAGTTGTTCCAAACCTGTATAAATTTCTCTGTTCAGTTAAAAACAAAGATATTTGGAAAAATGTTAGAGAATTCTGGGCTCAGAATATCATTGACTACCATAGTAGGAAAAATGTAACTTGTAGTGACAGGTGCCCCAGAACTTTTTGCTTGCCTAAAATTCTTCAAAATATCTTCGTTTCTGTTAAACAGAACAAAAATGATGAAACAACTTTTCCTACTATGGTAGTCACTGATGTCACAGAAATGTCAGTTGCTAACATTTTGCCAAATATCTTTCTTTGTGTTCAACAGAACAAAGATATTTGTACAGGTTTAAAAACTTGTAGATGAGTAAATGATGACAGAAGTTTCATTTTTGGGTGAACTTTCCCTTTAATATTGTATTTTACAAATATTGAATATGTGTTAACAACTGTCGTATAATTATTATTATTAAAAACTGTGTATAAATGATTTCTTAGACAATTATACAGAAAAAGTATACAGTGATTTTATACAAAATCACTAAACTTTGGAAAAATGATAACTTATTAAATTACTAGCATGTTACATGATTAAAAATATGTTAGAAAGATTTATTGCAGTACTGTAAAAGTTGAATTTCTGAAGGACACGTGTGTGAGTTAATGTGGCAGTTAATGTGTTACGGTGAAACAGCATTTGAAAGCTCATTTCACCCCTGACAGCTTAATTTTTAGTCATCTTGATTTTGTCCAGCGTGATGCACACTGAGGCACTTCTGAATGTCTCGTGCCGGCAACAAACAAATAATGATTTAAACTAAACCACATCAAACCAAAGAGAGCAGACATCAGCAGAGGCTTTGGGATCATAATGGGATCATGAAATGAAACCCAGAGGAGATACTGGAAGGGTTGGATTTCGGAGATATCTAATTAATTATCCGTAATGGAACTCCATTACTAACAGAAGAAGCGGAAGGATGAATATCGGAGTTGAAAGACTATCTGTACTTATACCTGATAACATTCCATAATGTTCTTTCTGGAATTGAACCCAGAAAACTCACTGGAGAATATTCAGCATGACATAATGTACATTGCGTCTATCTTTAATGTAAAAATCTACCGATCGTTCCATTGTACATTACTACTAAACATGCATGAAATATCAATTATTTATCATTATAAGTCTGATCAACCCTAAAGAATTAAATAAAGTATTACTCCTGGGTAAAACCATCAATTCTCAGTATATTATTTGCTATAATAAAGCCAATGTGAGTCATGTTTGAAAGGTTCATTGTCATTTCTCAGAGATCTGAACGAAATGTAGATTTCTTGCGTAACACACGATACGAGTGGCCGTGAGACCTGGATAAAGATTGAACTTCTTTTTGTGTTCTGTTGCTAAAGCCCACATTGCCATTTTTAACCACAAACCAATACGTCTTCAAAAATCTGCATTATGCTTGATAAAATATTATAGCTTTTCATGTCAACCTATACAAACAAAACATGTTGACAGTCTTCGTCGAGATTAGATTCACGACTGATGCTTTCTGATCTCTCACCACTACACAGGGCTTTCAAACATAGTGTCAAGATCACTTTCCCTCGAGAGCCCCGACGACGCCACAACGATACAAGTGCACAGCTCTTCTAATAGCTTGCCCTGAATACCCAGAATTCCACGGGGTACCACTGATAGCTCCATACGTCAATGCGAACAGGACATTTCGAGAGTCACTCCTCGAAGTAAATACGGTTCTCACTCCTAAAAATTGACAGTGTGAACGTAGCATGAGAGACACACAATTAAATTAGTTAAAAGGTCAAGGTTTGAGATAATATATATGAGATAATGCCTTGACAAACATCACAGCTGTGTAGGAATATTACAGACATCAAGCAAGACTTCAACATCAAGGTGCTGAAATGTTCCACATGAGTGAGTGACCATTTATAAATCCTCTAAAACAGCCGAAGTTACAAAGAGACATACGAAGCATCCTAATTCACTTATATTATGCAAATGTGTACTCTTTTTATTTTATATGGAAAGTATATGAGTGTGCAGCATAGTATGGAAATACAGGGATGAACTAAAGCAAGAAGCAAGTGGCGGCAGTTTCACTTCATTCATTATATCTTTAAACTTTTTTGCTATGTAATATTTGTTAAAATAAGGGCAACGTCATTAAACGGACAGTGTGCATTCATCTGCACTCAATTTTTGGTGGAGATAGTAGACCATTTAGGTGCTCATTTCAGTATACTCTCTTCAGGACACACTAAATCTTTTTTGGATGCTATTTAGGACTGATAGTGCTAAACTATCAGTAAACACTATTTAAAATGTTAAAAACTCATGATAAAACTCTATTCAATGTTTGCTTTATTTATTGTGTTTTTGTATATAAGAAAGAAAAAAAACCTGTCCGCTATACCCGGATATGCCGCTTTGTTATCAAATAATTTCTTCCAATAAAAACCTTAGAAGGTAAAGAGTAAGATACATGCCCTTCAGAAGTCCCTTTCGGCCACTACTACACCGTGTAGACTACACATGCATTTTAAAGAGAAAAAACTGATTGGTTATTCCTAGGGATAAAAATGGATGAAAGCAAACACTGAGTTGTAAACTAACCTATGCTAGGTGTGTTTTAACTCATTGGTGGGTCAAATATAAGCCATTTGAACCCAACGGTTGGATTTGTCCTTTTTTTTGACCCAGCACTGGGTTGAAAATTTTACAAACATATTTATGCAGATTGATCAGAAAGGTGTACTGAAAAATAAAATGGAGTCAATTTACATTTCACACTGGATGAGAGTCTCGGCTTTAAAACCAGAGAGATGGTTTGAGGACACAAAGTTTGAAAGCAGAAATAAGGCCAGGAGCAATCCAACACGACAGCATCACACCTTTACTGATGCTCTGAACTAATTATCTGCTGCATCACTACACACACACAGTATCACAGCCATAAAGAAACTCTGGACCCTCATCCACACGGACACTTGAGACACTACAGAACACACATTGTGCGGCAGTCATGGCAACTGGACCAAAAATTACAAGCCGTTTCATAAACAAAATCCCATGACCTTTTTTACAGCAGCAGTCGGCGTGAGATACAACATCGTTTATAGGCATCATTTTAAGTAGATTATCAAGGTCAGAGTATGAGACAAAATCCCATCTATGCAACATATCGTCGTACATAATGTCCATAAATACATCCCGATGACAACTTAGTAAATGATTCGTTCTGTAAAACAAGTGTCCTTTCTATCTTGAAAGAAAGATGTGTCATTTTTACATTCTATTAGACAAATAATGTGTTTAAAAATTACCTTGATATTTTATAAAGTGAATTTTTGCTGAGATATATTGCATGTTTGTATAATACAATAACACTGTTATGAAAAACATGTTTATATAAACTCCAAAAAGTCCGAAAATATATATTATTTTGATAGAAATCAAATCTCTTTATGGTCACTTAACCTTATACCCAAGTGCAACAGTTTGGTAAAAAACTTGGGTGTAGTTCCGACCAGCATTGCAGTATAACCGAGATGATACAAAACTACAAATTACAAAATTACAATACTTCAAACAAAATACTTTTTTTCTGGTTGTCACAGAAAAAAAATTACTGACGGGATTAAGTCAGTCACAGAAATGTGCCAATGAATCTGCCTAGTTAACACATCAACCCGTCACTAATAAAGAAAATCACGCATTGACATCGAAATGAAGAATATTTCCATGCATGGATCCAGTAAAACTCTCGAGCTGTGATGAAGATGCTAAACCTACATCACATCTCTCAAACCAAAAGCGTCTGATCGTAAACAGATATATGCAGAGTAACTCACCTCTCTCTGTGCAATGGAAACATTCTCACTGGACAGTCGGAGCTCTTTCTCTAGTACAGGACAGGAGGAAAAAAACTGAAAATCAGTTCAAACAAATAGATAATATTTCACACGCTATGGATGACAAGTGTTAAAGGTTGGGGAGAAAGTTGGTGGATTCAATTATACTGGTGGGGATTTTATTCAAAAATATCAGTAATAGATTAGAAAAATATTCATAAATGTAGTAACTGTTGATCGAGCAGAAAGACTTATCCATACATTATAAATGGTGACACCGTTATGCAAAAGATTAGTGTACTTCACAAACCACCTCCACTCTATTATTAAATAAAACATGCAAAATGGAACATATATTAAAACCAAGTTTAGATTGTATTTGACAGTGCAAGTATTCTGTTAATGCCTGACATTTCATTCCAAGCACACACGTAAACGATTCTTACGTCCTGATTTTCCACGAAGACAGTATTGCTTAGAAACACAAGTAAGTATTTGCTTTACGTCACATAAACACTTTACAGGAGTCGGAGTCTTGAATCCACGTTAGCCGCAGGAACTTTATCTAAAGGCGTCTTGAAAGGCTCAATAAAGTTGCTCAGTCATGTTCGGGATCACATTTGAAGGTTATGACACATGTGACAGGTTATTGACACTCACCCCATGTCGCTGTAAACGCACAGAATGTCAAACAGCGTCGTGCATTAGCTGCAGGGTCTGCAGTAATCCGGGTGTTCCGTCTTTCTATACAGTGAACAGGACGTATATTTGCATGGCAACAAGCGAATGCAACCCTACAGCCCACTGAAACTGCCTCGTGATGACCACGCGCCTGTCCGATTCCTCTTTTCTTTCTTTGCGCGCACTTCAGCGAGCTCGCGGACTCCCGGGAAACCCCCGCGTGCGGCGACTCTCTGATGTTTGATGACACGCCGCGGTTGTTACTTTGTAATCAGTTGTGCTATGATGTCCCGAGAACGAGCCGCTGAGTGTGTGGCTCGACCGCCGCTGCTGGCGGGCTTTTTAAATGACAAGTGTACGCCCTCCAGCGGCGGGAATCACAGCCAAAGCGGGTCAGAGAGCGCAGCATCAATGCGGTATGTACAGTCGTGGCCAAAAGTTTTGAGAATGACATAAATATTGGAAATTGGAAAAGTTGCTGCTTAAGTTTTTATAATAGCAATTTGCATATACTCCAGAATGTTATGAAGAGTGATCAGATGAATTGCATAGTCCTTCTTTGTCATGAAAATTAACTTAATCCCAAAAAACCTTTCCACTGCATTTCATTGCTGTCATTAAAGGACCTGCTGAGATCATTTCAGTAATCATCTTGTTAACTCAGGTGAGAATGTTGACAGGCACAAGGCTGGAGATCATTATGTCAGGCCAATTGGGTTAGAATGGAAGAGGTAAAAGGAGGGTGATGCTTGAAATCAGTGTTCTTCCATTGTTAACCATGGTGACCTGCAAAGAAACGCGTGCAGCCATCATTGCGTTGCATAAAAATGGCTTCACAGGCAAGGATATTGTGGCTACTAAGATTAACGAAAGAGGTTCAATTCTTGTAAAGAAGGGTTCAGGGTGTCCAAGAAAGTCCAGCAAGCGCCAGGATCGTCTCCTAAAGAGGATTCAGCTGCGGGATTGGAGTGCCACCAGTGCAGAGCTTGCTCAGGAATGGCAGCAGGCAGGTGTGAGCGCATCTGCACGCACAGTGAGGCAAAGACTTTTGGAAGATGGCCTGGTATCAAGAAGGGCAGCAAAGAAGCCACTTCTCTCCAAAAAAATCATCAGGGACAGATTGATCTTCTGCAGAAAGTATAGTGAATGGACTGCTGAGGACTGGGGCAAAGTCATATTCTCCGATGAAGCCCCTTTCCGATTGTTTGGGGCATCTGGAAAAAGGCTTGTCCGGAGAAGAAAAGGTGAGCACTACCATCAGTCCTGTGTCGTGCCAACAGTAAAGCATCCTAACACCATTCATGTTTGGGGTTGCTTCTCATCCAAGGGAGTGGGCTCACTCACAATTCTGCCCAAAAACACAGCCGTGAATAAAGAATGGTACCAAAACACCCTCCAACAGCAACTTCTTCCAACAACAGTTTGGTGAAGAACAATGCATTTTCCAGCACGATGGAGCACCGTGCCATAAGGCAAAAGTGATAACTAAGTGGCTCGGGGACCAGAATGTTGAAATTTTGGGTCCATGGCCTGGAAACTCCCCAGATCTTAATCCCATTGAGAATTTGTGGTCAATCCTCAAGAGGCGGGTGGACAAACAAAAACCCACTAATTCTGACAAACTCCAAGAAGTTATTATGAAAGAATGGGTTGCTATCAGTCAGGATTTGGCCCAGAAGTTGATTGAGAGCATGCCCAGTCGAAATGCAGAGGTCCTGAAAAAGAAGGGCCAACACTGCAAATACTGACTCTTTGCATAAATGTCATGTAATTGTTGATAAAAGCCTTTGAAACGTATGAAGTGCTTGTAATTATATTTCAGTACATCACAGAAACAACTGAAACAAAGATCTAAAAGCAGTTTACCAGCAAACTTTTTGAAAACGAATATTTATGTCATTCTCAAAACTTTTGGCCACGACTGTATGTCACTGGTGTTTGGACTCTTCTCGCCCTCTAGTGATCCGTACGTAAATATCTCTGACCAACGCGACGATATATCGTGAACATGATCTCTTCTGCTGTTGTTCATACAACATGTTTTAAAATTGACATATCTTACTAAATGCGTCACTGAAAAATAATACTTAATTTTAAATTAAAGATCATTAACGTTAAATTAAAGAAAAAAACGCACGAATATCTTGAAGGAGTAAAAGCACGAAATTAAATATAAAACATAAAAATGTCGAAACAGGTTACATGTTGGCAGTTTAAACAGCATAATTAAACATAATTTTGCAAACTATTGCCATAGTCCTATAGACCTCATCGCAAGATGTAAAAACTGGTCCAATGTTAGTCTATTTATTATTAACATGTTAAATATTACATATAACCTACAATTTAATTTTAGAGATCATAAATGTTCTGTAAATTGTATTTTGTTTAAACATTTGCAAAGAGTTAAAGAGAAAGTACTTCTGAAAGTTTACGTCTTCCAAAGTGGCCTTTAATACGTTGTTTTTGTATCACAATATGTTGCATCACGATATACACTCACCTAAAGGATTATTAGGTACACCACACTAATACTGTGTTCGACCCCCTTTCACCTTCAGAACTGCCTTAATTATACGTGGCATTGATTCAACAAGGTGCTGAAATCATTCTTTAGAAATGTTGGCCCATATTGATAGGATAGCATCTTGCAGTTGATGGAGATTTGTGGGATGCACGAAGCTCCCGTTCCACGACATCCCAAAGATACTCTATTGGGTTGAGATCTGGTGACTGTGGGGGCCATTTTAGTACAGTGAACTCATTTTCATGTTCAAGAAACCAATTTGAAATGATTCGAGCTTTGTGACATGGTGCATTATCCTGCTGGAAGTAGCCAACAGCGGATGGGTATGGTGGTCATAAAGGGATGGACATGGTCAGAAACAATGCTCAGGAAGGCCGTGGCATTTAAACGATGCCCAATTGACACACTAAAGTGTTCCTAATAATCCTTTAGGTGAGTGTATCATTGCACACCCTAAAATAACGTGTATGATTTCAATAATGAAATTGTTATAGGATATTCCAGATTAATTGCAGGGCCAACTTGTTTAACCCAAATTTTGAGCAAGGTTTCATTGATGTTTGAAGAATTGCCTGCACTTCTGTACTCTTTATATATTAGCACATGGCATCAGTCCACATGGTTATATCTTTCACTATTAAACCTTTATTAAATCCTACTTATTTAGTGTGTCCTTGAATTAAACAAGATTAATGACTACTGATCAAAAATGAAACTCTGTAGAATGAGGCACAATGAGTCTGGGAAAAAAACTGCCACAAATATGTTTTTCAACTGTAAATGAAATGTAATAGATAATGTTTGAATTACAAATGCTTCTCAATTTGAAGCCATTTATTAATTTATGAACAATAGAAGGCTAGTAAACATTTCTCAGAAACAACAGTAAAGTAAAACGTATCACATGCTGCATTAAACTTGTGCTTATTTCCAAGAGACTTAAATTAGCCAAGACAACAAAACTTTTTTTTTAACAAGGCGATGTTAAAAAACAATGTATTCACATACCCAAAACTGTAAGACATTCTTGTATAAAGTTTAATTCACATTTCATTTGAACAGTTTAGTAAATCAAGCAATGGAGTCTAAGTTGAGTGAAAGAAAGCAACATTTATTTGTAAGGTTACAAGAGGTACATACTATAGGGGTGATCATTCCTTCCATAAAATAAAATCCTGCATCATACTTCATACATCCTGATGTTCAAATAGCTTTTATTCTTCCAGCATTCCTGCAGGCTATACAATATTATTTAATAGGAAAATGTTGTATCTGATATCAATATCTCAATGCAACTTCTACTGTCAGAAACCTTGTGCATACATGTGACATCAGTGTTTTTCCAACCTCTTCATACTTCTGATCAAAACTGAAACACATCACTACAAATCAACCTTGGCCACATTGTAAATGTAAGTATCGTCTAGAGGGAAATAATCGGACTGGTGTAATGTCAAATCTGATCACTGATATTTACAGCCACAGTATGCCATGTGAAAACTAAACTCTTAAGAAACGCCCTATGAAGTTCATTCTAAAATGATATGAGGATAAACACGGGAAAGTCAGAATAGCAGTCAGAGACACTCATACATGCTAAGAACTATATAACATTTATTTGACATTTGTTTGCAACCTGCGCATTGGTTATGAAGGGATCATGATTGTCTTATCGGTAAAGAAAAAAACAGCCAAAGGGTGTCAATTTAAAAGGAATTTTCGCTTAGCGCTATAAAATGCGTGTCTGTACTTCAGTAATATCAAACAGTCAAACATGCGTGTTGGTAAATATGGAGTAACAGCAAAGTATAAACACTCCAAAATAAAAGTACAAAGTTGAGGCGGCTGGCATCAGTCGGAACAGATGTTTAAGATGCCACAAAACTCAACGGGTCCTTCCAAACCAAAAAGAAGTTGAAATTAGGAGCAACTTCCACACTGAGAGAGGTTATACGAACACCAGGTCATCCAAATAAAATACGAGCTACTAAGGCGGCAAAATAAGCTAACTTGAACAGAGGGAAAACAACGCAAACCTACATCTACCACAACACAATAATAATGAGGGAGGGCTGTCTGAAAACACACAAACACACACGCACAAACACGCTCCCCTGGGGCAGTTGGTTTCCACCCGATCTCACTGACATCATAACGTAAGAGCGCATAACATCGTCTCTTACAGTCAGACACAAAAACAGCGAGAATCTCACCGGTGCTGCCATCTCCTTCCGCTTTCTTGTGAGGCGCAATTCATCATCGTCACACCTTTCATTGAAGCGTTTTGGCCATTTCTATAACAGCGTCACGTCGTCTGTCGTTCTGATTGGACTGAACCTACAGTGGGAGGGGTTTATTGCGTATTTATGATAATTGAGAAACACAGTACTGAACTGTCAGTCAGGTCAATTCACAACAAGATCTTTGATCCTGATTTCCACTTTACCGACCAAGCACTGTTCGGTTGGTGAGATTACTTCATGTCTGGGGACTTTGATTGATTTTATTCAGGAAGGTAAGATATCGAGAAGTCGCATTAATTCAAGCAGGCTATCTACCTCCCTGCTTTTATTCTACTCGAACAAAAATGATTTAAAAAGAAAGAGGGAAAACAAGAAAGGACAAATGCGTCAGCCCCTTCCACGTCAGCTCTCCGGACACAAACATTTAGAAGAAAAACTAATTTCCGAAGCCATTTTAGTCAAGCTACCCATTTTCCTTTTTTTGAATCACCTAGCAGAGAGCGACCAAGATGTGATGGGCCCTCGGTTACATAAATTCTACCCTCCCGCACTTCAGGCGGAAAACTTTCCTCAAAGTTGAATCCCTCTTCAGAGCGTCCTAGCACCATCCATTGAATGGAGACCTCTTCTCCGAAACCCGAACGAAATTCGGATCTCTTGCCGCAGGTATCCCTGACCTCGAAGATGTCCGGTGATAGAACCTGAATGTTAGATCTCAACTTTGAGGGGAACTCGATTTTCCCTAAATCAGCTGCTTGAAAAGCGTTTGTAATTATTTTTAGATACGTCTCCCCCTCTCTCAGCTCATGGAGACGACAGAGCACGCGTGGTTTTTTGCAGGTAGTTTTAAGAGAACTTCATCTTTGCTCCGTCTCTGGTTGGCAGGGCAAGGCCTGAGGCTGGCGTTTTGCAGCCAGGCGAGAGGCGAGAGAGAGATAGAGGGGCCCGGGAGGGCCCCTGCACTCTAGGAGCCTCCTCCACGTTGCGGAGTTGTAGATCGAAGATCTCGCGGTTCGTCTCCTCCTAACACTGCGTCTCCCCTCTCCTCCTCGTCCTCAACGAATGGTGGATGTAGACCTCCATTCTCACGTTCTCTTCTCCTCCTGTCCAGCTTCACTCCCTCCTGTGATTGGTTAGATTCTCTCCTGTTGCTCCCACATCATGGTGCTTCAGTTGTAACAGTGGTAAACGGGCATCCATGTTTGTTCTTTTTTTGTATTTACCCATATTTAAAATGCTGATGAACTAAGCTCAGCACAGGCCTAGCTCCTGTTCCAACAACCTGCGGGAACAAACACCAACAGCCAATTACTTTTGATTTTGCTTGCAAACATTCGCAAAAAGCTAAACAGGTATCAACTGTTGGCTTGTGGGTGGGCATTCGTGATAGGGCGAGATGGAAATGTTGTTAGCGACTGCTTTCAACATAAAACAAAATATTAATACACCTGATACATGTGCCCACCCTACCTTTTTCTGATTGGCTAATTAAATATAACACTGACTAATGAAAATCTAAAAGATGCTGCGCCCCTTTAAGTCAAAAATACACCAACCAGAGCATTTCTCTTTGTGTTTGTGTGTGGTCTTACACTCTAGTACTGTGAGAGTCCAGTCACTCCTCCATGTTGATAAGCCCGTTCACCCTGATAGGTTGAATCCTGAGAAAGTGCCACATCCATTTGGGACTTAAACTCATCACCAAGATAGCTGTCCTGTTTCACACCATGAAAAAACAAGTTAACAACACAACATAAGCTTATAACCAATGTTTGAACGGTGTTGAGTGTATGTGCAGGTGTACCTGTGAGAGCTCGGGCTGAGACAGTCCAGGCTGACTCATCTGTGACGGCTGGCTCATGGTGATGTAGCCCTGGGTCAGAGGACCCTGAGAGAAAGGCTGCGACACCAGGTCCTGACTCGCCTGGCTGCTTGGCATGTTGGCCTGCCCGCTGCCGTGGTTACCTGTGCCGCGGTTCCTCTGACGACCTCCGCGGCCCCCAGTCTTACCTTTGGGTGCACCACGACCTGCACACAGCAACCAAGAGAATAGACGGTCATACCCCTATAGCTGTGGTACTGTCTTGAAGCATAATTGTGGTATCTATTTAGTGTGCTGAATGCGTCAGTGATGCCTTAAAAAGCCACATTTGTTTACCATCAGGATGAGATAAACAGGCAGCAGAGGGTTTTCTGTGCATTCGTAAATGACCGTGATGTTGTCTTACCTGCAGCCGGTCCATTCACCTGGCCCAGGTACCCGGGTGGAGGCATGGGTGGCATGACCAGGTTGAATGGGATGGGGATGTTCATAGAGCCCATCGGGTTCCCCCCGGTTCCGATCATTCCAACCTGGTCGTGGGTCTGGAAGTACATGTTAGATGGACGTCCTGAAAAGAAGAGGGTCACGAATTATACACAGAATAAAGTGTTTATAAAACAAGTTAAACATAGAACATTGGAGACACAGTGTAACTGAACTGAACACTGAACAGTATTCTCACCGGTGCTACTGCGGTCATACACAGATCCAGGAATCATGGCCTCTCTCGCGTCATACATGGCAGTGCTCATGAAACGGGCACCCTAAGAAAAACAAACACATACACTTCATCAACAGGAGGGTTATGAGCATAGTTTTTTTTGCTCATTTGAATCTCTATTCTGTTACCATCTTGTCTTCGGTGCTTAACATTTTTAATGAAATACAGCAAGCTATGTTTCTGTTGTTTAAGGGACAACTTAACAGGTTATATCAGACTGTTTACAGGCCATGGGATCTGACTCTTTAAGTTCAAGCATTCTTTCAAATGTCTTTATAAACCATTGAAACTCTGATCTGCAGCTGTGTTTCGTACTCACAGGGTTGATGGTGTTCACCAGCTTGCGTGGTTTACTGAACTGCATGAGACTCTCTCTAAGATTGTTGAGCGGTCCCTCCACCAGGACCTTCTGCTCTTTATAATAGTTCAGCAGATGGTTCCAGAGAGGCTGTTTGGAGAGAGCTTTGGGATTGCCCACGATGATCACGCCATACCTGCATAAAACACATGCATGATTATCAATCGATCACCTACATACATGATAAAATATATTTTCTCACAAAATGATTCCTGGTTAAATACATTCATATCATCTGCAAGCCTTAAGAAAAGATTGTGTACATGCTATTCACATGAGGATTGTATGGGGCTTTTCAACATACAACATACATTTTCAACATGAAATGTTTCCTGTTATTTAAAAAAACGTTTGAACTGAGAGTGTATGCTTATATGTCTGAAATTAATTTAGAAGATAAAATACAATTTTGCAAACTAACATGTTTTATTCATGAGAAATTCACATTTTATTTGATAAACTTGACTTGAATAATAAAGAAAGAGCAGCCAATAAGATCACAGATTAGAACTCTTTTTATATTGTTTAAGAAGCATCTCAGGGTGAGACCTCAAGAAGCTTATTAGGAAAATAATAAGAAAACAATTCTGCAAATTCTAGTCAAAAGGTGACTACATTTAAGATTATAAAATATAACATGATTTAATTTTCCATTTTATTTTAAGTTACAACATTTGTTTTATTTCATAATTTTAATGATATCATTATTATTCTAAAATGAGGAAGAAATATGAACACATAAGTGAGTGTGTCCAAAAACTTACGACCGGTAGTGTAAGTCATAAAATACTTCAAAGTTTAACAAATGAAACTAAATCTGCTGGTGGTGGTGTTGCTGTTACCTGGCTCTGGTGAGTGCCACATTGAGACGGCGTGGGTCGTTCAGGAAACCAATTCCCTGATGTTCATTAGCTCTGACGCAAGACAGGATGATGAAGTCCTTCTCTCTGCCCTGAAATGCATCAACGCTGGCAATCTCCACCTCCTGAAGAAACGGAGATGTTAAAAACATTCATGGGTCAAACTATCAACCACCGACTATCACAGCTTCATTCTTCTATCCTATTATACAACATTTTTCTAAAAAGAATCTTATCAATAGACACAAATCAGAATAGATCTGGGCTAAAATCTTTCTGCTGGGATGATGTTTGTACCTGGTAAAGTTTGGTGTGGAGTGAGCCGCTGAACTGCATGTACTGGACCAGGTACGATCGCTGGCCCTCGTACGGGGTGATGATGCCGATCTGGTCAGGTTTGGCTCCGGCCTTCAGCAGACGGGTGGTGATCTTCTCCACGTTAGCTGCTTCGGTTCTGAATGAAAAGAGAAGATGAGGTGAGAGGTCCTATCAGAGAGTCTTTAGATAAGAGTTGAAAGATTGTTTCCTGTTTCCTAAGCAAGCTCAATCTTCAACAGCCGGATATTTGTCTTTTAGAATGAGATGGTTTAGATTGCAGCTTATTTAGATTCAAACAGAACCGTAAGATCAAAGAAGTGCTTTAAACAGAACCCAGGATTTTCTGAAGCCATCCAAAATCTCTAGATCAATGGACTCGATGGTGACTGAAAACAAGTTTTAATTGCAAAAACGAAAATAAATAGTGGTGCGTGCGCCATTAGCTAACCTCACACACGAACAAGCACAACGACAAACGCACATCACACAAACAGCGCCTCTGTCTAATGCACCTGCCAAACTTTATCGCACGCATGCTACACTATTAAATTAATGCTTAGGACAGACCGATTTATTCTTAGCAAAATTCAATCTGATATCAGTTCCAAATTACATGACAGTGAACTGTACCTGTTGAGGTAGGAGGTTCCAGAGCTAGCGATCTCCTCCTGGCCCTGAGTCACATAGAAGAACATGGGTTTATCCGGCTGAGGCCACTGGAAGTCAAAGCCTTTCTTGATGCGATCAGCTGAAGAACCAAAAAAAAAACATAATCAGAGCACGTAAAACATTTTCTGTCACTATACAGCTATCAAACACTAACCACTTTAAACAAATTGATCTATAGAAGACTGAATGAACAATCTGACCCAAACACGTATAAGAACACATACCGGCAGTGACTCCGTTCTGCAGTGATCCCTCGTAGAAGATGTTGGAGGGGAAAGCACTGAGCGCTGGATGCATACGATACTGCACCTGTAGACGGATGGGTCTGATACCCAGAACCACAAGCCTCTCGAACAGAGACTGAGACAGTCCCGCTTTAGCTGCTTTCTTACACATGACCACAGGACCCAGCTGACAGTGATCGCCCACCAGAATCAGCTGTCAAACACAGCAGACGGGTCTCTTACTAAACACACCCATTTACATTACACAAACACTACTTATCATCAAATGTATAAAAATAATATTGTTTACTATCTGCTGCAGGCAACATAATCAAAGATAATTTAATGATTTCTGTCTCGTACCTGTTTGGCCCCGAGCACCACTGGCACCATGCACTCCGGCTCTGTGGCCTGGGTGCTCTCATCGATGAGAATGGAGCGGAACTGCATCTTCGCCAGTCGAGGATCGCCAGCCCCCACACATGTGCAACAGATCACATCTGCGTTCTGAGACAGACAACGAGAGAGGATTGCTGTAGGGTGCCATGTATGGCTATTACGCTGTGGCATTGAGGAGATTTTCAAATAAAACAAAATCCTGCTTTTGTACTGATTCTGATACTCTGATTCCTCTGCAACTGCTCCATTATTTAGTAAAACTGATTTTCTTTTCCAAAGTCAAGCACTTTTACATCTGAAATGTAAAACGACTATGGGGAAGTGATGAGGAGTCAGATAGGTACCATGAGCAGTTCTCTCTCTGCGGTTCGTTTGAGAGCTCTGTATCGTTTCTCGTCAGATGACGACAGCTCTCCGGTCTCATCCTTCAGCTGCTGTAATTTCTGCAACTCTGGCATGCTGCAGAGGAAAAAAAACGCTCAAGAGCTCAAACTCTGGTAAGATTCCTTGTAACAAAACATTCTGGGATTGACTTATACGTGAAGGACATATGCAGTGAAAAAGAATTTGCTCAAATTGTAGAATAAGTTTTTTTGCTGCTATCTGTTTAGAATTCATTAAAGAGTAAGTAGCATTAGATAATGAAAATAATTACATTTCATCCAGTGTGTTATGTTGCCGTGTTTGAAATTAAGCAGTCTGACAAATTTTAAGTCCGAAGGTGAATAAATAAAGTTAATGGCTTGTAAAAAAAAGGCTATTATCGTCTATCTATTATCTACAATCGTCTTTGGATGTTTCTTCATCAGACTAGGGCTCAAACTGGTAAGGTAAAATCCCACCCATCTCTATCTATACACTGTATATAATACATAACCTGTAAACCGCCTTACTCGATACAAACGCGTTTGACCAAACACAGCAGACTACACCATCTGACCATCACAATCTGTGATCACATGACACTAGGCTAGCGGATAGGAGGGGATTAGACGGATGAATCGCAGAACGAATCATTTGAGAGTCAGTCAAGAAGTAAGGTAAGAATAATTAACTATTATTATGAAATAATAGTGTTTTTACACCTTCTATGTACATAAACTTGTTGTTGGACACTCCATAAACAAAAGTAGGACTTTAAAAATCATATGCTACTCACTCTTTAAAGCAACACTTTAAGTTTTTCGACCTTAAAAAACCTATAAAACTATTTCAGTGGTAGAACAACTCTTAACGGCACAAATTCTGCTATTCCTGCTACCTGAGCAGCCTTCTAGCAGCTACAACCACATTCTGTAAGTTCTGTGCTCAAGAGAAAATTCTAAAGGGTTGCTTTAAGAGTAGAAAAGTTTGTACCTGTCCATGTTGCGGATCTGGTTGTGCAGAGCCAGGAAGGACACAGGCGAGTCTATGGCCTCACGACTCTTAGCACAGAGACGCACCACCTTCAGCCCTGTCTGATGGATCTTCTCAGTTAGTTGGTCCACCGCAATGTTACTGGGAGCACACACCAGCACTGGTCTAAAGGCACAAAACCAGGCCACAATATTATTATTATACTAATACCAATATATTGTATGAAACAGTAAGTGCAGAGATTTATTACACCCGTCAAGACAACTGACAAAATGTACCGGCTTCAAAAAGGGCAAAAAAGCGCTACGGCTTTAAATAATCAATGTTTACAGACAGATTTATTGGTATTGTGGTACTCGGTGTTGTGTTACAGAGCTCAGTTGTTGTCTCTTCATTTTACACACTCGTCCCAAATGTTCTCACAACACTACTCATAGTAATTTAGTCCCTCATATTTTTGTTTGGGTGGCTGAACGCCAGGATAACATGGACACACCCTATTCTAAAGTACCACATCTTGTCTGTGTAATCCTTGAGTCTTTGAGTGTTCTGTTTAATGCTGTTTTACATGAGAATCGAATCACAATATGGAGTAAAATGTTGACAATCCGCTTTTAGACACACTTAGGTGTTCTTTCTAATAGTGGCATGGGTCTTACCCATTGCCCTGTCTGGCCAGATGATAGACGATGGTGGCGGAGGTCACAGTCTTGCCGGTTCCTGGTGGTCCTTGGATCAGACTGAGGGGTCTCTGCAGAACAGTCTTCACAGCGTAAACCTACAACACAAACAAAACAAAGACTTTCAGAAACTCTTTAACAAAATGTTGTGTTGTAGTATGAGGTTGAAGGATTTAATATGAATGTACATTTGACTACTTTATGCTTTTCTTAAATTATTCAAATTATTTAATTCACGATGAATTGTGTACCTGTGAGTGGTTGAGATCTGGCAGTCCTTGTGCAGTGAAGCGCTTTGGCAGTTGGCATTTGATGATGACATCCTCCACCTCATGACCCAGCAGCTTGTGGTAGATGTAGCCAGACACAGACGTCTCATCTACAGCAAACGTCTTTAGGGCACTCTGCATTCTACACAACAGGCAAAAAAAGATGAACACAAATGGTTTGTAGGTTTATGTAGCATACAAATGTCAAAGAAAAAAAACAGAACAGATTTATGGACCCTTGAAACTGGTCTTGAAACTAACCGGTCAAAAGATGTAGACTTCCAGACAAAGTCCACCTGGAAGTTGTGGGGCACCTCCACAGGAGCTCCAGCACTGCTCCGCAGCTCGATGGCGATTTCATCACCATAATCTAGAGAATCTCTGTTAAAGAACCAACATCTCTGTACAAAATCCTTAAAACATTTTTTATACCCGTTCGTAAGGCAAGGCGAGGTTTATTTATATAGGTAATTTCATACATAATGGTAATTCAAAGTGCTATATATAAAAAGAATTAAAGATGGTATGTAACACACGCAGTTTCAGTCAATCTCATATTAATCTTGAGCTCCTATACAGTAGTATTGCATACGTGGTATCCTCAAGAGTATTTAGTTTGATCTCATTTATAAAAGAGAGATACAGCTGTTCGATTATTTCCGGAAAAAGACGAGCTGCTGGGGGTGGGCAGAGGGACGGAACTACAGCACTAAATATATCATCGCACTATCCCTTTGTGTTGTTTACATTATGAACCTACACACCGATTGCAAACAAAACACAGACATATGACTTAGTTTGACTTACGATGCATGTGGGGTCCCTACGATGCAGTTGGGAAAGGGTGGAATCTGTTCTGTCCCATATTGTTTGTTTGCTGCAATATGCAATGTTTGTCGCCAACTGGCAACAGCTGTCGAAATACACTAGTGGGTAAATCCTCAGTGAGCGGGGTCACACGGACCGAAACAATAACAGACATTCCGGCATGGAAATCACATTTCAGAGTAAAATAACTGGCTATAGTATTGTTTTTTGGACAAACCAATTTATGAACTTAGAATGTTTTCTTAATGTCTACGAACATATTAAGCTATTGTTTTGATTTAATACAGTAAAATTATTACAATAGCTACTTAAAATAATCATATAAAATAATCACAGTAAAAACAAGCAATTTAAAAATTCATAAGAACATAATTCTGAGTGATTCATCAGTTATACTTAAACAAATGTTTTTTTTTGACTCATTAAAAATTTATGAGTCAAAAAATATTAACCAGCTACATTCTTAGAAGAAAGTGTGATTTGTGGCTACGATGCCTAAATAGTAGGGATGGGTAACGAATTTCGAATATTCGATTAGTTTTTTATCATAGAATTTCGAATAGTGTGTGCGATCTTAAAAAAAAACGCTGTGTTTTCACGCATAACGTGTTCATGTAACCAAAGGGTGGCGCTGCTAATAACGACGCACCTTAAACCTAAAGGCTGTCAATCAAACAACAATTGTTAAATTGTTACGCACACTGTAGACCTGCGTGGCATTACTGATCCGATAAATTGAGACTTTGTCAAAAGTTCTATGTGGGGTCCTTTAATAAAATGAATGAGAATAAAGTGCAGTGCAAACTCTGCAATGCAAAGCTGACTTATCATGGATCAACAACTACAATGCACAATCATTTGAGGGTGAAGCACCCAGCAGGTCCATCCACAAGTCAGCAAATAGTTGCTAGTTTTATGGTCAGACCAACCAATTTGGATGCCGGACGGGCGAAGCAAATAACGGCTTTGATTACTAAGATGATCGCTTGTACAGCCCGAGTTTACTGTTCATCTAGAAAAGTGATCACTGCCAGACTGGAGAAACATTTTCATGACAATAGATATGGAAGCATTTTGAGCTGTTTATTTATGAAATCGTTCTGGACTGTTAATAAATGCCGCCATCCGGTTAATATGTTTTAAAGCGTTTTAAGTCTGGTCTAAAATCTTTATGGCTTTATTATATTTCTTTGATCAATCACACTGTTTTTTAGTTGGTATAAATGTGCATGCTCATATTTTACGAGGAAATGTCCTAGCATTATGAGCGGTTGATGCTGATCGACGTACTGTTAATAAGTGCCGTCATTCGGTTGTTAATTAATGTTTCAGCGCATTATCTTAATGTTTAGCTAGATGTAAGATTGCCTATTCCATAATAAATAAAGCAGTGTGTCATCACGGATTTAAAGTGTTAATGGTCTCTCTCTCTCCGTTTATGTGTGTGTAATACTGTAAATGCGTCCATGTGGGGGAGGGGTGCGAATTTCAAATAATCTTATAGTTCTCATCGATCTTCGAATATTATTTTTGCCTTAAATGCCCATCCCTACTAAATAGTTGCTAGGACAATGTGGGTGGTTGCCAACAGGCCCATGACACATATATGATGCTTAGGTCTTTCCTTATTTGAGTACCTCCTTCTTTAGATAAATAACAGTCTGGTCTGGATGAGGACAATACATTTTTAAACCTTTTTTCAAACTTTTCCAGATTAATTTGTACATTATTTTAAGAATAAACAATCATGATCTTCCCTCATGTAGACTTGAAGAAAAGAGAAACCCATTAGATACATATGCAAAAACATATCTTGAGATCTGTGCAGAAAAGATACTGTCAGGGACTTTGATGACGTGTCCGATCCCTTTCCAGAGTGGAGCCATGTCTCCTTTATAGCGCAGACAGATCTCATCGCCCTGCATCAGTCGCATGTCTGATAAACATCACCCACACGCAACAACCGCAATTAGACAAACCGAATATATTTCTGATTCATATTCCAAAAGCAACACTGGCGTTGATCCATCACATACACAAATCACAACACACACACACACTTAGGTGGACAGATCCGTGCACACATCGATGAGAGATGCATGGAACACGGTGTTAGGGATGGGATGGATATCATGAGGCACTGGTAGACACAGAAGATGATGAAAGAAAATATTACCACCTGAATCCGTCTTGGGCAAGGTGAAATAAGCTATCCGCTTTTTATTCAGTCCCAAATCCCACCTGACAGTTATATTGTCTTGAGTCTGAAACAAAAGAGAGAAATCATTATTTGTTAAAGAAATATTTTGAGTTTGTTGGAGTTTCAATACAAATTAAGCTCTTTTGGGAGAAGTATTGATTTATTGCCGATAGCCACAGACACAAAAACTTACTTTTTCTGTTTAAAACTTAATCCAACTTTAATAATTATTTTGTAAAAATAGTTTGCTATTAGAACTGTTAAGTTTTTCTAGGTGGAGGAGCTTCTAGTTATGTCTTATTGATTTAAAATGAGCTCAATGTAAACAGCTTTGAAATTTGAATTTCACATGTCGTTTACGTCAATATTTTCTGTAACAGCATGGCACAGATAATTTTTTATAGAGTTTAATTTGCTCTTAACTTAAAATATTTATGTAAGAATATGCAAAAGACAGAATGTGCAGTGAGAATATGCATTTTTAAAGTCTGCAGGAAACAGAAGTAGTCTTTTTTATTTGTATAGTGACGTATAGCCGAGTGAAACGAATTCTGAAATTATAAAAAAATGTAGGGCGGGACATAATTTCATCCTCGACAACTGATTGAATCGTTAAAAGGTGAAAATATTTATCTGTCAATCATTGCAGCCCCGCCATGTGACAAGAAGTCAGGTTGCTTCGTGAGGGGTTAACGTTTTTAATTAAAGATTACAAGAGCAAATTATTTTTTTTAAATAATGATATGCACAGAAAAATAATCTATAATAAATACCACTGTGTAAAACACATTAGCATTTTTAGAATTATGATTTTTTTTATTTCACGCCGACTAAAAAACATGCCTAAAGCCACAACAGTCCCACAGAGAAAACTAAAATATCCATGCAACGGTGCTTCAAGAACAGATCCTTTGCTAGCCAGCTAGCTGTTTCTCTTTGCTTTGAGGACACGCCACCAAAACGAGGTAAATTAATTTTGCATGATAAATATTAGATAAATTAAATATTAAACCATTATTAACAAACAGTGATATCAGACTAATTCATAAATGTGTACAAACAGAGATCGGGCAAGTTTCATACTTGGGACTCTTTAAGTTTCTTGTCATAATCAGCCTCGAGTTTGACAAGCGGTCCGAAAATGTTCTGGTACTGATAGGCATCTTCATATCTCAGCAGAACGTGCTGAGGTTCCTCATCCACTCCGGGTTTCTCCAGATCTTCCAGCGTGGCCGTCGGGTTTTCCTGCCATCACAAAGAGACATACAGAGATGTAAAGAAGACTACAACTATATATTTTAATGCACATATATTGAACTTTTCTAAAGACTATAGCAGAGTTTGGACTCACAACACACAAGTATGAGTGTGTTAGGAAAAATATTAGTAAAACATTTTCGATTTTAAGTTAAGAAGCTTGCTTGATTTTGACAAATTAATGTTTGTGCCCATCTAAATAAATCAATTGAAGCAAACACAAATTTATTTGATGCATATCACATTGTTACATGATCCGTGAAAAACATGGGAAATGTAAACCATATTTTACCTATTGTATTAAACATGTTAATATTAAACATGGAAATAACATGATACCAGAAAACAAGTAATTTTAGCTCTTTTTCAGCTGTATGTCAAATCCACAGACAGACTGTTGACTGTCCTGTGAATCAGTGACCGAGGTCTGGTACCTTCCACAGCTCCTCGAGTTTGTTGATCTGCTGGGCCGTGATCTGCCGGGCCCTTAGCTGCTCCTGCTCGGATGGGATCTTCACCAGCCATGACAGAAAGCAGCGGTCCTGAATGAGGGGCTGCCATTGAGAACTGTCCCAATTTATGTCCTTCAGACTGCTCTGACTGGCACATGGCTGCCTGTACACACGAACGAACACGCACACGCACACGCATACACACACACACACGGACGCGCGTGAGATACAGAGGAACTGCACTGCCATGATAACATGACAGCTACTTATAAAACCAAAACCAGATGACTAGCAGATATTTCTATATATTCAGTGGTATGCAAAAGTTTACACACCCCTTGCAGAATCTGGAAAAAAATGAAACTTTTGGAAAAATAAGAGGATGTTTGAAAATTAAGCTTCAATTTTAATTTAGTCCTCCCTTGAGCAAGTTATTTCACTAAAGAAATATTAACATAAAGTTCACACTAAAGAATAATTACAGAATTTCTAAAAATAGCCCAGTGCAAAAGTTTAGACTCCCCTGATTCTTAATACTGTATGATGTTACCTAAACAATAAATAACAGTTTTTATGTTTAGTCCTAGTTGTTTAAGGGTTTCTTGTTTGTCATGAGTTTGCCATGTCCAGCAGTAACTGTATGATGTTGAGATTGCGCTTTTTACATTGAGGACAATCAAGAGACTCATGCAAAACTATTACAATAGATAGAAACATTCAGTGCTGCCCACAAAGTCAACACGATTCATTTAAAGTCAGGTGGGTGTAAACCTCTGAAAACGTTTCCTTTTAAGTATTTTTAATATGTTTTCATTTTTTACATTTACATTTAGTCATTTAGCCTTTTAGCCAAAGCGACTTACAAATGAGGTTAACATGTCGCACATTATCCGATCATGCAAATAAGTGTTTCCTAAACTCACGCCCAGTTTCATTACGCTAAAATGAATATACGAGTGATGCTAGGGACTTTCCCAAGCAGTAGACACAAGCTTTAAAAAGGTGAAAAAGTACAGAAGAGTTTAGAACGTAGCTTAAAATCTGTTTTATATAAGCAGTAGGTTCTGAAGTTCAAAGCCACTAAAAACCTGTGATTGCTCATTCTATATCACTGTCTTAAGACAAATCTTGTAAATGGAGTAAATAAATCATAAACCAGATATAGCAGCTAGAAAAAAACTCATACTTTGTGCTCTAAGCCAGGGGTTTTCAACCGGTGGTCCGCGGCCCCCTGGTGGTCCGCGGCGGCATTGCATGTGGTCCGTGACATGCATTCCAGCCTACCTAATTTCACTATTAAAATCACTTTTTTTCCATAAGTTATTTTTCCAAACATTTCCAGAATATTTGCGCATTGGTGGGAATACTAAATTTAATGAAAATATTTGAAATAATTAGAGTTTGAGTTGAGATTCAAACTGACACAGGATAGGCTTGCTTTGCACCTATCAGGTCTATCTTATGCTTTGCTAACGTTGTGTTTTGCTTCCCCAACGTCATATACGTACATGTACGTCCATGCCAGTGTTGCCAGGGTCACGGTTTTCCCGCACAATTGGGCTATTGTGAGAATGCAGTTGCGGGGTAAATTATGGAGCCACGGGTTTTTGGGCTTCTTTCATAATAACTGCGGCAGCCAAAATGTTTATTTATATTCTAAGGATAAATGATAACTGATGCGTTTCTTATTGTGTATTCAAACTCCGAATGAATACCTGCCAACTCCAGGACCGGTCCGTTCTCAAAAGTGTGGAGAACGAGTCTGACAGACAGGCTACAGTACAGGGAGGAACGCGGGAGCTCAGCTCAACCAAAGAGGAGAAATTAGCGGTGGTATTAGACACAGTGCATCCGAATGATGTTTAGACCAATGTTTCATCAGGTGAGTGTCACGTTGCACAATGAAAGAAGTCACTCATGATGAGTGTACAACACTTGATTCTACCGGATGCCAAATATCACGTTTGATCAGCGCAATACGCAGTCTACAACAACTAAATCATTGACGTGCTTGTACACATTATATATTATGCAGTAAATGTAACCATCCTTATTTCTTAAGCAAGTTTCTGAATGTCTTATGAAGAGAAAACATGTTTCTCGTCCATTTGCGTGCATGGCAGATGTGGGATATTTTTAAAGGGACACTTCACCCAAAAATTTAAATTCTGTTATGAATTGCTCTAGTTGTATACCCTGTATACAATTATTTGTCCGGTTGAACACAAAGATATTTGGTAGAATGTTAGCTGCTGAAAATTCTTTGGCATCATTGACTACCATAAGCAGGAAAAAATTAATGGTAGTCAAACATGATCCAGAATTGTTTGCTTTCCTAAATATCCCAAAACGTATTTTGTGTTCAACAGAACAAAACGATATATACAATACCCAGGAAACCATTCCATTCCATTCTCTACCGCTTATCCGAACTATCTCGGGTCACGGGGAGCCTGCGCCTATCTCAGGAGTCATCGGGCATCAAGGCAGGATACACCCTGGATGGAGTGCCAACCCATCGCAGGCCCCAGGAAACCATTCAGATAAAAAATATGGCAATAGAAACGTTTTTAGGGAGTTGTTAACTTTGATTCGACACACGGAAAAAATTGGGCTAGTTTTCATTCCTTTTTGGCGGGTTTTGAGGGGTTATGGGCATATAATTAAATATTTCTTGGACCTGGCAACCCTGGTACATACACACACACACACACAATAGTGGGCCGCCGATTACTTGGTAGTCAGAATGGTGGTCCCTGGCACAGAACCAGTTGAAAACCCCTGCTCTAAGCGATGAATTCAGTCATCTAAATCATGCAAATAATTGTTCCTCTTTTTCACAGTAACTGCGGCTGTTGAACCACAAGTGAATTGTGAAACCACGAACCTATACAGGTTGTAGCTGAACTTTTACCTGCACAGTAGCACCACAACAGAATCTGCTTTAGCCGGGATGAAGCCGAGCAGGAAGACGTTACGACAGCCGCAGTTATAGCACTCTAGAACGGTCTCGCCCAGCGGGCCGTCCTTATGCAGGGTCACCTCCTTACATTTGGCCCTCACTAAATGGTTCACAATATGACTAGCAAAAACAAACATGGGAGACAAATTAAAGACAAAACCTTTGATTTTAGATTCACACCAAATATACATTTGACAGATGGAATATACGTTTCAGACCCACCTCCCAGAAGTGTTACCGCGGCCGTTGCAAAACCACTTTTTGCTGGTGTTGCAATAGACCACACATGCTGGGTCGTGGATGCCACAATAACTAAAACATAAAAATCATGGAATGTTTACAAACAAATACGGGTTCACATTGATTATAAGCCTGTGTATAAATAGTACTTTGTTTCTCTTTAATCTACATGCTACTTTCATATGCTCTTAACCTTGCCCTTGGACATTTACATGTCTTCTACATACATTTCTTATGTCAGACAAAAATCATAGAAGTAATACAGAAGGTATGACACCAGCACTACCGTCTGGGGTAACAGTTTTGCTTTTTTAATCAAAAATATATGACTGCAGAATGTCGTAAGCAGATGTAAATATTCCAGACAGGTGTGTTATATTCAGCTAGTCTCACAGACAGCTGTACACATAATTTGTGAGTCTGACACCAGTGAGATGCTGTATTTAGTGCAAAGATCCGGGCAGGTGTGTCAACAGTACCTGCAGGCGTGCACCGGCAGGTCTTTAGTGTAGTAAGTGTCTTCCTCGTCCTCCTCAAAGTTCAGCTCGGCCAGAAGTTGGCTGGTCTTCACCAGTGAATCCTCTCCATTGGGCAGAACTGCATCAGGTCCGTTCACCTGTACAATCGAACAAGTCCATTAACAGGAGAAAAAGATGTCTAAATACAGCACTGTGTACATAAAAATAAGGCCAAATTTGAATCTTCTTCACACTTATCCCCAAAAGAAAAAAACAGACCATGTGGGTAACATACCCGCTACCCAAATGACGCCTTAAATGTAGGGCTATTTGATTATGACAAATTCATAATCATGAATATTTTGACAAATATTGAGATTCAACTGAGTTTATTTTACACAATTACTCATTAGAAAATTTTAAACACTTGGCATTTAAACTGTGAATTAAACAATAATAAATGTAAAGAAATGTAACAGCTAAACCTCTGTAGAGGAAAGGGGTGCGCTGTGGACGTATACTACAAGAAAAGAGAGGATCCTTGCACGATAGGATGCGGCACAATAATCATTTTACCTCGATTATTTTGTTTTTGTAATTGTTGAAAGCCAAAATTGAAGATTACGATTAATATTCGATAAATTGCACTTTTAATGTAAAGAACACATTCACTGCACAAGAATTGTACGTGTAAACCTGTGTAAAAGTACAAAAACAACAAAGGTGAAATTAAAATGAAGGAAATATTTTCAAAGTTGGGTGAATTTGTTAACTCTAATGTAGTAAACTCTCTGAAACACACCTGGTGCTTCATCTAGCTTACAAAAAACCCAGAATTTTATCATAACATGTAGGTACACCAAAGTACTCAAACATACACACATACTTACAGCAATGCCCTATTTAATACTCAATAAGTGTGAATACAATGGAGTTATAACACCAAAGCAATTGAAAAAAGACTCTCTGAATACAAAAAAACACACCAAACAAACTGACTTAACCCTGATTCACAAATGTTCAAACAAAACACATTTATCATTGTACAATTAATTAAAAAAATCTAATGTATTTCACATAGGTGCATGTGAAAAACTCCAGTCTAACTCCCCAAAAAAGGCCCTGAAACAACACGTCTAAGTGACAACTCGAAAAGGAGTTAACATATGTAATAACGTTAACTTGTTAATAAATTAATTTTCTAATAACAACAATGTAGCTCAAACAAGTCCATGTAAAAATAAACACCTGAACCCAGGCTACCTTCCAAAAACCAGTCCTGACACAACACTTGAAAATAAAAGGTGACAGGTGTCTATTGTTGCTAATGAACGAAATCTATTATAACAACAAAGTGGTTCACAAAAGACCCTCTAAAAACGCGCGCGCACACACAAACACTATTGCACACCTGAAAACAGCCTAAAACGTAAAAACAAGCCCTGACACAACATATGTGCTTGTCAAAGCTTAAACAATAGGTGGCATGTGTCGTTCGGTATATTAAGACATGAAATGTATTTTAAAAACAACGTCGTTCATTAAAGAGTTCCTGTGAAAACATGCATTCACTCTCTCTAGCGGCCTTGCGCTGTCGTTGCTAACGCTACCGCGCGGCTAACTCAAGCTAGCTCGCCGTTTGGGCTCGAGAGAGTCCGGGCCGCCTGACCGAACGCGCGTTTGTGCTTTTGGCGTGTTTCGATGCGCTGGTACCTGGTTGTCGAGCTGGCTCTGGGTCTGGCCCTGCGTCTGGGTCTGACTGGGCAGCGTAAAGTCGGTGAACTCAAACTCGGAGCCCTGCGTGTCGGCCCCGAGCAGCTCCGCTTCCTCCGTGTCCAGGAAGGTGAGCGTCTGTGAGCTCGGCCCGTACGCCTCCACACTCATCTTATTCCCACCTTTATTCACCACCTTTTGACACAAAACACCGAATAATCCCTCGAAGATGCGGGATTGAAGCGCGTCGTGCGACGTTTGTTTTGGTACGAAGCGTCGAGAAGGAAACGGCGCGCGACAGGCTCGTGCAGAAATGAAAGCAAACGGTTCCGGAGAAGATTCGACTCCCACTCGAGCGCTCGACGCGCGGTGACGTCACGGGTGGACGTAGAGCACAGAAAGGCGATGACGTGTACTCATGTTTCCTGGTTCGCGGTGGGGAATGTAAATATTTTGCTGTCATAAACATACATACTGCCCGTTTATGAAAAATAATCAATAACAAAAAATGGGAGTAATAAAATGTAAAATTGTTTTGAGGTGTGAGTAACATATCACTACATACAAGCAGCCCAACTTTGGTATTTATGCAAACTATTTTAAACTAAAATTTCTTCAATTTTTTTGTATAATTGTTATGCACAAGGTTTTCATGGCCTCACAATAATCCAGAGATAACATTAAACATGTTCTTGTTCTTGTCAAAGTTGAAGTCTCTTGTCCATTTTTTTTGGCAATTTCATAACCACTAATACAGAGTTTAAAAATTAGAGATCACAGAGCTTTCAAACTTGTTTGGATATAAAAGAAAACATTATTATAGACAGACATAATTTATTGACAGCTACAGTTTGTAAAATAGTGTGGAAAGTAAGAAAAGTCCAATCAAAGGCAAACTGTATTTTCACAAGAATAAAGACATTATCAGGGTGAGCACATTAAACACCCAGACACCAGAACACGTAACACAATAAAAACATGGAAATCCTGAAAAGAACACGGTGTTCGAGACATTATGATTTTAGCATTAAAAAAACGTTACAGAAAATAGTTACGATTCACAGGATCACCTGTTTGGTCCAATCTGTTTGACCGATGACTTGATTCCAGTAAAAACTTTAGAAAGTCAGGCTAGAAGCTAAAGAAGAAAGAAAACTTAGTCATATAACATATTTATAATGATATTTACCCTGTTTCAGTTTCAGTTTATTTCACTTTTAAAGCACACATTAATACAACTATCGTTGCCCAAGGTGCTGTACAAAACAAAGTAAAATAAATAAAAACCAAAATGAGTTACAAAGATAAATACTAAAAAATATATAAGACTAAAAAATACAGAGCCACCCCTCAATACCCAGTAGAATTAAAAGCCTGAGATACATTTTTAAGCGAGTTTTAAAAGTAAAGAGAGTCGGAGCTGCTCTAACATACAGGGGTAAAGAATTCACAGTCTAGGTGCACATACCGCAAAAACTCGGTCACCCCTAGACTTTAATCTAGATCTAGGAATAGTTAGAAGCAGCTGATCAGAGGATCTAAGAGATCTAGTAGGGATGTGTTGTTTAAGAAGGTCTGTAATGTAAAGAGGTGCCAAACCATTTAATGATTTAAAAACAAACAATAAAACATTGAATTCTATTTTGAACTTCACTGGCAGCCAATGTGGGGAAAGTTAAACTGGTGTGTTGTGCTCTCGTTTTCGAGAACATGTCAGCATTCTAGCTGCTGTGTTTTGGACTGCCTGCAAACGTGACAGCGCTTTCTGGCTAACACCTATATAAAGGGAAACAATACAGTCTTATGGGTAAATTTTTCAAAATTAAGATTTATACATCATCTGAAAGCTTAAAAAATCAGCAATCCTTTGATGTATAGTTTGTTAGGATAAGATATACAACTTTTTAAACTCTGGAATCTTTAAGGGGTGTTTCCGTACATTTTTGTTTGAGATTTTTCGGCATCCACTCACAAAAATAAAGTTTTTATTTATTTACGATAGGAAATTTACTAAATATCCTTATGCAACATGATCTTTACTTATATCATAATGATTTTTGGAATAAAATAAAAATTTTGACCAATAGGCCTATGTTTTATTGGCTTTTGCCACAACAATTCCTTTGCTACTTTAGACAAGTTTTGTGATACAAGGTCACATATATTATATAATATTGGCCATTACCATGAAGTATGGAACAATGTCCACTGAGATACATGATTCTACACTTGTCTCACAATTTTACACTATATAATTGGTGAAGACAAATGTGAACAGTTGGTTGAGAATACAGCAGCCCTAATGTCTTGGGTTACTACAAAGATGTCCTATTTAGGTTCCTTTGTGCTTGGTGGGGACTTTTTTGCAATATTTGGATTCTGAAGTTATGGCAGTAACCCTATTCCATATACACTGTACTTTGGTGGACTTTGGCACTTTAATAATACCATAGTATCCTCAATGGTAGTAGGCAGATGATATCTTCTGCTTTCCAATCATTTCTTTCACTAGCATGTAGTATCAAATCTCTGCTACAAGTGAACCGTTCCTCTTAGAGAAAACTAAACGCTCATCTGCAGGGAGGCTGCACTTCTGCCCAGTGTGTGTGTGTGTGTGTGTTGGGGTATATTTGAAAGCTGCAGATGATAAACCTTATTTAAACATGGTATACTGCAGAAATACATGATCTAGTGAAAATGAATACAGAAAGCCAGTAACGCCAGTATCACCAGTATTTTGAATGAATGCTTAAATAAGATTAAAATCATTTGCTCACGCTTATTTGTTCCAAATTCATGGCTGACTTTTATTCACAAAATGTGAGTTGTCTAAAAATACACTGGCCACTCCTCTATAGTAAAAGTGAATGGGGTCTGAGGCTGTCGAGGTCCCAAATTAAAACAGTCCATAAAAGCACCATAAAGCCCGACAGTCACAGTCCCCATTCACATTACACAAGCAGCCATCATTGTCACTTCTGTGTTCCACAAATGATGTTTTATTAACAAATTTAACCAAATTTAACCAGCCCTCATTCTCTCTACATTTTCGCAGCATCCCTCCTCCACCCCAACTCCTCACCATCAGCCTATTTTACCGCAGTATAACAGCGGGGAACGACCTGAGTCCGGGCACACACCAGACCCGGGGCCCTCTCCCTGCACAAGGAGCGGGTGACCGAGTTCGGAGGAACCACCGAGCTTGGAGCCCTCTCCCCTGGACAGCACGCCAAATACGCATAATATAGGTCCCCCATTTGTAGTTATTATTTTTCAGGTGAACTCGTGAAGCGTAAGAAAAAAAAAAAAGAGTCTGAATTTTCCCTTTTAGATGAACTGTTCCTTTAAAAGCTTTTAAAGGACTCCATGCACAGTGCCAATCCCTGCATGTTTCAAGTATACCCCACAAAAGTGCTTCCTATCCTGTTTGAGAACAACTGTTGGATCGAGTCTAAAATACAGGGTGTATCTCAAACCAGCTGAATGCTCTTTTAATGTAGCACACAAGTTAAGACACTGAATGTGTAAGGACCCCTGAATCCAACTCGATGCTACATGTTTAGCGAGGTCTCATTGATCGTGCAGGCAGTATTTCCTCCCGTCGTTGTGCTCCATCAGCTCCAGCATCTCCAGAACAACGGCCCTGAGGGCGCGCGCAAGCTCCTTTGCGCTGTAGGGCTTCCCAAGGGGAGGGACGTGCACAAACGCAGATCTGCCCTTGCTCAGGTACAGCGATGTGTAATAGGTGTAATCACAAAGATATCTGAAGAACAAAGAAAATTCTACATAAAGATCATATTCATACACTTTATAGCTCTGTCCAAAACCCAATTAGCAACAGACTCTAAACCTCTAGTGATGGCAACGTGTAATCTTCACAGGTTATTTAATCCCACAATGCATCAATAAACATGACAAAAGTTGAAAACAATCATTTCAATATTACCAAATAAAATGTTTATGTTTTACACTATATTTTATGTTATGAATATATTTTTAAATCCTATATTTACACGTGCAATGTACTTTTCTGATTATTGCAGTAAACACTGTTTCTTAACAAGAAACTCCATTAAAATAAATGTAAAAAGTTAGTACTTTGCACAATACAAGTGTTGTAGTTGAAGTTAGAGAACGGTCCATACCTGCCTGCATCCTTTGATACAGACACAGTGACTCCGAGGCCAGAGGAGTTGACTCTCCTGCACACAGCATCCATGTCTATGACAGAATGAATGCAGTCCGACCCCCCCTCAATACAGCAACGAGACTCAGGACAAAAACTGCAGTTGTCAACACGCAGGTAACCATGGTTATGACCGCACTCTTCGAGCGTTACCGTGGTGGCCATTCCAGAAACTCCAACATGGACCACCAACTTTACCAAAAGAAAAGGAAAATTCAAATTTTCTGTAGTATTAAAATATAATTATGAATTTTATGATGATGTTTTATTATATTTTAATTGCATTTATATATAGCAAACTAAATTGCAATTTATTGCATCCAGAAAAAAAGTTTGTGTTTACATATTATATGTCTGTGTACTATGCATATTCATATTCATATTGTATTTATAAACCCAAACCTTCACTCTGGATGCGATTAAAGGGTCATTTCACCAGCAAATCAAAATTTCCTAATATTCTATTCACCCTCAATGCATGCATCCTATGAATTTCTTCTTGAAGAATAATGCAGTCTGAGTTATAAAACCATGTAATATTTTACTTCCAAGCAGTAGAATGGGAGTGAATAGGCTTTGACTTTTTGAAGCTCCAAAAAATACATCCATCGATCAAAGAACTCTACATCTCTTGCTCGGTCTTAACCATGGTCTTCTGAAGCCAATCGATGCGTTCGTTTAAGAGAAATATCTATATTGACAGTGCTATGAAAGTTGATTTCTAACTTCCACTATCCCTCGACTGCACGTAAGCCTGAATCTTGTTTTTCTGGCAAATAAACGCAGGTGTGTCGTGAGTTCCGGTGGGGAATGCAACATTTTTTGTTTTGTTGCAATAGCATACCGCCTCCTCTACGCGGGGGCTTTCATCACTGTCATTTGCATCCGTCATCAGTTTCACGTGTAGTTGAGGGATAACGGAAGCTAGACATCGATATAATAGTGGTGTCAATATGGATATTTTTCTTAAACAAACGTATCGATTCGCCTTCGTATCGAAGACCTTTGTTAAGACCACGGACCCTTGTTGAGAAGTTAATCGATGGATGCACTTTTTGCAGCTTCAATATTCTACCATTGCTTGGAAGTAAAATGCTACAGGGTATTATAACTCCGACTGCATTATTCTTCAAGAAGAATGTCATATTCAGTCAGAACTCAGGATGCCTTGAGGGTGAGTAAATCATTGGGAAATTTTATTTGCTGGTGAAATATCATTTAATTATTGAACAGCCCTATTTTTCGTTCACTTTAAATATTAAACTGGAACCTGAAAATTACATAATAATATAGTGAAATGGTTGATCGACTAATATTTAATAAACAATGTGTAGAAATATTGATACGTTACTTGTGGCAAGTGTTGCTTCCATAGTGAAGGTAGAAGAGTCTGGACCGCCTGATATTCTACAGGTACTTCAGCAACATGAAGGTTTATATCCTGACCCAAACCCAGTTTCTTCAGCTCCTGAGAGGAGGACAGTTAATGTTCAATGTTTAGAGGTAACGCTGGAATAGTTTACAAGAATTAATGGCATTCTCAGAGATTTATCTGAAATGCAGGATTATTAAAAGTCTAATAAAAGTGGCCATTGATCAATGTGTTATTACAGTTGCATTGGATTGCTTTGTGTCTATGAAAATTATGTTAACCTGGTGCAGATTTTTACAAGGAAACAATTAAACAATAGTTCATGCTGAACATTTCCTACAGGTGCAAATATCATACCTGTACTGCCACCCAGCTGGCATTAACAGTGTGTTCTCCAAAAGGCTCAAAACCTAGAAAGCCACAAGACAACAAAAAACTTTCTGGAAACAGTCATGTGAATCTGTTATAATACACTTATGTCTGAAATACGCCATTCTGATTGATCAAATCATTTTGTATATTGACCACCACACTGTACACTTTCTGCATAGCTATGTTGGATTCATCCATCGTATATCTTCACACTGTCTTTATTATCACACAGTAAAATGATTTTAGTTCCGTTCATGTATGTGGTAGGTAGTGATAGAATAACGAGCTATTTATAACCAAGTAAACTCATTCAGGGTTGTAAGAGGCCTTTAAAGACCATCTGACCACATATTATCTCATGTCTTTCATAGCTTTTACAGCATATATAACTCAACAGGTGTTCAGTAAAGGCAGCGTCAGCAAAATCTAACGCAGTAGATCAAAGTCTGATTGTAATGTGTAACTTTTGCATGTGATTGTCAGGTGAACCAAACTTGGTATTATTGACATATTCTGATTTTTAAACTTAAAATTTGACTTTTAGGCAAGCTTCCCTTGGATTTGGGTTATAGCAACAATGATGGTAATGCATGTCTGTTCCTGATGCTTTCAGATAAAGTGTGAAGTCTGTCGTGCTTTAATCTAATATACACTGTCAAATACATTTTCTCTCCATTTTAAACCAGTTTGTTGTCTACCATGACATCTGTTATACCAGACAGATGACTGTCAACAATAAACACTCAAAACACTCACACATTCGCTGGATATGATTATGAAGACTTTACGGTGATTGGTGCTTACCTGTCACAATAACCGTCTTCTTCTGGTCCATCTCTAATGTTATGACAGGAATGAAAGTGATCTTCGATGAGGAACAGGACAACGTTTCATCAGATGAGATCTTTATAAAACACGATCAATATAAACACACCATCTCCCAGGGTTCTTCCTGAACTGTTCTTCCTCCGAACTGAGATCAACCGGTGAATGCGCAACAGCGCCTCCTGTCGCCTCGGAGGTGCATTAACATAAACGACGATCACAGAGTAGCTTTTCCCAGGCCATTTCTGTCACGAACTGTTAAAGTAGATTAACATAAGGCCCCAACATGTGAATAAAATAAAGGGGTTTAAATAATTTCGCAAGCAACATGTTCAATTCATTCCTACTTATGGTTATTATTTTTTATCTTTGTCATATTTACATTTATGTATTTTGCAGAAGCTTTTATCCAAAGCGACTTACATTGCATGATATACATAACCCTTTGCACAGCATTTGTAAACATATTCACAGAATATACATTGTGAAATTCTCTTTTATGTCTTTAGAATTTTTCCATCAACTATTTAATTGCATTTTTATAGGTACATCTAAAAACATGGAATATCGTGAAAAAGGTCATATTTCTTGTCACTCATTTCAGAGAGTGAAACCCATATATTATATAGTTTATATAGTTTTATAAATATTTCAAGCCTTTATTTCTAGAAATTTTGATGATTACGGCTTACAGACAATGAAAACCCCCAATTCAGTGTCTCAGAAAATTTGAATATTTATTAAGATCAATAAAAAATGATATTTTAAACGTAATGTCAGGCTTCTGAAAAGTATGTTCATTTCTATGCACTCAGTATTTGGTCGGGCCTCCTTTTGCATGAATTACTGCATCAATGTGGCGTGGCATGGAGCCAATCAGCCTGTTGCACTGATCAGGTGAAATGGAAGCCCGGGTTGCTTTGATAGCGGCCTTCAGGTCATCTGCATTCTTGGGTTTGGTGTCACTCATCTTCCTCTTGACAATATCCCATAGATTCTCTATGGGGTTCAGGTCAGGCAGGCTTGCTGGCCAATCAAGCACAGTACCACCATGGTCATTGAACCAGCTTTAGTTATACCTTTTGCAGTGTGGGCAGGTGCTGGTGGAAGTCCAGGCCAAGTCCTGATGAAAGAAATCTGCATCTCCATAAAGGTTGTCAGTGAAAGGAAGCATGAAGTGCTCTTTCCTGGTAGATGGCTGCGTTGACTGTGGACTTTAGAAAACACAGTGGACCAAAGTCCTCTTTTCAGATAAAAGAAAATATTACATTTCATTTGAAAAATCAAGGTCCCAGAGTCTGGAGGAAGAGTGGAGAGGCACAAAATCCATGTTGCTTGAAGTCCAGTGTGAAGTTTCCACACTCAGTGATGATTTGGGCTGCCATGTCATCTGCTGGTGTTGGTCCACTGTGTTATCTGAAGTCCACAGTCAATGCAGCCATCTACCAGGAAATTTTAGAGCATCCTTGAGATGGTTCTACACCAGGGTTCCTCAAATCTTACCCTGGAGGGCCGGAGCACTGCAGAGTTTAACTCCAGCCCTGATCAAACACACCTGAGCAAGCTGATCAAGTTGTTCAGTATCACTAGAAAATCACAGGTATGCAAGTTTGATCAGGGTTGGAGCTAAACTCTGCAGTGCTCCAGTCCTCCAGGGTAAGATTTGAGGAACCCTGTTCTACACCATCATTTGAGTCCAGCTGTGTTTGATTTTACTGATTGGACTTGATTAGGAAAGCCACACACCTGTCTATATAAGACCTTACAGCTCACAGTGAATGTCGGAGCAAATGAGAATCATGAGGTCAAAGGAACTGCCTGAAGAGCTCAGCGACAGAATTGTGGCAAGGCACAGATCTGGCCAAGGTAACAAAAAAAAATTCTGCTGCACTTAAGGTTCCTAAGAGCACAGTGACCTCCATAATCCTTAAATGGAAGACGTTTGGGACGACCAGAACGCTTCCTAGACCTGACCGTCCGGCCAAACTGACCTATCGGGGGAGAAGAGCCTTGGTGAGAGAGGTAAAGAAGAGCCCAAAGATCACTGTGGCTGAGCTCCAGAGATGCATTCGGGAGATGGGAGAAAGTCAATCATCACTGTAGCCCTCCACCAGTCGGGGCTTTATGGCAGATTGGCCCAACGGAAGCCTCTCCTCAGTGCAAGACACGTAGCACCTAAACTCTTGAATAGCCTTCCTGATACTATTCGAGGGTCAGACACACTCTCCCAATTTAAATCTAGATTAAAGACACATCTTTTCAGCCAAGCTTTCACTTAATGCATAGTTAATGAACAGCAGCTACGCTAATTATTCTCTTTATTCCCTTTCCGCCTCTGCCTCGGGATGCCCATCCCGAGGTAGGAAGAAGTTCCACCATGTCCAGATGACCGACAGATGCCCATCCCAAATTTGAGATTACGCCAGCTACAGCTGCAGACTGACTGACCATCCCAGCTCCATCTCAGGCAATTCCACCACCAGCCAAGAGAAATATGACCATCGGACCATCCCAGCTCAGACCACTACATCCCCAACCAAGAGCAAAGACGGACTATTTGTCTTATTAATGCTGATGTTACAATAGTTGGTATTAAATGCTAAACCAAAACGACATGGCAGCAGTCTGAGTGCAGCTATGACACGTCAGAGGGGATCTGGCCCTCCCGGTTGAGCCCGGTTTCTCCCGAGGTTTTTTTCTCCATTAATCAATCATTGGAGTTTGGGTTCCTTGCCACAGCAGGGCAGTGTTGGCCTGCTCACCGGGAGACTGCATTCATTCATTTATTTATTTATAAACTAGATATTATTTATTAGAATGATCTTACTCCTTGTATAAATACCATGCACTGTGCTGTGTTTTAACTTTTCTGTTTTTCCTGTTTGCCCCTGTAAAGCTGCTTTGAAACAATACACATTGTGAAAAGCACTTTATAAATAAACTTGAATTGAAAATTGAAAAAAATTAAATCCCTTATGGAGTTTGCTAAAAAACACCTGAAGGACTCCAAGATGGTGACAAATAAGATTCTCTAGTCCAATGGTTCTCAACTCTGGCCCGCGAGATCCATTTTCCTGCCGAGTTTAGCCCGAACTCTGATATAAAACACATGAACAAGCTAATCAGCATCTTTAGCAATAGACACGTTCAACTTAATGTGGCGCAGAGCAAATCTATCAGCGTATGACATTTAAATACTGCGAGAGCAATTCAGCTGCAGATTGTTCTTTACGGATTTGAATCGCTCTCGCGATACTTTAATGCGATATGCCAAACAATCTGTGCAGCCCTACATTAAGTTGAACGCGTCTGTTCCTGAAGTCACTGATTTGCCTCAACAGATGTTTTATCAGCATTGGGGCTAGACTCTGCAGGAAAATGGATCTCGCGGGCCAGAGTTGAGAACCACTGCTCTAGTCTGATGAGACCCAAGATAGACCTTTTTGGCCTTAATTCTAAGCGGTATGTGTGGAGAAAACCAGGCATTGCTCATCACCTGTCCGATACAGTGAAGCATGGTGGTGGCAGCATCATGCTTTGGGGGTGTTTTTCAGCTGCAGGGACAGGACGACTGGTTGCAATCGAGGAAAAGATGAATGCGGCCAAGTACAGGGAAATCCTGGACGAAAGCCTTCTCCAGAGTACTTGGTACCTGAGAGTCACACTCAAAACAGGAGAAGAGTTGAAGACACACACACACATTAAGAGAACCACATTGCTTACTGACAATTTTTTCAATCCTGTTAATTAAATGCATAAAAAACTTTTTAAGTTATGTATTTAGTCTCAGTTGAAAGTTATGACTAAAAAATGTATCTGTTTATTGATAAGCAAAACTGTAACAAAAGACGTAATGTCTTGAATTAGGTTTATTTCATTATTTTACCCTTTATTTGCAAAATAAAAAGAACTGTATATTGTGAATAGAATCTATCGAACATGAAAGGTCTTTAAAAAACCTGACGTATCTGGGAAATAGCATCATGTTGAAAAAAATATATTATATAAAAATAAATTAATAATAATAATAAACATAAATAGCCTGTGTGTTTTTTTTTTTTCGTTTTAAATGATAGAAAAAACCTTTTCGTCAAAAGACCTTTTTCCATCCACTGATGCGCTACATCTGCTGCAGCTACATCCTCACCCCCGCTCCATTCACCTGTGTCTGCGTCAGGCCCCATGTCACTGTTGCCATAGCAACGGATGATGCTGCTTCTATTCTATGATGCAGACGTCTCTGTACGTCATCACCTCCCATTCATGTGTGTACCCTCATCCTCTCTCCCTGCCTGCAGAGATATTTTTAGAAATCCAACAGCACACCACACAATTGAATTCTTGAATTTATTCAATTTATCTTCCAAGCGTCATTAGCGTCTCTTAAAGTTGTTTTATTACAAAGGTCTAAAAGTAATTTTTTAGTTAAGGCATTTATGCAGATTTTTCTCTATATAGCTTGAAAGAAATGTAAGAATTGTTTACCCACATGTCATTCCCAACCTGTATGACTTTTCTTCTCCAGAACACAAATGAATTAATTTTGTTAATAATTAAACATTGAACCCCACTTGCTTAAGATAAATGAAAAAAACACAAGATACATTTCTCAAAATATCTTATTTTGTGTTCCACTGAAGAAAGAGTCCAATACAGTTTGTAAACCACACGAGGGGAAATAATGACAGAATTTGTGTTTTTGCCGAACATTCCCTCTTAAGAGCACTTTATAGTTTCATTATCTGTTATAACTTGGCGTACTCGCGACGTGTTTGAATTATTACGTTAGATTAAAACTGCAGTGGAAACACTGCATCAAACGCCAAAGCAAAACCATTCAAATGTTATACAATACAATACAATTTTCTACCAGACAGTAAGCCTTGTTTCTGTCCCCACCCTCGCGCGCTCTACGCACTCTCTATGACATCAACCCACAATGCACCGCGCTGTTTGCCGTTTATTCGCCGTCCCCATGGCGACCGCTGCGAGCGCGGCCCCCTATGCAAATGAAACCGGAAGAAAACGTCATCTTCGTCCAATCTGAACGCTCTGAAGTGACATAATGGAATTTTTAGGGATAGAAAACTTGCAAATGCGTATTGACGCCCATAGAAAAGGTTTCTCGACCTGCGAAGAAACGACAATATCATGACAACAACATCATAAATCGATCAAGTGAAAGTAAAACGCTGTCACTTCGAGTACAAGGGAAAACAAACGGGACACTTTGCGTGAAAGCAAGAAAGCAAATGGGTTATTCGGACACTAAACCCTGCTCACCCCTCCAAAGGGTGTAGGATGGGAACAAGCTTCTTTCCACAAGCGGAAATCTAGAGAATATCAAGCGCAATGATGAAGAAAGACATGAGCTTGAACCTGGACGACCAGAACAGCTCAAGTTTGAAGCCGGATTTGAGGGATGCCGAGGGGATCCTCAACTCGCCCGACCTGGGTCTGCTAAAGCTGGCGTCTCCCGAGCTGGAGAGGCTCATCATCCAGTCCAACGGCATGGTCACGACCACCCCGACGTCCCAGTTCGTCTACCCGAAGTCGGTAAGCGACGAGCAGGAGTTCGCGGAGGGTTTCGTCAAAGCCCTGGAGGATCTCCACAAGCAGAACCAGCTGAACGGAGGACCGTGCGTTCCGCTCAACAGACTAACCGGCAGCACCCTCGCTATGCCCACGGACCTACCAGTGTACACGAACCTGAGCGCGTATGGCACCACGGTGAACTACTCCACGGACACCATTCCCTTCCCACCGCCGCCGCAGCCACCCGCGCACCCCGCGAGCGCGCAACAGGCCCTGAAGGACGAGCCGCAGACTGTACCGGACATGCAGAGCTTCGGCGATAGTCCGCCGCTCTCCCCTATTGACATGGACACGCAGGAGCGCATCAAGGCCGAGAGGAAGAAGCTGCGCAACCGGATCGCCGCGTCCAAGTGCCGCAAGAGGAAACTGGAGCGGATATCCCGACTGGAGGACAAAGTGAAAAGCTTAAAAAACCAGAACACGGAGTTGGCGTCCACGGCTAGCGTATTGAGAGAACAAGTGGCGCAGTTGAAACAGAGGGTCATGAATCACGTTAATAACGGTTGCCAGTTGCTGCCCAACCAAGTCCAAGCTTATTAGAAGACATTCATCTCCACACATCAGTATTTTAGTAGTTGACAAACAAAATACGGAATGCTTTTCGGTTTCATGGTGTATTTAAGCAATGCAAGACAAGCTGGGGTGTATTGTAAATAGTCACGACTAAAGGGCGATGTTGGGCACGTTGAATATTTCCATAACACGCGTTTGTTATCATTGCGTGGAGACAGAACGAAGAAGAAACTTAAACAGAAGCCTTTATAAACATTTCCACGACTTTCCCAGGTCTGGAAACCACAAGCTCTCCTGGTTCCAGGTGGGAAACAATACAGCACAGCCTCAAGTGCCCCGTCGCATTCATAACACATATAATAAGGACACTCGTTTTCAGCTTATTTTAAAACACAGACTGTCTCCTTCACTGATGCGTAAAGAATATACTGACCCTTCCAATGATGTATCTGTTCTCTTTGGACTGTTGAAGTGGACACTACAGGTGCTGATGTAAATAAAAGCTATGTTTACAACCTTTTGTAGGAAATAGACTCGTGCGCCCGGTTGCATTGAGAGACGATCGTGCAACATTATTATATCTCATCACTGAAGATCTAAGCAGCGGTATTTTTGCATGCTTAAGACAAACTCAAAACGAGTGCAACCAAACCCAACAAAGATGTCATGCATGTACGCTTCATGTTAAGGGCCTTTTCTCATGACAAGTTCTTATTAATCAACGACTGTATCTATTTTATACTATATGATGTCTTATTTTATGCTGTTTTGGATTATGTGTGTCGTGATGTTAATGTAAACGTTTCACTTGTCACATGTCCTGTATTGATCTTTATATGTTTCCAGTGTGATCTGTACATTAAGTGTCATTAAAATCTGTTCAGTTCACCATGTTTATCTGTGTTGAATGACGTTTTTCAACATCTCTAAATATAAGGGACAAGTCTTATCTGAATCGAGTCATTCCTGTTATGCAGCGCCCCCTGAACACTGTGTTTAAAACGGAAAAGGCTATACTTTTGTTCAAAGTGTTGATGTAAGTTTAAGCAATTGAGCAGGACACAATGCATGGATATAAAGAGGTAAAGTTTTCCATTGACAGAAAATTTAATGGATTTTGATTATATTTTGAAGTGATTTAAAATAATTTATTTTATAAGAGTTTATTTCCTTAAATGTATCAAATCATTTGCTAACTACTGTTTTGGTTCTTGTTACAAAAATGATGTCACTTCCTGAAGGATGACACCATTAAGGAACTAGCTTGTTATTAGTTAGGGACATAACAAAATAATAAGGCTATTCAAATGTTTAGAAAAAATGAATGAAATATTTTTAAACAATGAAAATGTTTTTTTTAAAGCCAGTGTTTCACATCCACTCAAACAAAAGCAATACAATTAAAAAATCCACCCGTTCATTGTTCTATTCTGATATTGAGAAAAAGAAAATAAATATGTAATTTAAATACTGAAAGATATGAAATATAGCCTACACTGAAAAAAGTGAAACTTTGAACCAACTTAAAAATTTAAAAAAACTTTTGAAAACTTAAAAAATTACGTCAACTTGTTAGAAGCAATTTTATTACCTGTTCTTAAATAATATTTATGGCTTGGTTCAAATTAAAATGTATTCATTTCAACCAACCACGTAATTGTGATCAGTATTTGCTTTAGTTGGGCTCTTGACTCTTGAAGTCTCTTCCTTATTCCTTTACAGTGCTCATAATGGTGTTTTAATATGAACATTTGGGCATTAATTAAGAAAGAGATGTTTTAAAGATAAGTTAGTTTACGTTAGTGGAATGGCAGTTGAGCTGTAATCAAGATGGGCAATAATACTATAAATAATATTGAAGATTATTGTTCATCACCTATTTGATTCCTCTGCTTCACATAGGCGAAACTACGGACACACTTAAACATCAACACTCATCATAAACATCCTCATCAATGGTGACAATCATCAAACTAATTCAGATGAACAGATCAACTGCAATGCATGCTGGGAGTCATGAATGAGTTTTGTACTATGATGTTACCCAGCATGCACTGCAGCAGGATGTGTTGATTGTCACCATTGTTGAGTTTCATACACTGATTCTTCATGTCTAACTTAGTCAGCAACTTGGTGTTTTTTGTAAGTATTTTCTGTTAATTCATTGAAGTTTGATAGCTGTACCACTATATTAATCTCACTTTGTGGCATAACAAAATATTCTAATATCCCAACACCATGAGAGCAATCCCTGATAGCTGATAGCATTGAAATAGAATTGATAGCATTGAAAACTACTACTTAGTTTTCAATGTCTCAACAAACATATTTCAGCACACTCTTATAGCAGACAATTAATATTTAACATCAAAGCAGGTGTCAAGAGCCCAACTAAAGCAAACACTAATCAAAATAATGGTGCTTTGTTGGTAAAAAAGTTATATTAATTCAATGCCATTGACATTGACTAATCAACAGATTTTAATATTGATTTAACCATTGCTTGCTGTCAGTGATTAGTGATCTTGAAGATGTTAATGAGCTTGTTCAGGTGTGTTAGATCTTTTTGATTATAAAGGTAAAACTCTACAGGACACCGGCTCTCTAGGAACAAGGTTGGGACCCCTGCCTTAAAGTATCTCTTCTTTTCGTATTAATGCGCACGATTTTACTCTTATTATCACACTATTGTAAGAACTTTAAGAAAACAGAGATTTAATTTAACCAAAGTCAGGGCCCAACTAAAGCAAACACTGATTACAATTATGATGCTTTGTTGAAATGTATAAATTTTGATTTGAACCAAGCCATGAACATAAATTAAGAGAAACTATTAAAATTTCTTATAACAGGTTGATGTAAGTTGTCCAAATTTTCTTTTTTTAGTGAAGTATGATGTGACATGGAAATGTACAGTGTGTATAAAAAATGGGCGATGTAAGTTAATATTATAATTGTGGATATCAAATACTAACATTAATGTTGTGGATGTCAACCTTTTTGACTTTAAGATGCACACTTGTTCAGAACAATATTTGAAGGCCCTACACAGTTCCCACCACCTTCTCAAATAAACTGGAGATTGGGATAACTATAAGGGTGTATAATAGTAATAAAATAACCAATCACTATCTTTTTTATCTTATTTGTAATGTCAAATGAGACCCTTTTACGTTTTTTGATGACCCCAAGTGAGGCTGTCCTATCAATGCACATCTGAGCTGTTGAGGAGGAAATTGCGCCATCTAGTGATAAGATGCATTGTTGCACAAAACGTCTCTGATTTTATTTAGAATGCTCACACACGCTATACATCCAATTGCACCCATAACCATAACCAACAATAAACGGTTAGAATACTATTTAGCCTACTCTTACATTATCCGGCAAATTGAAAGGTTACTGTTCCATCTGAACGTTAATGAATCCAATACAAATGTTAACAATTGTGTTACTGAAAGTGGCTGCATGAATGACTGTATTTATATAATTATGGATCACATTTGCTCTAATATCACAGTGTGTCAGAGAACGAGACAAAGGTTTGACTGCAAATTCCTCAGCCTGAGAAACTGAAGATTATTTTAATAAATTCCCCCTTTGAACAAAAACTTTAAAACGAATCCGTGTTATGGGTTTTGTAGAGCGAGACCAATACCAGTATTTCATTTCACTGTGCAAAACAGTAGATAAGCATTAGCTGTCATTTGAAGTGTTAATTTAGTTTATGTAATCATTTAAGAAAACATAACATGTTTTTAAATGATTAAATATTCGAATGATTATTATAATAAACTATATTCAAATATTTTCATTTAAGTTTTCAAAATGTCTTTAACGTTTCTCAAACTACATGTACCGAGAGCCATCGCATCACAGGTAATCTAAATCACGTGAAAGGAAGAACGTCACTGTGATTGTATGAAGGCATTACAATGCCAAAAAGAAACGAGCGCACTGCTGATGATGGCTGCGCGCGGCGAACAACTTCCGCGAGAGGACAACCGATCTACACGCGAGGAAACGGGATCCCGCGAGCTCGTTTGAAACCTTCGCGCGCGCATTGCATCCAATGTGCGCGCAATACAAGCCGCCGCGCGCGCATGACATCTTCTGTGCGCGCAATTACAAGCACTCGCGCGCGAAGAACGTGAATATACAGACTTGCGCTCTCGCCTGCTGCTTTTGCTCGCGCGAACATTTTTATTTTTGGCAGTCGCGGGACTTGCTGTTTGGTGTAACCTCAAACGTCATTGGTTACTTCCTGTTTTCCGGAAGTCACTTGTGATTGGAGCTCCATATCATCAATCTCAAGCTTTTAGACAGTCCCTAAAAAGAATATATTGTGCTCTGATAAGATCGGCCATTGATTATGTCAGTATGGTATATAGCTCTGTATGTAAAACACAACTTTTAAAAGTAAAGGCAATACAATCACAAGCAATGAAAATGTGTTGCGGAGCTTGTAGATCATCACCATTATCAGCAGTTCATGTAGAGATGAGAGAGATGCCTCAAGAAATCTGTAGGCTCAAGTTAAGGATCCAGTTAAAAATGGTGTTGAAGGATTGTTGGGAAAATGAGTATAAAAAGTTGACAAGCTTTGTGTGAAAGGCCAATGAGGAAGCACAGAAAATGGGATTAAGTGACATACACATTGCAACTACAGTGGCTAGGTCAACCATTCCTTGGCTCTTCCCAATGCACTTGAGTTATCCAATTGCATAAAGGAAAACCGAACAATGAAACAAGTGTATTAAAAAGTTCATGAACTTCAGATCATATTTCTGTATTTACTGCAGAACGAATAGCTATTGTGTTGGCACTTCAGTGGATAGAAGAAATACAACCAACAAAGACAGTAATATGCCCAGATTCTCTTTCAGCAATAAACAGTTTGTCAAGTGGAAAATCATTAGCAAGACAAGATATGATAAATGAAGTAATGCAAAGTCTTTTTATAATAAGAATGTATGGACTTCTAGTAAATTTTGTGTGGGTACCATCACATATGGGTGTGAAAGGAAATGAGGAGGCTGATCATGTGGCTGAACAGGCTTTAAATCATTCTCAAATAGACAGTGAGGTGACATTATGTAAAACAGAAATAAAAGTTATAATAGCGAAAGAAGTACAAGAAATATGTCAAAAAGAATGGGAAGAAGGAAAAAAAAGGTAGACATTTATATGGCATACAAGAGAAAGTTGGTTCAGAGAGATGAAGATTAGGAAACAGTAAAGAAGTTGTATTAATAACAAGAAATCGTATCAGACATTGTTTATTAAATCAATGCTTGCTTAGAATAGGAAAACATGAGAATGGAAATTGTGACAAATGTGGGTTAACAGAAAATGTAGAACATGTATTGGTAAAATGTGAGGCTTATGAAAGAAAACATTTCCAACTAAATCAAGCTTTAAGAAATAGGAAATAAATGATTTGTTAATCCAGGTTTTGTTAGGTGTTGTTTATTTAAAAGTAACATGGTTTATTAATAGGATATAGGATACTGTGATCGTTTATTTTTTATATATGTATATATTTTTTTATAAAAAATAAGTAGCTTTTGTTTCTAAACTTCCTAGTCTTTGAGCGCTTCATACTCCTTTCCAGTAAGTGGCGGGGATGCAGCTTTTAAGTTGGTTTGTAACCAATGGCGTTTGAGTTTACACCAAACAGCAAGTCCCGCCCCGCGACTGCCAAAAATAAAAATGTTCGCGCGAGCAAAAGCAGCAGGCGATAGCGCAAGTCTGTATATTCACGTCCTTCGCGCGCGAGTGCTTGTAATTGCGCGCACAGAAGATGTCATGCGCGCGCGGCGGCTTGTATTGCGCGCGCGAAGGTTTCAAACGAGCTCGCGGGATCCCGTTTCCTCGCGAAGTTGGTCGCCGCGCGCAGCCATCATCAGCAGTGCGCTCGTTTCTTTTTGGCATTGTAATGCCTTCATATGATTGGCTCATTTCCCTGTCACTCTGAAAATGCGAAAAGGCCTGCTTCCTTTTCTTTTTTTTTGAATCCTTTATGATTAATAACAAAACGACTATAACAATTTTCAGTCTTTACAATCTGTAGTCGATTGTACACCATAAATTCCCACATATATTACATAAAATAAATAAAAAAAAAAAAAAAATGAAGGGGAAGGAAAGAAACGCTGTAAAAATCATATTGTGATACCAAAATACATCAATAAAGAATATGAATATTTAGCTTTTGTTTTATTCACCTCTTTTTAACAATTAAAATATGAAGAAAACTCCTCTTAAAAAAACAATTAACATAGGGGATATTTTTAAAAATGTCCATTTATGAATTTAGAATTTAAGTAAAATAAGTATATTATTCACCACAAAACATTTACATTAACATCACATCACATTTAGTCATTTAACAGACGATTTTATCCAAAGTTTAGGGAGCAATAAGCAATATGCAATAATACAATAGGTGCCAATTCAAAGTAACTGGTTTCAACAAAAGCTAGACCACTACCTGTTGAGAGAAAGAGATGTATCTTTGCTTTAAATTGTTAAACCAAATTTGATGTTTTCCCATGATAATGTTAAACTTGCAGGTATTTCTGCATCCATTTAAAGACATCAATCCAGAAACAATACACCAATTTGCACTGAAAAAATAAATGTTCTGCCGTAGAAGGCTTGCTTCTCAAGTTGGCAACAGCAGGTTTCGACGCACACCATGAAGAGGTCAAAGAAAAACTGAGGGATGTGAAAGTGTGATCACTTCAGAATGGATATAAACATCAAATGCATTGAAAACATGAACTGATCTGTTTGTGAAACAACAGTGAGACATGGAAGGTTTATTGACTTATGATCCTAAAATAAGGTGACTATGAACAGTTTGCAAACAAAATATACACAAAATATGCATCGCCAATATCATGGGTTCGATCCCAGGGATTGCACATACTCAAAAACATATGCTGTACAACAGTGTTTGGTGTAACTAGTTACTAATTGGTTACTGTTATTTATTTCCTTTCCTCTTGAAAAAGTAAAAGTAAGGGATTACTCTTGAGTTTTTCTCTAATTTAAATACAGTCACTTCTGATGTAATTAAATTAAACTACTTGTGTAATATGTGTGTGCAAAAGTGGAATTGACATCAAATTCAAAGTCTAACTTTGGAATACGTGCTTTAATGTATAATTCTCACGTTTGTAATACCAGTTATTAATATTGCACAGTAAAATCGCCAGTGTTACAAAAAGGCCAATTGAACACTCTCAGTGTATGCATAATCCAGACTCTCAAAGTCTATATTATGTATACACTGTGAGAGTTAATTTGACCTTTTTTAACACTGGTGATTTTGCTGTGTACTTTATGCAGTTTTAAAATATTTATTTGAGTGAATTAAAAGGGCCGTTCCATGTTCAATTCAATTCAAGTTTATTTATATAGCGCTTTTCACAATGTGCATTGTTCCAAAGCAGCTTCACAGGGGCAAACAGGAAAAACAGAAAAGGTAAAACACAGCACAGTGCATGGTGTTTATAGAACGAGCAAGATCATTCTAATAAATAATATCTAATTAATAAATAAATAAATAAATAAATTCAGTCTACAGGTGAGCAAGCCAACACTGCACTGCTGTGGCGAGGAACCCAAACTCCAATGATTGATTAATGGAGAAAAAACCTTGAGAGAGACCAGGCTAAGCCGGGAGGGCCAGATCCCCTCTGACGTTACATAGCTGCACTCAGTGACCCAGACCAAAAGCCACCGAGCAAATATCCACAAGGAAGAGGGAGAGCCCACCATCCACAACCCAGAAAGTCTCAATCATTGAAAACCGTGCAGGTTCAACCCGGTCCCACTCCATGATTGACACCAGAAAACAGAGGAACAACCAAGGAAAATAGTAATGGCATGTTGTAACTTTATTCCTCTGTTGTCTTACATCGACCACAAAACAAGGCCAAACCGGACCCACACAGCCCCAGCAAAGAATCCCCCCAACCACAACCAACAAGCCCCCCCATTCCCCTCAAACACCCACCCAGGAACCTCCAATCAGGGCCACTGAATGCAGCTATAACTTCAAACTGCTGACATGTCATGGAAGTTTCTCATTAAATACCAAGTATTGTAACTTCAGCCTTAATGTGCGAATGTAGTCCGTCTTTGCTCTTGGTTGGGGATGGAGTGGTCTGAGCTGGGATGTTCAGATGGTCGTATTTCTCTTGGGTGGTGGTGGATTTGCCTTAGATGGAGCTGGAATGGTCAGTCAGTCTGCAGCTGTTGCAGTCAGTTCAGTTCTATAATCAGTTCTTTATCGACTTTAACCAATAAGTCTGATAAGAAGTCTGCGAACTCTATCAGAAAATTAGTGTTAGGCCCAGGGGGTCTATACACAGAAGCCAATGTAAATTCATGTCTATTCTTAAATCACTTAACTAATCAAGTTTGATGTAGGATATAGAAAGTAATAGTCATAAGTAATGAAATACTTTTTGGAGAGAGTAATTTGTACAGTATTTTAATAACACTATTGAATATGTAATTATTAACTAGTAATTAATTACCTTTTCAGACACTGCCAGGGCCGCACTGGGAAACAAATTCAGGCCGGGATATCCCACACTCATCCAGGCCATAAACCACAAATCTATATTTTATTAAATGTAGAATTATTTGTAATCCTCACACAATACTTCATCAATATAAACTGATAGTCCATTGTTTATGAGCAAAATAAATACAGATTGGCTTGAGAAAGTATCAAGAAAACCGAACCGCAAAAGCATGCTTAAATTATTTATACAACAGGTCTATCTTAAAGTGAAGATTCATTAAATCTTTAGGTTTTATAATAAAAACAAATACACATTATACGTTTAAATTGTATGTGTGAAGAGAAACAATTGCATTGTGCTGTCAATAATCTCTCCTTCACTGCTTTATGACTGTTTTCCCTTTAAATTCTAATGACGTTAGAAACGTGAATGTCACTTTTTTGACGGTCCCTAAATTAACAAATATTGAATGCCCAACTTCAAGCTAACTTTATGTCAGTCTTTTATATGGCGTTATTGTCCAGTCCGGGACTGGACACTGCTGTACAATACGAGTCGCTTTGGATCAAAATGTCTGAGAAATGATTGAATGCAATTCACATAGTATTTACATCTAGAATGTAAAAAGTACACTGAGGTTTCTGTCACACTGGCAACACTCTTGAAAGAACCTTAAAAGACTCTTAAATATCCTTACATTCTCTGAGAAACTCTTTTATCATTCCTGTAAAAACGTCTTGGTTACGTATGTAACCTCAGTTCCCTGATGGAGGGAACGAGACATTGTGTCGAGAACGACAGATGGGGTTCGCCCTTGAGAACCAATCAACTCTGACAGCTATAGAAAAGGCCAATGAAATTTGGCGAATGAAATTTGCATGCCGGGCTCCGCCCCCGGATATCCGGTATATAACGAAGCCGGCGTGCAGCATTCATTTACCTCTTGTTCTGAAGAGCCTGAGAGCCTATCACGACTGCAGCAGAATACGATATGTGTTTGTGGCATAAGGGACACAACGTCTCGTTCCCTCCATCAGAGAACTGAGGTTACATACGTAACCAAGACGTTCCCTTTCTGTCGGTGTCTCAACGTTGTGTCGAGAACGACAGATGGGGTTGCCTATGGAAAACGCCTCAACGCTGTATCGCGTCACAATCTCAGCGAAGCTACGGTAACAAGCCTGGGCGTGTCAGCTCGAAGCTTCGTGAAACTGGAACCTTCCAGTGTGGTGGTCGGGGGGTCCCAGAGCTTTCTTGGAGAATGATGGGTACAGCCCTGACCGATAACCTTTCACGGACGGGGCCTTAGCTCTCTACTGGCGAGAGGCCGTCCGGCTCGGGTTTACACCGGGTGAGCACAACTCTTAATCAGAGAAGCGCAACAGAGGCCACCTCCTACCCGTGGGAAGGAATATGGTGGATATAAGTATGGTCTCGTCCTTGGAGGAGAACGCATGGAACATACGGACTGGGTAGTTAACCGCGAGGTGGAGGTCCACCTGGGGAAGCTCATGGGTTACCATGTGTGGGAACCATTGTCATGAGGGTATAGCAGACGGAACAGCCCACTGGGGGTTGTTACTGCGTCTGATAGCACCAGGCCGTTTAGAACTATCTGTGATAGGTCAAATGGTGTCCCGGCCTAAGGGGGAAGGCTGCTCTGCCCAGCCAACCCCCAGGGGGTGCTTGCTTAGTGATGGATGGAATGCCTGTTCTTAACCAGTGTCTGGGTAAGAAGGAATGTTGTTGATTTACCAATTTTCTTAGCCATGTGTTTGGGTAAGAAGAAAAGGTATATAGCACACTGACCCAACCTCTTGGAGGGTGGGAAGGTGCTTTCGCAGGCATACGCCTCCCCGGATGCCAGTCCTACATGTCGCCACGCAGGACGTGGGCTGACACCGGGTTTATGCGAAGGTTGTTAACCCTTGCGAAGGTGTTTGGGCGTAGCCCAACCCGCAGCTCTACAGTTGTCTGCTAGAGAGGTGCTTCTGGCCAGTGCCCAGGAAGCTATACCCCGTGTGGAGTGAGCCTTCAGTGGGCATGGGAGATTCTGAGATCGGAATGCCGTCGTAATGGCATCCACGACCCAGTGGGCCAGCCTCTGCTTGGAGACAGCCTTCCCCTTCTGCTGTCCTCCAATACAGACAAGGAGCTGGTCAGAGCTACTGAAGCTCTGCGTGCGGTCCAGGACACAACACGGATGGGGTTGGGTCTTCCTCCCCGATGGGGAGCGCCTGCAAAATCACCACTTGGTCCCGAAAGGGAGTAATGGGATTTTTGGGCACGTATCCGGGCCTGGGTCTCAGGATAACGTGAGAGTTAGCAGGGCCGAATTTTAGGCAATCCGGGGACACAAAGAATGCTCGGAGGTCCCATGCCCTCTTGAGCGCCAACAGGGGGGCCGTCTTACTCAGGTGAGGAAGATCGGAACCTCCGAAGGGCTCCTGGACCCACGTTAGGGTCCAAGAGGTTATGGAGCGGAGATGAGGCGGATTCCGCCCTCTCACGCTCCTTAGGGACCTGGTGACCAGGTGGTGTTGCCCTAGAAACTTCGGTCAAAAGGCCTCGGTCAGGGAGTACCAAAGCAGACAATGGGGGGTGTCGCGGGAGCCAAAGAGGTCTATCTGTGCATGTCCGAACAGCACCCAAATGAGCTGGACCGGGGGTGGAGTCGCCACTCTACGCAAGGCGTATACTGACAAGAGAGCGCGTTGGCTGTCTGGTTCAGTTTGCCTGGGATGTGTGTAGCCCGCAGGGAGCGGATCACCTGCTAACTATCACAGGAGGAGGCATCGGGCAAGTTGTGTTAGCTGCCGTGAGCGTACGCCACCCTGGCGATGTACGCTACGGCTGTCGTGCTGTCCCGGAGGACCAACACGTGCTGTCCCTGCACTAGAGGCCAGAGCCTTCTCAGCGCAAGCAGCACAGCCCACAACTCTAGGCAATTGCATGCCAGCGCAGACGGGGGCCCATCCAGCGCCCCGCTACTGCGTGCCCATTGCACACTGCACCCCACCCCTGCAGCGAAGCGTCCGTCGTCACCACGACGTGCCTCGTAACCTGCCCGAGGGGAACCCCGCCCGGAGGAAGGTCATGGAAGACCAAGGGGTTAGGGTGCATCGTCAGCAGGGTGACATCACCATGCGCCTGCTGTCGGTGTGCCACGCTGTCCTCGGAACTCGACTCTGTAGCCAGTGTTGAAGCCGTCTCATGTGCATCAACCTGAGGGGTATTACCCCTGCGGAGGATGCCATGTGTCCCAGGAGCCTCCAGATAAACAGTGACTGGGCGCGTGCTGCGGACAGCTGAGGCGTCATGGTGACAGAGTTTAGTTCCATACCGAGAAAGAGGATGCTCTGCACTGGGGAGAGTTTGCTCTTTTCTCGGTTGACCTGAAATCCAAATCGATCTAGATGCCGGAGCATCAGGTCCCTCTTTGTACATAACAGAATTCGCGAGTGTGCTAAGATAAGCCAGTCGTCGAGATAGTTTAGTACCAAAAGGGAGGACTCTGTACTGATATGCCCGCCCCTCGAACGCGAACCGTAGGAACGGCCGGTGTCGAGGGGGATCGAGACATGAAAGTTGGCGTCCTTCAGGTCGATTGCCACAAACCAATCCTGACACCTGATAGATGTCAGGATGAGCCTCTGCGTGAGCACCCTGAACGGCAGCTTGTGAAGGTGCTTTGTTCAGGGTACGCAGACCTATGGGGCGCAACCCGCCGTCTTTCTTGGGAACGATGAAGTGCGGGTCGTGACCCACAGAACATCTTGGTTTTGAGGGACGAACTCAATACCTATTTTGCCAGAAGTACGGAGGCGTTCCTGCCTCTGACAGAAGATGAAACTTGGGAGAGTCTCTGGTGAACTGGATTGAGTAACTAAGACGGACCGCCCGCATTGGTCAGCGAGACAGTGTGGGCAGCTCTCGAGTTCCCAGGGACTGTGACAGGGTGACCAAGGGGACGGTCTGCTTCATAATTCCCACAGGGTGGTTCGTCGGCCGGCGGAGCTAACCATCTGTCGCAGGGGGTCCCCAGGTGGAAGGTTGGTTCCGCCTTTTTACCTGCCTGGCAGGACAACGGCACGCACTGTTGGTTTGAGAGTGGTGACAGCTGTCGTATGTATACGACCTCACACCTCACCAGGGTGTGAGGTCGGTTCGCCGAGCACAGTCCAGAGGAGTGTGCGATCGGCTGCAAGTACACCCGGGGAGAACGGAAAAAACTCTGCGAGTAAGTGGGCGCCAGGCCCTGAAAAGTGACCGGCTTTGGTGACGAGGCAGGAGTCGCCCGTACCGAACAATCAGAGCCGTGGCTGTGAAGGTTCGGGCCCGATGTTTTTCTCCCTGGGGTCTTCCCGTCAGTGTCCCTTCTCGAGAGAAGGTTGCTGAAAGGGTGGAGTTTTCCCCCTCGACCTCTGCTACCGGGGTGCCGCCTCTGGGGGCAGAGGAACCGGAGGCGATGTCGAAGGGGTCCTGGGTTGCAGGGAAGCAGACGTCACGTGGGATCTCGGAGGCCTCTAGGCGGCCGAGTCGCGGCAAGAAAAAAATGTGGCTAATTGCCACTGTCCGCTTTACCGTCAAAAAACTACTGAGCGCAGTCCTCGACGGTGTTACCAACAACCCACCCTATGAGATGAGTGCATCAAGAAAGAGGACTTCCTTGGTGTCACTCTTCTGCACAAGGTATAGCCGGGGGTGTCTCTCCTGGACCACTACCGCGGCCATACCCTCGTGGAGCTCTCTCAATGCCTTGGCCTGGCGGACCTGCAGGATGGCCATGGCGTAGAGAGGAGGGAGCCTGGCCCGCGGCATCGCAAGCCCTCTACACCAGTGATGCCGAATTCTTACGCGCTTTGGAGACGGAGATCCTGCATTATACCCGGGTCGGCCTTAGCCTCGTGGAGCTCTCTCAATGCCTTGGCCTGGCAGACCTGCAGGATGGCCATGGCGTAGAGAGGAGGGAGCCTGGCTCGCGGCATCGCAAGCCCTCGACACCAGTGATGCCGAAGTCTTACGCGCTTTGGGCGGTAGGCGTGGCCAATTCCCCCCAGGTGGTAGCCGTCCGCGGCACAGGTGCACCGTGGGCGGACGTTCCAACCGGGGGATCTCGACGTAGTCTTTGGCTGCCCCACCATCGAGGGAAGTAAGGGAGCCGGAGCTGGTTCCACTGGAACGGTCTGTGAGTGGAGCGTTCCAAGTTTTACACAGCTCCTCATGCACCTCCGGGAAAAACATGGCACCCGGGGTGGGCGCGGTTTGCACCGCGCTCCGACCTCAGGAACCACGCATCCCCGGGTTAGCATGGATGACATCACTTCTGCTTCCTCCTGAACTCGACCGCTGGGGGTGGAGCTCGGATTCGTCAGAGTCGGATGCCAGTCTCCCTCCGATGCTGCGAGCGACATCTCATCTACGTCACACATCGTTTCTGAGTGTGTCGTGAGAATCCGGATGGTATACCACCGCCGGTTGAGGAACGTTCAGAAGAGTGAATCGGGGTGCGATCAGCCCGTGAGCACTTGACTGGCGGGTTTTCGTTTGCAGAGTTCCCCATATCACTAACGCTGCTAACGTGGGTGGTCATCGGGCCTAAGCCACAGATGTCACAGCCAAGGTAGCAGACGAAATGGTGGCTGGTTCCCATAGGAAGACAGCCACCTGTGATCGCAACTTCTGAATGACAATCTGCCCGCAGTTCGGGCAGATGTGTCAATGAACGCTGCTTCAGCGTGCTGGACGCCCAGACGCCTAACGCAGCGATCGTGTGTATCCCCCTCCTCGATGAGGGTGCCGCACCCAAGAGAACAGCGGGACATGCCGCGTTGGAGAATGCTCAGTCAGTCCTGAAAAGGACTTTTTTAGAAAAAATCTCACACACCTCCGGAACCGGCGAGACACCCAGGGGAAGGTCGCTGCAGGTAGGGACGATCCGCTGAAACACGTCGTAGATCCGGCAATGTAGAAGAAGAAGAATTCATTGAATTCGTTCTGTTTGTAGTCATGAGCGAAGGCTCTGAAGAACAAAAGGTAAATGAATGCTGCACGTTGGCTTCCTTTTATACCGGATATCCGGGGGCGGAGCCCAGCATGCAAATTTCATTGGCCTTTTCTATAGTAGTCAGAGTTGATTGATTCTCAAGGGCGAACCCCATCTGTCGTTCTCGACACAACGTCGAGAGACCGACAGAAAGGGAACTCTTTTTTAAGGTTAACTCCAATTATCCATTATACTGTGATGATTCAAGAGTTTCTTGAGTGTATAAATAAGATAGTTGAGACTCTTTAAAGTTGTATTGGAGTTATTTTGAGTTTCAGCGGGTGTGGCAGCAGAAGTACATTATATATATTATATATATTATATATATATATATATATATATATATATCTTTTTCTTACAAAATATGGATCAAACAGGCCAAACCCAGTGTGAAAATGTTATTTCCTCTCAGAAGTTTCATCGGGTCTCATCCTGAAGATGCTGAAATGATCTTGTGATGTCTCTTAAAGATTCTATGAGAATCTCTTGTGTTGTTTGCTATTATTGCCCATTTCATTATCTCAGTGTGTTCTGTACTTGTGACGATATCAGAGCACTGAACTCACCATGAATCAGGGCGATCTGCACATCAGCCATACAAAACACACAAATGAGGTCAGATGTCAGTTCGGCCAGGAACGACACATTTCATTTGTTTCCATGGCCATTTTTTGTGTGTTCTGATCCTGAACTTCACTGTGTTTGTCTAATGAAAGTGTTTCTGCAATGAATACTCAGTTCAACTCAACTTTTATTTATATGGCTCCTTTTACAACAAATACGACTTGAGGTTTGCCCCATGGTCTTCAGTCTCAAAAAACTAGAAGTCATTCATCACATTCATTAGACTTTGTGTTTACTCAGATGTCTGAGCACCTGTCAAAGCCAAACTGCTGTTCTCCAAAATGATTTGCAGATGCCAAGTTTATAAATGTACTTTCAGGTCATGACGTAAAAATGTGAAACTTTTCATTCAGTTGCTCTGGCTTCCATTATAAGCACATTTAAACTTTTTTAAACACAATTTAATAATTGCAGAACTTTGCTTTTCTGTAAGTGTGACCTTAAATAACATATTGTGATATTTGAAAGGTGCAGGTTTTGGGTAAATAAGTTTAATTTTTGGGATCTTTTATAACCGTCATGCTATTTCTGTACCACTTTGTTCCTATAATAATCTACCTTTTCATGTAGCTAAAAATGAGATTTCCTGTACATCAGTAAATCAGAAAGAGACGTCAGGGACGTGATTGAGTCAGGATGACGTGTATTCTGAGAGATACTGTACTTTAGTCTATCATGCCTTTAAAAGGGTCTTATTGTTTTCGCAGAGAGCCGTGCACTTAGATATCTCATTTCAGGCCTAGAACACCTAAAACTATCTGACAGAAGCAACATGACTTCCTTTGGCTTGCACACTAACTCTATGAGCGTGTTTCTCAATGTGCAAGACACTGCATACAGTCTACTATTTCAATTAAAAAAACTCTATTTCAAATAATATTAAGCAACAATTATAATTTAAATCAGTAGTATATTTTTCTAACCCAGTATATAAGTGGACACTAGAATGCTCCAGATGTATTTCCATTGAAGATCAACCCAAAGACGTTCTGTCTCTATTTCCCACTGTGATGTTCACTCGATGTTCACCTCAACTTCAGCAGTACAGAGCATCAAAGATGACGATGTATGTTTGCTATAATCATCTGACCATAGCAACAGAACATTCAGAGCCTTTTAACAAAGGACGTCTTGACACGATGTGCTTTCATGATGATGACTTTCACTTTGTCACCATCAGGGGAGTGGGTGTCATTGGGTTATATCTGTCAGGCTGCACCCCACAAAGTCCTAGAGAGTTGATAAAAAGTCACTGAAATGCATTGAAATGTGCAGCTTTCTTTGATATATTGATGTAATTTCCACTGAAACAGAAATTGAGAATGGGACTTGAGTGGCTCTTCACTTTTTAAATAGCCATCTGATAAGAAGCTAAGCTGCAGAATGATGTCGTTCATCCATATTTGTGGAAGTGAGATACTATTCTAAAGGAATAATTGGATTTTAAATGGACTTTTTGGTTTTTTATTTGAACGAGTTTCTCCAAAACATTAACAAAATGAACATTTGATAGTTGCCCCGAAATGAAAATTCTGTCATCATTTACCTTTGCCATTGCAGACCTTTATGACTTTCTTTCTTCCGCAGAACACACAAGAAGATATTTTGAAAAATGTTTATAAATTTGTTTATGTTTAACATTCACTTGCATTTTGTGTCCATTTCAGATTCGCTTAAAAGGAAAGTGAATGAGGGCCAGGGTTGTTCGGTTACCAACATTCTTCAAAATATCGACTTTTGTGTTCTGGGATTAAGGTTTAAAATGACAAGAGGGTGAGTAAATGATAACAGCATTTTCATATCATTTAAATGTTAATTTAGTTAATGTTTTGAAGCCCACTTGTTCCCCTTAGACTTCGTCCATACTAAAAATCTAAAATGTCAATTTAAAATCAATTTAAATGTAATTTCTACATCAAATACACTATTCATTTCATCTTCTTTCATTGTAGAAACCTTTCAGAGCATCTTGGTTCGATTTCAACTGAAGGCCGTACAAGAGGTCACACAGCTATAATGTTCTAGTGCTTTTTACAGCAGTTCTTTACTTGCATACAAGAATTATGACTTATATTTAGTAATACGGTGGCTTAGTGGTTAGCACGTTCGCCTCACACCTCCAGGGTTGGGGGTTCGATTCCCGCTTCCGACTTGAGTGTGTGGGGTTTGCATGTTCTCCCCGTGCCTCGGGGGTTTCCTTGGGGTACTCCGGTTTCCTCCCCTGGTCCAAAGACATGCATGGTAGGTTGTTTGGCATCTCTGGAAAAATTGTCCATAGGGTGTGAGTGCGTGCATGAGTGAATGAATGAGTGAGTGTGTGTGCCCTGCGATGGGTTGGCACTCCATCCAGGGTGTATCCTGCCTTGATGCCCGATGACTCCTGAGATAGGCGCAGGCTCCCCGTGACCCAAGGTAGTTCGGATAAGCGGTAGAGAATGGAATGGAATTTAGTAATAGAAGGACATTTCTGAATGGATACAGAATATTTACTCAGCACTTACAGGCAATTCTTTAGCCTGAAGGTGGTTTCTAGAAACACAGATTTGTAAAAAAATATCAGCAGCACTTGAGAAATGATAAAAGCAAATTGAAAAGGCAGAAATAACATCTGAATGCAGAGAGTTTTACAAAAGATGTGAATGTGATGCTAAAGCGACTGGAATTGTCTATAAATTATACATGTGATTCTGTGTCCAGAAATGCTTTTAATTTGTCCAGACAGGATTTGGGTTTGATTGTAGCTCACTCATGCATAAGATTGAGTTGAAGTTACATTACGAAAGAAGCCTCGGGAGAAAACCTTTTAGATTTCAAGATGAAATGCACTTCTTTTGAGGCACAAACAAACACGCACACAACTTTGTTTATATTTATTTTAGGGTAGAGACTTTCTATTCATAACCATTGTTCAGAATATAAGTTATTTATAAATGCTATACTGACTAGACATATCTCATCCAAACCTTCTTTCTCCAGATGAACTAATCCTACAGGAATGTCTATTTTTAAATGATCTAATGTTAAAGGATCAAATGAGATTTTAATGTCAATTTATGATAAAACACATTACAATTTAGGACATTGAGCAAGATTTCTGTACACATTCCTACAGGATTGACTGAGGTTGGCTGTGAATTCAGCATATATTTTCTTTTTATATTCTGTGTCCGGAGCTATTTCAAGACAGAATGAATGTGACATAATCACGGAAAGAAAACAAAGCTCATGTGCTGGTTAACACTTTAGACAGCTGCTTAGAATTACTCCATTCAGACAAATTTATTATACATGTGGCCTTCACAGCTTATTGTCCCCAAACCAACGTCAGCAAAAAGGAATCCAGACATTTCTGAGGAGAACATAGGGCAAAACTCAGCCGTAAAAAAGAAAAATCACAGATGGGATCTCTTTAATATCTCCTAGACATAAATGAGATGAAAATGAGAGCAGATAGTAATTTTTGCTTATGTCTCATCTGCATCTCAGATATTGAAACTGAGAAAAATGTATCTTTCAAATCTGTCTGTCATTAGAATTTCAAAAGAGAAGTCAACAGCGTGTCAAACTGAGCTCAAATTTGTCAAGGCTGCAATCAAAATTTAATATTTTTGAAGATCTCAATATGAACTCAAACATTTCTCATCACATTTACTCAAATCCAGATTATTTGACCTCTACAATCTACATTAATTTACACCTTCATACCATTCATGGATTTATAGTCCTGTTTTTATTGCTCCTGAGCAATTTTTGGAGAAACATCTTAGACCATGTTGAGACTTAAATGGAACACAACTGGGCAATTGAATATTTATTTTTATAGATTCATTTTGAAGTTCTAAGTTTCACATTTCATTTTCAACTGGCTTTCCCAAAAAATTCTTAACAAAAATGACAAATCCTGTCACAATCTATTGAAATGAAACAGCACGCTTTTATCTAACATCGATGTAATTGAGAAACATTTACATTATAGTAAAACAGTAATTTCCTTATAAGTAGAGTTATTGGATTGAATTGTATTGATGCTAAGCAAACACAACCAATAAAGTCACTTGTGATTTTCTATTTAACACAAATTTAAAAGAAATTTCCTATGTTTTTTTTTCCAGAAGAAAGCATCTGACAAGCAGGAGACTTGAGCACACGTCTCTATTTGCTGTCCATTGATGTTAAAAGGGCCCTTAAAGTTTTCTTTTTATTGGGATGGACTGTGTGGTTCCATTAAGCAACTTTAACATTCACAGATCAAGACAGTGACAAAAGATTCAACAGACTATAAACGGTCAGAAAGGAATGATTCTTGACTGAAAGGTTCTTTACAGCAATGATTCTCAAACATGGGGCCCCAAGATTGATCCAGGGGGCACAGATTTTGTGGCATTTTATGATATACAGAAATGTATCATAAATTTTATGCAATAAAACATCAGAAAAATAAGCCCACCAACCAAAATAAGTAATGTTCCAGCATTGTATAACTGAATATGTTTTGGTTTAACTAAAATTCTAAGTTTAAGTCCTTATTTTCGGGGCAACAAAGCAATGCACAGTGAGGCCTTACAACGAAAACACCTAAAAATTTACCACCTTTGCTTTTAGAAACTTATAAAAGAGATCTCGGTGGATTTTATTCCCTTTGTGACTTTTTTTGGAAATCAAAACTGAAAGTGTTTTGTAAAATAGAAAAAGGGATTTTGCTAGTGGATAAAAAAGTTAACATGCAGTGTGTTGTTTGTTGAAACAAAATCTACTGGCAGTATCTCAGCTGACATAGACATAATCAGATAAGTAAAGGCTCAAGCACAATGATTTACACACACACACACACACACACAAACGTCTTGTTTTGAGCGTACGTTCAGTTCACCCATACACTTACTCTCACGGGTTTGTGGGGGAAAAAATTATGCTGAAAATCCCCTTTTACTGGAGTCTGTCTCTGTTTCCTCTCTCTCTCTCTCTCTCTCTCTCTCTCTCTCTCTCTCTCTCTCTCTCTCCATATCACTCTCTCATGTTAGATCCTGTCTGCTTCAGCAACGTCTCAAACTCCACCTACTCTCTCTCTCTCTCTCTCTCTCTCTCTCTGTCTCTCTGTCTCTCCACCACATCTCAGGCGGTGTGGAATCCTGGCTGTGTTTAATTGCCGAGTGGCAGCCAGGCTCAAGATCTGAAGAAAAGATCGGGAATTACTCGGAGCCTTCGTGTCTGTCAACGCTTTACGAGCCCCAGTCCCGAGAAAAGAGAGAGAGGAGGTGAAGAGGGGAAGTGTTTGGAGTTTGGGAAAGGGTGAGCGAGTCATTTTTACGCAGTGGGAAAAAGCAGCGCTGGGAAGAAGCGAGAGAGGTACAGAGAGGCTTTGAGAGAGGTAGAGCAGGAAAGGGGAGGAGGAACGGTAAAGTAAGACCACAAGTGAGTGAAAGACTTAGAAGGAGGAAAAAAAAGTGGAGGGAGGGAAAGAAAAGAGGCCCATCGCTGGAGAAAGAGCAACAAGAGCGGGAAAGTGGGAAAACAAGAGTAAGACAGAAAAACCAAGCAGGAGGAAGGAAGGGGGGTGAGACAGGCAGAAAAAAAAGTTGTTGAGGGGAAGTTGCGAGAGAGAAACGGTGTGTGCAAGAGAGCAATAAACGGGGGCAGACGCTAGACAAGAAGCTGCGCAGATGAGAAAAACAGCCTCCGTGGATGGCCTGGGTGGAGAAAGAACCAGGAGGAAACCAGTTGCTTTTTAAATCCTTCCTCCGGCCGCCTTTAACACTGGCATGCACTCGGACGACGCGATATCGAGTCAGCGTGCATTCCAGACACCCTCCTGCCACCTTTGCCTTCAGCGTGGAAGCGCACGGCCTCAGAACGACCCAAATGGCATAGCTCACCGGACAGCCGTGCTCCCATTCCCTAAGGACTTGGGGATAGCCGACTACAGACCGGAAAGGACGGGGTCATCGCCACGGCAGGTACATGCAGAGGAAACTCACCGTCCGTTCTACTCCTGGGGGGACGTTAGGCCAGTCAGGTGGGATACGTATTTGGACTCTCCGCACGCCCCTTGCACATGTGCGAGGGAGATACGCAGAGACTGCGGGTGCATCCAGCGGTGGTATTACCCAGAACACTCCTTAAATGGATGCCGTGTTAATCCACACCCGAAGGTCAGAGGTCAGCGGTGCTACAGGGAGGTTTCATACGTCTCAGAGCAGCACAACAGGGGTTCCGAACAAGGAGATCTACCGGACAATAATGGTGCGCCTTCCTATAACGGACACTGTCAAAGGAGACGAGTATCTTTCCGGAATCATCAGGAGCGACACGGGTTCAACGGTCCTGACACGAGCAGACAATCTGGTCTGAATTCACACTGTAATGGGACGGACTCTGGACAGGGCGCTTTCTTTCCCACCGAGGTTCCCCCGGGCAAGCTGGGCCGCTCGAGGGTGCCGAAGGCAAATGAACCGGCGCAGGACATAAGGAGATCTCAGGGGAGCGAAAGCAACCGGAGGAAGAGCCACGGAACAGTACGGGAACAGATCAAACATGTGGTCCACGAGCTCGAGGAAGTGCTGGGTGGTCTCAAACAGGTCCAGTTGGAGATGAAAGAGGTGAGGTTGGATTGCTGAGTATTTAAATGAGTTGTATAATCAAAGATGTACAATTACGGATAGTCGGGAGTGGGAGACAGGCTGAAGTAGGAGATACTTTTCTCTTCGAGTTGAGATAATGAAGTCTTTCAGTGATTTGGGGTTTGACGTTTTTGAGGTGATTCTGGAGACACTCAGTCAGGGGAATATCTGTATGTTCTCAGCAAACATCTTATGATCCAACGAACCCAGAACACACATCTACTAGAAACACACTTGTTTCGTATTCAATTGGAAATTTTTGATATTCTCTGAAAGCTTATTGAGGAGAGGAATATTAAATATTGGGAAGTGGAAGCGGTCAGTCTTCAGAGAGGTCTGATAAAAGAGCACTGAGATCATAAAATCAATATAGATAGATTGGCATTAGTAATAATGGACTGTGCAGGACATTAATTTAATTATTTAGATATGAATCAACGGATGCATCCAGACTCCCAATAAAACTTGGCTACAAGCTCTGTAGCTTCATATTTAATGGACTGCTTGAGATTTTTTTAATGTTTTTTTTTCAAGGTTTAACTTGCAACTCAAATGTCTGACTTCTCTTTCAAAACGTCATCCTGTATGTCGCCGAGAAGCTCAGCATAATCTGAAGAAAATGAGACAGCTTTCATTCACAGATTTTAAAGGGGTCATATGACACGGCTAAAACAAATATTATTGTTTGTTTTAGATGTAATGCATAGACGATTCAAGGTTAAAAACGCTCTATTTTCGACATACCGTGCATGTTTGTATCTCCTCTTTGCCCCACCTCTCTGAAACGTGTGGATTTTGTTTTGTTAGACATTCAGAGTCATTGATATCAAACCTGATAATGTTTACATATTATTGCAGACCATTACATTCACCAGTATGCATTTTTCAGATGCTTCCATCACCGTCCACTCCATGACTAGCTTTACATTAAGTGTACTCTTGTTTATGCAGGTTGTTCAAAAGATTGATGTTCTGACGTCTGACATTGACCTCGGTGAAGATGTATCAAGTCCACCCACCAGCTTCCTCCAAGATGGACGTCACCGGAGCAGTCCGACTGCTGCTGTAGCTTCAAGCGATCAGGAATCATCACCAGAGACTTCTGATTCCTCCATCACACATGGCTCCATTTTTGTGGATTTGTTTCTTATGAACATTCCTTCAGTGATGAGAAACCACACAAGCTCATATCCTCCTCATCAGTGGGCCGGCACAGCTGAGAATAACTTTCATGCGTTCACGCAACAGACCTCAGAGTCTCACCGGACGGGGAGAGAACTCAACGGAACCTGTCTGCCGCACCGGACCCCCATAATCAGAGTTAACGAAGAACTAGAGAATCATGAGTGCATAAAGAGTAAGAGCCACCGGCCTCCACCCTATCCTCAGAATGGCCAGGTGAAAACACGGACAGCCCCCATCTCTGAAAAACATAAGACCCTCTCCTCTACTATAGTGTAGAGAATCTCTCTTATCACCATAACGACACAACTAAACACACACAAACACACAGGTAAATGGACAAATGTAACATTCACGCTTTGATGAAGGCCAACATGTGTATTCATTTACAAAGGAACTTCTCCCAAACGCTCAGTGATGAAACTCAGGGTGAGTGAACACAACTTCACATGGGGGTTTGTTTGTGTCTATCTCTGTTGTAGTTTCTTCATTATTTCTTCTCGACCAGGGGTTCTCTACCATTTTGACTTCAGCGCCCCATTGTATTAAACATTATTCAAAGGCCCCGTCCCACTCACAAAACCTCAACATTTCTACCCAATAAAATATTTTAGAGCTTCACATTAACTGGAAAAATATGTATTCATTATAAAAATGGCTATATAACAAGAAATATATATATTTGTTAGTATGTATTTCAATGCTCATTTGGTTTAATTTTAAGATATTGGTCATCTTGAGGCCCCCTTGGAAGTCAGCCGAGGCATTGCATGCATAGCAAGCTTAAGTCTCTTGCCTCTTATATGTCTCACATCGCATCACACGGGTCTCTTCTTAAAAACGTCTCAAGATACTCTAGGTTTCAACTAAGACCACAATTTTTTTTAACCAAACAGCGATATACTGCACATACATTTTAATAGCTTACTGTGTGACAGAAATGTTGTCTCATTTGGTCTTATTTATTTCTCTTAGAGGAGTAGTTCACTTCAAAATTGGCCCCCATTGATTTTCCATAGTAGGAATAAAAATGACTTTGGAAAGTGAATGGGGGTAAATCTTGAAGTAACTACTCCTTCAAGAAATTTTATGAGAAGCATCATAGACAAGGTTGATAAGGAGAAACTCCATTAACACTGCTGAGCTTCGAAAGAGCAACAATTCCTAGAGAAAAAAAATATTGCCCGATGGTTGCATTTTGTGAGATTTGATGGAGATCTTAGTTGTGTCTCATTTAAGTTTCAACCAATTTTTTTACTCTTAAAAACAGGCTGCTTAAAAATGTTCTTTGATGCCATAGAAGCACCTTTTGGTTCCATAAAGAACCTTCAACATCTGAAGAAACTTTCTGTTTCACAAAAGGTTCTTTGTGGAGAAAAAAACGTGAAAAAAAAGCAAAAAAGAAAGGGTTCTTTAAAGAACTTTGGTCTGAATGGTTCTTTGTGAAACCAAAAATGGTTTTTCTATGGCATCCCTATGAAGAACCTTTTAAGCTCCTTTATTTGTAAAAGTTTAGAAATAGAAACAAATGACAGTGTAATTGTATTAATCCTTATTAAAGAGTCTGGAGGTGTAAATGAATGTAGATTGTAGAGGTCAAATAATCTGGATTTGAGTGTTTTTGGACAAAAATGTTCATGAGTTCATATTGAGATCTTCAATAATATTGACTTTTGATTGCAGACTTGACAAATCTGAGATCAGTTTGACATACTGTTGACTGTTCTGAAACTCTAATGACAGACACATTTAAGACGCAGATGAGATTTAGGCAAACTTTCCAAAGCTTTCATTTTCAGAATAATTGAGATGTTAAAGAATTCTCATCTGCGATTTGTCTTCCTTATGGGTTTCTGTGTTTATTTCTCAAATATGCTAACTTCTCAAATTCCATGTCTGTAACGAGAAATCTGATGTTGTGCTTAAGGAAAAACTCTCTTGGTCCTAAACCTGCCAACATCACCGTGTTTTTATTCCATGTTAGTATTTCTCAGAGGACAGAAGCATGACTGACAGAATTGAATGAGAGAATGAAGACAGTCTACACAATGTCTCAGTACATGTAACGGTGCTCATGAATGATTTCTGCCATCTGCTCCTCAGGATAATATGATGTCAATATGCTGTGCTGGCTTCCTCAGATTACCAACATTGTTGTTTGGCCTCTAGGTAGACTCGCAATCTCCTTCATCACATTATTTCACAACTTCAGCTTTGTGCCTGACTGGGGCTTCAGTTTTTGGGGCAAGGAAAACCATTGTTGAGCGTCGTGTGCTTCATCGCTTTGGAATCCGGGGCATTCTATAAATGAAAGTTTTATTTGTCACAGATTCACCGATTATATCTGCTCTTCTGCATGTGCGGAATTTCATGTAAGTTTGTTGTTTATAAATGAATTTGCTAAATGAAACAAAAACCGTAGTTTCCCTTAGTATTTACTTTAGTAAACAGTTCTTAATTAAAGTATACTGTAGTATATTATAGAACACTTTGTTAATATATACTACAGTATTCTGAAGTATGAACTACAGTGAATTGACAAGCTGTATTAAATACTGAAGTATAATATTGACTATTGTAAACTGTAAATACTGTAATACATTTTAGTTATGAATGACTACATTTACATTTACATTTAGTCATTTAGCAGACGCTTTTATCCAAAGGGACTTACAGGTGGGGTAGGCAATGGAAGCAATTGGGACAGCATAAGTACAACAAAAGCATAAGTGCAATCAAAAAAGAAGACTGGTCTCATATAACCTAACACAGTATATAGAACCATTCATATATATATATATGAAAAACTACAGAACTACAACTACAAAACTACAAAGCTACAAAACTACAGAAATACAGAACTACAGAACTACACTTTGTTCTGTAGTTCTGACTCTAATGAATTGATAAAGTGCAGGAAATACTGTAGTATACTTTCGTATTTACCATAGTAAACTGTTATATACTGAAATATTAATGTACAGCTAGTACAATATTTTGTAGTATAAACAGTAGTGACGATAAACTGTAACACATATTTAGGTATATTATAGTTTTAACCACGATAAAATTCATAAACAATATAGTATCTGTCACTAAATACTAAAGTATACTACTCTTTAATGTGGGGATTGTCTGCATCAGTTAAATTAAGTAGAAAAGAATAACTGAAGATAAATTGTGAGAAGTTGAAAATTCATCACCACATCCTGTCCTGGGTGGTGGCTTGAGGGTGTTGTAATGGTGTCTATGGTTGTCTGGGTGGTTTCCAGGCTGTTCTGTGTGGTTGCTTGGTTTTTCTGTGTGGTTGCCAGGGTTTTCTGAATGGTGTCTGGGATTTTTCTGGATGGTTGCTAAGTAAGGGATAATGTACAGGCAGCTGGTTGTTATCACAGAAATAAGCCCCGACTGTGTGAACAGGACCCGACGCGAAGGGGATACTGAAGGGACTTATTTCGCGATAACAGCTGGCTGCTTGTACAATATACCGCTTCATACACGGCTACTTGCCATATGAGAAAAAAACTAAACACGAAATGTGAATTTGAAATATTTGTTTAGTTCATTTTTACCGAATGCAGACCTTTGCAGACGGTTTTAAGGTTAGAAACGACGTTCAAATGTCACAAACAGGCAATTTGGTTTAATCATTTGTCAATAGAATGTCACTTTTGTTATTAAAAGACATATTTATATTTCATTTGTCAAAAAAACAGTCAAAATGATTTGCTGTGTGCGGGTTACAGTGCGTTATTAGTTCTGAGAGGTAGTTATCTTTGAATAATGAACCTTCAAATGTCGCGACTGGCCAATCAGAATCAAGCATTTCAACAAGCCGTGTAATAAGGTATATCATATTGTCTCTTGATATGAGACTGGGATTTTGAGATTTATTCAATTTTCTTGTTAAAGGAACAGTTCACCCAAAAATTCTGTCATCCTTTTCTCACCTTCGAGAAAGCTATTTGGAAGGATGGACACCATTAACTACCACAGTAGAAAAGGTTGCTTTTTAAATGTCTTTGTTCTGTTATTTTGAAGAATTGAGGACAGCAAACAGTCCTGGGGCACTTTCGACTGCCATTGTCATTTGTCCTACTATGGGAGTCAATGGTGGAAAGGAACTGTTTGGTTACAAGGATTCTTTCAAATATCTTTCTCTGCATTCATTGGAACAAAGACATTTATACAGATTTGAAACAACTCGAGGACGAGTTAATGATGAAAGAATTTTCTTTTTTGGGTGAATTGTTTCTTTAAGAGAGTCAGTGTCACACCCACTATTGAAGTAATGTAAACTAAAGACAAATAACATTTTGGGCATTCTACACTCCTTCATTTTTGACACCTGTCAGGCAAATATCATGAATCTAAAATGATTGCTTAGAAAAGGAAAAAAACATGTCTGTGTTATACACCACAGTTTAATAATTAGAGTTCAAGGTTTGGATAAATTGTTAACACTAAATCTGAGCAAGAGTCTGTAAGGTCACTGATGTTACATTTTACATTCCTGGTGTGGTGAAGTTAAAATGGAAAGTTTTTGTGAATATGGTTATGGACAAAAGGAAGTGATTTCAGTCTGTTGGGATGTGAATGATGATGGTCCTCTGGTGGATGGTATGTGTCTCTGCACTCTTGTGTGTTGTATCTGGTTTTCATTATAGAAACCTCTTGGCTCAAGGCCTGACCGAACGAGTGGAGCTCCACAGTATCTATGATGGTCACATAAACACAAGCGCTTTTAGACGCTATTTACAATGAGGGCCACCCACAGTCTGGCTGCTCAGAACAGCTGGTTTCAGCACACAAACCAGGATATAGGTGTTGCGAGCGCACACCGTTACGGGCAGCGTCACCCGAATGTGGTGGATGTTTTGGTAGATGTGTGTTTACACAGAACGCCCACGGGTTGGTGCCTGAAGAGTTTCTTTCTGAAACCGTGTCTGATGTTAAACTGATGTAGAGAGTCCTGAGGCAGCTTGTGACAAACATGTCCAGTGGCTGTCATCTGAAGCCTGAAAGCAAAACAACATACATCTGATTACATATCAGATGTTTTTCCTCCTCGGTTGTCTCTTGAATCTCATAGAGCTTCAGAACTCTCAAGAATGTGCTCAGATTTGCCGACACATCTGCAATCAAAAATCAAATCTGTCCATGTTATTTTCATTCATTTTCATGGCTCTCTGCACTATAACTGTATGTTAGCAGTGGTCTCATTTCTGTCTGTTTTTATTTCTGTCATGAGAAACATCTGAGAAAATGGCAAATATTTTCTGTGTGACATCATATTCCTCATAATCATCTGGACCACCACAGTAAAACTCTGTCATCATTCCCCCCCTCATGTCCTTCCAAACATGTATGAGTTTCTTCTTCACAACACAAAAGAAGATATTGTGAATAAGTTAATAACTGAACAACACCGAACCCATTGACTTCCATTACTTGAAAATCACTTGTGTTTCACACAAGTAAGACTCATACAACGGTTTATATACACATCGGGGTTAAAAAATTATTACAGAATTTGGATTTTTGGGTGAAATATCGCACCTATGATGCCAATCGGATTTGGTGTATATTATTCATGCTAAATATAATTTAGAAACAACCATAAATTAAATGTAAATGTGCACCAGACAGTTTGTCTTTCAGGTAGGTGGATAATGACATGTGTCTGCGAGTGTTTAGACGTTCTGGCATTTTTAACAGATGATGTAGCCACAATGTTGCATTAAATCTCAGTTTAATCTGCCCATCAACCACCTACACACCACATAATCTGATTGACATGTGAATTGACCGATCACAGACTGTTCTGTTTTTGCATGTTAACTAAAGAAATATATAAAAAAAGAATGTACTAGTATACTTCTAAGTGATATATTTCAGTACTACTTGGGAGTAAATATCCTAATTTGTTTCAAAAAATATACTTTGTGTTTTATAGAGGGCCTGTTTAAACGTTTAGTACCTAAATAGTTGTTCATGTACTTGTAGCACATTTTTTGGTTTATTAAAGTACACTTTTAAGTATGTTTATTCTTAGTAAACTACTAGTTTTCATACTGTGAAGTATGCATTTTCACATGTTTTATAACCTCTTAACTTATTTTAAGGAGATTTCTGAGAAGTACAGTACATACAGTATAAGGCTGTCTGAAAGTATACTTTCTTAATTTAAAAGTTTTAAAGAAGTAAACAAATAGCGCACTTGAATGCACTTTTTTATAAAATATGAGTAAGAGTATAAGACAGTCAGTGGGTGGTCTTTGTGTGTCGTTTGAGACTAGAGCAAATGATGGATCACAGACAGCTGAACGTCAGCTATCCCTTTAGATAATTTCTCTAATTTTCTCCATGAATTTCGTCTGATTTTAGAAATAAAAAGAGAAACAATGGTTGAAATGCATGAAGAGTCTGAAGGGTGTAAAATTAATGTAGATTTGTATGGGTCAAATAATCTGGATTTGAGTAAATTTTATGAGAAAAGTTTGAGTTCATATTGTGATCAATAATATGTACTTTTAATTGCAGACTTGACCAATCTTTGATGAATGTTAAGTTCAGCAGTGAAGTTTGTTTTTTTCTCTGCAGCTATTAAAAAACTTTCCAAGTCGATGCGACGGCATTAGTGCGGTCTTGATAAAGACATTGTGGCATCAGTAAACTCTCGCTTGATGAAATTTGTTGCCCTTAACGTCAAGCCAAACTGAGCGTAATATAAACGGCACCAATAAATCAGATGAAATGAGAGCAGTCTTGGCTTTAGACTGCGAGGAGCTCAACTCAACTCAACTTTATCTATATAGCGCTTTTTACAATTTTCATTGTTACAAGCAGCTGTACATGAGACATATTGACTATAAGCAAAACAACTAAAGTCATATGCCTGTAAAAACAAGAAAAAGGTGAAAACACAGAAGACAGACATAAACACATAAAAAACGCTCCACGCTCCACGCTCCACGCTCCACGCTCCACACACACACACACACACACACACACACACACACACACACACACACACACACACACACACGCAGTGAAAGCACACAATTAAGATAAAGGAGAGAGAAACACAGGTCAAATATTAAACAGACTATAAATTTCTATATGCAATCTTAATTATGTAAAACTTCTAAATTCTAAAGCAGGCACCTCAGCCAGGAAAATAGTGCAAAACAGTATGCAAACGGTTGCGAGGAACCCAAAACTCCAATCGAGAAAAAAAGCCCCAGCAGAAACCAGGCCCAACCAGGGGATTCCAGTTCCCCTCTGGCAAAAGCTGCTGCCTCAGCACAAGCTCGACAGTGCTTGCACGACAAGACTAAATTTTTTTTTTTAAATAAACTTACTAATAAGGTAAATTATAGATTTAAGATTATCAATAATAATCTAATATCATTTGAAATTTTGTAGCGAAGTCGTTTCAGCTCGGCGTGTCATTTATCCAGTTCTTTCATCTGAGCTCTTGTCAGGTCACCGCTTATCATTCTCCACACTGCCATCAGGTCTGGGCATGAATTGCAGCCTGCGGTAACCTTGGAACATAGATACAAGACTGGCTGAGAGTAGAGTACTGTTCTGTACTCTTTGATGCAACAAGTACATCAGTTGTTGTTGGAAGTGTTCCTGGTTCCCGTTGATCTAAAAAATGCAGCCGAGGATTTATATTATGGAAGTGTAGTGTATGCAAGATTAAAAATATGCGTCTTTTGTCTTGATTTAAATTGACAGAGTGTGTCTGCCTCCCGGACAGTGCAGGGAAGAATATTCCAAAGTTTAGGCGCTAGATAGGAAAAGGATCTTCTAACTGCACTTCATTTTGAAATTCTAGGTATTACCAATTTACAGGATGGCTGAGAGTGTAATGCACGGACTATAATACAATAGAAGTTCACTCAAATACTGCAGAGCTAAACCAGGTAGGACTTTGTAGGTAATAAGCAAGATCTTAAAGTAACTGCGTTGCATTATAGGTAACAAGTTCAAGGTTGACAGAACCGGGCTAATATCCTCATACTTTTTTGCATGTGTAAGAACTCGAGCTGCGATAAGACTGAATACTGTGGTACACTGTACTGGACTTGCGATTTGCGTGACACCTCATTGTTTATTGCTACAAATTGAAAACGGTCAGATAAATAAGACTTAAACCATTTCAATGCTATTCCATTGCATTGCCAACATCATTTTCGAGTCAATGTAGGAGTGTGCCGTGGTCAATGGTGTCAAATGCAGCACTAAGGTCTAGCAGCACCAATAACCAAATACAACCTCGGTCAGATGCAAAAAGCAGATCATTTGTAACTCTGATCAAAGCAGTCTCTGTACTGTGACATGCTCTAAATCCAGACTGGAATTCTTCCTTAATGTCATTCCTTTGGAGGAAGGAGCATAATTGAGTTGAAACTACTTTTTCCAGAACTTTAGATATGAAAGGTCTGAAATTCCCTAGTTCCCTAGGATCAAGTTTTTTTTTTTTGACAAGGGGCCTTATGACAGCCACCTTATATGCTTTAGGCACACGTCCTAATGTCAGAGATGAGTTAATAATACTAAGAAGAGGATCTATAATTTCTGAGAGCATTTCTTTCAGTAGTTTTGTAGGTATAGGGTCTAGCATGCATGTTGTTGATTTAGATGATCTAATGATTTTAGACAGTTCATTGTGATCTACGTTAGAAAATAATTGCAACTTCTCCATAGGGGTGATGTAGTTAGTTTGTTCAGCGGGTTTCACTTCTGGTTGCAATTGTTATGATTTTTTCTCTAATATCTAGGATTTTTCTTTTGAAGTAGTACATAAATTCATCACTGTTATGCTGATATCCAAAATCTGAAGTCGCTGACGACATATTTTTTTTTAATTTAGCCACGGTGTTAAATAAAAACCTAGGGTTGTGCTGGATTTCTTCTATTAGTGATGAAAAGTAGGCAGATTTAGATGTTTTTATAGATTTCCTCTATTTTCGCTGTACGAAAAACCTCTAAATTAGTTTTCTTAAAGTTGCGCTCCATTTTTCGGGTCGCTTTCTTTAGAGCCTGAGTGTGTTCATTATACCATTGTATAGGCTGCCTTTTTTAATCTTCTTTAAACACAGAGGAGCAACTGTGTCCAGTGTTCCCGAGAAGGTGGAGTTAAATTTTTCAATAGTAATGTCAAGATCTTCACCATTATTTTTCATGCTAGAGATTTGAGACAATTCAGGCAGATTATTGAGAAACGCATCTTTGGTAGTTCTTCTACCATATTTGTATCATGGTGTTCGATTTGCAGCCGTAGGGCAGTGAAGTAAACATAATATCAGATAATGATCCGACATGTCTTCACTCTGCTGTAGGATTTTTACGTTGTCAACATTTATACCGTAAAATAGTATTAAATCTTAAGTATGATTACGAAGGTGAGTGCATCCTGACACATCCTGACTAATGCCCATGGAGTTAAGAGTGTCTTTGAAGGCCATTCCTAAGGCATCTGTATCATTATAAACATGGATGTTAAAGTCACCATCGACAAGGACTCTAACTGCGGCCAGTACTAGTTCTGATAAGAACCCACCAAATTCTTTTATAAAATCTGTGTGGTGCCCTGGACGCCTATATACAATAGCTAGAATAAATTTTAAAAATGTTTTGTCCTTAGTATCAGGTTTGATACATGAAGTACCATGACTTCAAAATAATTGTATTTAAAATTAGACTTCTGGGAGATGCTAAAAGAACTATTGTAAAGTGCAGCGACATCTCCCCCTCTGCCTTTTAGACAAGGCTCGTGTTTATAATAACAATCTTGGGGGACAGACTCATTTAAAGTAATATATTCATCTTGTTTTAGCCATGTTTCTGTCAAACAGAGCATGTCTATTTTATGATCGGTTATCATATCCTTAACAAAAAGTGCTTCATTAGAGAGAGATCTAATATTTAACAATCCGAGTCATAACAGTTGATTATCTGTATTTTGTTCACGTTTGATTTGTTTAACGTTTGTTAAATTACTTTCAAGAGGTTTGCGCATTATCTTATGTTTTCTAATCCGGGGGACAGACACAGTCTCTATTTTATGATGTTTGGGAGAAGAGATTTTTACATGTTGTACATTTTGTGTATTCTGCGATGTGAGACAGTAAGCAGACAGTTGGTTAAACCATTCTGTCTGCTCCCTGACCTGGGCCCTAGAGAGTCAAGTTTCAGCATTATTAAGACTTTGTGCCATATTTCTAGACAGAAGGGAAGCCCCATCCCAGGAGGGATGGAGACCATCTTGTTTCAACAGGTCAGGTCTGCCCTCAAAACTCTTCCAGTTATTTATAAAAACTTTTCTGCAGGCACCACTCAGACTTTAACGTTCCGGACAATAGAATCACCGATAGGGCACTTTCAGCAGGTTTCTTAGTTGGTGCGTTACTTTAATCGGAACGGTTGAGTGATGTTTTTTCCTGCGACTATGCCGTCTCACAGTCACAAGCTTTCCCAGCTGCGGGGGATTTTCAACCAGAATCGAGCTGTGTGCGCTAACGTTGCTTGCATCCAGATTGTTTTCTACGGTCCTTACACTCTTACTATCCTCAAATAAAGATTGGATGCGAGACTCTAATTCCAAGATCTTGTCCGTCAGCCTAACTATTTCATTGCATTTATCGCATGTAAAACCCTCGCAGCTGACAGAGAAGGCTAAGCTAAAAATATGACATGAGGTGCAAGGAACAATAATATAGAAATAGAAGCCATAACTCATCGGGTTTGAAGAGTAATTCTGATTTACCAAGGTTGCTCGATGAATCATAGTATAAACAGCGGGGAAAATAAGTATTTGACACATCAGCATTTTTATCAGTAAGGGGATTTCTAAGTGGGCTATTGACACAAAATTTCCACCAGATGTATCCATCAAGCCAAATATTAAATTCATACAAAGAAATCAGAACATTTAAGTATACAAGTTCAGTCATAATAAATAAAGTGAAATGACACAGGGAATAAGTATTGAACACATGAAGGTAACATGGTGCAAAATGGCATAGAAAGCTAATTGATATCAGCTGCTTTAGTCCTAATTGATGGCCTAAAAAGGCTTCTCATTACCTAGGAGGCACACAGGAAAGACTTCATGATTGGTAAAAGCAAAGAACTCTCTGTAGATCTTCGTAATCTTATCGTTGAAAAGCATTCGACGATAAGATTATGCTTAAAGAGAGAAACAGTTAGCACACAAGACAAACTAGCCAAGATGATATTCCACAGTGTAAACAGAATGCAAGCTAATGCTGTGCTAAGGCTTTAAGTCAACAATCAATTTTGATGTAGAATCTTAAAGAAAAATAATTTAGCAACGAAAGGGATAGGTAACGACAATAAAATACACTAATATTAAGACCAAGTGTAAATGTGAGGATACAAATCACACAACGTTTTTGTAACACATGAAAACTTATAAGCAACTTCAATGCTGAAAATAACTCAAGGGGAAAAAAGTGAAAAGACCGACATCGTGTCATATTGTCGTATTCAGGTGTTATTGCTGATTAGGCGTTTCAAAATGTTTGTTTGCAATTCTCGCTGATCTGGGATCTGATCCATAAACACATTTGGGTTGAAGCATCGATCAACACATTTAAAAGAGGTATAATGAATTTGCTGGTGGCTTGTGACCCTGTCAGAGATGGTTAGACACGAGAGGACGGCATGTAATGAAAATGTCTCTTTTATCATACAGGGACCGATGCCATAAAACTCATCTGAGGACGGCAAAGCTCCAAACCAAAGCATGACGACTTCTATTTCAAGTGGAAAACTTCAGAATCCTCTGCAGCGTTTCAATGTCAGATGTGGGTGTTCTGATATCATATCTCTGATATCCAACAACAGACATCATTGACGTAATTTAATACAACACTACACACCCATCTTCTGTTTAAATTAATGTGTATGTGCTCTTCTCGTCTTTCTTGAGTCCTGAAAGACAATGGTCGTGTTGCTATTCTTTGTACGTGACCAGTGATCAACAGAACGCCTGAATGGTTGGGATTCTGAAATAGGAAATTATTGTTCAACATTCAATTTTAAACGTGTCTTCACCACCAAGTGTTGTCATTCCCTGACCATTAAACCAGTTAGCAATTATGGATTTAAACTGGTCATCAGCTGAACTAGTTTTGTTTTAACTAATCAAGGGTGATTTTTCTCAGCAGGGCCTCTCCCTCTCTCTCTCTCTTTCGACCCTTGCAAAAATATGCACAATCTCAGTTTAGTAAGTATACGTAAGTTCACAAATTTGATACTAATATCAATGTCAAATAGGCTAATTATAAGCGTATATATTTGTAAACATTTGGGATGTGTACTCATCTTGGTTGCAGAAAAACCCAGACGAGATAGCCTTTATTACAACTAAAGAATTACATGGATACGGCATACAAAACAGTTTGAAAGATAATAGAAAACCTTACATGAAATAAAATACAGACAGATCCGGATGATTTCGTCAGTCCATCATGTTCGTTTAATGACTTGTCATTTGAAATGGCATATTCAACCACTGTATTCCATAGGAAATAATACCATAACTTTTGCAATTCCTATTCTGACGTTCAACAATTGTCTGAATTGTCTCCTCTGTTTTACTCATTGCTGATTTGTTTCCACTGTTTTTTGCAACCAGTATGCGCGCGCAGCTGGCAGTGACGTAACCCAGATGTAGATTCCAAATTGGTCTGTCGGTACACGATCCGGGATGCCTGCACGATCCGTCCGCGCATGCGCATAATGACGTATTAGAAAACGCGCATGCACAATTGGTAATTCTGTTTTGCTACAATTTACATTTATGCATTTGGCAGACGCTTTTATCCAAAGCGACATGCATTGCAGTAACCTATACATTTATACTCAGGCATATGCAATCCTCTGCGATCGAACCCACAACCTGCAATGCTCTTACAACTGAGCTACAGGAAAGCTTTACGATACTGCACGATCTGTTCCACGCAGAAAAGAAAAGAGACGTTTGCCCTTTAATAAAGGTTCAAATTGCCACCTATACATGTCAAGTGAACCAATTAATTGAAAAAAATCTTAGTAAGAATAATCATCACAGTTAAGAATAGCTATAATATTAAATTAAAGTCAATAATGATTTCTTAACACAATAGACAAGTGGAAAACATTTTTAATCATTTATTTTGTGATATTATAATAAATATCTCAGCCGGGTATTTTGGACACATTCAGCTTTATTTCTCCCCTTGACTCAAATTAAATCAATGTCAATTATTTTTTTGATTATTGAAGAGATTATTTAAATTACATAAATAGATTAATTAGTGTATATAGATCCATACGAATACACAATTACTCAATTTAAAGTTCACTAATATTAGCAGCTTTTAATAAAAAAATGACACAACCCGTCTTCGACAATAGGCCTACTGCTGACCTCAGATCGAAACACGGCATGTAAAGAAGGCCTAATGCCATACAGCAATGAATCGCAAAGGGGAGTATGGAGGAAACTGAAGGTTTGCAGTGACAGAGAGACTAAGACCTTAGACATGTAACCAAAATCGTGTCTGTTCATGTAACAACTTTATTATTTTAGATTGGCAACCACGTAAACACCCCGTAATACATAGCGTAATCTTCATTTAAAACCCGTGAACTGTTAAATGAAAAACACAATGTAGCCAACAAAAATATGCCCCCCAGTTGTGCCGCCTTATTGCCGCAAAGTGTTTCATCGCATGCGTTATACCAATAGTGAAGGGAAACGGATCGTGCAGTCATCCCGGATCGTGTACCGACATGATCTAAAGAGGGTATGCATTGACGTCACTTCCCATGTTAACACGCCAGGACACGTTGCCTTAAGTGGTAAAACGCGCAGCAAACGGCTGAGGAGAATAGGAGAAACCGGGACTAAAACACGCAATTATTTGCTGAAATAACCAGCAGCTGGACTAGACTATGATTCTTACGTCCTCTCAACGACTTACAAAGGAATCAGGTGCTCCTGGACACTGAAATGTTGCGCGGAATTGCGTTTCCTTATATTGTAAGCAGTCATTTTGGGGAGTGTTTTGCCACCCAGGAGAGCACGCTCCGGGTTGCTCACGTGGTTAAGTGACGACACGTTCATACTCTCTATTGGAAGCCAAAGAGATTACGTATTTGTATGCCAACCCTGAAGTTAGCGGCGCAACGGTTCCCTCGATCGAAAGCCTAAGCTTTTTCCCATGGACTTTTTGAAAATCGCAACAAATAAGCTCTGTGTTTTACAAAGGGTTATGACACTTACACGTTTTGTCTATCAAGATAATCTTTACAAGTTGACACCACATATGTTAGCCTACTTTTGAAGTCGAAATACTATCGGCATAAGTAAAAAGCTAACACAATGCTATCAACAGACTACACTGGAGGTCGCTCTAAATCAACGTCACCACCACAAAGCCATTTGATTAAAAACGTGTTCCCTGGTGAGTAATTACTCCGTGAATTAATCTACTTATACGTTTTAAGAGATTTGTGCCCATGTTTCATTATTTGTGAGCTTTATATCCGCGACTTCTACTGTCCCGGCCAAAGGAATTTGTCGCTTTTAGCAAGTTGTTTGCAATCGCCGTTTTAAAGACACAGTAAGGCTTTGAAATAATCACAAGCGGGTCATAATTGATGTGTTTTATGTCATAGAATAAAATATGAAAATATTTAGAGGTTTTGTTTACCACAGATCTTATTTCGGGCGATTTACGAAAAACCCATTAAAAAACCCATAGACTTTGGAGCGATGGAACAGGAAGTCCTAAAATGCTAATTAACTTCCAGGCTTTGCATACAAATATACATCATTTCCGAGCCTCCCTATATCTATTTCAAAACTACTTAGGACTTAAGTGGCCTACTTTTTTTGTTTTTAAAAGTATACTTGTGTTTCAGTAGGTTTAAGTACACAAACAACTGTGTTTTTGTTTGTACTGCGACTATACTGCAAGTGAACTTATAAGTATTCTCATAGTTTGCTATTTAAGCACTTTTTAGTCCATGAAAGAACACTTTAAAGTACTCAGAATGAACAAGTGGTTTAAGTTTTCTTCAAATAAACTAAACATCATACTTATAGTTTACTGTTTATATGTTATTTATGTAATATTATAGTTCTTATATAAACATGAACATTTACATTTATAGGAAAGTTTGATAAAATAAAAAATTAAAGACACCTACATTCATAAATGTATATTTTGGTATTTCTGAGAAGTGGATAAAAAGTTTTAGAGAAGTATAGCACACTTGAGTTGACATTTTGTAAGGGTCTCTCTCCATCTCTCTCTCTAAGGTTTTTTTTGCTTGACAAATTTGTGACCTGATATCATTGTTTTCTCTTTCAAAGCGCATCAGAGAAATAAGCTGCTCTTATGGAAATGTATGACTTTGTATCACAGAGCCATGAGCTCTCACATATATGCAAACTAGTTGATATGAAAGACTGTGAATAGAAATGCTTTTTTTTTTTTTTTTTTTTTGATCAGACCAAAGATTGACAGGTTTGTTGTCTGATAGGAAGGATGAATAGATATGCTATATTGCTCCAGATCATCTGAACACATTACTGGAATTATTTAAGCAGTGTTTAAAATCAGTAGAAGTCATTTTTATAGACTGTTGCAATCCTGTATTCACACTGTGGTCGATAGAGGACGCTGCAGGCCACAGGAAAAAAAACATAAATGTGTACAAACTTGCATGAAATAAAACAGCAAGTGTTTAAAATGTGTTTTTGATGACTTGTACTTTTGAAAACACAGGCTATTAAAAATACCACTTTTTACCAGATTATGGATGAATCTTACAAAAGCATATCACAGAAGAAACAAAAACTGTATTTTAGAAAATGTACAAAATGTATTAATATGATGTATAAATCATTTACAATTGGTCGATATAGCAGTTTTTATTTAGAATAAATTATTTACAATAATAATGAATGGATGTAAATAAGACGAGTAGACATTATTGACACTTTTTAATGTGTTACAGTGCAAATGTACTTAATCGTTACAATTCATTTTACAATGTGCAAAATCAGAAGGATAGGATATACAAATATTTGCCTAAATTTATTCAAGCAAAATCTTTTCATATTGGGGTGATATATAGTGGAGACTGGGATGGTTGCAACACTTTTTGTATTTCCTTCAGTTTCTAAGAGACTGTTTTTAGTAGAAAGCCAAAATTGGAATATGTTAAACCCACATCTGTCAGCTACCCACCTACACTGCTGTAATATGCGTATTATAATATACACACAACTTACACTTGAACAGACAAAGTCAAATGTTGCAACTGACCCCATAACAGGGGACAGATGCAACACTCCACAGGTACAGTTGCAACATTAATGAATTAATAACAAAATTTTGCAATTTCTTGACTTTATATGTGAACAAACAGAGTCTTTAAAAAGTTAAACTGGTTAAATATTATAAACAAAAAACAAGATACTGAAAATGTAGCCTACTGCAAAACTTGTGCGCACTTTTCTGAAGTGAACTGTGTTGTTTGTTTGTTTGTGTTTGTGAACAATTAAATTGATTGTATAAGACTAAATTAAAAAAAAAAAACATATTTTCAAGTAATGAGTAACAAACCATTATTATTTTGTATTATTATTGTTGTTGTTATAATTGCTAGGCTATATATTTTTAATGTAGGGTACATTGTGGTCAATATCTACTTAAAAGGTGGCTATTGAAAGAGTTCTTTATTAATTCATAAAATTTGAATTGTTTTTTAGAAGCTAAGCAAACACTGATTTAAATGATATACTGTAAATGTATAATGGTTCACATAAACAGTTTAGACAGTAAGAGAAAAAATCTTTGGTTTGGCTAGAAGGAATGGTTTTTTACTTTTTGTGCAGAAGGGTGAAGGAGCTAACTGAGCATTTGCACTATGAGCATCCTCAAGCTCATTCCTAATTAGAGGAATAAACCATGTTGCAACTGTCCTCAGTCTCCCCTAAATTGGAAATGTTTTTGGAATTTCTTTGTTGGTTATATTTTTATATATATATTTTAAGCTAAATAAACGTGCTTTAATACTTTTATATAGTATCACATTTAGTTGAGGGCATGGGGGTTTGAATTTAACATACACTGTTTGCAGATGTCAGATAGAGTTTTTCCTCATGTTTATAGTTCAGGCCTCATTGGGGTCAGTATTGACAGTGTCTGTGTGTCTGTTTATTTAAATCTTGTCTGAGAGTTTCCACACTTCTCTCCGAGAGACCCCCTCACATCCCAGCATGCATCTGTTCAGAGGCTGAATGTTTCACACATTTTCTCAGTTCATGATATATACAACGTGATGTAAAACAGTAAGTAATTTTGTGTAACAAAATCACTTGACAATTTACAGTTTGTAAACTTTGTCTGGTCCGGCCTCATTCATTGACCTGTTGAAGCTGTGCTATTTTACTGTCATCTCTAATCTTTCTGTGACTCCAGACAGAACTGACAAATATTGACGGTGTGAGTCACTGTGAGCGCTCCGTTCTCCTGTCTGGACCCAGAAAGATAAATTGTGCTGATTATTTAAGGTTGAGTCCTTGAGACTATCTGCTAAGTTTCTGTGGGTTGACCGAGCACACGAGGTCACTCAAACATGCTCATTTTTCTTGGCCTGAGCCTGGATCATTTTTTCGATTCTTTTCTTTTTAGTCAAACAGAACAAAGTTTACCAGAAATACCCCATAATGGAGGGTAACCATGACAGAACTGTCAACTGCAGAATGTTGTTTCAACCCCTGGTTGATATATGATGAACATTTTCATTCTATTTAGATTAAACAAGCGTTTAGGTTTGTCCACATTATAGCAATCGGGGTTGAAACAATCCAGCCTGTGAACGTCACATTGTTTTTATCAGAAATTACTTGGACAGAGAAATGTCTCTCATGTATTTCTGGCATGTCAGACACCAGCTCAGACCAAAACCAACACCATAATAATGATTGTCCATTCAAACAGCAAACATTCAACAATTTTTCCTCCACAATAAATCCTCTATCCAACAATAAGAAGAACACACGAGTACTTACAGTAAGAATAAGTTATAAGCAGCTCTCTGTTCTAAAAAATAAACACAGTTTAAATGCTGTCTGACCGATCAACAAAAACTACAATTGTTATTTAAATTATTTTCATATTTGAGATCTCTTTCATGTCTCAGACTGTGCTCATAATTTTCAAGTCTTGAATCAAATGTCAACTCAATATGAACTAAAACATTTATCATCAATTCTTTAAAAAGTACTTTTTTTTAAACGACATTTATATGCTTGTATACTGTGTTTATATTATAAATTAAAGCTCTATAGTCTTACAGTAGGTCGATAACTATACTCTTTTATTTTATGAGAAACATCAGATGTCATGCTGTTATTTAAATTAAACACTCTGTGATGGTATTAGATAAATCCTGCGATGCTACAGAAATGAGTATCAAATTGTAATGGTTCATGTTTTCTGTGTACTATACAGTAATAGCGTTTGTTTTGTTCTAGAACAAAACGGTGTATAAAAAAGTATAAATTGATTTGGAATATTAGCTTGTGATCTCTTAAAAGAAATAGAAACTGAGATGTTTTTCTGCAGATGTCAAAGAATGTCTGTGGCTTATTCAGCATGCAAAAACACACATTCTCTTGCTCATGTTGAACAACAACCTGGGTTTTGGATGTGCGGTTCAGATGGAAAGTCATTTTCACACGTGCATACACACTCGCGCACAACCACTCAACCAAACTCTAAAAGTCACCTGTTTCTGGTAAAAGTAAGAATGTGTTCAAAACCAAGGCCCATATTTAGGATAGACAGAAACACACGCGCACACATACACATACACACACACACACACACACACACACATTTACTCAACTTCTGGTATAATAGGTATATTTGATAGTCTTTGATTGTTTTTATATATATCAAGCTGGAGACACATGCTTGAACACATTCTCTTTTTCTTGTACCATGTCTTACGTCAGAGTTTGTCTGTCATATCCTCAATAAAGCCGGGCTGATGTTTGCTCAGTAGGTGCACTTGATGTCATTCTCACCCGCTTGAAATATTTTCAGGCCATAGCTGTGTGAAGAGGAACAAGTCAACATCAAAAAGAAGTGCTTTACACAACTACTTCCTGTGTGTACGACCACATGCTATAACAACAAACATTTTTAAAAACATTTCAACATTTGGATTAAACTTTTTCATGTTACATTTAAAACATGTACTGTTTGTTAGATTAAATGATCAGACATAAGCCCTCTTCAGTTTTTTATTTATATATTTTCTTACGGGGACATTCACCCATTTTTCTTTCATGATGATTATTTAATTTCTGTTTATATATTATTTTTTGCAAACTCAAGTGATTACAGTCGCTCCAAGTCAAGGGTCTCACAGGACCAATAAGGTGTTTTTCGTAAGTTTGTTTTAAGTGAATAGTACAAAAAGATTATAAAAAAAACACAAAGCTAAACACCTAAACGTTATTGTCAATGGCACAATAAGCAGATTAAACCAAAATGAATAGGTGAGAATTCATATGATTTAGAAACCTAGTAGAACAGTCACAAATTGCCATGTGATGGTGTAATGAGTTCTCAACATGAAAGTAAGAATCAAGCTTCAAGCTTCATCTCAAAATCATGAAGTCATCAAATCGGCAAGAACTCAAGAATCGAACATTGTAGCATTGCACGTATCCTCCATGAAGAAGGCAATCCCATAATGCAAAATGAAATGAGTTAACAATGTTATATGAGATTGTATAATATTTGACATGATTTCATGTTTGGATAAACAGTTTTTGGTCATATTTCTCAGGTTTCTGTATGGGTTTATGTATATAAAAAAGGAAAAGTCTTTCTAAATTCTCTGGTGTATGGAGCATTCAGACAGTGTTATGTGAATTCTGCAGAGGTAGCATGTTTAACAGCTGAATATGTTTATGTTCTGTATGTTAGTTGAGGTGTCTGCCAGTTGTTTAAGTAAACCATATGAATGTCTTTCTGTCTCCAGCATGTGTTGTTTGGATCTCAGTCTAAAGTTGATTCCCCATCCGTATACTGACTCAGCAGCTGAGGAATTTCTCCACTCGGTGTGGAAGACGATGTGTCAATGCAGCCGTGTCACAGTGATTATGGCGCACACACACATCATCATCTGGGGACCTTCTGCATCTTTACACTTTTACATTTACATTTATGCATTTGGCAGACGCTTTTATCCAAAGCGACATACATTGCAGTAACCTATACATTTATACTTAGGTATGTGAAATCCTCTTGGATCGAACCAACAACCTTGCGTTGTTAACGCAATACTTTTACCACTGAGCTACAGGAAAGCTTTTAAATATGCTTCATTTACCTTTGTTTTATAAACTATTTTGATGTGACGCTTTCGTTTGGGTTAATTTATTTGACAATCTCATATGTTTTTTACAAGTCATAAAAGGCAGAATTGTCTAATATTTTCCTGAAACTTACTGACATAGTAAAGACTGATGTCTTTGGTGTCATTAATTTACAGTGTTCCTTGTCATACAAAATGTAGGTCTAAACACTTCAGTATCTTTTATCATTTTTAATGTATCTTACTAAGATGTTAAAGTTCCACAAAAAATTATACATTTAAAAGCCAATAAAGAAGAAAACTCATTGAAGAGATCTCTTTAACATTCCATTTTTCTACCAGAGAATGAGATTAAAAAATGAGAAGCCGGAAACAGTTGCTTAAATCTCATTCACATCTCAGATGATTCTCCTGAGAAATAGAGTCAGAAATGTCACGTTTGTCTCTGTCATTAGAGCTTACGAAGAGATGTCAACAATGTGTCAAACTGAGTTCAGATTTGTCAAGTCTGCAATCAAAAGACAATATTGTTAAAGATTTCAATATGAACTCAAACATTTCTCATCAAATTTACTCAAATCCAGATTTTTTGACCTCTACATTCATTTACACTTTACACTTCATGTGTTTCAACAATTACACATTCGTTTGATTCTTTTTAATGAGAAACATTTTAGACTAGTTCTAGGTTATGCTGAGTTCTGAATTCATGAACGCAACTGAATTCATGTTTAAAGAATGAACAAATGTATGTAAATAAGCATCTCTATGGACAGTCAATAGTGCTTCAGAATGAAACTGTTCATTAGGATCTCTGTTTGTAATGTGCTCTTGTCGGACCCTCAGCATATGCTCTGTGATGCAGCTGTACAAACACTCATCTCTTCACCAGCGTGACATATTTGAGAGGAGCAAACTGCTTTGAAAACAGAAGCTCTTCCTCCATCTGCTCAATGGGAGCAGAAGAATTTCACTTAGCGTCAAAATAGGTTTTATAGTAACTGCGTTCCACAAAGATCTGGCTATTGATTGGCAATAAAAATGGCTTATTTTAATAACTCACTGTTCAAAACAAAAGCCAGTCTATTGAGCCGAGCGAGACGGTAAATAAGCCATTAAAGTTTCCTCATTTTCTGTCTTGTAAACAGGCATATGAACGTCGCTGTGAGTCAATATTAGACCAGCGCAGTGAGACGGGCCAGAACGCTGGAAATGTATTTCTCCAGACACATTTGAAAACACAGGGAACCTATTTTGGCAGAGCTTTGCTAACTTGTGAACGCCAGAATAAATGTCTTGTTCTTATAGCTCATTACTGTTAAACCTGGCTCATGTTTTTCTCAGATTCTAGGGTCTTTGAGTTTAAAACATCATCTGAGGTTTGAACATGTACAGTAGAAATTTTAAAATAGACTAACAATTTATTTCTTCAGTCTCAGATGTTTCTCCAAAAACTCAGGAGAAATTAAAAGAGAATCAAATGAGAGTGTGATATTTGAAACACGTAAAGAGTCTGGAGGTGTAAATGAATGTAGATTGTTGAGGTCATATAATCTGGATTTGAGTAAATTTGATGAGAAATGTTTGGGTTGATATTGAGATCTTCAATTATGTTGCCTTTTGATTGCAAATTTGACAATCTGAGCTCAGTTTCACACATTGCATTGTTGACGTCTCTTCTCAAACTCAAATGACAGACACATTTGTCAAATTTCTGGCTCTCTCTCAGGAGAAATAGCAGAGACAAACAACAACAGCAACAACAACATTTTCCGTTTGCTCTCCATTTAATCTCATCGATGGTTCAAAATCACAGATAGATCAGAAATAACTGTATTAAAAGTATAAATAAATTGTTGTGTTTAAATATTTTACTTGCTATATCCGGTTTAAAATAAATCTAAATTCAGAGGTGAATGAGCTCAGCACAAAGAGAGATTCATTCATTCATTGGTTCAGGAGTTGCAGACACATGGCTGGAGATTTAATAACATCTCTTCACAGGTCCCTGTGAGTAAACAGGTGGAGATCCTCCTACCAACCCACAACCATGATGAAGTCATAGTCTCCAGATGGAATATATCCGTCTCAGAATTTTACAATTCCATTAAACACATTTTATTCTTAGGTTCTTCAGAAAAGCACCGTTTGTACTGGTACATTAAGGAGCTTAGACACCAAAACACTGAAGATCAGATCATGTTCATCAACCTTACTCCAGGTTCTTTAAAGAACCGTCCAGCATTTTAAGAAGTAAGATGTCATGAAATGGAATAACTGAAGACAAACAAACAAAAACATACTAATGGAGAAACACAATTAATTTAAAGACTAGAATATTACTGAGAGAACAGTGCAAAATTCTTTCAGACAATGTGCCACTTACAGTATGTGACATCTCTGAAAATTAAACATTAAAAAATTTCAAATCGACATAGCAGGTGGATTTATAGGTCAACAACCCATATTCTGTTCATCGTTCTAAAGCCTCACAAATTCAATAACCGAAGTCAATGAGGAGTCACTGAAGTCTTAGAAATACTGAATGTAAACTGCATTTTGCTCCAAAGTCATAACATGAGAAACCACTACTAACAAAATGTGAATTATGAAGTCCTGAAGACAAATTCTTTACTCTGCTGTAGGCGTGAAGGTGACCTGATGCCTGCTGTTTTTGGTTCGGCTTCATTTAAGTTCTCTTCGGTCTGAATCCTCTATAATCATGTCTTTAAACACAAACAATAGCATTTGATTTTTTTTGTATGGAGTGAACCTCTGATTTAACGAAGAAAGAGTTTAGAAGATAAAAGCACAATTCAAATTCTGTTTAACATTCTCTACTTTCTGTTTATTGCGTATCAAGGCAAATGCCTTCATCCACCAGGGTCCAGGTTTCTAGATTCTTAAACGTATAGCAAGAGACAAAAGACAGCACACAGAGTTGATTTCTAGACATTCACAAAGTTTTTAAAGGCATTTTACACAACGGTGGGTGGTAAGAATTATTCGGACTCAACACTCATGAACTCACAAACAAGACGATAGCTATATTTGAAGATTTATATTTTGAAATCTATGCAATAAATACAAACACTAAAAAGCAAAAGTATGCAAAAGTATGCAAAAGTATACAAACATCCTGTGAAGACATTACGATCTAATAATTTATCATTCTTAATTTAAAATAAAGGTTAAAAGAAGTCAATGAAACTGTTGTTATATTGTAGACACAGTAATATGACTAAATACTCCTGTTTGCATAAGGACAAGAAATCAAACTCATTTTTCATTAAATATTTTTCCAACAGCACGGAATGTTTCAAGTTATTTCTTTAGTTAAATTATTATTTGACCTATTATATAGGCCTTTAAAAAAACAACTCAGATGGAAGCACAATACAAATGTAAACCCCAACGGCTTTAATTCCTGTGAAAACACGAAGAGAAAATGCATTTACATGCACTTATACTTCAATGAATTTTAATTGTATAAGAATAATTCACTTAAAAAAGTTTAAGGTTGAGCCTATTTATTGCTCATCAATAATCCTGTGGCTTCACATATCTATATGTCTATACTGTATATTTGTTATATAAAATATAACAAAGGGATAGTTCAACAAATTAAAATGTGAATTTATTCTCCATCATGTCATATCAAAGCTTTTTCTCTTCTGTAGAACACAAAAGTAGATATTTTGAAGAATTTTGATAAGTAAACAACATTTACTTCCAATTATTTCCCTTTATGGAAACTAAACCACTGGCACATTTCTCAAAATATCGTCTTTTGTTTTCCACTGAAGAAAGACTTTCATACAGGTTTCCATTACAACCATGTGAGAGTGAATAAATGAGAAGTGAATACATTATGAATGTAATCCGCATAATCTGTGCTTCACATTTGAAGTCTTCTGAAGACATGAAGCAGCATTTATAGCTCATCCTATAAAATCCAGTTTAACATATCTGTCTGTGCTCCTATGCATTCATTTAAAGTGAATTAATGTGTGGAAGTAAAGTAAGACACATTCACTCACCCAGTTAAAATGCAGTTTCGTGTTTGGATGTAAATGCCACTGTAAACGATTTCACAGCGCACAACATTATTCGAGAAATCTGACTCTGGGACCAAAAAGTCTGGATTGACGGTGATCTGTAAAAAAATAAATCCAACATGATTTTTTTTATAAATGAATATCAATAGGTCGGCGTTTCCACACGAGGAAAATTGATTCAAGCTTTCACACCTTCAGGATGTAGTTTCCAGGAGCGACGTCTGTGATGTCAATCCACTGGCAGTCAATGTTGGCTGCGTATGTATCATGGCAACCTGGACTCAGACCCTTCAAATACAACAACAAAATCTGTTCACTCAAAGTACAAAAGAAAATCACACAGTCGTTTGGAGTGAAGGAGAAGGATAACATGCGTTAGTTTGTACCTGAGTGTGAGTAGTGCAGGCGTATCGCCGGTGAAATCCAGGATCACAGCCCGTGTCCTCCAGGCAGAAACTGGCTTTGTGTCCCTCAGCAACCTTCAGGCCGGTGTTGATGTCCAAGAGGTCATAGTGGCTGAACGCATCCATGCTGTGATAGTGTCTACAGAAAATAAAATAGTCATTACCAAATGCAAGTATGCTAACAAAACTTTAACATTTGGAACATAAAATGTGTAAATGTGTGCTATTAATTGGACTCAATTGGAGAAAAGCTAGCCATCTAGAGACTTTAAGGTGGGATTTTTAAACCTGGAGCAGTTAGTAACCACACTTCAACATGCCAAAACCACCCTTAACTTTCCTGCACCGCTGACACAGCTGATATTTTCTGTAGACGTTATGAAAATTTGGTTATATTATGAATTTTACAACAGATATTCAGAACATATTTTCTCATTGATGAAATTTGTATAAACTCATGTGATCACTAATCTACTTTAATGCCCTGAGGGAGATACTCACTGGTGACAGCTGTGCCACTCCCACTCATGTGTGGGTTTGACTGGCAGAAAGTCAGATGTTCCCATGTTCCTCACCTTCTGTGGGAACCGTAGGAGAACCCTATAGTCAATGTCTCTCACTGTTGGACTGTATGCTGATCTGAAGGAATGACATCATAAACATTGTAACAGATCCTAAAATGTAACATTCCCACTTAGATGGACTGTCGTATGATCATAGACTCGTTAAAATGAAATAATCTCAAAAACATTTCACAATGAATTATTGCTGCGTATGGAAACTTAAATGAACACTTGGGATCTTGGTTAAAAGTTTATTTCTCAGAGAACTTGTGACCAGAGATAGCTTGTCTTCTTTTGAAAATCTAATTTGTGAGGCTACTATAACTGTAAAAAGCATTTAGATATTTCAGTCAGAATTTGAATGTGAAAATATTTGAATTATAATATCAGTACTCACAGGTAAACTATTAAAAAGGTGGTTCAAATATATTTTTAAGAGTGTAGAGTTCATCAGTTTATCTACAGTATGGTTGCAATAATGCTTGTCAATCCAAAAGTGTCACAATGCAATACATCTCATTTCAAGTCCTTGTGTAAATGTGTGCATGTAAAACATTTCATATTGGCAGTTGGTTTGATATCGTTTTGTTTCGATCATTAGCATTTTTAAGTGTCATTAACGTTTAAATACTATTTGGGCCAACTGTAAATCTAAATAAACACAAATTGGTAAATGTTGATTTATACAGACCGCGCTAAGCAGTTCTCCTCGGCCGCGCAACGGAGCGCGTACATCTGGACGCGCTGGATGTAAGAGCCCACCTGGATTGAATACGGATCTGGCACAAGGTCTGGAAGACCTGAAGACAAACACAAGACATACAGGGTTACTACCAAACTGTTCTTTTTAAATACATGCCATGTAGGTCTCACGTCTTGAAGTTAGATTCGTCCTTTTCGTTCTTTGCGCACAGCTCACCGTTCTGGAAATATCTTGTACCATACCCCGTGCCAGGCGGGGGACGGCGAGGAGCGACTGCTCTTCCACTGGACGGATAGATGTTGTAGAAGACCGTATTCCTGTGTCGAGGGTCATCACCTTCCAGATCGTCTGATGTTCTTTCTTGCTCCATTGGGACGTTTGATACGGGCAATCTGGAGAGACTCATCTCGTTTACAAAATCGGAGTTTGGAGAAGTGTTGGAATTCTCATTGGACACCAACTGAAAACTGGCACCGGGTGATTCGATCCTTGCATCAGTTTCTCCCTGTGGAAAATTTCTTCCAGTAACACCAACGCCTGAATATTCGGCCGGGGCGGTGCCGTTAGCTCTGGTTCCTGGAGGACCCCTGGCTCTTGGCGCAACTGGCCCCTGGCGCACTTGCCTGGCACCAGGTGCGCGGCTGTTGGCCACTACATAACGCCTGCTGTCCGGCCCCAGAAGCGCGGTGGTCTCGCTGTTGGAGGGTGCGGCAGCCGCAGAATCGGATGTACCTGTGCGCATGTGCACTGTCCTGTCACGGACCGCATTTCTGTTGCTGCTCAAAAAAACTCTGGATTGTCTTCTGGTCGGCACCGGTGCCTGGTACTCCGAACCGGAGCTCAATAAACTGAACACCTGTCCGTTATTCACCCACTGGATACGGTTCCTCCATGGCGCAGCCTGCTGGGCGCTAATAGAATGAATTAGTCCCTGAAGTAAATATAAAATCAAAATCAAGTTGGGCATCTTAAGATACATCACATGTATTGATTCTAGAATGGTTTCCACAGTTGTTTCTCTGCGTCTCTCCAAGTGGATGTGGGACTTCTGAGTGCGTCAACGGCATAGTCCGACTTTCCCTAAAGTCACATGAAACGGGCTCAAACCCGCCGGACAGACATTTATCAAACTGTGGGAGTATACAAGTGCATGCTCACTCAGGGTTTACTGTGGAATCATTCCTGTTAACTCTTTCCTTCTCGTGCCCAGGCCAGGGTCACGAAGTTAGCTACATAACTGACACTTTCCAAAGTTCACATTTCTGTCCCATTCTCCTACATCTCGTTAGAAAAGAAAACTGACTAATCAAATGTATTTATATCTGTATATTTTATTGGCTCCTAGGGCAAAATGTTAAATGCTCCCCCATCATAAGACTGTTTTATATGCCTGCTAAATTCATAAAAAATTGTTTGTAAAAAATGTAATTAACATTTTAAAATAACAGCCCTCCACTCAAATTTTGTGGTGATTGGCTACATGTTACAATTTGCACTATTGCATATTATCACTCATGGCAAATAGATAAAATAGATCAATATTTGTATTAATTAATGTATATTTGCTTAATGATGTTAAAAAGAACAGTATTTAGACTATCCTTAATTTTGCCAATATATGTAAAAAAAAAGAAAATTAAAAGCCCATTTAGTTTGACCATGGAAAGTAAACTTTGTAATATATTCACAAAGACTCAGACAAACTTTACATTTCAATGATATGTTTGTGAGCTATTCTGATCGCACATACAACACAAACAAACCACTTTCCCCTTCCAGAAGAAAACATTAGTCTCATTAATATCCTTTCATTGTTTACTTTAATGTGAGAAGAAATTGGCTCATTAAATTGCCAAAAAATACCCATTCAGCGCTTCTCTATAAATTAAAATGAAATAAAATATGGTGTATGCAGAACTTTTAAAAATTAATGAGAAACCAAGTATGCTTCTCCCCATTTGAGTATTTGTGAGCAAGCATAAATGCATCTTTATGATTTACAGTTTAACAGGTCAGTATTTGTCTAATTTACTAAAAATTAGACAGCCACAACCAAACAGCGAAACAGTTTGTATCAATATTTTTAAGTTTTGACAACGTCTAACAAAATTTAAGTTCATCCAACAAACTACATTGGGTTAGACAGGTTCCTTTTTTCTCTTAGATGAAAGGTTTTTATAATCAACTTTTGCTGTTCATCGTTTAAATAATTAGGTTGGTCCCAATCTTTTTTTAATAAAGTTATCTAGCCAATTTACTGTTAACACAGATTTGTAGGTTCAAATTAAACACAATATTAATTCAAACTAATTTTTAACATTATTAAGTCAGCACGACTCATTTACATTTATATTTATGCATTTGGCAGATGCTTTTATCCAAAAAAACTTATATTGCAATATCCTATACATTTATACATAGGTATGTGAAATCGAACCAACAACCACTGAGCTAAAGGAAAACTAATCAAATAGAATTTCACACTTAAAGGTTTTCATTATACGAAAAAAGTTACATTTTAGACCTGCACCAATGCATTAACTAATGCCAAAAGATGCCATGAATTATTTTTTAGAGTGTTAGCACAGGACTACAACAAATACAAACTAACTGTGATATTCTCTACTCAGCAGTGACTCTCAGCCCTGTCCTGAGGCTCCAGTAATGCACTGTTTATTTATCTCCCTCATCTGTGCGTGCGCATGAGTGTGTGACACTGAAGCAGTGCCGCATGATGGAATCTATAACATGGTAAAATGGAGATTTATGTCCACAAGATGGCAGTATACATACGTTATGAAAAATGGCTGATTCAGATTGGAAGATTTATTTCAAATGACATAAACTAACCTATAGAATCTTCAAATTTTACCCAATTTAAACCATTTCGAATGAGTTTAAAGTATTTTAAATAAATTTGATTAGCTTTAGCCTCATAGTGTTGCATATCCATTTACATATGCTAGTCAATGTGTATTTAAAGTCTTTTTTACTCACCTTTTAGTCTTCATTTAGGCTACTACAAAAAGAAACTATGGCTATCAAAAACCAGCCATGGTTCAACCATGTTTTTTTAAGCAAAACCACGTTTTACCAGTGGTAATCAATACACTAGCTATTAGTAACTTGTAGGCCTCTACTAAAAAAGGGTAATTGTTCATTAATAACCCAACCGTTTGTTGTGTCCATATTTTACTCAACTGAAACAACGCATCATTTTTTTTTTGTTTGCATGTTATTATAAAGTGACCTTAACCTTATACTTCCAAGAGTTTTAAGCAAAGGTGATGGAGCGTTTTTAATTTCATTTATTTCTAAGCCAGGAGAAAGCTATCGTGTATTGTGGGATCTACACGCCCCAAATTTGGGTTCACAAGGTCTTATAGGTTCACAAAACACAGCAGTACAGTCCAACATCCAAAAACAGGGTGTTATCCAAAACAATGAGAGAATGCTCAGAAATGCAGTTGATACAAAAACAAGACTTAGACAAGATGGAAGGAACAGACCAGGCTTATGTAGGCAGAAGTGACAAGGTTAACTACAGACAGGTGAGGGTTGTCAGTGTTCAATGAGTCCGGGTGATGGGTTTTGGGAAATGTAGTGTGCAAAGACAGTCCGTGCGATGAGGTGAGTGCCCTCTAGTGGATTTGAGAGGGCACTCCAGCTGGTGACTGTGACAATAGTACAGTTACAGCTTATTGAATGATGCAATTGATACCATGCACATAAACCTCTCACAGCCTAAACATATGTACCACTCTTCAAAACAATGGCAAACCTAAAACTTTACTGAAAAACACTTAAAATAACACAAAATAAAAAATGTACTGCCTTGCAATCTTACGCAAAGCAAGCTGGGAACTGAAAATCTCCCCCAAATTATAGGGTTTTGCGTTCTACTCAACGGTGTTTAGTTGACCAGTCAAACACTTGTTAAGTAAAGCTGACAGATCTTACGTTAATTCAGTTACTTGCATTCTTTATGTACTGTGAACAAAGATGGATTAAGTAAAACTAAAAGCAGCGATAGTTCATTTTTTTAAGTGTATATTAATTGAGTCACATATTACAAAATATTTATTTTTAATAGACCAGAGCATTCTGCTCATACTGAATCGTACTCAGGAAGTTGGTATATATTTGAATGATCTAAATGAATGTATAATATCTGCATGTGACACTGTGTCTGTGGATCGTATTTCATTTACACAGCGGGGAAATCACAGCGTGGACTTTGAATACCGAATAGGGCGAGAGCTGTTTGAAGACACAGCGAGCAAAAATAGATCAGATCAGATATGGAGACGCCCCCTTATCAGGCTCTATAAGACCACCCTGACCACTGGATCTGTTTCGCCACAAGACACTCACTCTGCAGAAGCCTACTAAGATACAGTTTAGACTACAGTAAGTAATAACATTACATTGAGTTTTATGGCGTACTTGTGTGTATAAAAGTGCAAAATGTGTAAAAGCAATCACAACCAAAGCGTTGCTTTCCACCAGGTTTGAACATTTTATGTTGAAGAGCAAATAACTGAAATAAAATCTTTATGTCTTTGGCACACCTGTGGTTGTTTGACACTGGTTTGTGAAATAAAATCGTCCCTCCCGATGCGAACTAACGCTGCTACACTTTGAAATTATTTCACTCGTAAATCTAGGTGTCCAGAGCTGCACTGATCTTTGTGTGATTTGTGAAGATGGTCTTTAATGGTTTGAGCACAAGATATCCCAAAAGGAATACATATCCACACACCCGACGCCTTAAGAATCATTACTCTTCGAGGAATTACCATCTAAACGATAGTCCCTAAAATAAGGGCTGAAGGTCACCATTTATTTACTTCTGGCGAGAAAACAGGTGAGAAATGCCTTTTTGCCATTCAAGGAGCTATTCTACCCAAACCACCACCTTTTGGGCTTTTAAATCATGGAATGGACAATGTGAAATTCTTGGGAGAAAAGTGGAAGTGAATCGCATGAATGGATTTAAATGGAGGAAACAAACAAGACTGCTCAAGATGGCAGTGTACAAAATGTAGCCTACGTTTGTCTGATCAGTGGTGTGCGTAAAAGCGCATGTCTCCAAATCTGCAACACTCTTTTTTGTAATTAATGAGAGTCAATTTTCTTACCCAATGTTGGATCATTAAAACTAATTTTTAACTAATTTAGCTCATAAAGGCCAAACAAACTCCATAGGACTGACTGCTGACCCTACTTTGTTTAACATTGTTAAAATATATGGAGCATGAGTCACAATCCAAAAATTTTCCTTCATGTTTTTACTTACTCAGTGTCCCACTTTTATGTCAGAAGGGTAGGATGATTATGAAGTGGTACATTTCACACTATTGATAGCATGTTTTATGATTGAATGTCCACTTTGAGATACGAGCCCAGCACGTGTCCCTGGCCCATTCAAGATTAAAAATCACTCTTTGACCTATTCCACATGAGGTGCTGACACATGGTCTTCTGAAGAAATGTCCACATCTAAATATATGTATGTGTATATATTCCTCATAAATGGAAATATTTGTATGACATTTTGGAGATCCATGTGTTTTTGGTGACATGATCCGCTTATCTCGTGAAACTTAAAATAAATAGTGCTGACCAGTTTGTAATGGAGAAATGTGTTCTGTGGGTCCTTTACCACCCACTTTAAATAAACGTAGATAACCACCTAAATACAGCACAACACAAAGTAAATAGAGATCTATTTGTATGATAGCTTGACATTGATTTAATAACTGTATTTAAGTTTAGGCTTCGAGTTCACTTATATATAGAGCATATTTAAAACAGCCAGAAGGCTGAACAAAGTGCTGTACATATACATGAATAAAGAACCAAAAACACATAAACGAAAATCAGAGGAAACAGATCAGCATTCTGATAGTGCAGAAATAAGCATGAAAATACGAAAATAAAACGGCAGGGGCTTGGTGGTGTAAAGACTTGTAAACCAATAAAATAATTTTAAAAACAATTCTGGATTGAATGGGCAGTCAGTGGAGGGCACGCAGAATAGGGGTGATGTGGTCATATTTGCAATTATTTGTAATAAATCTCACAGCAGAATTCTGTACAAGTTGTAAGCGGATGATTTGTAACCGAGCAATACCACAATACAATGAGTTGCATTGATAAAGGGCAAGGCTTGGACGGCCATCTCTAACATTGTAGCGTTCAAAAAGTGTTTGATTTTAGACAGTAATAGGCTATTTTAAAGAGACGGTATGGCACATAACAACAAAAGTGTAATGTGACTTCCTTTAATGCCGTAAATAAACTCTGGCCACACACACATATAAAATACTAAGAATTACATTTTTGTATTTCAAGTGTGTGACAGACACAGCAATTATGCCTCACACATTTACAGCTGCCTGTGGTACAGCAACTGCCTCAACTCAACCATCTTAGTCATGAGGGTGTGTAATAACATTTTTCAGCTCACCAAGTCCCTCACACACATCATTTCCTGCACGATCTCTTTCTGCCTCAAACAGACCCAAACATCCCCAATTTCTCTTAATGAGTAAAGCACATAAATGTCATTTCACGCATCTGTCTGTGACTTATCCACGTTTTAACTAAAATAGGACAAAACCTGATCTGCACCTCCACTACTTTATTTGGGTTTCCGTGACAAACCTTGACATTGGAAACATTCTCACCTTTCTCCCAGCCAGACCTCGTGTTTTGAGCATGTGGCCAGGACGAGACAGTGAAGTGTGACCTGGCTGCGAGTGGGTGGAACTGTTTTGAGATCAGTATTTAGACCGCACATTATTACTTCCCTCTTGACATCGAAGGCATGTGGTCTAAATATAAGCCCTTACGGCCAGCTGACACACAACCGCCGTGTCCGACCTCCTGATAATGCGTCATATAAGAACCTCCCTCGCCGAAACCAGAGCTGATAGATCAAATACAGCAACACACCATTTATATTCTATTACAAATCCTGCAAAATATTATTTTCATTTCAGGAATCTTAGTGCAATACCATTGTCTTTACATTGCAGTTTCTTCTACACCTTGTAGTATATTTGGTTGCATACCGTATGGCTTTAACAGTCAGTCAGGCTTTTAAGAGTTTGTGTCTGTAGACTTAAGGGATGCCAATATTTCATCATTGATCATAAAGATAGTCATTTTGTTTCTCAACATTATAGATCGAGCATTTTGTGCACTTGTTGATGTTGTGTAATATTTATATTTATGAAATGTAGCATGGTAGCATTAGCGTTGTTGACATCCTTAAATTAATTATTTGAATTGCGGAAATTTGTTAAATAATTGCCTTTTTTGTGACTTTGCTTATAGTTTAAGCAATCTGCTGTATAATACTCACATGTTACATTACAGTCACATTTTCTGATAAAAGTTTTGAAAATCTAAAGCCTCCTTCAACATATGATCATTGAACACACACTGGTCCGATACACAATCTTGTTAACATTTCTGAATAATTTTCATGCTCCACGGATATGCAACAGCATTTTTTCAGAATGCACTTTAAGCCACCTACAAAATTACATGAACCACATTGATTCATTTTATTTCATTTTATTGTTATTTTCATACTTAGGGTGCTGACCAGTCTTTAGTAAAATCTTTTTAATTTGATCTGTCATATTAGAATCTAAATATAATATGGCAATTGTGAATTTATAGAAAGAAATGTTACAGTAACCAAAAACTGCATCATCGTGGTACTGGTATATTTATGCATCTATTCAGTTTTATTCATTGTCGTGTTATAGTTTTACAGTTTGTTAAAAAAAACACACGTGCATACATTTATAAACTTATTCACATCTGTATTGTGAACTGAGTTTTTGTTTGTTGATTATACTTTAATAAAGTATGATTGACAAATCGTTTCTAAGTGTGATGAACTGAATGACTGTGTGTCATGAATGCATTGAGTGGCATCATTTTTAAAAAAAACAAATCCAGCTTTGCTTTATAGCTGTCTGTTATATGACCAGATGATTATGCACTCCAGACATTTATAAGATGATTTACAAGCATGCCTGAATGCTAGAAATGAAAACAAAGTTTCAATTACAGTGTAAAGTCATGACAGTCGTAATGTTCGAAATGCCTTTTTTATAAAGCTCTTTTATAAAGTCCCACAAATCAATACAAAATTCAGGGCTTTTGCCATCTGTTGTAAAATAAGTTAGTATGTCATCATATTATTTACAAAATTGGTTCAAAAGCAGAGGCCGTATCTACTCCGATGCTATTTACAGTTCTATACACAAACATCTTGAGATGCTGAAAGAGAAAGAGAACAATAGATTATTAAAACATGACATCGTGACAATTATTCAGAATTCAAGAGGAGAAACGGTCTTACCTATAAGACATTGACCAGAGTGTTCTGGATGTCCTCATAAACATGGCTATAGATCTCCTCTTTTGATTTCATCCCATCCAGATATTCTGCAGACAAAAAATTAAAAGGTATGTTTCAATAGTCTCCAAAGTTGATCTGATTGTGCTTAGTTTCAGGTCATTCTGAAAAAGGTCCGATGGGTGACTTACGGAAATCTAGGTTGGTCTCCGACATTTCTTTTCTGTGTTTCAAGTACATGGGCCAAACATGACCATCAAACAGCCCGGCTGGGTCAGGAACGGTGTAAGTTCTCGTACTGAAAGGAAACACCTTTATCAGAAAAACCAACAAACCAACATCTTAGATAAACATCTGATGGTCCAGAAAGATTTCTCACCTTCTTCTCCTTTTGCACTCCTCATATGGAATGGTCACGTAATAACATTTGTTGTAGACTTCAAGCAAAGGCCTGCAAACGAGACAAAAGGATTAAAACCATTTGTTCACTTAATAAATCTGAATGTAAGAAACAGTGTTCAGAACACCTACTTGTAGTTATACAGCAGAAATCCCTCCACAATCAGAAAGTGGATGTCACGTTGAGGGTCCGAGCCGTCCGGTGTTGCTGAAACGGTCACGCCGTGGGACCGGGCAAACTTGACCGGGTTCTCCATCCATCCCTTAACAGTGTTCACCATGGCGTCCATATCTAGGGCGGTAATCACTACACAGGGGCGACAGAAAAGAGAAGACGTGTCTCACATGCCAGAGTCATGGAAATATAAAAGTAATACATGATCAACACATTCTCTCTTCGTTTCATTCTTTTCTTTTTCTGTCTTTAGGGATGTTAACACTGCGTGTCATATTTACTCTACCGGTCAAACGTTTGGACTTAATCATATCATAATAATAGAGTTGAAAGGTGACTTATACTCTATATAACAACAACTAGAAGGTTCTCCAAATGTTTGACTGGTAAAGTAAAACTTTGCAGGGTTCTAAGATTATGTTCAGACAATCAAAGAAATGGTCATGGAAAGGTGGGAATACATTACTGTTTTTCTTCCTACAGCGAAAGCCATTCTTACCATCCCACTGTCTAAAGCCGTCGTCCCCGACCTCTATTTGATCTTGGGGCTGCAATAACAGTGACCAATAAAACAAAAGGTGCAGATCGCTCACGCAGTGCTGGTCCCACCTGGACATGTAATGCCAAGCCCACACAAAATCCTCAAATTTAATTTGAGTCATGTCAACCCCGTTGGTGACTGCACCGCGAGGGCAAACACTTCTTTTGTCCTTGACGTGCATGTAGTGTACTGCAGTTTCTGTGCCAGCATGTTGCCAATGCGATTTAATGACAGTTAGGAATGTGTGTGTGTGATGCACTCATGAGGTTATCAACTACATGAGCATGTGCACTGGAGAGTGTTGCTGAAGGCTAGCCAGATCTTCTTACAGTGACAAATGGATGAGCAAGAGTATCGTATTAGTGGAATTAGAAGTTTAATGCTGCAAATGAATGCCTGCTTGACAAGAGGGCATCTTAGGAACCTCAGGAGGCATTCATTTGTTGGGTTTGAGCTTGGCTGCCCAGGAGAACACCAGCATATGGTTTATGAACCACATGGAACCAGCAATAACGACATTGGATCCAGAAATACAACAAAGAACCCCTACATGTCCTATACTGATTTACCTTAAGCTAGTATATATACAACAATATAAATAAATATACTAGTATTTAGACTGCAGATATATATATATATATATATATATATATAGTCTATATGCGGTCTAAATAAATACAGTATATACCATATATAAACTGTGAATAACTGGCCTATGATCTGTATAGACAGTGTAAAATACAGTCCGCTGTCATTTAAAACTGTGGTTTCTATATCCATACCTTGAAAAAATCATCTTGATGTACTACACAACAGTTTGGTAGGGTCTTTAAAAGTCTACTCGTCAAAGTTGTCTTTCCTCCATTGGTCACACTGTAAACGACACACGACACAAGGTAAACATTACCATAATGCGTTAAATCGTTGATATAGAGACAAAAAGCAAAACTTACCCTCCAATTCCGATTATGAACTTCATCCTGACGTGTCTTGGTCTGTTAGGAGGCGTCTATACAGTCGGGAATGATTCTCTTTCTCTCCTGTCTCTCTCTCAGGGACTCTCGCCCACTCTTTACTATTTCATTGATGGATTTGGCTTTCGCATTCGATATATAGGCGCCACGGCGGACGTCATGGAGACGCTCGTGACTCGCCTAAACGTTACCCTCGAGAAACCAACCAGCGGCGAGTGTCCAGCCAATCGGCGCTTGGCTCGTCTCGAGTGATTTTCATAGCGCCCGAGGATTCGGGGGGCAGCTGTCACGTCAGTCAGCAGGTGGGGGCAGCTCAGCTCAAGCCATGGAAGAGTGGAAATATACCAACGAGCATTAGCTCTACCACAGATTATTATTACTTAAATTAACGACGCTGTAAAAGCGGGATTAAACACTTACACAACAATTCTGTTTACAAACATATTAAAGACGAGCAACAGATTGTGATGTTTTAAAGGCTACTGTAGCGAATTTATTACGTGGTTTAGGACTTTGCTCTGTCACGTGACACAACTTAGCCGTGGTCAAAATATAATTTTCTTTAAAAACATGTTAACTATTAAATAATTGTGTTTTTTATTTCAGTTTTTTAGATTTATTTTATTTCCATGTGTTTTATTGTTGCTGTCTTTTTTGTCTAACACAGTCTGTAGATAACTGTGTGGACATATTGGAAAAAGGCCACTATACAACAGGCTTTTTTTTTAAAACAGAGCTAAAAACAGAATAAAAAATTAATATTTTCTTTTTGAGAGTACTTAAAATATTTGTTTATAATTAAAATTATATATATTAAAATTCAAGAATCAAAAGATAACATTTCTGAGTCAGCCCCTTTTCCTCAACAAACAATTTAAAAACATGAAATGTGGTACTAACTTCTAACAATATTTCCCTATTATTTCATCATTTTAAATAATATTAAAATATTTATGGTGCACGATAATGGAAATTTAGATTTTGTGAGATTTTTTTATTTTTTATGGTCATTGTTCAATTTCAAACATCATATTGTTTCCTGAGTGTGTTTATGTCTTTATTATCATAATTTCTGGCCTGTTTGAACTCAAATTCAATGTCAACATCGTGTACTATCATGGAACATTTCAACCTGATGTTTAAAACAATACAGGTTAACCTGTTAGACTATAAAAAAAATCTGTCATCAAAGTTAATTTTAACCTTCGACTATTTTATTTATATTTGTTAATGTGGTTCAAATTCACACACAGAGGTGAATGTTAAGCAAAGTCTGGACGGTCACATTCTCTGTAAGACACCTGAGTGTCATGATGAAATTGTTTCCAATTACTTGACTCCATCATTTGGCAGAGGGGCTTCAACTTTTCTCCTAGTGTGGGGTGAAAGGTTTCATACTAAAGCAGCTCTTGGTGGACGTGGCTCAGCTATATTTGGCATGAAGTGTGTGTGTGCGCGTGCACGTGTGTGTGTGTGTGCGCGTGTGTGTGTGTGTGTGTGTGTGTGTGTGTGTGTGTGAGTGTTTGCAATGCTACAAATACTTATGATACAACAAAAAGGCTCTGTACAAGGGAAATGCCTACATAGACAGCATCATAGACACCTTCCTGAAATGTAGCAGGGTTATGAGTCAACTAAATATATTATAAAAATTCAGAAGGGTTGGTTATAATTTTAATTATCAATTTCGATTCCTTTTCTAATTGATTCCCGATTCAAAAGTTGTAAAAATGAACCAGAACATTTAGATATCTATGGAAGCATATGTGTTGCAAAATTCAATTTGCAATGTAATATTCAAAATGGCAATGCAGTATGTAAATTGACAATGCAATTGTGTATCTAAATATACATTTCAAATAACGTATGTGCAACATTAAATGCAAAATGAAAATACATTCAATTATATCAATTACATTGTCAGTTCCTACACTAGTTTTAATAAGTTATTTTTAACGCTGATTACTGTCTTTTTTGTCACAATATCTTCATACAATTGTTCAGAAATGGTCATTTTGTGAGACCACTGTTCAGTAACTGTACAGTACAATCACAAACGCGATACATCCACGTGAAATACACCACTGTACTGTGCTTCTTTCGTGCTGGAGGCAGTGTAAGGGGAGAGATTGTGCACAAATATACATAAACATTGCCAAAGTGGAGATCTGCCCTTACGAAAATTAACCTTGGTTTCTAATTCATCTGGATGCTGCAGTTTAGGCTGTGACAGAACCACTGTATAACTCGATTCGTGAAGTTAAGGAAACGTTGCGCCACAAAAACAGTCAATATCTTAACATAATCATTCTGAAAGAAAGACAACAAATACTGAACGTATTTATGATGAAAACGTGTATGTGCAAGCGTTTTAACGCTTTTATTATCTCTGCAGTCGAAAGTGTTTTCAACACCTCAAACCAAAACACGTAACTAGCGATGCTGGCTCCGCCTTCACGCAATGACGCTGTGCCGGGGAGGGGGCGTGGTCAGCTCGAAATGCATTGTCAAATCCACAGTGAATTTTGCAACACTCAACGCGCTGTGTGTAAATGAAAATGCAATCCCAAATGTTCAACCTGTTAATGATCATGCATTAACTCTTTCACCGCCATTGACGAGTTATCTTCTCAATAAAAAAAAAAACGCTTCCCCGCCAGAGACGAGTTTTTACGGCAATCAGTGTTTGTACTGTTGTACAGCAGGTGGCGCTATAACACCTTTGGGAAAAAGTACAGAATCCCAGAACCTAGAATGTATATGTTTTTAGCGGTTTTTAATGATTGTTCTGAGTGTAATCTGGGCGGAATCTGTGACAAAAAACGTTAATTATCTCAGCTGTTTAATCAAAATGAGGCAATTTTGAAGGAACATACCCACATCTACGGAGTGATAAAAAAACATAAAAATGAAGATAGAAGAATACGATTTCTTTTGTTTAAAAGTTGAGACTCTCATCTTTCATTTGACATATTGTTTGTCCATATATTCTTTACAGAACATTTACGGTGAGCCATTAAAGTTGGGTGAAAATGTTAAAAAACGCTGGCGTAGGCTGGCAACTTTTTAAAAAAAAGGCTGGCGGCGAATGAGTTAAGGGAAAATGACATTAGAATTTTCTTTTTACTACAGTTATGCTTGACTATATTAAACATATATACTCAATCCGTGGAAAGCATTTTCATTTAAATTTTGCAACTTAAAGAGCGTTAGAAATAACTTATTAAAACTAGTGTAGGAACTGACGAATGTAATTGATATAATTGAATATGTATTTTCATTTTGCACTTAATGTTGCACATACCTTATTTGAAATGTATATTTAGATACACAATTGTATTGTCAATGTACACTTCATTGCCATTTTGCATATTGCGTTGCCATTTTGAATATTGCATTTCCATTTTGAATATTACATTGCAAATTTAATTTTGCAACACATATATGCTTCCATAGATATCAACCTGTATTGTCATTTAGTCTGCTTGTTGACTGGTTTGCAATATAACTGCTCAGTTGAGTGTATATACAACTTTTGTAAAATAGGAATAATAATGGAATTTTTATTGAGACATCAGCAGATCCTTTCTGAAAATGTGCACACAGGAAAAAAGATTTTAATTTAATATTATAATAATAAGAAAAATATGATAAGAAAATAAAATTGTATATTATAATGTTAAGAAATATATGATAAAAATGTTATAATTTTATATTTTAATGATAAGAAATGTATAATAATGTTTTTATTTTATATTAAGTTTCTGATTCCTTAATTGAAATTGATTTTCAATTCTTAACTGGACATTTCAATTAATTAAACATTTGGGGGGAAATTTAATTAAAATAAATGTTGTTTTAGGAATAAAGTGAGGCCCTGAAACTATAAGCCTACTTGAAAATAAATAAAAATGAAAACTGAAATAAAATTAAAAGAATAGGCATATAATAAATAAATATGGAAATAACATGACATTATCACTATAAATTCAATTTAAACTAAAAATGGATAAAACTACAATAAAAATACACATACAAAGCTATAATAACTGAAATGTAGGCAGCATGACAACACATTAGGGTTTAAAACCGTTGTTAACCTAATGTTATGACCGTCATTTTAGTCATTCATAATTACCTCATCTATTAACCTTGATAAAAGCAATCTCATTTCTTTTGTATCCATCTCTTGTAAAAATTGCTTTGAAGCTCACTTTAACATTTGTCATTAGTCGATCCAAGTAAAAAATTGCAAGAAGAAGAATTGCAAAAATCTTTCTCTGTCTTTATGACATTAAAGAATGCAGTTCATGTGCAGGAAAGACCATAAAAGGAGGTAGGAGCACAAGACGTCATATGAACATAACATTCAGAAGTGACGGACATGCCGAGGGTAAATGCAGAATCTCATGACCATCCAGTGACAGACATACAGTGACAGCTGCCAGTGACGCACATCTAGCCACCTCAGTGTGTTCTTCAATTAAATATCATATAGAGAAATACACAATATGAAATCTTTTTGACCAGAACCATCCGTGACCAGCATAGCAACACACACAAACCATGACATTTAGATTTTATTATCACCTCATCAGTATTAGTGACTCGTTTAGTTATTGCACATTATATTTTACAAATTATTTACCCACAGTACACTGTAAAACAATTGGATCATAAACATTATACAATAATGTGACTGAAATGATCCCCTTAAAATTCATTGTGAGCACCAATAGCAAAGAATTCACATTATGGATTTTAAAACCATGATTTAACAACGGTTTACACTTCACAATCTCAGTGTTTGCGTGTAAAGTGTTTGTGAGTGCTCATAAAGCATTATGAGGGGAGGGATAACAAGCCCCCACCTCCTGTGATGTCAGACGTGTGTTGGAAGCACACACATGTTCTTACTGTGTGCGGAGCTAAATCACATGTACGTGAAAAAAAGTAATTTCAGATTATCCAACATGCCAAATATTTGTTCATTATCTGGAATAATATGACTGTTCCTGAAATACAGTTTCATAATAGGCCTACAGCATTTCCGTGTAATGAATGAATAAAAAATATGATCAACTTTTAACTTTCAATTTTAAAGGCAGAATAGGTGATCGTGTCCAGAAACATATTTTGTCATGCTGATTGGAAATGTCTTTACATCCTGATAGCAATCAAGAAGTATAGTGTTCAAATAATATTTTATAATTATATAAAGGAGTAGTAACTAATAACGTTCGCCAATCAAAACGTTCTGGCCGAATACTTTGAGTGGTCATGTGTACATTTTCAGACAGCGCATTTTGCATACCACTGCGCACCCTGTTCAAGCAGACATCATGTGTCATCAGCGCTTACACTCCTTTGTCAATGTAGGGAGAATGGTGGACAATCAGCAACAACCAAACTTTCCTTCGAAATTTACAAAAAAAGACTGTTTTTTAAAAGCAGTGACAAAAAAACGTGTGGATCATGACAAACTTGATTTAACATCGGTTCACCTTTTACACGATGGTGACCGGCAGGCAAAGGGTCTGATAGATGACACCATGATACCACTCTCTTTCCTTTGGATAGGTGTACATGCTTCGAGAAGAATTAAATAGATTTACTTTGTAATTTGTTAAATGGATTTAAGAAATACAATCATGTGTTTGGAGGAGGTGTGGCTTTGGACAGAATCGCATAGAGGGTGGGATTATAATTTCAGTGCTAGCAGGGTAAATTAGCAACTTTCCAAATCAACCACTAAAAAATGTCCCCATTTTAAATAAGCCCAGTTGACGTTTCATATATACATCAATTGTCTCGACAATCAAGTAGGCGTTTATGAAATTTACAAGATTTAAATTTTAACAATTTTCCAAATTCAATAGAATAAAGTACAGATTATTTTTACCGTGAACAGTTTAGACTTCTTTCAAAAACTGGGCAAAATGGATGATTTCTGAAGGTTTAACTGAAGGATGATGCCTGAATGACACATGCATTGATGTCCAATGAAAACAATATATTACAGTTTTCTGTTATAAAACATCTAACAGTATTAGTAAATGACTGTAGTTTTCTATTCCAAGCACAGCCCCTGAGCTATGTTACATTAACAAACATCAGTAAAAAAACACCAAACATGTGTTCCAGTTAAGTGTCGCCCACATGTGTCCTAGAATTCAGAGATCACTGTACACATCATTCACATTACATCTGAAGGATTTGAGTTCCTTCAAATCGGCATGTGTTGTTTTATCTGAGACGTGACAAAAAATATGACTCCAGCGAACGGACAGACATCTGTGTTGTAAGATATACAAAAATGGACACATGATATTAAAGAAGCAAAAGCACAGCTCAGACCATTGGAGAGGAAGTTAAAGGCAAAAAGAGAAGGGAGATTTGTTAACAGAAAACTACTGTGACACAGATGAATGTCGTTTTTTTTTTTTGAAGTGAGAATTTCAGTCACCTCTCAGAAAACACACAAATTTAGATCCTAAGATCCTTCACATTTGAGGAAAACACTGTACTGTGAGCATGTGGCACACAGTTCTGATAAACCAGCATTTTCATCTCCAGTTCTCAGCCCTCCCACCATCATCATCATCAGTTGTTTGTAATCTAAATCTTTTGAGGGGACAGCACCTGTGTGGTCCACATGAAACTGTATTCGCAACCTGTTCCAACAGGATATTCAATAAAAAAATTATTGAAGGAGGTTGGAAAGTCATTATTTGCTACTATGATGTCAACGTCATTAAATGCCAAACGATTCAAAGTTAATATGCTATTTAGGACCAAAAATGTGTACAGTATTAAAGTCCCCGTGAACCGGAAGTTGAGATCGTTTTTCACTTTCGTATTTTGACACATTCCCAAGTGAAAAGGAATTTCAAATAAAAAAGATAGTGGGTGTGGCTTTAATTTTTCAGTGTGATTTTATTGGATGTATAAAAACAGCCGTTGCATTATAAAATGGAACTGCCAATACTTGAAAGGAAGGCATTAACGGATGCTCCGCCCAAGCCATCCAACATATGTCATTTATGATGGATAGTCATTACAGGGGGAAAGTGCATTTTCAGATTTTAATTAAAGATTATGAGGGCACACGGATTTTAAAAAGAGAATGCCTTACGCTGCAATATTTCATGAAAAAATAGCCATTGTAATTTTTTATTTCACTGGGACTTCAAGAATGTAAACGGGACAATTTTGGTTTCATGTGGACATAAATACCTGCAAATTGCAGCATTATTCAAAAGATTGAATATGTTGGTGTTTTGAAAGTGGTTGGCAAGTTAAAGTGCCAGACAAAATCAGCTGCTATGAATCGATGTGTTGGAAAATGAAGAATCACATTACAAATCAAACTCATTTTGAAAGATGTTCCTCTTGGAAAAGAAACAAGGACTAGAAAATAGAGTCCTGTTTGTTTTTCTCTCATGTTCACACTAACTCAGCTGTGATCCAGATTTAGAATGATTTCAATCAAAAGGTGAGTGAGTGTTAATAGAAAATGTCACTGTGAACAGAAAAGCATCTTTGTTTTGCGATGTCTCGTGTCCATGTGTTTGCTTACTGACATATCTTTGGAAACTGCATGCACACGAGTCTCTTTGAAATGATGAACTTCATGACTTCAGGTTAATCTGAAAATACAATAAGAAAATATTTGCTATTATAAGTATCTTTGCTACGGATTTAAATGTGCTTAAATGTCATCACAACGCGATACAAAAACTGCTGGTTTTATATTCTTTATATTCTTATTTCATGACTAAATGTTTAACACAATGTCACATCAGCAGACGAGCAGCAGCAAAACGTTTGTTTTATGTGGGTTGTGCCATCTGTACATACTGCACATATCAGACGAGTTGCAGGGTCATTGAGTAAAGTGGCATCACATCCAGAACAACGTGATGCATCACCCGTGTGCTGACTGTGACATGAGACACCCTCAAAAATACATCACGGGGGGAGGTGACAGCAACAGAGACACAGACAGATTACAAGAGAGTGAGACAGACAGTTAAAGGTGAAAAAAACGCTACTAGAGGGCGCACGATCAAAAAAGAGCAATTGCCGTAGCTCGATGACGCTGTGAAGGAGCGTGGAATGATGGGATCTGTTGTATTCAACTCCACCGCTGATGGTCATCAATCAGACTGGAATGAGAAATCATTTTAGGGGATGAAGTAAAGTTTTATAAATTTTGCGAATAATTGTGGTCCATAAATAAGTGACTGCTCGAAAAAAGCTAGTGGCTTGCTAGATGCATTTGTCCACGACACTGTTGTAACACGGTTTCTAAGTCATTAAAGGCGGTAACAAAGGGTAACACAGATATGACCCCATTGACAGATCACTGTTTAGATTGCCGATTTTCTCACGATTTACAAGTAGTTGAAACATTTTGGATATTGTAAGTACTCATATAAGACTAGCCTTAGTGTTTTTTGGATTTTGAAAGCAAAATTGTTACAAACTGCACCTTTAAGAAGGTTGATAGACAGCAAACAAGAGATAGGAATAGGAAGCTAAGGTGAGACAGACGGACATAGGCCTACAGATAAGAAGAGCGGTAGGTGCTTCACAAGAAGAGTGAGAGACAGGTGCCTGTAAGACAGTGAGAGGGAGAAAGCTAAGAAGAGCAGAGAGACATGGAGACAGCTAATAAGAAAGAGTGATAGACAAATAACAAGAGAGCGTGACAGGCAGCCAACAAGAAAGAGGCAGACAAAAGAAAGATGTAGTTTACAAAAGAGAGAGAGACATTTACAGTTTTTCTCAGTCGCTTTGGTGCATTTCTCGCATCACTATTAACATTTGCACAACATTTAGTTCAACCTCCACAACATTTAGTCATTTGTGAACATCATAGTAGCAGTTTCTCATTCCTTCCAACAAATTGCAATTGCTTTTGGACATACATCAATTGCTTTCATACAACTCTCTGCTGTTTTATAACATTATCATTTGCTTATGTCATGTCAGTCAAAATTAACTAAACTTGTGAATGCTGAATAGTTTCGTTGCTTGAGTCATTACATACAAAAATGTTGAACTAGTTGTCAAAATCTGTCAAGCAAATTTTATTAAAAAAAATATCTTTTTTTTCCTGAAAATACAGAGAGCAACCATTGATGTCCCAGGCCAACGAGGAGGGAATATTACTATGTGTGCAGCCATCTCAGAAAATGGCGTCCTCACCCATATACCACGTCTTGGTCCATACAACACACAACATCTGCTGACTCTTTTAGACACTCTTTACAGGGACATAATCCCTGAGAATGAGAGGGGTCTAACTGGAGACCATCTGAATAAGCATGTTGTTGTTTGTGATGATGTGCGGTTTCACAACTCAGATGTTGTCAGACAGTGGTTTGCAGCACATGATAGGATGCTGGTGGAATATATATGACCGGCATCCACATACCCAAATGGCCCTGCTAGTGGCCATGGATGCAGCATGTGATGACATCACAGCAGAGTCCTGCAGAGGGTGGATTCGCCACTCGAGGAGATACTTTCCTCGCTGCATTGCAAGAGATGATATTCGCTGTGATGTAGATGAAACTATGGGACCAGACAGAGAGGAACGTCTGAATGTGCATGAATGATTTACAGTACTATGTATGTTGTATGTTCAGTTCCAATATGTACTGCAATATTGTTTACAGTTGTGCACAGCTCTACCCAAAGGGAGTTTATGTTTATGGGGTCAGTTGTGATCTAGTGGTTAGAGAGTTGGACTCGTAGCCAGAAGGTCACTGGTTCAATTCTCAGTGCCACCAGGAAATGACTAAAGTCCCCTTGAGCAAGGCACCTTACCCTTGTTTGCCCAGTGCACCCTACTCGTAAGTCGCTTTGGATAAAAGTGTCTGCCAAATGAATAAATGTTTTGTAAATAAGGGTGTATTTATTCTTTTGCACAATGCTGTGAAAAATTAGAATTGCAAAGAGTATATGCAGTAAAAATGTGAAGCATACATATTCAGTGTCTTGTATTGAGATACCTCACTAAATACAGTAATGTCTAACTTTACTGTAGTTTTCAAATGTCTGTGCAAATAGTATATAGTGCTGTCTTGAGCATTTTCAGGAAGTGTCACCAAAATCTGACTTTTTTGCAATGGAAAACCTTTACAGAGTAAACGGTCATTATAAAAACATGACAAAGCCATTTGACTATCTTGTTCATAAACAGTGGTGTCAGGACTTTTCATCTTGATGACAATGACACTTTCATTGACATGAATACTTGCTTTTGAGGAATGAGCTATCCATTTTGAGCAAGTCACACGCTTTTGCAGGTTATCAACTAGGTTTTGCAGTTTGTGCTAATTGTTTTGAGAAATGCATTAACTGTTGTGCAAATGTAAATAGTGATGTGAGAAATGCACCAAAGCGACTGAGAAAAATTGTAACATGAAAGAGAGAGAGATAGACAGCAAATATGAGAGATGTACAGCTAGCAAGAGAGGGAGGGATGCACAGCAAACATACAGCTAGCAAGAGAGATAGACAGCTGACAAGAGAGGGAGAGATAGACAGTGAACATGATACAAGTACAGCTAACAAGAGAGACAGACAGCTAAAAGGAGAGACAGACAGCTAATAAGACAGACAGAGAGCTAACAAGAGAGAAAGAGAACTAACAAGAGAGATAAACAACTAACAAGAGACACAGACAGCTAACAAGAGAGACAGACAGCTTACAAGAGATATAGACAGCTTACAAGAGATATAGACAGCTAACAAGAGAGATAGACAGCTAACAAGAGAGATAGACAGCTAACAAGAGAGATAGACAGCTTACAAGATTGACAGACAGCTTACAAGAGAGATAGACAGCTAACAAGAGAGATAGACAGCTAACAAGATTGACAGACAGCTTACAAGAGAGATAGACAGCTAAGAGAGATAGAGAGCTAACAAGAGAGATAGACAACTAACAAGAGTGATAGACAGCTAAGAGAGATAGAGAGCTAACAAGAGAGATAGACAACTAACAAGAGTGATAGACAGCTAAGAGAGATAGAGAGCTAACAAGAGAGATAGACAACTAACAAGAGTGATAGACAGCTAAGAGAGATAGACAGCTAACAAGAGAGATAGACAGCTAACAAGATTGACAGACAGCTTACAATAGAGATAGACAGCTAACAAGAGAGATAGAGAGCTAACAAGGGAGATAGACAACTAACAAGAGTGATAGACAGCTAACAAGAGAGATAGACAGCTAACAAGAGAGATAGACAGCTAACCAGAGAGATAGACAACTAACCAAAGAGATAGACAACTAACAAGAGAGATAGACAGCTAACAAGAGTGACAGACAGCTTACAAAAGAGATAGACAGCTAACAAGAGAGACAAACAGCTAACAAAAGAGATAGACAGCTAACGAGAGATAGACAACTAACAAGAGTGACAGACAGCTGACAAGAGAGATAGACAGCTAACAAGAGAGACAGACAGGTAACAAGAAAGATAGACAACTAACAAGAGCAATAGACAGCTAACAAGAGTGACAGACAGCTTACAAGAGAGATAGACAGCTAACAAGAGAGACAGACAGCTTACAAGAGAGATAGACAGCTAACAAGAGAGATAGACAGCTAACCAGAGAGATAGACAGCTCATTAGAGAGATAGATAGCTAACAAGAGAGACAGAAAGAGGTGAAATCTGTCAATTGTAAAGTGTTGGAGGTGTTGGGTAGTCTGCTTTGTGACTGTAGTTCACTGTTGTATTTGTCACTGCTCTCGGTTAGTTGTGTAATTTCTGGGTAATAGTGTTCACTCTGTATAGAGGTTCTGTTCGACAGCGGGCTTGAAGAAGACGGATAAAGCGAGTTATGACCATGTGACTGACACTACCGCTGCAGGGATGGCATTTGTGCATAAGTGTAAAAATAGCATGAACTGAGGACAGGGGCATGTCTGATGAGAGCACCAGATGTGTATTATGTAACATACGGTGTTAAAACATTTCACCCGGCCTCGCCTCAGGCCTTTTCAAACATGGCGATGAATCTACTGTTACACTGTCTCTTACCCCGCATAAGATGTCAGGGACACGCCTCTGCAGCGACTGACACCGGCCTGCCAAAAATCACACCATAATATATTGTCCTGGCATTATGTAAAACTCAATATAGTTTTTGTATAACACAGTGTGCTTATTTCAGATTTTACCTCTCTGATGTTTTGGCCAGCTGTTCAAGTCTGTGAGGAAAGAATTAAAGAAAAATATTAGCGAATGATGAACACATGCATGAATTACAAACGTGCACTTGAAATATGCACACCAATAAGAGGACACAGCGACCTGACATCTTACGAAATTCATATAAGTTTTCTATTTCACAATGAATCAAGTCCCCATGAAGATACTTAAACAAACATGTGTGTGTGTGCGCATGTTAAGGGCAGGGTCATTAGAGGAAACGCCTTTCGGTGGCATGTAAAACACCTAAAGGTCAAAGGTCAGTTTAGTTTTACCTGTCGCTCTGAGCTTTAACCCTCTCCTCATCATATCTGCGGATAGACATGAACACAAACTAATGACAACACAACACTGTGAACACTCTGTCATTGTAATCTCACACTACGTTATGTTTATCCAATATGTGCACGGCATGTCAATTTTTGTATCCATAAAACACCAGATGTCTTACTACATTTGGCAAAATGTTTGGACATTTTTTGAGATAATTATATTCAAGCCCACAATGCATTGTTCTTGAATTGACCTTATCCAATGAGAAGAATACACTGTAAAATCTTCAGTGATTTTCAACATCTTTAGAAAAAAAGTCATGGTAAGATGAGTCGATGGTAATAGAGTCGGACTCCTGACCAGAAGGTTGCCGGTTTGATTTTCAGGGCCGGCGGGTAAAGACTGAGGTGCCCTTGAGCTAGGCACCTTACCCATACTTGCTCCCCGGGCGCTGCAGTGATAGCTGCCCACTGCTCCGGATGTACATGTGTTCACAACTTGCTGTGCGCGTGTTCACTACTCTCAGGATGGGTTTAATGCAGAGGTCACACTTCGGGTATGGGTCACAATATCTGACAAATAGGCCACTTTCAAAACTTATTTGGAATGTCTCAATGCGTGAGACATTTTCCAAAATCTGACATACTACTTACTAAAATGAGTATGTATAGAATCTGCTGTGGAATAAACAGTATACTAGTTATAATATGCTCTGTGTTAAGTTACAGTGTAAGTTACTGTGAAAAAGAAATTCATTACTTGTTACTAATTACATATTTAATAGTGCAATTAGATTACCGTACAAATTACTCTCTCCAAAAAGTATTTAATTAATTATTACTAATTACTTTCTATATTTTACATCAACCTTGATTAGTTAAGTGATTCAAGGATAGACACGTCTCTTAATTCATTCAAATAAATAATACAAACTCGATAAACTACTCTTATTAACTGACTAAAGTATTACAAAAGTGATAAATATACATTAATGCATGTATTTTTAAGTTAGAATTTGAATTTCAATGTCAATTCCATTATTACACAAAGTATTTTTTTTATTACATTTGAAGTAGCTGTAATTAAATTACATAAGAAATAAGAGTAATCTCTTACTTTACGTTTTAAGGGAAAAGTAATTAAATTACAGTAACTAATAACTAGTTACACCATACACTGAATATGCTGAAGACATAGTCTAAAGACTTTCGATGATGCGCAGAAACACACTCCTCCGTGAAACACATCCAAACGGCTCCTCCTGCTGGTGAAGTTTACTTACTGCAGCACACAGTCTGGAATCTGCACATGCTCCATAGGAACCATCTGAGCCAGTTCCTCCAGACTCTGGACGTAACGGATCTTCTCCATAAACTTAACACTAGAGAGGCATAATAATACAAGACTCAATACACGAGGATCTCTAAACAGCTGACTATGATGTGATATTAGATGTTTTCATACCTGATGAAAGGTCTCGAGATGGCGAGAACAGTACGAATGAACCAAGATGGGTGTGCGATGATCAGACCTTTGAGGTTCTTTCTTAACCTGCATGATAGAAAATTAAACAAAGCGTCTCAGAATTTGCACCCCAGTTGAAATTAAACTAATTCCTCACAGCAGGAGCTTTATCGAAGATGTTTCTCTCTCTTTATAGAGACAAAAATGAGGCCTACCGTCTCTCAATCATCTGATAGCATCTCTTGAGCCAGCTGATTCCAGGCATTCTTCTGCGTGGCGTGGCTCCGTTCAGATAGATGATCATGTAATCTTCAGCTACCAGCAGCTCTAAACTACTGATGACATACCTGCAGTGATAAAAAAAACAGACAAAACACATACATTAAAACAAACTACTGCCTACATTCAGTTCTATTCAAACATTTTGAAAGTTTTACTTCAATTTCACTTTGATAATACGTTGCATTTAAATGTGTGTATTTTTTTTTATATTGATCGAATTAAATTCTCTGTAATTTGTGTTGTATATGAGTTTTATGTGAATGTGTGTGTGTGTGTGTGTTGTATATAACATGTGAGCGTTTGGTTGGCAATCGGCACATATGTGAACAAGGAACACCACACCAACTTATAGTGAATCAACACTTATGCAGGGATAATGCAATGATATATTGTGTTCTGGTACGGTTATTCTGCCCCTCCCTGCATTCCTCCAGGGGCTCGCCTGTTTTTGGAAATAATCAAACAGCTGTCTTTTATAAATGTGATCAAACTAACTACTCTTTGAAGATACGCAGTATGCAATACTACTGTAATGTGTGTCTTTAATATGAGTTTGTGTGTGTGTGAGGTGAGTGAGTGAGTGTTTGTGAGATTGTTAGTTTTATGAATGTGTGTATGAGGTTTGTTTGTGTGTGATTGTTTGTTTAATATGAATGTATATGTACGTGTGTTTTATATAAATGTTTGTATTTTATATGAGTGTGTGTGTGCGTGTGTGTGAGTGTGTGACAGTCTTTCAGAAAGTGATTGTTCATTATGCAATTATGTGAATATTTGTGTATGTTTGTGCTTCATGTGAATGTTTGTGTTGTATGTGAATGTGTGTGTTGGTCTTACAGAAAAAGATTCTCCATGATGTAATTGTAGTCTGCGCAGCTGCTGTCGGGTAAATAACAGGCAGCAAATACGATGATAGCGTTCAGTCCTTCACCGTAATATCCTGCAGAGAAAAACAGAGTGTTAAGTATTCAGTGTCAGTGTGGTATTTATTTGTGGCATCAGGTTTAATCCTTCTGACATCCTTTACCTTTTCTCCTCAAGAGATTCTCTTTTAACGACCGTCTATTTCACACGCAAGGTTTCATGGACCAAACACATAATTTATGATCATATCGCACCCTCTCTCTGACTTATAATTAAAACACAGGATGTCGGTTTGTTTAGAAGAGCAGCTGTGACAGCGATGTTTGACAGAAGTGAAACTGACCTCCATGTGTGACGACACGCAGGTAAGGTTTGATCGCCTGCATGTCTATCCTCTGCTCCTGATCTCCAATGATCACCGTCCTCCAGAGACGCCCCGCCCCGTCACCTACATCTGAACCCGCACCTTTCGCACTGGCCACTGGAGTGTCATCTGTAAAGAAGAACATCTGCCCATGATCCTGTGTTCCTTCAAAGATCCTCATGAGTATGTTTGAGTTCATACTGACATCACGTTGGAGTCTTAGAGGAAAGTCATGAAAACGTGAATCAAAAAGATATATCTGTCAGAGACAGAAATCGTCTGACCTTTGACCTCTCACTGACCTTCCCATTCCAGTTCGTTGCCATTGTTGATGGAGCCGAGTGAGTCATCGTCCGGTGTCTCGATGTCATCAACATTGATGTCGAGGTCGTCTGGAGTTTCCAGAAAGTCTTCAGAGAGAAGAGAGCCTTCACTCTTGTCCAGTGACAGGTTTATGTCGGGTGCGACCAGCGTGCGACGCTTACGGTGAACAGAGTCCAAATGATTGGCCGTCAGTGCACTGTGATGAGCTGAAAAACACATAAACACTTCAAACAATCATGAAACAGAAAAAATGAAGATTATTGTAGGGTCTAAGACATTAATATCTGTTTTTCAATTAAACTTATATGACGTTTATATGTCTTGTTCTGATAATGAAGTTTCACCACAAGACCTTTCATACAGAATCTCATCTAATTACAATCATGAGTCATAATTTAACTCACTTTTATTGTCATATCTTTAACACTGGTCTACAAGAAATGAAAATCTTAAGGACAATAGGTCCCTCACAAAAAAGAAGAAAACTTGTATGTGTACTTATGTATGTGTTTAAAAACTACTGAACTGGGAGTGTCATTCAAAGTTTACTTTTCTTAACTGAAGAATGTGCAATATACAGGACATGTATTGAACTGATATACTATAAGTATGGTTGCAGTACGGTCTAAACAAAAACGCATGCTACTAGTTGGTACACAATACTATGTGTGTAACAGTTAGTAGAATTTGTGTACTTAAATGTACTAAATGTTACACTTTAAAAGTATACTGGTATAGATATTTGGGCCCAAATATCATTGAAATAGTACAAGTATTCAAGATTCAAGATTCAAAGTCATATTGTCATATGCCCAGTGAGAAAACAAGTTTCCCTGAGCAATGAAATTCTTACTTTGCTGTCCACAATGAATGCCAAGACAGTACAAAGCTATTCACACACATACACAAACTATACACACATACATACAATCTAAGAGACATAATTATAAAACTATGCTGAAACATAACAATAAAAACTAAACATATGTATATAAAATTTATATCTGCAAATGTACAGTATTAAATTATGTGGAAAAAACAATACTGCAATAACATGTGCAAATTGAGTGCAGCAGTAATAGTAACAGATGTGCAAATTGAGCTGAGGCTACTTGAGTAATACTAGCCAATATACAATGGTAGTAATAACTCAATAACATTACAAATGTTCAAACGAGATGAAACAGCTGGACCGACTGTTTTCTTTGTTTTTTTATATACTAGCTAAGTTTACTTCTAGCACAATAATATCAGGATACTTACTACATAAAGTATACTTTAAATATATTTCAACATGAAATATGCTCATTTTCTGAATCTGGACTTGAACTTACCAGAGTCATCCATGAGTCCCTCCAGATCGCCATCTTCAGGTAAAGGTCTGTCAATCACACCAAATATAACAATAATCAACTACAACACAGCTGTTTAACGGTTACATTCGGTTCACTACTACAACACAAGTAAAATAACAAAATAACATGAAGCTCACAAGCACACAACAGAATGCAAACAAATGAGACAGTAAACATATCTGTGTCAAGACAGAAACAATAGAGCTTTTAAATAATGTGTTTCACCAGAAGCAAAGACGACAATTATCATATCCCTGCTGACTACAGTGTGTCATTACCCAGAAGTCTGTGCGGCATCAGGGAATAACTGATCACACAAGTTGCCCATGCATGTATTAGATACGTAAAATTGCAAAAATAAAAGTGTTGGAACAAAAGATGCATTCTTTCTAAAAGCATATCCTCCCCCAGACCTGCCTGAAATGCCTCGTGTAAACACAACCCCACAAATCTACCTCAGTTTGTTGTATGATTTGACTAAGACAGCCCAAATGTGCACGCAAGTCAGTACTGTTAGTACAACTGCTTTGGAACCTGATATTCCAAATATGGTAAGAAGCGAAACATTTCGGTGACACGCTTGCAGTATTCGACCAATCACTACGCATTGGTTAATTGGCCAATCATAGCACACCTCACTTTTACAGTTTTTTTCAATTGCTAACATCCTTTTGTCCAATCTGTAATCACATTTTTAAAACTCTAAACACAATTAACACAACAACGGTCTGTTGTGGCCATACCATTAACAAAATTCATGTTGTTTTCACACAAAATGCAATCAATTAACACGTTTCTAGAATGCCTACATTTTCTTTACATATAAGCATACCCAATACCAAAATCATGGATCTTTATAGTGTTTTTTACAAATGCTTAAACGCAGCATGCCAGAAATGAAGACCTATTGTTCCAAACCATAGATACAGTATAAAATCTCTACTCCTGCAACAATATCAGCTCCAAAGTATTGAAACAAATATTTAAAAAATATATTCATACAGCTGATAAGCATTTTTACGGTTAATTACTGATAATTAGAGTAAGCAATAGCTGATTCCAATCTCAATCAGAGACATAGCCAGGTGTTGAAGACTTTCCATTATATGGACATACACAATAAAACGGCAGTCTTTGGATTTGTTTTGTTCAAAGCAACACATAACAAAACAGAGAAGCAGAAAAAGAAAGAAAATGTCTGCACGAGGGAGAGGACTTGTTAGACGAAGGAGAGGACTAGATGGTCGAGGGAGAAGACTATAGATGGTCGAGGGAGAGGACAAGATGGACCAGGGAGAGGACAAGATGGACCAGGGAGAGGACAAGATGGACCAGGGAGAGGACAAGATGGACCAGGTAGAGGACAAGATGGACCTGGGAGAGGAAGAGATGGACTAGTTGGACCAGGACAAGGGAGAAGGAGAGGTAGGGGAAGAGGAGTAAGAATGCGTGGTGCTGTTCAAAGGAGAGTAAGAGCTGTTGTCACTGATGAAATCAAAGCCACCATCATAGACCATGTGATAAACCATGGTCTATCATTGAGAATGGCTGGTGAAAGAGTCCAGCCTAATCTCAGACGGTCAACCGTTGCTTCCATTATCCAGATTTTTCAACAAACCAACAGGTAAGTCATGCGTTTGATTAGAGCTATCAATGCAGTTGCTATTTACTGTATTAAAATATCACAATGTGCGCTGGCCACTAGAAGTTACAAATACAAATATGTTGCATTTTTGCTCTTCTAAAGGACACAGCGACTTCCTCGCTCTGGGGGAAGAAGAAAGCTTCTCAGTGAAGACCAAGAACATGCCATTGTAGGATGGGTCATTGCTGACAATGCAATAAAACTGAGAGAAATTCAGACCAGAATTGCAGAGGACAACCTGGTATTCCAAAACGTGGAAAGCGTCAGCCTGGCTACCATTGCTCGCACTCTGACCAAACACAGAATTTGAATGAAACAGTTGTACATGGTTGCATTTGAGAGAAACAGTGATTGGGTCAAGGAACTCCGGCACCAATACGTCCAGGTATGATGTCTATACTCCATGTCTGATTCTACAGTGACTACAGTAAACACTTCTTTTTTTCACTATTCTCTATTGCTACTCTTAAACATTTATGTAAAAATTGTGTTTGATTTTTCTTTCAGAGAATTATGGAGTTGGAGGCTAATCAGACACTAAATGAATTCATTTATGTAGACAAGGCAGGGTTTAACCTGGCAAAAACTCGTAGACGAGGAAGAAATGTAATTGGGAAAAGGGCCACCGTTGATGTGCCGGGTCAGAGAGGAGCAAATATCACAATGTGTGCTACAATTTCAAGTGCTGGTTTGGTCCTGCAGAAAAGCCTGATTGGTCCCTGCAGCACAGAGCGACTTCTTTTGTTTTTAGATGACCTCCACCAACAACTGGTGCCAGAAGCAGAACAGGTGGGAGGAAACATGAGGACATTTGTGATTACATGGGACAATGTGGCATTCCACAATTCACATGCAATCACAAACTGGTTTGCAGAACATCCAAGAGTGATTTCCCTTTTTCTTCCTCCGTACTCTCCTTTCCTCAACCCCATTGAGGAATTTTTTTCTGCTTGGAGGTGGAAAGTTTATGATCATCGGCCTCAAGACCAAATGTCCCTCCTGGATGCCATGGATGCTGGCTGCAGAGACTTCTTAGTTGTGGACTGTCAAGGATGGATAAGGCATGCCAAGCGTTTCTAAGGTGTATAGCGAGAGACAACATAAGATGTGATGTAGATGAGAACATGTGGCCAAATGCTGAAGATCGTATAGATTAGAACAGGACTTTTTTTCTGTCATTTTGTCCTATTTTTGCACACTTTACTGTAAATCAAAGGCCATGTATGTTTGTCCTTGTTTCGTTTAGATCACTGACAGCAATTTCATATTGCTAATAAAGTCTTCACTGCAGTAATTCTGTCGCTTACTGTTTTTTTTCCAGTTGTACATTCTATAAAGTATTGATGACTCCTTCACATTTAGATATGATGTTGTACACATCTAATAAACCATGAATTCTCTCTCTCTCTCTCTCTCTCTAACCCTAACACACACACACACACAGCTGAATGAATGAAAAAAAAAAAGATTTCATACCGTATGTTCTATACAGAAAGAATTGAAACATGACAAGTAATGCAGTTTTTGTAATGCCACCAACTGTTAGTATTTTGACAGTCATTGCGGTATGATTCACTATGTGTTCATGTTGGATAAAAAACGAGTGCTAAAGTTTTGACCGAATGATTCGTTCGATTGATTCGAATGATGAGTTAGTGTATATTGAAAAAGTTTTTAAGGGTTTTGAAATGTAGAGTTAGTATTTATTTAACAAACTGTGGTTTTGGTCAGAAATTTAACTATTTGGCTAATTGTGTGATGTAGGTGTGTTGCCGTGTTAAGAGTTTAGAAAAAGTATTTTAAGAATTGCCAAACGCTTCTTAGCAATTGAAAAAAACTGTAAGAGCAATGAGCTTTGTAAAAATCTGCGCGTTTCAGGGAGGCAGGGCAAAGAGGATATACAAACATGCACGGAATGAGGAAAATACAGTGTTTCTGAACCTTAAATCGTGTATACAAGTTTCAAGTTTCAATTTTATTTCAAAGCACATTTAAAAATAGCAACCAGGCTGACCAAAGAGCTCAACAGTATGGACAATAAAATAAAAAGAAATAAATAAAACCCTAGAGCAGTATCATACAAAAGCAACAACTCTTAACAATGAAACAAAACAGACAATGCATACAAGAGAAAAAGTTCATACATAATCAAATGTCAAGTTGAAATAGTACACCTTCAAAGATGATTTAAAAGCGTGGACAGACTGAGCTGCTCTGATATACGAAGGAGGCCATTCCAGAGCCAGGGGCCAGCAATGGCAAATGTTATATCCCCCTATGCTCAAGCCGTGCTCGCGGGGTGGATAGAAGACCCCTGTGCACCATGTTCAGGGATCATGTTGGAGTATAGGGATGGAGAAGCTCGGACAATTAACACGGTGCCAGATGAAAGTAAAATTCAATCCTAAAATGGATAAGCAGCCAATGTAAGGATTTTAAGATTGAAGTCACATGGTCTGACTTTCGGGTTTTCCTGTAATGAATTTTGCAGCAGCATTTTCCACTAATTGAAGGCGATGGATAGAAGATTTGGACGCCCCAAAGTATAGGCAGTTACAATAATCGAATCAGGATGTAATCGGTGCATGCACGGCAGTCTCTAGAGATTTAGTAGAGAGAATCGGTTTCATATTAGAAAGAGGACCAATTGAAAAAAGCACGAGCTGATCACTGTGTTAATTTGCCTGTCGAGGTTATGGCTATGATCCCAAAACACACCTAAATTCTTGAGCTTAATATTCCAGATCAATATAGTTGCCTCCACGATTTCCAGGTGGACCAAAGACTATAACCTCAGTTTTTGAATCATTCAAAAATAAAAAAAACTTTGTGAAAACAAAAGTTGATCTAAACAATCAAAAAGATAGTTCCTAGCATCAGGATCATTGTGTTTTATGGGTAGATAAATTTGCATATCATCCGCATTACATGAAATGATACACCATGTTTTCTGAAAATGGAACCCAGCGGGAGTACTGGGGCACTACTGGGTCACTACAGACGAGAACTTGACAGAAGGGGAAGAAAATTTTCCCAACTTTACTGAATAACTTCTATTAGATAAATTAGATTTAATCAACTGAGGACGGTGCCATGAATCCCAACACAGTGTTCTAAACAGTATAAGAGATACACAAGACAGGACAGCTAAAGACAGGTAAAAGTGTGATTATTTTACCGTGGGAAATCATCGTCCTGCCATTCATCTTTTGTCTCCATGTTCTCCATGCGTAAAGTGGCTTCTGTTGTTCCCATCCTGTATCCCGCTACCACTGATCAACACAAATCAATAACGCAATAAAAATCTCGTACAGTGGCTTATAAAGCCTTGTGTGTTCAAAATCACAAAGTTTGATTGTTTTTTACCCTCAGAAATTCATATTATTATAAGTAGTTTCTCACTTTTCCATTTTTTACAAAAACAAATAGCTATTTTTTCACAAAAGTGATTTAACAGTGATAAAGGACAAATATATATATGTTTCTTGAAATTGGGTAAACATCTGTAAAGTATTTAACATAGATTTTTATGGCTGTATTGATTAAAAAAAATTGAATAAAAAAACCTGAACACCATAACAAGGGTTACATTTAGCATTTGTATAAAATTGAAAAGCGCTCTGTAAATTAGTTTAAAATGTAAACATTACACTTATATATTACTCTTAAAACCGAACAAGAGGTCCAAAGCGTTACTTAAAAACAACCTATTTGTATAGTAGGGCTTGTTGTATTAAGATCAATTTTTATTAATATTTTATTTTTATATGAATTGTATTATATGAAAAAAATCAAGTTTGGCCCACTAAACGTTTATGTTGTTTGCCGCTTACACCCTTCAATACAACATAACAGTCTTGATATTCATAAACTCATAAAAAGAAAGTCTTCTCGATAAATGTTTCGACCTCTGAAACAAATTTCTCTTTGGATGACATCACCAAGCCCTCCAATTTTTTAACCCCACCAATCCAAACGCCAGTCATGAGACGACTCTCTTAAAAAAATCCCCAAATCAATTGATTACAGAATCACAATGAGTTTCTAATGAAATACTCACAACGGATGTTTTCTTTGCTCTAGTGTTGATTCCTGTGTCACGTCTCCAGCTTTCAGGCCTCTTGAGTTTTCACGATTCAATCCATTTGTTCATATCAGAAGAGAAAGCACTCTCTGTCTGTCTGTCTGTCTGTGTATGGGTGGAGGCTGATGATGAGAGGGTGTCCAGCGGTCTGATGTTGACAAGCAAGATCTCTTTACCTGAAAAACAGACTAACAGATTCAGAGGATGCAGAGACCACCACATAATCCCAGTCGTGTTGTCAGAATACAGCCGTGTGCCATTTGATGCGTAATCTCCCCTGGGGTCAAGTTTTGCTTCTCTTATTCTGTATCTTTCTCTGATAACGCCTCCATCTTCCTCCCGTTTGAGAGGAAAACCTTCCGTAACCTTGTGTTTTAGCTCTATCTGGAACAAGCTACTAAAGATGGATGCCCCTACACTGTTCCCTAGCAACAGCATCACTGTCTCTCCAGCACAATCTCTCCTCTGTAAAATCCCCTCTCTCTCTCTCTCTCACTCTCTCTCTCTCTCTCTCTCTCTCTCTCTCTCTCTCTCTCTCTCTCTCTCACAGATGCTGGTGCTCTGGGCTGTGTCTCTGAACAGAGGCTCAACCCTCTTTCCACTGCAGCTCTGTGATTGGTGGAGACAGGCTATCTGCTGCTCTCTGATTGGCTCCGGTTCATTGAATGATGTCATCTGTTTAAAACACAGGAGGAATGTACATCACCGTCTGCAGGGTTGTGGGGTGCGTTTGCACACATTTGCAGTGAATTTGGGCCAGAGACTTGCACATGCATTGTTTATATTACATAATAGTTAGTCACGTCAACCATATTTTTTACATTATCCTGGTTATAAAAGCAAAATGTAATAATCACAGCTCAGTACATCAAATTGACAAGTCAGTTACAAATTAAATCATGGCAATGCAAGTAATGGAAATACAGGTGACCTTGACGAGAATCAAACGAATTTAGTGTATATTTCAAATAATAATTACATTTCAGATCAATTCATTAATAGGAGTGTAACCATTCATAACATACAAAACATTTTGAAAAATTACAACATGTGTTGGGGAATTATGGTGATATTTTTTTATAATATGACTTTTGTTTAATTCTATTGGTTGAGGTTGATATAAAAATGTTTGTTTAAAATAAAAATATGAAATAGAAATCTTACATTTAAATGTTTTTCTTTGATAATTTTGATAATGGTATGTATTGTGTATTATTCCAAGTCGTAAACTGACTGTGTCGTTACAACCCTAGTAATTATATATTATGTATTAGTATTACAATGAGGTGTTTTATACCTTATCGTGTTCTAAAAATGAGCATTTATTCCAATTAAAACATCATTATTTGACTTTCGTGATTTCACTGTTCATTTTTTTTTGTCCTCTGGTGTCTTTCAATATGAAGATTTTATTCGATGAAGAGATAGCCGCTGTCTGTTAGAGATTAAGTTTGAGAAATAAAAAAATCCATTAACATCCATTCAATGCTTTAGGACAGGCAGCCATGTGGAATACATTTCTAAATGCATTCACTTCTGTTCCTCCTGGACTTAATACAGTCCAGCTCTTACAACAGACAAAAGGCTTTCATCCAGATATAACAGATTATAAGATTGGTTCAGCCATTACAGGAAATACAACAACAATAAAATAATTTTAATTACATACACTTAATGTACTCAAATATGTGGATCATTACATTACTTAGAATATTATTTATGCCACATACCTTCTCAGATCATATTCCTTCAGTAACATACTGTTGCACAAGATGGCGATAGAGTTTGAATAAACCACATCATCCAACATGAAACAGTAAGGATCTAAGTCCTATCTTCAGACCATAAAAAACAAGCGAATCTGAGCAGTTGGTGACTGTTGAGACTTTGCAAAAAACGGACACACAAAAAATGATGGTCAATTCTTAGGAAAATAGTCACAGACTTTCCCTAATCACATCTGTGTCTAAAAGAAACAAATGAAACATAAACCAGACTGCTAATGGCAGAACATTGTATTGTCATTGTGTCATCAAGTGAATGTGTTCCATCCCCAGGGAAAAAATATTTATAATACAAACCTTGTCATGCACTGTCAAAACGCCAAAGTATCAAATGCAACTTTTCAAAAGGGGAGCTTTTATAGGGTAAAACAACCATAGTAGTAAATGAAGAGAGAGAAGAATAAGTTAGGAACAACATATTGGTCTTTGGCTCAGGAGAGATGAGGTCTAATTTAAGAACAGATGAACAGAAGGGGGTCTTAATCTGCCTCACCCTTAAGATCTTTCTCTATGTGTGAGATTATGATGCACTCTGCGTCTCCACCTATGTAATACCAAATACTCACCGTGTTTTCGGTTATGAAGATCTGTGGGACAGCAAGTTCCAACCTCTGAAATTATTACTGCAAACCTGAAAATAAATGAAAGTTAGGATTGAGAAAAATGTGAATAAAAAAGAAAACATAAATTGAATGATATATACTTAAAAGTCTGCAATGTTTCCAGCTAATTGCATAAAAAGCAATGCATGTGTTTATGCAGTTCAGCAAAATGTGTTAGTTTGAAGTATGCATATTTATTTATTATTATATTATATTTATTTTATATTATATATTTAAATATATACTTATATTTATTTTTAAAATGTGGATGTTTAAAGTATAAATATTTATTTATTATTATATTATATTTATTTTATATTATATATTTAAATATATGCTTATATTTATTTTTAAAATGTGGATGTTTAAAGTATGCATATTTATTTATTATTATATTATATTATATTTATTTTATATTATATATTTAAATATATACTTATATTTATTTTTAAAATGTGGATGTTTAAAGTATGCATATTTATTTATTATTATATAATGTTCATTAGGGGTATGTTTATATAATATGTGTACACAGAAATATAATAGGCTTTGTTAACACAAACTTTTATTCTGCATGCGATTTATTTCGATTAATCATTTGACAGCTTTAATATTTATATTAAGTAGATGTATATGAAAATGACAATAAAGCTCAATTGAACATAAAAATATTTAAATATTGGTCTTAATATTGTGTCCTTGAACAGTCCGAGTGTATTTATAATGAGATAAGCTCTTGAGCTCTTTTCATCATCTAATACATCCACACCTATAGCTTCACACCTTCATCACAATCAGAGGGTCCAAATCCATCTCTGCTGTTGTCGTCCCTCCATCTTTTCTCCAACAAGAGGCCAAATTAGTCTTCACAACTGCATTTCTGTTTTGGTAAGGTCACGTTTGGAAGGTTAAAAAGAAGTGAAATCACGTTTGGTCTACCAGACAGTTCATCTGTTCAACAGCTCCAAGGTTCGAGATCATGGCGTTCCTCCTCCAGCAGATGGTTGGGGATAAACTGAAGAACATGACCGGTGGAAAAGATGATGTAGAGGATAAAACGGGAGGCAAGGAGACTGCAGCGTCTAAAGGAATGAGCAGAGAAGAGTTTGAGGAGTACCAGAAAGAACTCATTGAGGAAAAGTGAGTACATCTCTAGCCGATGACATCACTATAGTCACATGACACAAACTTTTTACAGAGACTGTATGTCTGTTACAGAGTAGCTCAATTGAGTTGCTTTTCCTTAAAAAAACTCAAATGTTGCTGTTTCACAGCTCGGGAGATTTGATGGAGTTCTCAGTTTTGTTTCATTTCAAGATCAACTTAGTCTCAATTATTTCTCCTAAAATTGTTCAAGAGTAATACATGTTGAAACAAACGAGAGTGTGATTTTTGAAACACATGAAGAGTATGGAGGTATGAAATGAATTTGTAGAGGTCAAACAATCTGGATTTGAGTAAATTTGATGAGAAATGTTTGAGTTCTGTTTCCTCCGGGTACTCCGGTTTCCTCCCCTGGTCCAAAGACATGCATGGTAGGTTGATTGGCATCTCTGGAAAAATTGTCCGTAGGGTGTGAGTGTGTGAATGAGTGAGTGTGTGTGCCCTGCGATGGGTTGGCACTCCATCCAGGGTGTATCCTGCCTTGATGCCCGATGACTCCTGAGATAGGCGCAGGCTCCCCGTGACCCGAGGTAGTTCGGATAAGCGGTAGAGAATGGAATGAAATGTTTGAGTTCTTATTGAGATTCTTTATCTAAAATACTGATGACACTTTAGCAAACATTTCCATTTGCTCTCTATTTTAATCTCATTAATGTCTCGGATAAATATTGCAGATATTAAAGAGATCTGTCATTTCTAATGGGTGTGCATAAAGAAAGGTTTATGTGAAAGTCCTTCAAAACCGAAGGAAAAAGTTTTAATTGGAATGAACAGAATTGAATACGTTTATAAGAAGATGCTGTCATATACTTTGGACAATTAATGTACATGAGTATCACCTGGATGTGAACATTACAGTGGTTTTCTAAACAAATAAATGTTAAATCCTGTACAGTAAATCAGTCGCACGTACCGAATTTGTGACTGGTTTTAGGGTCCGAATTTCACTTAAAATTTATAATGTTTCAAATCATGTGCTGATGTAAACTGTATGTATGCATAAATATTTCTTGAACTTTACAAAAAAAGCTAAAAAGCTATATAGTTGATATACTTCATGCATATAATGCCACAAAGTAAAACAAGGTTCTGTCTATAAGGTTAAGTGTGGTTTTTATTGACCTGTAAGTTAACTTAAATATAAAAAAAACATGAACACAAACCAGCACATGATTTCATCCATTTGTAAACACTTGACTAAGAGACGGATGATAATAATCTCACGTATGGCTTCTTTACTGGAGACTTTTCAAAACACTGTTCTTTCCATAATACTGTTTTGAAACAACAAGAATATTAAACCACCATTCCTGTACCTGAAATATACAGAGAAACGTAATTCTACAAAACCCTCATATCAGTCATCTAAGAGGAATGAAAATATGGCCCTGGCCAAAGATTTCACATAAACAAAGGTCAGTAAATAATATGAATGATGAAAACTTTTAGACTTGTTTTGACATTGTATTTTTATGTGTAATGCTACACAGAAATATCGGCATTGTTAAAAAAGGATAAATTAATACTCAAAGTGTATATATAATTAACACTATCGAACTGTGAGAGATAATCTGACCTTTTTTAACACTGGCGATTTTGCTATGTAGGATTAATGAAGAGGCTGTGAAGGATCCATCAGGATATCTGCACAGGATCAAGAGTTTTAAAGAGAGGGAAACTCTTCCGTGTTAAAGCCACAGTGACGTCTAGGAAAACAGACTACACACGCTGTTGTGATGTTTCGTTATCTCTTTACATAACACAAGAGAGTGCTGAAACCAGAACTGGGTCACAAGAGTCTAAAGCAGGTTAAATGGTTAAAGGTTAAAAAGGCTTAAAGCATAAAAAAATATGTGTAATATCGCTTTAAACAGTTTAAAATACCTTTCTGCTTAATTTAATTGCATTTTTTGTTTCTTATTTTTCTGAGCCAAAATGTATATCATACAGTTTTTCCTGATTTACAGAAGACACCCACTGAAATGTCATTTAGTGTAACAATCGTATCAGGCAACTAAAGCAGTTTCAAATCATCTCCAAATCCAGCGTTTTATCCACGGTTTATATAACATCCATCACTGAAATGACGTGAAGAAACAAACTCAACTAAACTTCTCTCACTAATGTAAGAGTAAGAAACTGCAGCTGTAGGCCACAACCAATCTTGACACAGCGCAGCCAATCTTGATGGTAAGCGAGTCTTCCTATCGCTCATCAGTTGACGTGTGGGCAGGCTTTTTCTTTCACCTTGCCGTGGGAGTGGATTTCCGGGACAATTGCCCAATAAGGGACGAAGAAAAGTTGTTATGTAACTGTTCCCTATCAAAAGCTACACTTGATGCTGCGTTTCAAACGCTATGGGAGAACAGTCTTTGTTCGACCGGTTGTAAAGCACGTGTGTCAAACACGGCAAAAATTATTTTGGCTTTAAATAACCTTGGCAGGTGACGTGGCTAATTACATCCGCACCTGCCGGTTATAAATACGCGTGAATGCGGACGCGTCATCAGGTTCTTTGGCTTCAAGGACCGCTTTGTGTGTGCATGTGTCTCCCTCTTTTGTTGTTTTCAAAGTTTTGCCAAAGAAAAATAAGTAGATTCTTACACTTGTGACCAAACACTTTTTTAGTTACTAAGCCTAGTGTTGGAATAAAGAATGTACATAAAAATATAGGACCATGGCTGACTCTGATCGGAGATGTGTCTCTCCCTGTGAGAGGATCCTCACCGATTTTGATAAACATGAGTTCTGCTTTGAATGCTTGGGGCCTGACCATGCCGCCCAGGGACTTGAGGGAGAGTGTGAACTCTGTGATGTCTTTGACTTCAGAGTTCTGCGTGCTCGGCTCGCCTTTTTTAAACGAGACCGAGCCACCTCTTCCTCACAATGTGGTTCACGGTTTGTTTTTGCTGAGGCAAGGGAGACGGATCCGTCTGCTTCTTTCGTGCATTCGCCGAACCACGACGTCCTCGCGTCCGCTTCTGAAGCGTGCCCCTGCACTTTTTCTGAGCCGGCGGAGGATGTGGTTTCCCTTATTTCTGCGGGGTTAGATAGCTCCGCTTCGGGGTGTTCCTCTCGCGATATTAAAGCGGTTGAGGGCGGGGCGGTAACCAAGGCAGTTGACAGGCTCAAACTCGATTGGCCGCAGGAACAAGAGGCTCCCAAGGGTTCAAAGCTCAAGGACAGATATCTGTCGGGTGGCCGGAGGGATGAGCCCCAAAACCGGGCTCTCCCTTTCTTTGAGGATCTCCACGGCAAGCTATCTCGCTCATGGCAGAAACCTCACTCCTTCCGTGTTTTTGTGCCATCGACGTCAATTTATTCGACCACCGTTGGCGCGAGGACACGGTGGTACATGGCGATGCCCAGGGTGGAAGAGATGGTGGCCAGCTATCTCTCCCCTGGGACATCGTCGTCCCAGAAAAAGCCTTCTCTTCCCACCAAGCCTTGCAGAGCCAAATCTGCACTGGTGGGAAAGGTTTTCAGGCAGCGGGTCAGGAGGGTGCTGCCCTGCACACCATGGCGGTTTTGCAGGCGTACCAGGCTGACCTACTGGATGATGTCATCACTGGCGATATGATTGATGAAGCAGCGTTTTCAGTCTGCCACCCACTCCGTACCAGTTCCCCAGTCCCGAAACTGGCTGAATTTTAGCTCAGTCTTGCGAGTTAGCGGGATGTCGTCCTATCTCAGCTCTCGGGTTAAGACTCAACGCCACAAAGAGCGTTCTCTCCCCTACGTAAAATACAATGTATTTAGGGATAATATGGGACTCGACCGCGATGCAGGCACAACCGTCTCCTGCACGTGTCGAATCCATCCTGAGCACCCTGAGAAGCATCAGGCTAGGCCAGAAAGCTACTCATCACTTTCAAAGAGTTCTAGGTCTCATGGCGGTGGCTTCCACGGTGATACCTCTGGGACGCCTGCACAAGAGACAGTTTCAGTTGTGGCTCAAAGCCAGGGGGTTTTATTCAAGGGCCAACCCCCAGAGGTAGACAAGGGTTGACGTGCCAGGGGCTTCTCACCCTTACTATGTGGTACAGACCTCGGTTTCTGACTTTAGGTCCCACTCTCGGTCCGTGTTGTCGTTGCAAGGTGCTAACGACAGACGCATCCCTTATGGGTTGGGGTGTGGTCTTAAATGACTGTCCAGCCCAAGGGATCTGGAGAGGTCATCTTCTCGATTGGCACATCAATTGCCTTGAAATGATGGCTGTATTTCTGGCCCTGAAATACTTCCTCCGGTAGTTACGAGGCTACCATTTCCTTGTGCAGGGGGACAACCCTTCAGTAGTCTCATACATAAATCAACAGGGCAGGCTGCGGTCGCGCCACCTGAACAAACTGGCCATGCAAATCCTGCCCTGGTAAGAGGGCAAATTCTTGTCCCTAGAGCGATTCACATCCCGGGGCATAGGAATGAGGGAGCAGATTTGCTCTCCAGACAAGCTGTGACAAACGGGGAATGGAAGCTCCACCCCGAAATAGTCAAATCCGGAAAGATTTTATGAAGCGGATATGGACCTCTTTGCTTCGCAGGAGACGGCACAATGTCCCCTTTACTTCTCTGACTCATCCAGCTCCCCTGGGTCTGGACGCGATGGCCAATACGTGGCCCAGACTGCGTCTTTACACATTTCCTCTGATAGCTCTGCTCCCTGGAGTCCTGGCAGAGGTCTGTCAACAGGGCTCGAGCCTCTTATTGATGGCTCCCCGTTGGCCAACCAGAATCTGGTTCTCAGACCTAGTATCCCTCCTCAACGACTCGCCATGGGTGATCCCAGTCAGGAGAGATCTATTGTCTCAGGCGAAGGGGACAGTGTTTTATCCCCATCCTGAGCGCTGGACCCTCCATGCCTGGCCCCTGAAGGGCACCAGCTGAGAGATGTCGAGCTTCTGCCTGATGTAGTAGAGACTATTCTAAATGCTAGGCCTCCCTTCACTAGAAGGAGCTACGCCCTAACATGGAGCGATGTTTACAGATGGTGCATGGCACACCATGCAGACCGAATTACTGCCAGATCGTTTCAGTGTTGGAGTTTCTGCAAGATAAACTGTCCTCAGGGACAAGCCCCGGTACTCAAGGTTTATGTGGCTGCCATTTCGGCCTGCCACGCCCTTATTGAGGGGGTTTCTGTGGGAAACACCCTTTAGTCGCCCGCTTTATTTGTGGAGCGAGGCGGCTGATGCCTCCTTCTAGACGGACAGTTCCATGGGACTTAGCGACAGTGCTCGAGGGTCTAGTTAGCGCCTCCTTCGAACCTATGGAGTCAGCGCCTGTCAGGTTTCTGACCTTTAAAATGGTTTTTCTAGTGGCAATCACCTCTCTTAAGAGAATCGGAGATTTGCAGGCGCTCTTGACCTCGCCGTCCTGTTTAAATTTTGCCCCTGGGATGGTCAAAGCTATTCTGCATCCTCACCCAAGTTTTTTGCCTAAAGTTCCATTCTTCACCGTGCATCTGGTTATTCTTGAGGCCTCTTGCCCTCCGCCGTTCACGACATCGGAGCAGGAACGATTAAACATACTGTGTCCAGTACGTGCTCTTCATACTTGTGTCCACCGCACTAGCCAGTGGGGTAAATCAGAGCAACTTTTTATATGCTATGGGGGCCGCAACAAAGGGGCGGCTGCAACCAAGCAAACAATATCACATTGGGTGAGGGATGCTATTGCAGGCGCGCGGTCAAGCTTCACCTCTAGGAGCCAGAGCTCATTCCACAAGGGGGGTTTCATCTTCTATGGCCTTAGTAAGAGGTGTCCCCTTGCAGCAAGTGTGTGATGCGGCGGGCTGGTCCTCTCCGCACACATTTATTAGATTTTATAGTCTGGCTGTCCATGCCACTCCCGGCTCACGTGTCATGGAGTCTACATCCCAGAGTCATATCTGAGGCCTCCTCTCGGATTGTGCACCCACGTCACATAACTTTGGGGGGTCCAGACACTTACAGTGCGGCGGCGTTGGTATTCTCATTCCCATAGCATTTGAAACGCAGCATCGAGTGTAGCTTTTGATAGGGAACGTCTCGGGCTACTCTGCTGTAACCCTGTTCCCTGAAAAGGCGGGAACGAGATGCTGCGCCTCAATGCCGCACTGTAGGCATGCCCGGACGTCCTTTCAGACAAAGTTGGAACCTGATGACGCGTCCGCATTCAAGCGTATTTATAACCTGCAGGTGCAGGTGTAATTAGCCACGTCACCTGCCGAGGTTATTTAAAGCCAAAATAATTTTTGGCGTGTTTGACACACGTGCTTCACAACCGGTCGAACAAAGACTGTACTCCCATAGCGTTTGAAACGCAGCATCGAGTTCCCGCTTTTTCAGGGAACAGGGTTACAGCCAGGGCCGGATTGGGACTCATTTTCAGCCCTGGAGTTTCATGCCTTAGACTGGCCCACTTTAGTTTACAACTGACTATATTAAAATAATGATAATTATCCCTTTCACACTTCCTTCTGTATCCCTAGACTCAAGTGCACCTGAATTTAATCACTATAAAAGCATTCTATAATCTTTAACATATTTGACGTGGAAAGCACATTCTAAAGAAATTAAATCAAATAAAAGCAAATTCAAATTTCCAAATGTCAAAATATCCAGGCTTAATTCATATGACTTTTATTCTATTCCCTTTCAATTGTGGGCTTTGTAACTATCGTTTGATTAAAAACATAATGGGTCACTAGTAGAACTTGGGCATAGAGAGTTGTTATATTGTAACTAATGTGATCACTGCAAAAAAAAACTTTTCTTACTTAGTATTTTTGTCTCGTTTCCAGTCCAAATTATAATTTTTTTGTAAATCAAGATACATTTACAAAACAAGTAAAATGGTATAAGAAATTATGTCTTGTTTTCTGAAAAAAAAAACACTTAAAACAAGCTAGCCTACATTATCTGCCAATGGGGAAGAAAAATAATTGTGTTTCCGTTTGAATTAAGTTTGAATAAAACATTTTTAGGTGTTTTTTCAGAAAACAAGGCATAATTTCTTATGCCATTTCACTTGTCTAGTAAATGTATTTTGAATTAAGAATATTTAGATATTTGAACTGGGAACAAGACAAAAATAATAAGTAAGAAAAGCATTTTTTGCAGTGATCATGTTTGCTTATTCACACACACCAAGCCCGGATTGGCTAATCGGGAGCACCGGGAGAATTCCCGGTGGGCCGGTCCGTTTTTTTGTCGCGAGGGCCGGTGTTGTCATGGCACGATTGAAATGTGGATGCTGCTGTCCCTAGGCTGCCTGCACTCACAGCGGCCCTAATCTTTTTATTTAATATTTTTTCGCAGCCCCACTCAGAGTGCAGCCTGCAGGTTAATGATGACGTGACTATCTTTTGACTCGCTGGCCCCGCCCCCGACAGCGGCACTGCAAGTTGCTCAAAATAAGAAGAAAGCTCTGGAAACTGACGCGGCCAAATGTTCTAAGCCGATCACATATTTTCCTCAAAACAAATGAAGACGACGAGACGGCCGGTGAGCTAACGTTAAGGTTGTTAGGAATAGGAGCACTGCAAGATGCTAGCGGCCGTGCAAAACAAAGTTGTCTGCAAACCACCGTTCATGTATCAAACTTTTTCCTGTGGCTCTTCAGCAGCAGCCGCCTCTAGTCCAGTTTGCTGATAATAGTGATGAAGAGTCAGGCCCAGTAACATTATCAAGCTCCAGTCATGACCCCAATACACCGGAATGGGGAGGATTAGCATTCAGAAGAATTAGCAATGAAGAGTCCTGAAATATGCCCTGAGATAATTAATAATGTAACAGAAATAAATGTTTAAAAGTGTATTTAGTGTCAGAAACGGAGCCAGGACCCAGTTGTATCATGCCAGAGACTCTCACTGTGAAAGACACAGCAGGTAAGCTGTTGTTGTACCACAGTCACAGTGTGTGTGAATAGGCAAACATCATCACTGCAAAAAATGCTTTTCTTACTTATTATTTTTGTCTTGTTTCCAGTTCAAATATCTAAATATTCTTAATTCAAGATACATTTACTAAACAAGTGATCACATTAGTTGCAATATAGTTGCTGTGATCACATTAGTTGCAATATAACAACTCTCTATGCCCAAGTGTTACTAGTGACCTATTATGTTTTTAATCAAACGATAGTTACAAACCCCACAATTGAAAGGGAATAGGATAAACCATAGAAACCGTATTTTCATTGAATTGGAAATTATGATATTTTTGAAACATACAATGAATTAAAAGGCTGTAGATAACAGTGCGCTATTGCAGACTTGTATTCTGAGGTTTAAATTATCATTATTTTAATATAGTCAGTCGTAAACTAAAGTGGGCCGGTCTAAGGCATGAAACTCCAGGGCTGAAAATGATTCCCAATCCGGCCCTGACACACACTGTGACTGTGGTAGAACAACAGCTTACCTGCTGTGTCTTTCACAGTAAGAGTCTCTGGCATGATACAACTGTGTCCTGGCTCTGTTTCTTACACTAAATACAATTTAATGTTTAAATAACATTTAATTCTGTTACCACAAATATCATTAATTACCTCAGGGCATTTTTCAGGGCTCTTCGTTAATAGTTCTTATGAATGACAATCCTACCTGCCCATTCCGGTGTATCGGCTCATGACTGGAGCTTGGTAATGTTACTGATCCTGGCTCTTCATCACTGTTGTCAGCAAACTGGACTAGAGGCGGCTGCTGCTGAAGAGCTACAAGAAAAAATTTGATACATGAACGGTGGTTTGAAGACAACTTTTTTTTGCATGGCCGCTAGCATCTTGCAGTGCTCCTATTCCTAACTACCTTAAGGTTAGCTTACCGGCCGTCTCGTCGTCTTCATTTGTTTTGAGAAAAAATGTGGTCAGCTTAGAACATTTGGCCGAGTCAGTTTCCAGAGCTTTCTTCTTTCTTATTCTGGCCTATTCAGCGCCGCATTTGCGCTTTCTGGTATCCATTTTTATTACTGACGGTTTTTTATTTTGAGCAATTTGCAGTGCCGCTGTCGGGGGTGGGGCCAGGGAGTCAAAAGATAGTCACGTCATCATTAACCTGCAGGCTGCACTCTGAGTGGGGCTGCGAAAAAATATTTAATAAAAAAGAGTGGGGCTGCTGTGAGTGCAGGCAGCCTAGGGACAGCAGCATCCACATTTCAACCGTGCCATGACAACACCAGCACTCGCAGCAAAAAAACAGACCGGCCCACCGGGAATTCTCCCGGTGCTCCCGATTAGCCAATCCGGGGCTAGTTACAGCCAAGTAACCCGAGACGTTTTTCATGTTCGAAAAAAACGTTCCGAAACCTTGAATGAACCTTGGGGGAGTGTATCGATCCGAGAAATACTACGTGAACTCAATTTTTTACAAGTTGACCATGTCAAGCATGAGACGTTTAACATTGTAAAGAAGTCAGAATGCATGAAACACTGTTGCATCCCCCCTTTAACCTTCTTAGGCTCTGTCCTGCTGTCAAATTCATATAGTATATGACCTGTTTAAATATTCTTAAAAAAATAACAATACAATTTCTGTGTATGATTGAGAAATTCAATAAACCACGTATGTAATGCAAAAGATGAAAGGAAATAATTGAATCATATCAAATACAACCCACTTCAACAGGAGGACTTTGTTAAATGATTCGTGCTGAATGTGTTTTATGTTTTGTCTTCAGGATAGAGAGAGACAAGGAGTTTGCCACAAAAAAAGCAGAGAGAGCAAACCTGCGAGTTCAGTTACGAGACAAATACAGACTACCACAGGTAACACAGATGAGGTTTTCTCTAAAATAAGATGAAATAAAACCAATGATGTATGTGACCCTGGACAACAAAACCAGTCTAAAGGGTCTTTAAAAATAGCTGATTAAATAACATAACAGAACATTTCGCATTATTGATCAGTATGTAAACATTTGTGACCCAGTGAAAACCCAGGCTAACGAGTCATTATTTAATTCATTATTACCTAACAAGCATCAAAGATTCATTTCAAACATTACTTTCACTAAGATTTCAATATTTAAAATGCCATTATTCAGTCAATATTGAAGATATTGTTATTATATTTTCATAGAATATTCTGTATGAGGATGTTATGTAGAAAACTGTTAAAAGACTTTTGCTGGGTTTTCACAAGCAGGTTTTCACATTTTATAATGAACAACGTTCTAATTGGGAAATTATTAGAAGTAGTTCTGGTATGAATGGCATGGAAAGGCTAATTTAGTAAGTAAATTTGTTGTTTGTATGTTTTCAGAAGTTTTATTGTTTACAATAATAAATAACAATAAAATCAATATACAATACATATCAAAATATAATATAAATGGCCTGATAAAAGATCATATCTTATAACTGGGCTAAATTGATTAAACATTTATTTATTTTCTAAAAACATACTGTCGCCAGAGGTGTAAAGACCTGAAAACCATACTGAAGTAAAAGTACAGATACCTTGCAGCGAAAAATTACTCCATTACACCAATTCTAAGGAAAAGTCTTAGAGTAATTTTACTCATGCTGAATGTAGGCTCTAAGAAGCATCCTCAACACTTAAGAGAAATGTCAGTGAAAAACAAGAGACAGTTGATTCTTGAGGAGAGCAATCGTATTTATTTTCTTAAATCATAATAAGACTGAACACCTCAAAATTGCAACTTCCACTTGTATTCACATAATGAAGCCATGTTGACAAGTTTTAGTAAATTAGGGGAAAATCCACAAGATTATAGTACCTTCAATGCCCTGTAAATGACAATATTAATTCTTCAATCAAAAATAAACTGCTGCAAATAAAGATGGTGCCATGTATAACGTAATTTGTAATTGCATTAGTCATTACAAATGTAGTGGAGTAAAGAGTACATATACTTGTTCAAAAATATAGCCAAGTAGAGAGTAAACTACTAATAAGAGCTAATAACTTTAATACCCAGTACAACTACAAAGTAGCCAAAAAGACACTTAAGTACAGTAACTAATTACATTTACTTCAACACTTCCACCTCAGACTGACATGACAGAGGAGAATATATCGGTTAAAGTCGTTATTTTGCTTTTCTTTTTCGCACATAAAGTATTGTATGAAAGTATTTGGTTTCTTTGTGTTCATCTGAACAAAAACATTTATACAGATTTGGAACAACTAGAGCAAGTAATTTTCATTTTTGGGTCAATTGTCCCTTAAAATTTAGATATGAATCGCAGCTCTGCATTCTGTTTTAGCGAACTCAGTTCATGTTCAACTAATAAATGTAGTTTAAAAACACACGGCAGACAACCCTGACTGTATATTATCTAGATCCATAAAAATATGAGTAAATATAAAAAATCATTACATCTCACATGTGTATGGTCTGAACAGCACAAAATAAATCTCTGAAAAAGACTACATCAAGGGACAGAACAATTATTCAAATCTGTTCGTTTTCCAATCCACTTTTGACACAACACTGTTTGGAAACAGAGCGCCCAAGACGATGCCACCATCCAGATGTCCGGAGATGACCTGGACCTGCCCGAGGAGCTGGCAAAGATGGTTCAGGAAGATGAGGAAGAGGAAGAGATCAACGATTCCTTTCTAGGCAAACTCCAAAATATGGACGTGGACTTTGACGCAATCAAGGCCAAAGCTCAGAACACAATGAGTGAGGTGAAACAGACAGCAGAAGAGAAGTGTGTCACCATGTAAACTCCAACACAAACTCTGATTTGACTGTGTATGACAGATAATGATTTAAAGACACGCAGTGTATTTATATCGATCTGAAAAGCTTTTGTAGCACACGGCAGGATTTAGCCAAGTAGGACGTGATCCCTGACCAACTTTGTTTTGTCTTGGACTCAACATCCCATTAAAGGATTGCGCAAAATTAATTTATACAATGATGTCACACCCTAAGTCTCTCTTTCAACTTCATATAAATAACAGAAGCCACTAAAGTTACATTTTCCTCAAGACGTTCAGATTCTGCAAGCAGAAGACGTTTCAATTGGACAGATTATTTAATGGCTGGGAAATAGTGTACAACGTTTTTTATAGATGCACAACATATTTTGTATTTAGTGTCTCTTTTCTTGCTTTATTCACCTCAACTGGAAAAGTTAGCTTCCTCCGATTTTGCTATATTGTCAGATTGGTGTTAATAAGCTGTTTTATAAAATATTTGCTATCTGTATATAAAAACTTAAATTGTGAAATAAACCATTATATTGCTGTTATATATCCATTATCAGTTTGTCCAAAATGCTTTTTCATTTCTTTTTAATTGTATTATTCTTAAATATGTGTAATAGACAACCAAGATACAATGCTGACTTTACTCATACAGTAATCGTTACCTGATATGTTAATGTTTCTCTAAATCTGATCTCACGCAATTTCGTAACTGTTTTACGGGGTGGCTAATTCGTATGATTTTATACATTGAGAATCATACAAATACATACGATTACTAGAAAAAAGCAATACTTAAGCCCCGCCCCTAAATCCAACATTTAACAGGCGCAAAAACAAATCGTACCAAAATTTAGGAATGAGATCATACGAATTAGGCAAAATTAGCCATCTCGTAAAATAGTTGTTTTTGCCATGAGATTGTTTTGGTTTCTCCATAGGTGGTAACATCACTTTCTTTCACTGGATGTGATGGATTTACTCTTAGGATGAAGTGTGTGCACGCGTGTGTGTATGGAAGGATGCTGTAGGCGTTGTAAATTAGCACATAGAGATTAAGCAGTAGATTAAAGCTACAGCATGTCCAAAGCCTGTCAGTGTCTCTGCGGGATTTAACGTCATCAACAGCCTAAAATTAAAGCACCAAATCCTGAAGCGTTTGCCAAACTACTCGACGATCAAATAAATAAACACAAAAATGACACAATATGAGATAATATTATCAATAAATAGTCCAAAAACATGAGTATTAAAGAAACAGATCACTTTTAGGTTAATGTTTATAAAGTCAGTTCCTTAAATCCGTTCATTCTAAAATAACCAAGTACATACTAATGAGAAAAGTAGTTACAATACTGTTAAAATAAACAGAACCACATCTTTCTAATCTGAGAGTTTTGATCCATGGTTGCATTTAGAGTTAAGCTCTTTCATACTAAGTGTGAATAACATACTGAAAATTACACTCCTAAAAATAAAGGTGCTTACATGGTTCTTTAAATCAGTGATTATCAAATGGTCTAGGGGGGCACAGATTTTGTGTGAAATATATTTTTTATATGAAATATAGAAATGTATCATAAATTATATGCAATTAAACAACAAAAAAATAACACCGCCAACCAAGTATTGATGTTCCAGCAGTGTATGACAGAATATGTTTTTCGTTTAATTACAATCCTAAATTTAATATTATAGTATTTATATGGGGGCCGCAAAGTAAAGTACTCTACACAAAAGGGTCTGTACAATGAAAAGGTTTGAGAACCACTGCTTTAAGCGATGCCATAGAAGATCCATTTTTGGTTCCACAAAGAACAATTCAGTCTAAGGTTCTTTAAATAATCATTCTTTCTTACTTTTTATAATCTGAAGACCTTTTTCCGCCACAAAGATTCATTTTTAAAACAGAAAAGTTTTTTTCTTTAAGCTATATGGAACCAAAAGGTTCTTCTACGGCATCAGAGAACCTTAAAAAACGGAAAAGAAATCGTTTGCAATTTGTAACTTTACTTAGCAGGTACATAACATTTTGAAAACTCTCTCCACACCCAAATTCAAAATGGTGAGCTTATAATGATGATTAACAGGTTGAAATGTTGAGTACAGATTTACTGAAAATATTCGTTTTATGCTGTTTAACTGTAAGACACATTGGCCCGCTTTAACAGACAAGGCTTAGCTTAAAGATGGGGTAAACACACCCAGTTCCCTTTCAGTCGGTGCCTCGTCGTTGTGTTGAGAGACAGACTGGGGTTTGATCTTGAGAATCTATCATCTCCGGGAGGAATTTAAAACCGCCAATGAACTTGACGAATGGCAGGCGCACGCCAGTCTCTGCCCCGTGCATATGGGTATAAAACGATATGGCTGTGGCCATTAATTCATCTTTTTTGTTCTTCGGAACCTGCGTGACTGGATGTCAGGCAACTAATATCTTCGAGAAAACACTGCTGGAATTAAGACACGTGCAGCGGAGCTCCCCCTGTCTTCGAGCGGACTTGCCCTGGACATTTCGGCATCGAGGCACAGAACACCTAAATAGCATATTTCTCACAATTGCCGGCATGTCTCGCAGCTGTGTTCTTGGGTGTGACAGACTCATCCCGTCAGGCACGACACCTGCACTGCATGTTTGGGGCTCAAGCATCCAGAGGCAGGGTTTGTCGATACGACATGTTCCATATGTGACAGAATGTCGATTAAGGTGTTGCTGTCATTCTTTCTGAACGCTGCCGCAACCCCGTCTGATTCCCGAGCGAGTTCGACTGGCGGGTTCACATGGATGTCGCTCTTTCAGCTTCCATTGGTGTCTCCACATGTAACCTCCCCTTGCGGTAGGATGTGGTCTCTGTAGCACACACTTTCAGAAGAGAGAGTAGTGATTCCAAGTGTTCTCTTACGGCACCGGGTGGCTATCTCGCTAAAATAGAAAACAACGCTACTGCCTGTGACGACCATCAGTACGAGCCTCTCAAAGTATGCTACTAGTTATCGATCCCACTGGAGGATTACGTCTCGCAGTTGCGCTCACTTGCGACTTGCTTGTCCAGTAAGTATCGCTCCGCTTGAGCATGTGATACGGCTCAGCGCCGTGGCAGTTGCCAACAAAACACAGACATATGACTTGGTTTGATTTACTGCTCGCGGTTCATGTCATGCAATCTTTTAACGCTGGGACCGCACCATCTTTCGGTGAAAGCTGCCCTCACATGGAGGAGCCATCGCCAACCGCCAATAATCGGAGCAGGACTCTCTCACCTCTCTCGTCGCTCCTGGTGCTCCCGTTTCCGTTCTCTCGTCTCATCGGTGCATACCCCCTGGCGCTGTGGACACCAAGACTGGCTCCCCGGGTGGGGAGAAGGTACAGACTCGGTGGTACCCCCCAGCCTGTAATGGGCGATGGGGGTATGTGGTGAGGAAGGTGGGATGGGAGCCGGGAGGCGGAGGAAATCGGGAGCATAAGAGGATGAGCGACTGGATTGCTGACGAGAGAGGACCGGGCCCGGACATGTGTTTAGTTTGTGTTTATGTTCTTCTGGCCGGCAGTCGACCGTGAGATGGTCTTTTACTTCCGTGTTATTTTTTGTTTATGAAACGTTCACCGGTTCCCGCCTCCTTCCCTACTTTGAACTTTGTTACACCCATCTTTAAGCCAGGACTATGCCTTAGTTAAGTTGCTTTTAGTAAAATGCATTACTATACATAAAAACCTTACTGGTGTGTATCTTAGGACAAAACGATGGCACTGAAATATTTTAAAGGGGCCATATGACACGGCTAAAATTAATATTATCATTTGTTTTAGATATAAAGCAATGCGAATATACTATTGAAGGTTAAAAAACGCTGTATTTTCCACATACCAAGCATGTTCTTGCAACGCCTCTCTGAAACGCAATGATTTTTTACAAAGCTCATTGCTCTGAAATGCAAGGTGTGCTATGATTGGCTAGTTAACCAGTGCGTAGTGATTAGTGGAATACTGCAAGCGTGTGACGGAAATGTAACGCCTCTTACCATAATTGGAACAGCAGGTTCCAAACCAATTGTACTGACAGGTACGCCCACCTTACTTGCATATATATTTGGGCGGTCTTAGTCAAATCATACCACGAACTGATGTAGATCTGGTCTGGTTACACGAGGCATTTCAGGCAGGTATGGGTGTCTAATATCTGCATGCATGGGCAACACACCAAAGACACAGAAAAATATGTATTTGTGCCACATGATCCCTTTAAACCCGTCTATAAAACACAATAATTGCCATTTTTAACGATGGAACAAGGCTTCAGTGAATTTGTTTTACAATATACATTACAAACAGCCATACTTCGGAGATTGTGTTTTTCAACAAGTTTTAACAACATACTGAATGTAGTTTTTCATCCCTCCCCCTGTCCCAGTCTGATAAGCTGACGCAGCTTCTTCAAGCATTAGCTGCTTTGTCACTAATAGGATCTGAGGCTTAAGTTGTCTTCTGATAAAACTAAGGAGCTTGATAGCTACGCTGCACCTCTTAGCTCATTTGCTCTCAATTAGGATAATGAGGAAACATGTAAAGGAGGACAGCCTTAATATTTTAACCTGATAAATGATTATTAGCGTCTTCATTCAGTTAGCCGAGACGACTGTTTTTGACACATTGATCTTCAGTGGTACACTTTGATAGTCTATTAGGAACACAATGAATTACTGTTAACATTATAAATTTCCTATCACAGTGAATCATTTATGATATTTCATACTAGCGAAAGCAGTAAACATAAATCGCCAGTTTAATGTAAAATGGGTCATATTTGAATATCACATAAACATTTATTAAATTCATTGCTTTGGTTAATAGGCGACGTAAACACAAGAAATTAAATAAATCTTGCTTTAATAAAGTAAATGTATCAACCCATACAAACATGAATTTAATTCAGCCAAAGATAATAGATATCAACAAAATGCCAATTCTATAGCGTCTGGGAAACTATGTCATTGCACATTTCATTCTGGGTAATTTCCGATATTTAACACATCAGATAGGAATAAAACAGTGCACTTGTGCTATCTTTCCCGCTGCAAAAATATTTAGACCAGAGTCATGTGTTCCAATAAGTAAAAATGCTGTTGACTTTAATGTGCTAAATAATGAACATGGAGCATAGACAGCAAAAATGCCAAATGCCAAAAAAAAAAACTATTAATATCTATAAATGTGAACATGAAATCATAACACACCCTAAGAACAACATGTGAACACATGTTTACATCTAGGAAACACTAGAAACACTGGGGATTTATACACATAGTAATTTAAGTAACCAAAGAACACCTGGAGGCATTAAAAACTAATTGAAGCAGACAATTCAATTCAACCTAAAAAATACAGCAGACACCTTATATTTACTAATAAAATAAAAACTGTTAGTGGCACGAGCCCTGTTACCAGCTTTCATGTAGCTCAGTGGTTAGAGCATTGTGTCAACAACGTAAGGTTGTAGGTTCGATCTCAGGGGATTGCACATACCTATGTATAGGATAATGCAATGTAAGTCGCTTTGGATAAAAGTGTCTGCCAAATGCGTAAATGTAAATGTAAATGTAACTTGTAGTGGAGATGCTATTTGGGTGCTTTCACTAATGCTGAGATGCCCCTCAAGACTCTTTTATACCAAAAAGGCACTCACGCATGGGATACAATGGGTACAAATCCCAGTCTGATTTACCAGATTCAAGACATGAGTTTTCTTCAAAATACATTTAAATTTCTTCACACCGGATGGATGTATTTCGCTCCGTCGGTTTAAATTTAACTTATCCAAACTGAAGTGTTATTACGTACTGCCTTAGATCCCATGAAGAAGCGAATAACCAAGGGTCTTGATTCTCCTGCAAACAATAACAAACCATGCTATCTTTTACTATCACTTCATGTAACATCAATTCATCTCTCAGCTTGATGTTTTCCTGCACAATGTGATGAGATCATTTCGCGTCGATATTGTTTTTAAGATCTGATTCGGAACTGCTTTGCATGCGAGTATGTTCACCATGTTAAATATGAACAATTTCAAGTTGTGAAAACACATTTAAGACATCAACAGCTGTACAACGTATGCAACTTTCAAAAGTTTAACTCCAATTCTAAAATTGCAGTCTAAAAGGAAAACTACAAGTCCTTATTTAGAAACATATGCAACCACAATGTGTTTCATGACATTTCAAGTTCAGTTTCAGGAACATGTCACATAAGACAAACCTAAAAATGACAGCAAAGTCAGTCATACACTTGAAACAACTAGAATGGGACTTAAAATGTCACGAAACCCCCATTTCAGCTACATTTTACCTCACTGTCGTTTTTGAAAAATGCAATTAAAATGGGCTTGGACGCTGTGAGAAGAAGAGCTGTTAAAAACGAGGGGTTACATAAGGTAACCTAGTTCTATGAATAAGGTCAACACGCCACAGTATGGGTCAGCCTAGCTAAGGATGAGCTGTCAGGAGATGGTATATCAAATAAGCCACGCCCCGCTTGCTACCCCGGCTATAAATACGGGCGTGAGCCACCACCCATTCTCTTTTGCCGAGTAGCGAAAGTACTCCCCGAGTGACCGCGCCGTGTGGCGTGTTGACCTTATTCATAGAACTAGGTTACCTTATGTAACCCCTCGTTCTATTTCATTTCAGTCAACACGCCACAGTATGGGTCAACTGTATACCAGATTAGGTCAGGAGGGGAGAACCAACCCAAGCGGGGCCATAAAAACAAAGGATCCTTTAAATGCTGAATAGAACATTTATTAGTTACCTTGTTGTGTACACAGGTAAGCAGAGGGCAGTCAGCACCTCAACAATATTTACATGTACACACATTATACAGAGGGTGCTCTGCACCTCGATAATATATATATAACACAGTTAGTCAGAGGGTGTTCAGCACCTTGACAACATAACATTAACTCAGTATATCAGAGGGTGTTCAGCACCATGATAATAATTATATAACAGTTAGTCAGAGGGTGTTCACAGCACCTTGACAACAAAACATTAACTCATATAATCAGAGGGTGTTCAGCACCTTGATAATATTTATACATAACACAGTTAATCAGAGGGTGTCATCACCTTGACAACCTTACCTTTATACAGTGAAATCAGAAGGTGATCTGCACCTGGACATCACTTGGACCAGTCCGATCGGGCAGTACTGCTGTCTGCAGGACAGTTGAAGAGACCGTTGTAGCCACGTCTAGACGGTAAAACTTAGCAAATGTCAGTGATGATGACCATCCTGCTGCTGCGCACACGTCTTCCAGAGGAACCCCATTAAACAATGCCCAGGAGGCAGCCATTCCTCTTGTAGAGTGGGCCACTACTCCCTGAGGGGGAGGCATTCCAGCGCTTTGATAAGCGAGCTTAATCAGCCTGACAATCCATTTTGACAGCCTCTGCTTGGACACTGCCTGGCCTTGTACCAAGTCTCCAAAACACACAAATAACTGATCGGTATGTCTGATCCGTTGTGTGCAAGATATATATCTTCTCAGTGCCCTGACAGGACAGATTAGATGGAGTCTGGCCCCTTCCTCTGAAACGTGAGGAGGTGGATGGAATGGTTCTATCACCAAAGGCCTGGAAACAAAAGAACGTGGCAGAACTTTTGGCAGAAATGAAGGGTTTTGAAGAAGTGATATAGATGAGCCTTCTTCTCCCAATCTCAAACATGCCGGATGCACAGAGAAGGCATGAATTTCACTCACCCTCTTCATTGAAGAGATAGACAAGAGAAATGCTGTCTTCAACGTCAGAAATTCCATCTCTAGCTCATGTAGAGGTTCAAAAGGAGGTTCTGCAAGAGCCCTTTAGACAACCCCCAGATCCCATGAGGGAATTAGTCGAGCTCGAGATGGGCAAAGTCTACGAGCCCCCTTGAGATAACGTCTGAGAAGAGGTTGTGACCCCACTGTGCAACCTTCGTAGCCGTCATGACCCTCTCAAGGTTGATTCTGTTACCCCTGTCTCCAGTACAAACTGAAGAAATGAGAGGATGGAATCCACTCCACACGACACTGGGTCTATCTCCAGTGAGTGACACCATCTGGAATACCGTTCCCATCTATAGGCATAAAGTCGCCTTGTGGACGGGGCTTTTGCTGCCTGCAATGTGGTCAGGACTGCTGCTCCTAGAGTCCTGGCTGGCTCCCGTCTAGTGGCCAGACATTTAACCTGAATTTCCCTGGAGTCGGGTGGAAGATCTGACCCAGGGCCTGGGAAAGCATATTGTTTGTGACTGGGAGACCCCACGGTGCCCCTATCAACAACACGATCAAATCGGCCATCCATGGCTGTTGAGGCCAATCCGGTGCCACTAGCAGGAGTCTGGCCTTCAGAGCTCTCACCTTGGCCAGGACTGCAGGCAGTAGTGGGAAAGGAGGAAATGCATACAGGAGCAGTGGGGGCCAATCGTTTGCCAGAGCATCCACCCCTAGGGGTCCTCTGGGGCCCATAATCGAATACCACAGGAGACAGTGTGTGTTTTCCTGTGTGGCGAAAAGATCTACCTTGGCTTTTCCGAAACGCAGCCAAATGGCCTCTACCACAGTGGTGTGAAGTCGCCATTCCCCTGGCTTGGGACCTCCCCTGGACAAGAGGTCGGCTGCTACATTGTCCTGTCCTGGCAAGTGTACAGCCCTTATGGACACACCTCGGGAATGTGCCCACAAAAGGAGATCCCGGGCCTTCCTGTGTAGGGGCATTGAACGTACTCCACCTTGGTGGTTTATGTATGACACAACCGTTGTGTTGTCGGAACGGACAAGTACTTGTCTCACACGAAGCTGAGGCAGAAAGTGGATCAAAGCTCGAAATACAGCCTCCAACTCCAAGAGGTTGATGTGTACTCCTACCCACAAGGCTTCCCATTCCCCTTGTACTGGGTTGCCTCGCCAGACAGCACCCCAGCCTGTCTGTGAAGCATCTGTCGTTATAGTCTCTCTTGACCATAGTGGGCCCATCTTGACTCCTTCCGTCAGGCCGGGAGTCGAGAGCCACCATTTTACTGCTGGAAGACAATCCAGGTCTCTGGGGATCAGTCGCCGTCCATTCTCGTATGGACTCACTTTGTACTTTGCGAACCATCGTTGCAATGGGCGCATGTGAAGCAACCCCAATGGCACCACCTGACTGGCTGCCGCCATTAGGCCAAGCAGTCTCCGACCCGTCTTCACCATAACTTGTCTCGATGTGATGAACTCGGACAGGAGGTCCTTCAGTACTGACTGCCTCTGTAGAGTCAGGGACGCTCTCATCACTATCGAATTCAGACTCAAGCCCAGGAATGTCACAATTCTCTTGGGAGTGAGACAACTCTTGCTGGTGTTCAGAGTCAACCCCAATTCCCGCAAGTGGGCTAAGACCACTCCTGTATTGCTGCTGGCCTGTGCCTCTGAAGGGGAACAGATTATCCAATCGTCCAGGTAATTGGCAATACGGAGACCTTGGCGACGGAGTGGAGTGAGAGCCGCAGCCATACACTTGGTGAATGTGCGGGGGGCCAATGACAGACCGAAGGGGAGAACGTTGTACTCGTAAGAGTTTCCCTGAAAGTGAAACCTGAGATACTTCTTGTGGTCTCTGTGAATTGGGATGTGGAAGTAGGCATCCTGGAGATCTACTGTCGTGAACCAATCTCCTTCTCTGATGAAGGCGAGAAGGGTTGAAAGACGAAGCATATGGAAACTCAGTCGCTTTAAGTGTCGATTGAATTTTTTGAGATTCAGGATGGGCCGGAGACCGCCATCCTTCTTCGAAATGAGGAAGTAGGTTGAATAAAACCCCTGTTCTATCGCTGAGGGCAGGCGTGTTATAGCTCCCTTTTCTAAAAGCACTGAAACCTCTTCGTCCAGAGACCTGCGTTGCAGTTCTCCTGTCAATACAGTAGGAACAATCCCTTGAAATTGTGGTGGTTTTGACTTGAATTGGATTCTGTAACCGGACTCCAATGTACTCAGTACCCATGGACATCGAGTGCATTGGCTCCAGTACAAGAGATGTTGGCTGGAAAAACGTGGAGTCAGAGGTTGATGACCGTCACGAACGGTTTCTTCCTCCACGCGTAGTGGAGAACTTTGACTGTTGTGTCCTACGAAAGGACTGCCGGGCTCCTTGGATTGGTCCCGTGGGCCCTCTTTGAGCAGCGGAGCGACAATGACCTACGAGTGCCTGGCTTGATGATTCGGCTCGAGCCCAGCCGCTACTCCCGGTAAATGTACGCGGACCACGAGTAGCTGGTGCTCTAACTACTGATCGGGTTAGTTCTCTCGTTCTGCGAGACTGTTCCAAGGCAGCTTCTGCCGGGGGACCAAAGACCTCTCCGGGCACCAGTGGGGCTGCAATGACTGCCATGCAGTCTTGATCCAACAGATTAGCATTAGAAAGCCATACCTGACGACGTGCTTGGACCACATTGGCCATGGATTGCCCCAGGGCTTGGGCATGTGCACTTGTCCCTCGGAGCAGCAAATCAACCACTCGTAAGGATTCAGAGATACTTTCCTCCTCTGTCGAGGAGGAGAACGAATCCTGTAACAGACTCTCCAAATACACCAATAGTAGAGAGTTTGTGCATGCCAGTCGAGCTGACAAGGCAGCGGCCTGATAGGTTTTCCGCAGATGACCGTCAATCATCCTACCCTGCTTCTGAGGGTGTGTAGCATCCCTTCCCGTCCTAGCTACAGCCCCTGTCAACATAGCAAATGTTGGTCCGATCTGAGGAGCTGTAGTCAGCCCTTGGGTCGCTGCTCCAGCCAGGATACCCAGCTGTGTCCTGGGAAGTGCCGTGGAGCTAGGGGCTTTCCAGGAAGACTGCAACTCAGCTATGAAATCAGGAAGGATTGGCAACCCCTCTAATTTATTACGCTGAGGGCCTCTATCAAACACTGAGGTTGATGTTGAGGCGGCTTGGGGAGGCAGCTTTGCTCGCACAGCTGCTCTGGCGATCACTGCCTTGATTGAAGGGTCCAGAGACATTGCGTCGGAGTCCTGGGTAGAGTACTCACCCATGTCGGAGTCAGAAATGTCGTCCATCTCAGAATGCTCGGGGCATTCATCCCTTCCAAACCTGCCAGACGCTACCATCGAAACTTCATCCGGATCGTGGCGCTGCCTTTGCGGTTTTGCAAAACCCAAGCCATGAGGTTCTTTAGCCTCTTGCTGAGCCTCCACCAGAGATTTTAGTGTCTCCTGCATACTTCGCATCTGCGTCTGCAGCTGATCAAGGTCACCTTGTATATGCTTACGCTTGTAAGCTTGTTTACGTCTGACCTTGTCCTCCTGAGGATCCTGTCCCGACTGGAGTGGCTCCATGCCTGCAGGCATTGCAGAGGTTAACTCTGACTGCCCTTCTTGCATTCTAACAAGGAAAGTCGAACCCAGGAGATGGCTTTTGTTTCCAGAAACAAAGAGGCCTCTGTGAGTTGAATAGATGAAGCTCAAGAGCTCTCTACGAATCAGTAGCTTTCACCCTCATGGGAGAAGAGGCTCCTCTTTGGTGGTTATAATCAGTCACTGTGAAAAGACAACTTTGAATTTTACCAAATGTAAACACAATGGCGTTAAGCATTGGATAGACATAAGGCCCGAACGGGGATCAAACCCGCGAGCTTGCCGTTATCAGAAGATCGCTGTAACCAACTGAGCTAACCGGCCATGGAACTCAAGTGATCGAACAGCAATTATAACATACCAAAAACGTGCACACACAAACTAGCGGTAGCATACCTCCTCGTGGGTGCAGAGGCTCCGAAATTTTTACAACGTGTACGTTTACAATCGAACGAGCGAAAACGCGCTCGTTCCAATCTTAAAATCACAGATATTCCTGTTAAATACCATAAGGAAAAATCTTACCGTAACAGCTTACCTCGATAGCTAGGAGGCAAAAAAGAGAATGGGTGGTGGCTCACGCCCGTATTTATAGCCGGGGTAGCAAGCGGGGCGTGGCTTATTTGATATACCATCTCCTGACAGCTCATCCTTAGCTAGGCTGACCCATACTGTGGCGTGTTGACTGAAATGAAATAGAACCAGCGAAGTTTCTGGCATGGGAGAAGGGCGCTCAAATCACAAGTGCTCTCATGAATAATAAGGAGTAATGTCTTCTCATTGGTCAAGAAATCAGTCTCAAATCCTTTCAATTGATGTTGACCAGATGAGGATTTTAAACCAAAAAGAAGGCAAAAATAGCACAAAAAAGCGTCTTCTCTAGTGTAATAACTTACATTTGCCAACATTGTATTCTATGATACACTCATGTCAACTGGTTGCACGTAACTGGATTACATTGAAATTAAATAACATTTTTTATTTCAGTAAATGTAAGTTAATTGCTTAAGGTAAAATCAATGTTGTTTAGTTGAATCAATTTAACAGGCTTTGTTTTGTTTTAAACTATTGAGTTAATTAACTTCAGTTATCCTAAAACTTATATTTTTACGTTCAACCAAAATAAATTCTACAGTTTCATTCAGTTCCTGTTTATTCAATGAATTTAGTATACTTAATGATTGGAACTTAGAGCAACTAAGTCTGTAGGTCAAACAAAAACACTAAAATAAAATGAAATGTTCAACATTTTTTATATTATACATTTGTAAAATTTATTAGACAATATCTCATTTAACTTCAATAAGATGATATTGAGAAAATAGAACTCAAGAGAAATGCAAAAAAATTTATTGTAACCACCCACGACCTAACCAAAGGCAACACTTTTCTGAACAAGGGTAACCACAAAACTCAAAAATATAACTAACTCTTTAAAACGTTTAAGATAAATGAACATTAAACACTAACAAGTGTTTCTTTTTACTGAAAAATACATAATATAAAATACTTATTTAAGAAAATAACTCTCAAAATGCAGTGTACGCAAAGCATGCTGGGAAATATAAGTCCTCTGCCCTATTATAACTATTTTATGTTAACACAACACAACTCCTTTATGTTCTCTCAACATGAATGGATTCAGTTATATGACTTAACATAAAACAATCATGTTGTAACCATATTTTCTAAAAGTTGTGTTGATTTAACTTAAGCAAGTTAAGTAAATTGAACAGGCAGCAAAATTATTTTTTTGAGTGTATGCTACACAAACAACTTTATTTATATCTAAATAATTGTTGTTTAGTGGCTCTTTAAAAAGGTGTTCAGCCCAGTATGGGGGCTCGAAGACATCATCTGCTAAGGATTGAGAAGTGACTTAGACACTTGCACAACTTTTCACCTGCTGTAACACACACATCCTCGAAAATATTTTTTTTCAAAGTTCATATTTTAGAGGAAAGATCAAGGGAAAACAAAACAGAACATCGCATCTCTTCCTTCAGTCAGAGATCTTAATTGGTCATGTACTCTTTAAATTTCATTACGTCCAGAGAAAATCTCCAACAAATTCAGTAGTCTCATTAAGGTTAGGCTTGATCTTTGAGTCCATCAGTCTCTGCAGTATCAGCCCAGCCAGCTGGCTGTAAAGAAATCAGCACAGCCCAAACTCTTAACCAACACAAGCCAGTGACAACGTGAGGAAGACACATTTAAAACAATTAAAAAAGAGCTTGAGCGCTTTGTTAAGAGAGGTAAGGTCAAGTGTGGCATCACTTGATGAGGTCCAATCTGAGTCTAATGAGCTACAGTAATTATCATCAGGTGAAGCCAATTTATTATAGTCCATTTATCAAACCAATACCCGTAAGTGGCAAAAATAGTTCAAAATCAAATCACATTACAATACAAATACAAATACAAATACAACTCCAAACTAAATCTTTAAATAAACAAAGATTTTAGATTTTAGAAACACAATGCAATTGAAGCAATTTCTATGCTAAATAAAAATAAAAGTTAGCACCATGCTCTAACAACTGAGCTACAATAATATTATGTATATATATTATGTATGTATGTATATATATATATATAAAGTATATAAATATACATAATAATAATAATTATATAAAATTTTTAAATAAAAATTATGTCCTATAGCGACTAAACAAATATTTAGATTGCACACATTTGCACAAAAAGGTAAAACAAAAACATTTCCCTACAGTGGCGTTATAATATAATATATAATATAATATAAACCAAATCTTTCCTCTTATTCATTCCTTCCATCGTATGTGATAGAGGTATAAAAAAGTAAACTAATCACTTTATTTCTAATCACAAATTTTGTTTTGCTTGGCAAAACAACTAAACAAATAAGTGAAAGTAATGAATTGTGTTGGGTTGGGTTATCACCTATGATGTCAATGAAAGTGAAAGTATTGGAGTATTTACATTGTATGCCATTCATCTTTATGACACACTAAAGGCAGCACTAGAAAAACACATCTTAATACATGTGGTGTTGTCTTTGTTAAGTTGGGGACACTTTCAGTTGGTCACCATTATCATGTAGACAAAAGACCACATGGAGTGGTGCTTCATTAGCGCCAGCCTCCCTCTGTGGACAAACCATGGCCAACTTTTAGTGCAATTACCCCAGCAGAGAACAACTGTCAATCATCCTTAAAGGGGAAGGATTCCAATTATTAAACCTCTTAAGTGTTCTCCTCTTCCACTGGCCCTCTGCGTGTCAGGCCAGTTTTCAGGGCTTCATCAGAAACAACAACACCTCCATGTGCTCTCGCAATGGGAAATCTATGAGTGCTTTGGACTTTGACTCATTTTTGGAACTTTGAGTAGAAAATAATTTGATACATCAGCGCCGCCTTTACAAGGTGCACTGTGGGTAACAGTGTTTCATTTTCGGAGATGCCTGGAGCCGACGACCAGATGGTTCGATTTCGGATGACTGAAGAAGTTGACGCAAAAGGTATTTTTTATTTAAATATGCAATTTAATTATACTTACGTTTAAAGAGATTATTAAGAGAAACAGGGTAAATAATTCCACATTTGAATATAGATGAACATACTTTTAGTTGCAATGTTAGACCAGTCAGAGTTAATTAAAATAATTATCAAATTTATAAAATTATGAGTAAACAAAGTAATAAAACACATAGTTTTTAACTGAATTAAAATGTCGTGAAAATAAAATGTGACATCATAAACTTGGCAAATAAAACTCCTCAACCGAAATTTAAAACTTTGATGAACAGGCCAAATAAGGAATAGGCCAATGCAGCTCTATACAATCCATTAAAAAGTATTTTTATAAAAATATTTCACTTTCATAAAGGATATGGATTAAATATTGGATTAAAAATTGATTTGTGATGAAACTGACAACTGTTGTCATGAACAATGTATATTTGTCATACTTCATGTACCTTCAGCACAGCGACAATAAAGCGTTTGAACCCAACCGCCCAGTTGCCTTTTAGAGAAATTTATGAAGCATGGAAAGCTTAAAGGGTCAGAGCTGTTCAGTTACGATTCATTTGACAAATGTGATGTGCCGGAAACACAGATTTCCGTTTTAAACAGAAAAATTGTTTTTTGCTGAAGTTTAAAGCAGAAATAACTTGACTAGCCTACACTTGCATTTACTGTATTTATAACCTTAATAGCTACTTATTTTGGACTTACAGTACAGTATTGATAATATTTTATGCCATTTACATAATTTGAAGAGTTTGGTTCCAAAATTAGATTTTTTTTTTTTTTTTAAATCATGTTTTTTGTTATGTTATCATGCTTTTATTGTGTTGTAGCTATCTGAATTATTTGAGTTAATATGGCTTAAATCAAAAGAAACCAACTGCAGTTTGGTTGATTTTAATTGGAATACACAATAAAAAATTAAACGGAGTTATCTCATTTTGGAACCAAACTCTTCATGTATTGATGTTATTGCAGAAGGTTATTATTAATAATATCAAACTAATTTATTTTAAAAAGGAAAGTGATGTTCATGAAAAAGCATTTTGTCTTGTTTTCTACTAATATCCCAAAGTTCCTAAATATTTAAGGTCACTTTCCTTGTCAAGAAGGTTTGATTTAAGTCTAGTCTTATGAATGAAATTCAAGATTTAATTAAGTTTATGTCTAAAACAAGCAAAAATCTGCCAATAGGGTAAGAAAAATAAACCTAAATGTGACCCTGGACCAAATGAAAAACCTGGACCTTTTTATTGGGATTCTGAAAAGCTTTCCATTGATGCATGGTTTGATAGGAAAGGACAATATTTGTCTGAGATTCAACTACTTGAAAGTCTGGAATCTGTGAGTGCAAAAAAATCTAAATATTGAGAAAATGGCCTTTAAGGTTGTCCATAGGAGGCGATGTAGCAGGCCGTTACTAAGAAGAAACAGGTTTGTTTTAATGCTCTCTATTGGCTTAGTGCTGTAAGGATGTTGTGGAGAGCAGATGAACGCAAAAACTGAAATTTTAAACTTTACATTGATACCAGACTTGAGAAGGTATTTCTGAAAGAGCGGGTAGTAGCGAGTGAAGTTTGTAGGCGTGTTTCCTGCCATATTTGTTTGAGATTTTGCTGCATCCACTCACAAAAATAAAGTCTTGATATATTTACCGTAGGAAAGTTACAGAATGTGTTCCAGGGTCACAAATTAGGTACTTGAGAAAAAGGTCAAACTTAATTCAAGTAGATTGTTTTGGCCTGTTTTAAACCAACTCAATCTATACTTGCTAAGTAAGAAAAACATTTTTTGCACTGTTCAAGCAACCATTTTCACAATATAAACTTTAAAATTTAAGACTAAAAGTATTGACATGTTATGGTTGTCACACATTAGTAGCTTACTAAAGCGTTTCGCTTTTCTGAACGTCAGCCGTCATCAAATGACCAAATGTTACAGATCAGAAAGTTCAGCATTATTTGTTTAAACCTGTTTTGACATGTGCTATCAGTTTCAATTGAACTAAAACATTTATCATTGTAACTGAAGTGTGCAAACACAGAAATGCATAAACAATACTGAACATCATCTTGGACTAGATAAGACTTTTACTCGATTATAAAAATGATTAAAAACAGGGTTCGATCTGAATAAAGCCAGTCTAAAATCTCATACATATTTTAACAACAAAAATATTGTTTTTTTTCCACAGACCTTTAAAGAGAGGACTCTTCACACGCGGGGGACCACAGGTCACTGAAGCCTCTCGTTGTCACCTCTCTGAAATTAAACTATTTTTGGAAACAAGTTTTCTCAAGGATATTGGATGCATTTGTCACCAGATACCATGAATATGGGAGATGATGGCTGTCTCTCGACGGACAACTACCATGATCTGGGTAAAGGCGGATCTGGAGTGGGAGGCCGGGTCCACAGTATTGATGTTATTCTGGGCTTCAGTAAGGACCAGGAGTCTCTCCTCGATCCGGTGGCGTCTGTCGGTGTGCACAAAGTGGACGGAGTTGAGCTGGGGGATCAAGAGAAACGAGTGACCTCTGACCCCTACAGTCACCTGCAGAGTCTCCCTGACAACACAGTCTATCACGGTAAGGCCTAGTCAACATGATTAATTCAGAGAGTGGTACAAATAAAAAGCTACATTTAGGAACACAAAGAAGATATTTTGAGAAACATCTCAGTGGTTTTGTGCTTAATAATATGAGTCAATGGATTTCAATTTAGTTTGGTTATCAACATTTTTCAAAATATCTTCTTTTGCGTCCTGCAGAAAAAAAAACATTTATTCAGGTCTGGATTGAACTGTGGGTGAATAATAAAGTGTCTACAGTGGTGTGGCATCTGATAAATAATAATCACCGCACAATATGAGAACGAGAAATGATTTGATAATAATAAAAATTATGTGGACGCAACCTTCACCACAACATTTGTACGAAAGTTGCAGACCATTTGAACTCATGATGGGATTGTAATCCCGCTAGTTTAATCAAATTCATCATGTATCTGTCCCAGTTGAACACGAGGCCTGTTGTCAGGCCTGTAGGGCTCTCGTGGTCAATGCGCTCCAGTGTTGAGTGAACCTCTCAGAGGTTGGATTAGAAGTCTTGGCCGCATAAGGTCCACAGGTTAACTGGTGACATCTGTGTGCGTTCTTAAGGATTACTGGAAGGATTTACTTCCAGTGACAGAAGTGATGGAACTCACAAATCTATAGTTTGTATCACCATCACTGTGTTACACTGTTGTTTCCATCATCAAAGAACTCATGTAAGAACCTCTTAGGAAAATGTACCATGTTTTATTATAGTAAAAGTGGAGTGACCATGTTTTATTGGCAGATTGATTGTCAATCTGTAATTTTATACAGTTCATTTTTAAACCTGACATTTATATATATGACATTATATTATACATATTAATATCACTAACATAATGACAATGGCATATTTTTACTGTCTGAATTTGGTATACGTGCATCATGCCAAATAAAGAGCTCTCCTCCTATCCTTGCTGTAGATACAGGATTTTTCTCCACGGACAAGTGTGATGGGGATTTTGGAGATCCACAGAGCTCTGTGAAGAGTGGCAGCCGTTCGCCGGAACCCCCTGATGAGGATCAACCTAAAAAGAAACACAGACGCAACAGAACCACATTCACCACCTATCAGCTTCACGAGCTTGAACGTGCCTTTGAGAAATCTCATTACCCTGATGTTTACAGTCGAGAAGAACTGGCCATGAAAGTCAATCTTCCGGAAGTTCGAGTTCAGGTAAAACTTTGGGCTTCAGAAGCACTTAATGTCATTAAACAAAGCGTAATGGTGTGGTGATCGATGTAATTTCATTACAACTTTGACATTGTGTTATTTGTAATGGAATTAGTTTGACAGGGCATTACAAGGTGATGGCTTTAAACAATGAGGTATTGAGTCAATGAAGAGGATTTTGATAAATATATGAGGTGAAGTTTGTTAATAATGGTCCTGTTGGACTAAATCCTAGATTAGGATGGCAGTATTTCAATGTGGCAAATGAACACCAGCAGCAGGTTGCAAGAAACCCTTTGGGTTCAATAACACAGGGACATTTCCTAATTAAATGGTCAAAATATAATTGAAATCTCATTTGTTATAATAAATCAATAAAAATCGTTATAGTTTTTGTACTATTGCAATTTTTGTATTATGTCCAAATCAAACTGACCATAACTGGTTTTAATAAAGTCTACCAAAACTCTATTGAAAAAAGTAATTAAAACTTTTAAAAATAACTTTTTAGTTTTATGATTTTGGAAATGGACCTTTACATTAAGCTTTTTATTTTTGCATATAGGCTCATTTTGAGCACAGTCCTTTCTGGGAATGTAATAGTTGTCAGTTTAAGGTAAATATTGTTATTTGTTTATATCACTGCTCACGTAGACTATGTATGGGATTCACTAGATCAGTGGTGGGAATTCTGTGTTGTGACGACCGAACTTAAAGGGGTCATATGGCGTGAATACGCGTTTTTCTGTGTCTTTTGTGTGTTCTAAGTTGCCCATGCATTTTTTAGACACCTTAAATTGCAAAAATTTAAGTGTCGAACAAAAGACGCATTGTATCTAAAAGCGAATGCTCACGCCTCCTGTTACCACACCACCACAAATCTACGTCAGTTCGTGGTATGAGTCGACTTAAAGGTACAGTGTGTAGGATTTTGCTGGATTTATTCACCAAAATGTAATATATAATACAAAACTATGTTGTGAGTGGTGAAGAAATACCTTACAAAATGAACCGAAATGTTTATATTACCTTACAATGAGCCATTTTATGTATATACACCGCAGGCACTCCCTTCCATGTAATTTATCAATGTGCACAGCCATGTTTCTATAGTATCACTACACGGACAAACTAAGCGCGTTTCGTAAAACGAAGGATGCACGGGACTAGTTCTTCTTCTTCAGCTGTGTTTAGAGGCAGCATGCGAAGCGACTACATAGAAGGATTAGCAGAAGAAGAGGAAGAACAATAACAGCATCTACTTGTCGTGTTTTTTATTAGAAATACAAACGGTTCTTTGTTGCAGTAAGAAGCAAAATTTGCGATAATGGCGGACCACACATACTCTGCACAAGAGCCGATAGAGCGTCAATCTTTTCATTCAAAAATGAGAAAATACGATGCAGCAAGGCGAAGTCGAGACAAAAACGGCAGAAAACCCGAATAAACATCGGCTTGGCTTTTCCCAAATGGAGGACACTGAAGCAGGACAAGGGTTTGCTAAGCGACGCCGAAGTTGCCAGCTTTCTGCTGGACCGGTAAGTTTGTCTAATTTCCGCAATATAAGTGAACTGTTTGTTTGATAGCTTTAGCTAATAGATGAGCATGAGCATCAAATGAGCTTTTCCTTGTTTTTAGCACTTTGTAATTGTACTATAATTCCATTTTGCATGGCCGTGTGCAAATCAAGTTAGAAATCATTTTTATAATCATAATTTGCATAAATCGGGTGCAAATTATATTATAATACTGCTTAGCTTCTGTGCATACAAATGTGTAATTTAATTATTGATAGGATAAAATCCAAACTTCCAAGTTGCATAGTTTATCAGCAAATACAGTGTCAACGAAGATTTGAGAAGATACAATTGATCAATTGCGGTGATGCCAGACGTCTGATAAGACTTTCGTGGTTAGATTACACGCCTTAAGCATTAGCAAGCGGTTTCAATAGGCAGTAAATTACGAACCAAGTTACCGTGCCAAAAAATGCTCTACAAAATAAGCGAATACATCACTGACACAATGCTAAACAAGTAACAATAATATTCACTATAACGATTAGAGTAAATAATGAATTAAGTCAATTTAATTAATTTACTTTTCTTTGTAAATAAACCTCGTCACTTGACTTGCAAAGGTTACTTTCTGCTCTCTCAGACGACGACATCTCTGTCCTCTGTCCGTAGCTTCGGTCTGTTGTTCGCCTCTGAGACGTAGATTGCAATTATCAACACCACCGATAATGGCCGCTATCATTTATGGAACCCTTTTGTCCTGTGACGGCAACCGTAGCTTCTCTAATGGGAGGAAGAGGGGGGTATCGGAGCCGTAGGTTGCAATTCCCTACATCGCCAATAGTGGCCTCTGAAACTTACACACAGAACCTTTAAGCCGGGGTCACAGTTGAATTTTCCCTTTATTGACTTGCATTCATACGCATGCGAATGCGACAGACCGGAAATGCAAGCATGCGTGGAAATATTTCGCATTTCGCTGTGTAGCAAAGTTCAAGTTTGGTGAACTCTGACCTGCGAATTCGCGTCACGTGAGTGTGTGAGACAAATAGAAGATCAAAACATCACAGCATGACTCTCGGTAGAGGAAATGTAAAAAAGTGAGGAATCGCTCCAGTCCATTCTCATACTATTGTCCGAATGAATTCCGCATGCTCAACGGTAAGTCTGAACGCGGATTTAGACCGCCCAAATGTTTACGCAAATAAGGTGGGCGTGACTGTCAGTACAATTGCTTTGGAACTTCATGTTCCAAATATGGTAAGAATGGTTAACTGGGTAATCAAAACACACCTCGCTTTTCAGAGCAATGAGCGTTATACAGACATGCTCACATTACATTACATCTAAAACAAACGAAAATACGACCCCGTTAAAGGTAAAGTTTAAAATTGCATAATAAATAATCCAGCTCCCTTGCCTGACACTGTTGCAATATGGCGGCACCATGATAGAGCAGTGGTTCTCAAACTTTTTTGGCTTAAGTACCCCTTTTTATGATTTTTCAAGCCATGTACCCCATTAACAGACAACAACATTTTACCTTAAAATTCAGTGAAATGAGAGTCAAACAGTAATTATATCTAATTGTATTCATTTATTTTTATGCATCTTTGTGTAGTCCTAATTTCATATAAAAATAGACACGCCTCCCCCTGGCTCCAGGACACGTTCCCCTGAGTGGTGAAACACGCGGCAAAAAACCCTGAAGAGAATAGGAGAAACACAGAAACCGGGACTAATCACGCAATTATTGCTGAAATTACAAGCCACTGGACTCAACGGTTACGGTCAAGGAATCAGGTGCTCCTGCACCCTGAAATGTTGCGCGGAATTGCGTTTCCTAATAATGTAAGCAGTCATCTTGCTGAATGTTTTGCGACCCAGAAGGGCACACTTCGGCGTGCTCACGCGGTGTTCACGTGGTAAAGTGACGACACGTGCATTCCTTCTATTCAGCGTTCAATGTTGTACCCCGGTCATTGTCTTGTTAATATTTGTACACCAAAGGTTATATGCTAGAGATGCACCGATTTCAATTTTCTCTGCCGATTCCGATTTCCGATTTTATTATAAGTGAAACCCTGCCGATTCCGGTTTTATATCCTCAAACAACTATTGACAGCTATATAAAAAACAAAAACTTTTCTTCAATACACATTTTTTCATATTTTTTTATTAGCATTACATAAATTATTGAACATTAGAATTTCCCTAAATACAGTTCTACATTTTATTAAAAATTCAGAACCTTCTCTTGGCCAAATAACTCTAAATTGAAGAACTCTGTGACTGAAAATAAGTATAAATAATAAAATATAACTACACTTAATCACTTAATCGACCTTTTTCATTTTTGTACTCTCAAACAAGTCTAAGATAACAATAAAATACTTCAACTTTATTCTTGTCTGTTTCTTTTTAAGAAAATATCATTGCTTTATTTATTTTATTCTGAAATGCAAAGTAACTTGTCTTTATCTTGGGTCTGTATACTAAAAGAAGTGGATTGATTTTAGCTGCCACTTCAATAAAAAATCTTATTAGTGAATTCTACTCTAAATATGTTTATGTATTTGCCCTTTTTTGTGTTAGTAAAGAACTAAATCAGTTATATATCACAAACATTGGTTGATTTATTCATTTTTTATAGTTTGGATTTTTTTCAAGTCGTGTTTAACGTCATTTTACCTCAGTGAAATGACCATAGTTTAAACGTAAGACAATTAATCGGGTTGAATGGAATTTACATTTGTTTTACACATAGTGAACGACTTCAACATGAGTTTAGCATGTGTCAGAGTTTACCATCACAGTTAGTATGTAGTACATACCCGAAGTAGACGGAGCAACGAAGGTGAACTACAGGACAGTCAAAAATTGTCTTTGCACTATATGTGTGTGCGCGCGCGCGGAGACTCGCGCAGTTCGGTGGAACCACGCAGTCACGAGCTTAAATGAGCCGTGAAAGACAGCCGTCTTAAACCCTGAAATATTGGACAAAGAAAAATCCAAATAGATATACATCACAAATGAAATGCAGTTTTACTTGACTGTTCATAATATGATCAAACCTCCAATGTTAACCTTAACAATTGTGTTCTCCAAAGCTCCTTAAATCTTATTCATTAATAGTAATTCTTGACTGTGATCCAATGTACAGGTTTGGTTCCAGAACAGACGTGCAAAATGGAGGCGACAGGAGAAAATGGACACCAGCACCATGAAGATTCACGACTCCGCAATGTTGTCCTTTAATCGGCCACCCATGCCCTCGAATGTGGGGCCTGTGAGTAATTCCCTGGACCCTTGGCTGTCTTCCCCGCTGTCCAGCGCCAGCCCCATGCACAGCATCCCGGGCTTCATGGGGCCGGGCCAAAGCCTCCAGCCTGCTTATCCCAGTCACCCCGGGTTCCTGAACTCCTCCCCGGTCATGGTTCAGGGAATGCAGCCCATGCCACCACCTCCTTACCAGTGCCCGCCTGCATTTAATGACAAGTACCCGCTGGACGACGTGGACCGCAGCTCCAGCATTGCAGCTTTGAGGATGAAAGCGAAAGAGCACATTCAGTCCATGGACAAAACCTGGCATCCCATGTAAATGGGAAAATGGCAAACACTGTAATGCTTTTTTAATGCATGTGAACGGAGGAAAATAGGTTTTTCATAAGGGTTCAGCCAAATGCCACAGATACGATACATGGCAACACACAATGAAAGGTTGAGTCTGTTTTAACTTGAACTGCATGTGGACAAGAAAAAAGGCCTCAAATGTCTCAGGATATTTAATATACATAAACATGCCTGGAATTATGGACAAACCTGATTCGTTATCGTTGGCAACAAAGTAAAGTGCCAACGATGGTTCAGGGTTCTAGAATCCACTGCAATGCATATCTGTGAAAGCAAGCTACAGCTGATGAGCTTTTTAAGATTGTAGTTTGGTGCCAAGCTTCTCTACGCATCAGGTTGAAGTCTCACAGGGCTTAATTTTCCTGGACAGAGCAGCTCAGGACAACTGATACCTCAATGTCTGTTTAGAGGTGAAGATCATGTTCTACCAGCTGGACATGAGAAACATTTGAAGGTGACTCTTTAAGTACTTGTAGGTGAAACTTGTACAGAAAAGACATAGACGTCTCTAACTTCAGACATAGTTGGATTTTCAAGCCATGGTGTGAAGATCATTTCTGTGTGTAAATCACTAGCAGGTCATGTAAAGTGCCACAATCCTGTTCACAGAGAGCTTGTACATAATCAAATGTTTAATAATAACACAAATGTCTTTACGTTACACATGTCATCTGGTTAATAATGACAAGTATTATTTTTGGATTTTTAGGTAAAATATTACCCATATATGTTTATGATGTGTCTCATTAGATTCTCAGTT